>JAQPZY010001563.1:2695000-3440000 GCA_029931535.1 Margaritifera margaritifera
GATTGTATGTTGAAGAAACATTGCTAAAATGCACTGGAATAATTGCATGGATTGAATGTAAGGGTTGGAAATGATTTGCTCTCTGTCAACTTGAATAAAGTTAAACATATCATAACAACTTCAAAATTATGATATAAATAAAGTGGCAATTGGATCACTATTGAAGGAAAGCTCGCGAAGAATCGTATGCTTGAAATTAAAGAAAGAGAACACGAAAGCTGACGGTAGATACCAGCACAACGGGTCGAGTCCATCTTAGGTAGATACCAGAACAACGGGTCGAGTCCATCTTAAGTACATACCAGCACAACGGGTCGAGTCCATCTTAGGTAGATACCAGCACAACGGGTCGAGTTCATCTTAAGTACATACCAGCACAACGGGTCGAGTCCATATTAGATAGATATCAGCACAACGGGTCGAGTTCATCTTAGGTAGATACCAGCACAACGGGTCGAGTCCATCTTAGGTAGATACCAGCACAATGGGTCGAGTCCATCTTAGGTAGATACCAGCACAACGGGTCGAGTCCATATTAGGTAGATACCAGCACAACGGGTCGAGTCCATATTAGGTAGATATCAGCACAACGGGTCGAGTTCATCTTAGGTAGATATCAGCACAACGGGTCGAGTTCATCTTAGGTAGATATCAGCACAACGGGTCGAGTCCATCTTAGGTAGATACCAGCACAACGGGTCGAGTCCATATTAGGTAGATACCAGGACAACGGGTCGAGTCCATATTAGGTAGATATCAGCACAACGGGTCGAGTTCATCTTAGGTAGATACCAGCACAACGGGTCGAGTTCATCTTAGGTGCAAACATGGAACATGTTGTCTTTAGATACAACATTAGACTGGATTTCAGATAACTACTGAGAACTTCATCCTTGCTAGCATGTAGTGATCGAAACGGATGAATAAAGTGTCAGAAAATTGGCATCCTCAATAATTAAATAATAAGTCATTTTTGTGTCTTTATAATAAAATAATACAACGTGCTCTCTTTAAATTTGGATAAAGCCATAGTGTGTTTACACTAATATTTACATAACACATTGCAGATTAATACATGTCGATCTGTACACTTGCAAGCCATTGATACATATAACACTTTGATATTTATAACACATTTTGATCCATATAAAGCTCTGATGCATATAACGCTTTGATACATATAACGCTTTAATGGATATAACGCTTTAATGGATATAACGCTTTGATACATATAACGCTTTAATGGATATAACGCTTTGATGCATATAACGCTTTTATCCATATAACGCTTTGATACATATAACGCTTTTATCCATATAACGCTTTTATCCATATAACGCTTTGATGTATGTATGTATATATATATATATATATATATATATATATATATATATATATATATATATATATATATATATATATCATTTTGATCCATATACCGTTTTGATACATATAAGGCTTTGACATCTAACACTTTGATCCATATAACACTTTGATACATATACAGCTTTGATCCATATAACACTTTGACACATATAATACTTTGATCCATGGAACACTTTGATCCATATAACGCTTTGATACATATAACACTTTGATCCATGTAATACTTTGATCCATATAATGTTTTGATACATATAAGGCTTTGACATCTAACACTTTGATCCATATAACCCTTTGACACATATAATGTTTTGATACATATAACACTTTGATCCATGTAACACTTTGATCCATATAACGCTTTGATACATATAACACTTTGATCCATGTAATACTTTGATCCATATAATATTTTGATACATATAACACTTTGATCCATATAGATACATATAACACTTTTGACAAAAGACTGGTAATGCTGTGTCTTTTTCCAAGAAATTGTTGACAAAGCTCACAAATTTGAAAATTGTCGTCAACAATCAGTACACCAAAAGAATGTATGCACCAATACATTCAAATAACGCAGACAAAATGAAGAGAGCTTCCAATTAATATAAACCATCAGTAATAAATATATTTATTAAAAGAATGCAATGCTGTTTTTTTTATTAAACTCTTAAACTCCATCTCTTTTTCTTTGAGCTTACAATTTTTCCATCCTTTCCCACTATTATTTTTAAAATCTAAAAACATTTTAGGTCATGAACTTCCATGTGACCCTATTAAAACCAAAACACGAATTTAAATGCCATATTTCATCCTTTTCTTAAGCGTTAATAATGTGACCGTATTACACGCTTTAAGCCTTGATAATCGCGATTATCTTTCCAATCAGTGTTTAAGTTCCTTCATTGGACATGTTTGAGTTCCAAGCAACATTTGCCTTATATAACATGTTTACACGTATAGAGCCGTTTTGCTCTATTTGTCAACAGCTGGTATAAAAGAACAATGTGTAAATGTTTTCGAAATAAAGTTGTAAACTCCCCTATGGAAATAAAAAATTTAAAAACTCGAATTTTCGACTAAGGTATAATACAAATAAATGACAAATTACACATGAAACTTGTAAAATTGCGAGTGATATTTTTTTAGTAAATGGACACAATTACTAGGTCATCCAGTAATGCAACGTGATTACTAAAATCGAAGATATGGGGTGAGTGGCTAGGGGGGTGAGTGGCTAGGGGGGTGGCTGCCATGGAATTTATGATCACTTAGAATTACAATGATTGTTCCAGGCCTTAACTCGCATCACTTTTTTTGTATTGTATTCGGCAGGAACACAACGTAATCGATCTAGATCTATTTTTTATTCTATTCGGCAGGAATACAATATAATCGATCTAGGTTTACAGCGAATATCGAGTAAGTTTGGGCAATATTTAATTTTAATTTGCTTTAAAGACCTTGAAACGGGTACATTTACTGGTGAAACTGAAACGGAATGCAGAATTAACAAAAACGGAATCCAATATGAACGCAAAGGGAATAAAGAATGAATGCCAACGAAATGCACAATGAACGGAAACTAAATGATGAATGCATTTTGAAGAAAAGGGTAGTGCAAATGCAAAACAGAACGCAGAACAATGAACGAAAAATAAAAACGGAACGAAATCCAAGGACATTTCATGAATAGAATGAACATTGATTATTTTCAAGACGCTGCTCAATTTCCACAGTCGAAAGACTAATCGTATGCTAATCCAGGATAATATTCTATATACTGTCGAACTTTCGACCCTTACAAGCCGTGACATTGTTCTTGTCGAGGCAGATGCAAAATAACAACAACCAGCATAATCACCGGTGTTTTGGATCTGAACAATATTTATTTGAACGAAACGAAAAATGAAATAAATATTGCTGACAAATACTCTACAACTATATTTTTACACTTTATTTTGCGGTTCCGATTATATTTTAATGTATCTTAATTCATTGCTGTAATTTGCATTTTATGCATTTTCAATTTATTAAAACATGCTTCTAATAACATAAGGATACGAAAGCTTATAGTAACAATCTCCAAAACAGAAAACACGACTTCCATAAATGCATTTCCATTTCGTTGCAAACGAGCGAAACCGAATGAAAAAGGTGGATGGATACGATAAAATAGAAACGAGAATGCATTCTTTGACTATGTACGAAAAGCAACGAGGTGATAGATGAAATGCTAACCGAATCCAAACGGAACGTAAACGGAATGCAAACGTACAGGAAACGTATTGCAAACAGAACGAAAACAAAATGCAGATTTGGTAAAATTACCTGTTTCAGGGTATGTAGTACCGACCTCTAACATTTGCAATAAATTTACTAATTCATAACGTAATGATTTTATGATTTGGAAAACTCGTGTGTCTTTCTTGTATACTCAGCTCAAAGGGGGCTTTCTGGTATACTCAGATCAAATGGGGTTTTCTAGTATACTCAGTTCAAATGGAGCTTTCTTGTATACTTAGCTCAATTGGGGCTTTCTGGTATACTCAGATATAAATGAGGCTTTCTGGCATCCTCAGCTCAATTGGACAATCTTTCTGAGATAAAATCATCAAGCAATACCGTGTACGGAATTCGTTTTCATTCCTGCTTGCTGCGTAATGATAGAAAATAACAATAACCTTTAAGTAACTGGTTAATTTTGCATGCTAGTAAAATTTGTATTGAAGAAGAATACGAATATTGAACGTCGGAAGTATGCACAATACTTGAGAAGGAATCAATATTTATTTATTTCGAATAACATTAAGGAATAATCCTACATAGGGTCATTAATCTATGGAATTGTTCATTACTTCTTATCAGATGTAATTATAAAGTCCTCATTTCATCGATTTCCCCAAAAGTGTGTTCCAGTTGTTTACGCATGTGCGTACTATTTTAGTGGAATGGTCATGCTCGTTTCTTCTATTCTAGGAAGGCTCATTTCAGTTTACCATAAGAAGTAATATTTCCGTGACAAGTTTCAAAGAAAACTAAAGTAAACAAATAACTTGCTTTCAACTACTACTTTTATAATAAATGTTTTGTAAGTTTTAAAAAAGAATAACGGAATCCGAAACAATGTAAATAATAATAATATGTATTATTATTATTTGCTAAATACACAAGAATGCAGATTAAATTGACACAAAAAAGTTTTTATGTCCACGTTGGAGAAGGCATCGACAGTATAAAAGCCTTGTTATTCTATTAAGATTTGAAAAGCACTTTAATATTTCTCGATTCCATGATATCATATTTTGACATTGATCTTATGTGATATTTCGGTAAAATCATTTTGGGAGATGTTTCCTGCTCAATGTTTTTATAATTTAAAAAAAAAAAAATTTCCGATGCTCCATTGTCTAATTTAATAGATAATGACCCAATAACTATTTAAAACTATGCTTCTCTATTGTCTAATTTAATAGATAATGACCAAATAACTATTTAAAAGTATGCTTCTTTATTGTCTAATTTAATAGATAATGACCCAATAACTATCTAAAAGTATGCTTTTTATTGTCTAATTTAGTAGACAATGACCCAATAACTATTTCAACGTATGCTTCTTTATTGTCTAATTTAATATATAATAACCCAATAACTATTTAAAAGTATGCTTCTTTATTGTTTTACGTAATAGATAATGACCCAATAACTATTTCAAGTATGCTGACGTTATGATACACATTATCTGATTGGTTACAGGAATATATACACATTATCTGATTGGTTACAGGAATATATGTTCATGAAATAAATATATCTAGTCACCGTCAGGTACAGAGAGACAGAAACGATGCAGTTATCAAGAAGGCTCCTATTTGCAGATTATACCTTGACTGGCGTACATTGCATGCACACGTTTAGATTACCTGGCTTATGGAAAGGGCATTTGGCTAATGGGCGAGTGATAAGTTAAATTATATTAGCCTTGGATCTATTTGATTCCCACGAAATCCTATACCCTATGCAGCAGGTGACAATTTACTCTTACTTCTCCATAAAAAGATATTTTTTCACATAATCTCTTCTTCTTGGTGCTTGAATATGTCGAGGGCGGTATACAAGGCGGTATAAGACGTGTCAAGTTATCTATTACGACAGCTCTAGTCAAACAAAGGTCGTCAGTAATGCTTATCTAACACGTAAAATAGCAAATGTGTTGCATATTCATCACATTAAATGCACCCAGATGCTTCGCAAAATACACGTTTCACTCAATATGAATAATTAATGCTTTAAGTATAGTTTTAATGCACCATACCTGATTTGGGGAAAATCGGATTATGCATCATAATTTGTGATGTCAGGTCATCAATCTTTATGTGCATCAAAGTTGTCTAGCATGCCTTGGAAGCTTTTCGATGATTCGGACGATTATTACTGTAATCACATTGTCAATGGAAGCCACTCAATGACTCAGACGAACTACCTCTCCATAATGAAATTTAGAGTGAAACAGTAAGGTTTTAGATATAAGCACACACAATTTGACAAATTTACAAGAACGACTTGCATGAAATGAATCATGCCACAAATACGAAGCCCATAGATATATAACGACCGAAACAAAGAAGTGGTTATTTCAAGCCATATGTATACACCTCCATTTAAGACATAAACCTAACACCCACAGAAAGACAAAAACAAAATCTCTCCAAAAGACGTGACTGCATGAAACTAATATTTATGTCAGTCGTGCGTGCAGGAATGATCCTAACGATACAGAAACAACAGGTAAAATGTGTTCAATTCTTAAAGACCATTGGTGTTTGAATACTGTCTGTACTCGCTTATAAGTCGAGTCCATCTGCAAACTGCACAGACCCAGATCTGCTGTCGCATAATGAGCCGGAAGATCTGGGTCTATGTAGTTTGTTAGGACTAATCAGGAGAAGAAATAACAAAGACCATGATCTTCTGGCGTATTATGCGACGATAGATCATGGTCTATGTTGTTTTGCAGTTAGATTTAATTTATAAGCAAGTACAGACGGTCGATCAGTTTTCTGGAATATATTTCTCTTTAACTAAAAGTCATCTTTACAAACATCAGTGAATGGGAATGAAACCGTTTCTTATAAGCATTTTGCTTTTTTATTTTGCCTGGTCCATATTAAGAAATTAATAATTGATCAAGCATTATATTTGGACATATTGCCGATAATGAAGTGCAGGAAATTTAATTTCCAACTTGATAGATGTAGAGTGTTGATGATTGCGGTAATTGACGTTGATGTTCTCTTTATGATTATTATGATTATTATTATTATTATTATTGCAAATACTAACTTACTAGACTGAATTTGTAAAAGAAAACAAATTTTCCATGCGACTTACAATACCCGCTGTGTGTAATTTTTTTCATTTTAATGTTTTCCGTCAAACAGTTTAATGGTACTTGTTCGAATTGGTTGCGAAGTCGTACTTGCAAGGCTTGTACAATATCATCGTTTCTAATTTTCATTACTGCAGTTATAGTGGATTTTCACTGCTTATATTCTGACAAAAATAATTTCACATGAACCCAATACGTCGGCATGAACTGATCTTCATTGCCATAACTTGTTTAGCACCGTTCGCAAAACACATATCATATTTTGAAATGCCAATGTGTTAGATTATTGCAACTGATACTGATGAGAGACTGCGTCAAAGTTTGAGGATGAGACGTAGATTTTTCTTTGGAAAACAAGATAAAGAATAAAATATATCGCAGTTATCTCTACATACCTTGATACACCGCTTTTTAAATTTAGCATAGTGCAACGGGTCTAATAAACTAAAAAGTTAATTACTATTATGACGCCACAACAGACGTCAAGATAAAAACATGCTGCCATATTGGCCTTCATTATATGCTGTAAATTGTTCTCTTCCTTATAATAACAATAATATAACCCATTTCCATGGTAGCGTCAGATTCAAGGACTGTGATTTGCTCCTTTCTAATTGCATTTTCTTGACATTTTGTATCGGTGGGCAATTTATGATTAGCATTCGATACAAAGCGAAGGAAAGGAGCAGGTTGTACAAGTGATAAGTTACACTGAATCATTGTAGCGTGATTAGATCATGCTTTGCCCTGAAATTTATCTGAAGTTTGTAAGAAAGTAGAATGCTGTGGTAACTATTAAGATTAGAGTAATCATTACAGTTGATTTACTTAAGTTCCAGTTAATCACTTCAGTTGATTTACTTAAGTTACAATTAATCACTACAGTTGATTTACCAAAGTTCCAATTAATCATTACAGTTGATTTACTTAAGTACCAATTAATAATTATAGTTGATTTAATTAAGTTCCAATAGTCGCAAACGACGTAAGCTACGTTGGTACGCATTGGTTTTAAAGACTGTCAGCCAAGATCTCGTGTACCTTTTGGTACTTGTACAAAGTTGACGTTAGACGCAGTACAGAGAGAAATGACACATCCTCGCGCAGAAGTGAGCTACTTGATGTAAATTTAAACCTTTTTTTTTTTTTGGCGATTTACCTTTGAACTGCAAAGTGTTTTCCTCAAAACAATTCAAAATAAACCGGAATTTTAGAGAATTAAAGATGCCAATTCGATCTTTTTGTTCAGATATTTGTGTATACTGTTGCAAAGAACATAGTTGGTCTCTAACTTGGAATCCTATCCAAGCAAGCGTATATTCAGAATAATAGGGATTGAAAGATAGTTCATCCTTATGACGTTTTAATCACATGTTTGACATGCGTATTTGTATGTCCTCTTTCGCAATCCAATTACACTTGGTATATACAAAATCAAATCGGAAGGATATACAAATTAGCTGAATTTAGTTCATTTCAGTGGTGAAACTCCTTTCAGTGGTGGTACTCCTTACAGTGGTGGTACTCCTTTCAGTGGTGGTACTCCTAAGTTAGTCACTACATTAGTCGTCCCCATTTAGTTGAAACTCTACACGAGCCGAATTTATAAAAAAAAATTATAATAATGATTCCAGAATACAATTATCGCTTTTTAATTGCCATGACGACACGAATAAACTTCAGGTAGATGATACATTGATTTGCGTCATTTACCATAAATTATCACTGAATTCGGTTTTGACGGACTATGCCAGATGTTGACATTGTGTCATGGGTAGCAGATGTAGACAAAATGTCATAGGCAGCAGATGTAGATATTGTGTCATGGGTAGCAGATATAGACATTATATCATGGGTAGCAGATGTAGACATTGTGTCATAGGCAGCGGATGTAGACATTGTGTCATGGGTAACAGATATAGACATTATGTCATGGGTAACAGATGTAGACATTGTGTCATGGGTTGCAGATATAGACATTATGTCATGGGTAACAGATGTAGACATTGTGTCATAGGTCGCAGATGTAGACATTGTGTCATGGGTAGCAATTCTGAGCTGAATAGCATTCATTGCAATATTAAATTAAATTTAATGCACGAATAATTTTAGGTCATTGACGCCAAAATGTGTGGGCCCGAACCAACGATTCCCTAATTCAGATACCCCAAACCGCTAGTTCTACAGTTACAAGCAGAACTTATGACTGACGTAAGTGAGCGTGTAGGAGAGTTTCAGAAAGCGATTGTAAACGTGTGACAACGTTGATCATAACATCTATTTTTCGGTGAAGGCACACACATAGTAATCGATCTAAGGCGGTCTTTGGGCGACCTGTTCTGGGATTTCGCCCAAATACCAAGAACACGTTCTCATATGTTCTCACTTTTTCTTGAGCGTTCTCGCCCTAACAAGTCAAGTTAAACTCAGAAATTTTTTTTTAGCTGTTCAACGCTCGGCATTTTCTGCTATCTTTGTTGTTGCCTACTCCCGTTTCAAATGTGGAATGAGTTCTCAACCCTACAAAGAGGTTCTTGTTGGTTCTCAAGCAACGTTCGTGACGTTAGGGTGACAAGAGCCACAAGAACATTGTTCTCGTGTGAAGAACCTTGTTCTCGTGTCTCGCCAAAAGACACGCTAAGACACATCTGGTTCAACCGGCACGTATTTTCGCACGCGCTAGCTGTCAAATGTTTCGACAACATATCATGCCATAAACATAACATTGGAGATAAGCAATAAAAGGAGATATAATTTAAGAATTTAGGCCGAAATTAGAACGTAAAGGGAATTCAGTATTCAACTCTAACTTTTTCTTGTTGTCGTGATCATCCTTGTGAATCGATATGTTATGGTGTTGTTTAGCCTTGAGTTTAAATTTTTATTATGTGCTGAATGTCTTAACACACACACACACACACACACACACACACACACACACATATATATATATATATATATATATATATATATATATATTTATATAGTTAAAAGTAAGAAATTGTACCCATAGACAATTCAAACTGGTTGGATCATCCAATAGTAATAAAACTTCATGAAAAATCGTTTAATGACAATCTGTTCCTTGATAGTCTCTCTCTCTCTCTCTCTCTCTCTCTCTCTCTCTCTCTCTCTCTCTCTCAATATATAGAGCCTGTCTTCATTTTTTGGGAATTTTGTATTACTTGAATAAATGTTTAAAAGAATATTTTTTGACAACATTTAGAAGACACTAATACAACCTTTTATCAGAGTCCAATCTGATGCTTGGTCCCTTTTATGTACGTATTTATCCGTTTACAAGATTATTACAAATTCAGTTAAGAAGTTTGAGAAAATCACATTTAGTATCAAAGAATGAAACTGAATTTCTGCAAATATTTTAAATTCATTATTAAAATTTAAATGTAGTCTTTGTGAATAACTACATATGTATAACTTGATAGTTTTATAATTGTTGGAGTCATTATATATTTAGATTGTAAACATTAACACTCTGGTAGACTATAAGTAGGCAAAATTGTATATCTTTCCTTTATATCTCATTTTGCGGTTAATTATCGCGCACAAATGTTTGAAATGTGATGAACCTATCTGAGCATCTCAGGTCTACTTAATATAATAAAATTAGCTTGCCATTAACAAAATTGCGCTCTTCTGTTGTTGTTGTCTTTCTTTGTAATTTTGTTTTCTACATTTACATTATATATGAGACTTTCAAATAGAAGGGCATGTAAATTGAAATGGCGTTCGTTTATACATAAGTAGAACCAGCCATATCCAGAACACTATGCTGCCTACATGGTGATACAACCAGAACAACACCAGTCATATGCAGATAACCATGATGTATACTTGCGATAATACTGGAACAACACCAACCATATCCAGATCACCATGCTCTATACTTGCGATACTACTCGAACAACATAAGCCATATCAAGATCACTGTGCTGTATACTTCTGATACTGCAGGAACAACACCAGCCATATCAAGATCACTGTGCTGTATACTTCCGATACTACAGGAACAACACCAGCCATATCAAGATCACTGTGCTGTATACTTGCGATACTACAGGAACAACACCCGCCATATTAAGATCACCATGCTGCATACTTTTGATACTACAGGAACAACACCCGCCATATCAAGGTCACTATGCTGCCTACTTTATAATACTACTGAACAAATACCACCCATGTCAAGGTCACTATGCTGCATACTTGTGATACTGCTGGAACAGATTTGAAGGAGATTTTGACATTATTTCAGTGATATTTTACCCTTCTCTCTCTCTCTCTCTCTCTCTCTCTATCTCTCTCTCTCTCTCTCTCTCTCTCTCTCTCTCTCTCTCTCTCTCTCTCGTAATACAATTTGTTAAGGCCAATAACAATTTATTTATGTAGTGTAAAGGGTGGTTCTATCATTGTTTCCAAGACAGAAGACAGAGTCAGGAACCACTGCCTGGGTCATACTTTGGTCTTACATATGAATTCCTCTTATTATGTCCAACATCTACATATATCTGGATAGGCTGGGCATACCAATACTTCCCAGTTGTGACCCAGGAAATAGGTTCCAGTGGTATGGGATAAACCCCCAGGGCAAATGCTGATCCGATTGCTGCATTCACCTTGTCAATTTATGCAACTACATACAGTTTTATTACTTTGGGTCGAAATTCCAATTGTTACGAAGATGTTCCTGCGGCCAAGTTCTGATGGAATAAAACCACCATGAAGCTAAATTTGGCAAGACACCTTTACCAAAGCATTGTTAAAGTTAATGAAGGTCCTTGTCATTCTCTGCAACTGTATAAATGGTAATATAAAAGAGATCTCGATAGTTTCAAAGCTATTACCCTACCAGGCTCAATGGTCCATAGTACCATGCCTAACTATGTTCCAATCAGGTTCAATGGTCCACAGTACCATGCCTAGCTATGATCCAATAAATTTTCAATGGTCCATAATACCATGCCTAGCTATGATCCAATCAGGTTCATTGGTCCATAGTACCATGCCTAGCTATGATCCAATCAGGTTCAATGGTTCATAGTACCATGCCTAGCTATGATCCAATCAGGTTCAATGGTCCATAGTACCATGCCTAGCTATGATCCAATCAGGTTCAATGGTTCATAGTACCATGCCTAGCTATGATCCAATCAGGTTCAATGGTCCATAGTACCATGCCTAGCTATGATCCAATCAGGTTCAATGGTCCATAGTACCATGTCTAGCTATGATCCAATCAGGTTCAATGGTCCATTGTACCATGCCTATCTATGATCCAATCAGGTTCAATGGTCCATAGTACCATGTCTAGCTATGATCCAATCAGTTTCAATGGCCCATAGTACATAGAGGAGAAATAAAAACTCAAGAAGTGCATAATTTCCATCCTTAATATCATCAATGATCCAAGTTTAAAGCTTTTAGCTGTAACAATGCAAAACTTTAATGTTGATAGAAAATAATAGTATGCTTGTACAAAATGCGGGATAATACAATACAGCAGTTTTGAAAAGGAGATCACAAGCATTAAGATTCAAGATCAGTGAGTATAGTTTGTGTTTACCTTGCTTCAGACTGAGGACTTCTTTCTTCTATTTGTATACAGCATTATGCTATTGTGGTCTGTGTTAAACATTATTAAATATTGCATGTATATGCGGTTATTTAAAGAGCAGACACAAGTGAATCAAATGAAATCTCATGTCATGTAGCGAAATATCTCTGCATTGTGTTTTAGTTATTCAATATGTCATGCTGAATTCATCAAGAAGTCTTGAATGTGGTTACAATATTGTACAATATTGGTCTCTAAAGGGAATATGTTGAGAAGTCTACTTAAACCATCCAATCAGAGTTAGTGTTTGCATTAGGATATTTTTTTTAACCATCCAATCAGAGATAGTGTTTGCATTAAGATATATTTTTTACCCATCCAATTATAGATAGTGTTTGCATTAGGATGTATTTTTAAACCATCCAATCAGAGTTAGTGTTTGCATTAGGATATATTTATGGTTAATTTAAAGACATTGACATATCATATCTTTTTGTCGAAGTTAGAATCTCATACTATCCGGTACACTATATTTTCCTTTTAGAGAAATGAATCTGTTTTGATGTACATTAAATAATATTAAAGTTTCGGGTTAAAACTATGTCACTGTCACCAGCTTTCAGGCTGATTATTTTGATTAGTTTTTCGTTTTGAAAAGTTTAAGGCGCAATACTGTCTTTGTTGTGCTGATTAATCAAGAGTTGTCGACGATGTCACCAATGTTGGAAAATCATGACTGCAAAAATTAAATGTAAATAACATATATTTTATGTTTCACTGAGTTTACATTCTTCCTTTTTTTGTTCTGGTCATATTTTTAGTTTTGTGTTTTAAAGTTAATAAAACTATATTTGTAAGTGGTTCTATAAAAGTACTACTTAATACTTTATCCCTAAAATATATCACAGTGACCTATTTTGAATGTATCCTAGAAGTTAACAATGATATATATGACTTTTGTCATAGTAGCAAGTATGGCAGACGAAACAAATAGCACTATTACTGTATTTTGTCGTGGCCAATTTATCCAATACTAACTACATGAACATCCAATATTCGATCCGTTTATACATTTAAATGGAAGAATTAGAGTTAACTACAACTCAATAAAAGATATGGCTTGACTCTTTGTAACACGAGAACCTGAAATATTTGACAGATTTAATATCAGAAGAAAGACAAGATAATGATCCCAATGTATGATACACTGTAAATAAACCTTAAAGACTCATATTAAGGTTACAGCTACATAACTTACAATATACATAATTCAACATCATTAAATGCATTATCTGTTTTCTAATGATTTATATACATTATGTGGGTGGAATATTCAATTTATCACAGAGTTAAACCTATATAGTATATTAATGGGAATAAATATTTTGCATCAGATTAAAATGCGGTCAAAATCAATTCACTACATACATATATATGTCAATATTTTGCATCAGATTAAAATACGGCCAAAATCAATTCACTACACACATATATATGTTAATATTTTGCATTAGATTAAAATACGGCCTGAATATATTCAATACATACATATATATGTCAAATTTTACATCAGATTAAAATACGACCAGAATAAATTCACTACACACTTATTGTTGCACACAATTATGATTTGATGATGCAAAGGCAAGCTAAATTCGTTAACTGGACTAGCATAAATACAAAATTTCTACTTTGGGGAATTAAGATAATTTTAAAAATGTCAAAAAGGTAAACATTTTCTTCATATATCTTGCAAATGTATACAGTTTAGACGGTGTTATGTAGTCACTGTATAGAAGTAGAATAATGATGTTTGAATACAACTGTGTACAGTTTAGACGGTGTTAAGGAGTCACTTTAGGGAAATAGAATAATGATGACCTAATACAACTGTGTCGAGTTTAGACGGTGTTATGTAGTCACTGTATAGAAGTAGGATAATGATGTCTTAATAAAACTGTGTACAGTTTAGACGGTGTTATGTAGTCACTTTAGAGAAGTAGAATAATGATGTCTTAATACAACTGTATAAAGATTAGACGGTGTTAGGTAGTCATTGTAGGGAAGTAGACTAATGATGTCTTAATACAACTGTATACAGTTTAGACGGTGTTAAGGAGCCACTTTAGGGAAGTTAGGGAAGTAGAATAATGATATCTGAATGCAACTGTTTACAGTTTAGACGGTGTTAAGTAGTCACTGTATGGAAGTAGAATAATGATGTCTTAATACAACTGTATAAAGTTTAGACGGTGTTAAGTAGTCACTTTAGGGAAGTAGAATAATGGTGTCTGAATGAAACTGTGTACAGTTTAGACGGCGTTAAGGAGTCACTGTAGAGAAGTAGAATAATACTGTTTTAATACAACTGTGTGCAGTTTAGACGGTGTTAAGGAGCCACTTTAGGGAAGTTAGGGAAGTAGAATAATGATATCTGAATACAACTGTGTACAGTTTAGACGGTGTTATGTAGTCACTGTAGGGACGTAGAATAATAACGTCTTAATGCAACTGTATAAAGTTTAGACGGTGTTAAGTAGTCACTTTAGGGAAGTAGAATAATGATGTCTGAATGCAAATGTACATTTTAGACGGTATTAAGGATTCACTGTTAGGAAGTAGAATAGTGATGTCTTAATACAACTGTATAAAGTTTAGACGGTGTTAAGCAGTCACATTAGGGAAGTTAGTGAAGTAGAATAGTGATGTCTTAATACAACTGTGTACAGTTTAGACGGTGTTAAGCAGTCACTGTATGGAAGTAGGATAATGATGTGTGAATACAACTGCCAACTCAATGCACATTCATTTTATCTTAAGACTGTATACATCTTAAGAATTTGGCTGATTTAAGCCCGAACATTACTCAAATGAGATTAATTAATATGCTCTCAAATCATATATATATATATATATATATATATATATATATATATATATATATATATATATATATATATATATATATATATTGTTATGTATGATGTTTCTATAATATTATAGATATTTTAGGAAATTATAAATGTTTCTTGACTTTAATATTTGCTTCAATCTTAATTTTGTTTATCAGAAGAAAAAAAAACATGTTTAACTAGTGTCCTTGAATTAGGTTGTTTACTTCATATTTGAGCTAAAGGATAGTTTTGATCAACAAAATGTTTACTAAATCTGAGGTCAAGGTTGATTTTGTTTACAAATAAAACTGGAAATACCTTAGGAGTTACCTGTCAATGGTCACACGTACATTTATTATTCTAGAATATTGTCATGTGACCAATCTTTATATATACCATGTTTAGTGGACAGTTTTTCAGTTTCGACATTACTATCAGTCTTGTAAAGAGCTATTACAGTTGTGAAAAGTCATTCCAAAATTCTAAGAGAGGAATTATTTAAATATTCATTGGATTATAACAGTGCTCATAGACTTTTGGATTTTGGATTTTGGATTTTTAATTGATGATTTTGGAATTTATGTGAACCTATTCAGAGATATTTTGGAGTACTTCATTTTGACATCAGCACATTAAAGACTACTAGTACATCAGGACTTTGAAGGCCATTGGCACCTCATAACATTCAAGGATACAGCCGTGAATTCGGAACATTCTATATTTAGGACTTGTGATTAGGACACTAATTCTTATTGGATTATTTGGATTTTAATACACATTACTGTAAGTGTCTTTTTGATTTTTCATCTTAATTATCTAGAAATAAATTGCTTGTTGATTTTTACTTGAGTTGTTGGTTTCACTTTCGTTCTGTTACATTTTTCTAGAACATAGAGTCGTAACAATATATATATATATATATATATATATATATATATATATATATATATATATATATATATATATATATATATCACATTTTAACACTCTGACATTTTACCAGCGATAGTCCTTAAATATATTGTTTCCGTAATTTAGATAATTTCGCATCTTAAAGTATTGTACAATGCTACATTGCACGGAATTGGAAGCAAGAACACTTTAGAAATGAATACTCACACAGTATGGCCATTGTATATCAAATATGTCTTATATGATTGAATTATATGGGTATGTCTAGCATTATTATTTTATAAATGTCACAGATGGCTCGCATATTTCAGGGAATACCAAATTCAACCTAAGCTTATGCCAGTCTAATTAATTAATGTTCATCTTAATCATGAATAGCTTTCAGGACAAATGATTTTGAAGCATCAGGAAAAATATACCTTATCCAGAATTATTGACAAACCAATATACGAAGACTGTGGAGACACAAAGTAAATTATACAATTCAGAACATTCCATCAATATATCTACAAAATATAATTTTTTTAGTAAGTCAAACCGCCTAAATGGAAAACGTTTCCAAACAGTTAATGGAATTATTTCAATCTTAAGATCAGGGGTAATTCCTAAAATTTCGAAATCTCGCAAACACATTTAAATCTTAAATATTGCAAGCAAAGACATTACAAATGAAGTTACTATGTATAAATTTTCAGTAGTTAAAAATAAAAGTTAAGACAAACAATTTAAATTTGAAAAACAAAGTTTTGGGAAAAGAATAAAAACAATTTGTACAATAGCCTATTGTTCCTGTCGAGACACACTGTTAATACAAATGAGAAGACATTTTTGGATCTCTGAACTTTTCTCTCATTATGAAGGTTTATTCTAAATAAAAAGTGTTGGTCATTTTGTAAACGTACAAATTGTAATTGAAGGGGGAACATTATTCACAACACGCTGTGGCATAACTTCAAATTGTGGGCCCTCCCCCCTCCCTGCAAACATTAGTGTAAAGCTGGATTTTGGACCCCTTACTTGCGCATTGCGGGGCGGTAGTTACGTCACTGACAACACTCCAGGACGAAGAACAGACATGATTTATTAGTCGATTGGAAGATAATTCCAATTTTATAACAAAATATATGAGAATTAACTTCATGTTCATAAATGGACCATGAAACCATACTTCCTAAGATAAGGCCAAATTCCATACCAGTGTAACTCATATGTGCAAATATGTATTTAGATCACGTTAAAAAATGTATCGTGTGTGACGTCTGGACATCATTAAAGGTGGAATATTTTTTTTTAAAAACACACACAAAAAAAAAAAACGCAATCTAGTATGCCTATATGGATTGTAAATTAGTCGTAAGAACTATTTGTAGAACAGCATTAATCATTCAGATCATCAAGTTTACAGGTTTCTAGAACACACAAGAGAAAACATGTATGAACAAAATGAAACTTCGATAATCCAAACATCAATCTTGTGACTATTCGACATGAATCGCTAGATTTATTTAGTCTAGGCATATAGTCATGTCTCTTACGACCTTCATAAATGGAAATGAAGGAAAACTCATATAAAACATTTGCATATATGTGCAGTTTTTCCTGTGATTGATGAGAAATATATCAATACAGTAATTTCCTTCCAGATAACATTGATATAGACCATTTTCGTAAAAGTATTGAATTACATGTTTCTGCAACACAAAACTGTATATAAACATAATGAGACATAGATAGACAAGCATCAATCTCTTGACTATTTGGCGTCATACGCATTTTTCATTTAGTCAAATCATACAGTCTTCTCTCCCCATGCGAACTCCGAAACATGAAATAACGAAAACTCACCAACAAAAAATTTTTAAAAATGGGCCCATATCACTTCGAAAGTTTGAAGTTTGACCATATTTAACAGATAAGCATGGTTTAAGTTAAGGCAAATAATAAAAAAAATCCTAACCAGGTAAAAAGAAGAAACTGAAAGACAAAGGATGTGGCAGATTATAGTTGATTATCACCTCACCTTAAGACATACTCCTTTAATATAGTCATGATATAATCTTCAAAATCTGAAAGCACTTAGACGAAAATAGTTTACATCTCTATACACCAGTTTCCAGTTGTGCACAGTGCATGCCCCAATCCATTGTTAGATGGAAGTAGGCATATCGCTACCATGCTTGGTATACTCGCAAATTGATTTTCTAATAATTCCCAAATTCATCACTCCGGGAATGCTTAGAACTACAATCTGGTCCATTCAATTCACTTCAACAGTAACCTGCAAGAAACGGAAGTTTAAACACTGACGTATCCGTCCGCAATAAACACAAGAGCTACCAGTAAACACGTCAGAAACCAGTTTAGTAGAAAGTTGAGCCATACAAGTTAGGTACAGAGTTTCTGTCATGCATAGCTAATTTTGTTATTTTGAAACGGACATGTACTGTGTGAATCAATGGATAAATTATCTACTCTCTGGGACAACACGTTTAGAGCTAAGAAGGGGACACCGTACGTGTCTATAGTAAAGTACTAGTCTAAATTCTACACAAGGACAAACCAGTAACCATTTCGAAGTGAAATATTCGCATGATAACATACTACATATTTGTGAGGCACAATTTCAGATATGGCAGTTTAGTACTTAAGTTTATGTCAGTCATATTTGTAGAGACTACCATTAAAAACTGTGCAAAATGTGCTATATCCTTCCAGATAATGGATGTTTGTAAAAATACCGTTTTCTTAGACACCTATGATGAATCCGAACACCAATGACATGAATACGAACACCGATGACATGAATACGAAACACAGATAACATGAATACGAAACACTGATGACATGAATACGAATACCGATGACATGAATGCGAACACCGATGACATGAATACGAAACTTTGATGACATGAATACGAACACTGATGACATGAATACGAACACCAATGACATGAATACGAAACACTGGTGACATGATTACGAAACACTGATGACACTGAATGCGGACACTTTTTTCGAGGATATTTAATATATAAACTCTGTTTATTAAGTGAAATTTATTTAATGTGTCCCTGTTAAAACAATTTTCAAGCATTTATTGTTGTAAATGAAGTCCCAATTTTTCATCATGACTCACTTATTTATTAAGAGTGGGTTTGAATAATAAATGACGATTGATGCAGAGGTTTATTGTTCAGGAGGATTTATCAGTATGCTGTGAAAACCACTAGCGTGTCCTTGATGTAAATACAATGAGTAACGAGGTTTCAAAGGTAATAAGTCAGCAACAATTTGCACACTTAGAAGAAAGATGACAGCTGCGCTCACAGCCACTCCTTTCAATTTCGGTAAAATGTATTTATTTTTTAAATTATATATTTTTGTCTTTACACTTGCCGCTGAGTATATACTTATTCCAGTTTTTAAATAACTGGGATTTTCTTGCGTGATGATATGTCTTTGGACTGGGAACAAGTGCTTAGAAAAAACGAGAAAATCGTTAAGATTTCAACACTATTCTTCATTAGCATAACTATTTCCCCATAGATTTGGACTTAAAGTCATTTTTTTTAAAAATATCAAAAGTTTTTCTGTAAGTAAAATATTGTGCAGAAGAAAGAGTAAGCCAAGATCTGGGTAAAGCTGGACGACTGGCAGGTTAGACAATATAAAATCTGGGTAAGGCTGGACGACTGGCAGGTTAGACAATATAAACTCTGGATAAGGCTGGACGACTGGCAGGTTAGACAATATAAAGGCGAAGGACAGTCAGAACAAGCCAAATATATTCCTGATAATTTCATCTCAAACACAAGACTATAAGTTTTATTTTTTATGATCAATAATTTATGTTCTAACTCCAGATAAAAGCAGCATGAAACTCACAATGTGAGTCTAATACAATCTTAAAATTCCCAGAAGTTTGAACAGGCGGTCTGTCCTCTGCGCATGGCTCAAACGGTTTCTTCTGCAGTAAGCTTACATGGATTGACAATGTGAACAGTTTACCCAATGATAAGAAATTACTTAATACTTGCCTAAGTTTTGAACTTGATCTCCTCAAAAAACAATTTCGTCAAAAAAGTCTGTCTATCCATGTTAATTCCTTCGTATCTCAATTCCACATAGATATTCACAAACAACTCAAAGTAGAGATTTTATCAAATTTTATTTTCTTATTCAAGTGAATCTTAAAATTTAACGCAGAGATAACTACCACCTATACGTTGTTATTTCTTCTACGTCAATGTCAATTTAATTCATATTCAAATAAGAACATTTTACAATTGTCCCAAATTGCACGCGTTGTTTCTATCAATTCAAGGACTGGCTTTTTACTCTCTTCTTGTTTCACAGCCTGTGTGAGGTAATGCTGTTAAATTTGTATATATTCTTTCACTTATCTCGTTTACCATATATTTTGACAACGAAACCTTGCATACAAATTTACTTGCTTTAAGAAGTGGTTCATACTCCATAATTATATCGGAGCCACGTATGCCTTAACAATTTTTAAATATAAACTGCTAGAAACCTGCATGCTGCATGTGAAAGTGTAAGATTTCGTTTGTCTTATTTTACAAAGAATGTTCATTTTTGGAAGATAGTTATCAACCTGACAGGAGGAATTATTTGGACTGACTTTGTGTTCTATTATTGTCTTGTGCTCATGTAAAATGTCTGAAAAGCTTTAATTAATGAAGTGCAAGATAGGGGCTTGTTTTACACACACATCATTTATCTATTGCGGTGGAACTGCAAATGCTTCGTGGTTAAATATATCCCAATGTCATTAGGAATAAATGTGGCGAATATAACGGGTAAAATCGCACAAGGGGGAATAACTGAAACTCCACGAATAATTTCATCGCTTTCAAGTGTCATTATCATACTCATTTTATCAGTGTGTCGCGTCCTTGTATCTTACATCTCTCAACTTACTTGTGTGATTCTACAAAGCAGTGTGTCGTGTCCTCGTTACCTTGTATCTTATATCTCTCAACTTATTAGTGTGATTCTATAAAGCAGTGTGTCGTGTCCTTGTTACCTCGTATCATTCATCTCTCAACTTACTTGTGTGATTCTACAAAGCAGTGTGTCGTGTCCTCGTTACCTTGTATCTTACATCTCTCAACTTACTTGTGTGATTCTACAAAGCAGTGTGTCGTGTCCTTGTTACCTCGTATCATACATATCTCAACTTACTTGTGTGATTCTACTAAGCAGTGTGCCGCGTCCTTGTATCTTACATCTCTCAACTTTTGTGTGCTTCTACAAGCTGAATTGCATTACGAATAGTTATGTTGTGATAAAATATTTGAGGATAAGGTGAAAGTTGCGAGTGTTTTTTTAAACGAATTCAGGTGAAAAAGAAATAAAATGAATATGATATGCGTACAATCAACAGTGTCACTTCTGCTTCTGTTACTTCGTTTCCTTAGCTAGCAGTTTCATTCATCATCGCTCTCCAAAAATAATTTAAATTAAATGTGTGGTAATAAATTGTATGCATCGATGTAGTTCGAGTGGAGAGATTGCCATACAATATGCTAACCGTCGTTTTGGAGAAACAAAGAGACAACATAATATTGCCACAATCTTATTTCGAATCGAATCACCTATATATTAAAAGTGACAGTAGAATTATATTCCAAATATTAATCTTGATGCATATTTTTTTAAATTGTAGTTTATAAGCTTACACAATGTGTATAGAGAGAGGTCTGAAGAGTATTGTTATGCAAGGATAAAGGAATACACTTTAGCTTAAAAACAATGGCGTTTGTTTTCATCATGTTAGGGCAATGTGCAATTGTACACGTTTTTGTATGGAGGGAAATTGGATCCGTCTCGATAAGGGATTAATTAGCGCCACTAAATGTATCTTCATACATTAATTAAATAGCATAACATTTTGTTTAAATAAGACAGTATCTTGTTTTTAAGAAATTAATAATTTTTGTTTAAACAGCATATTATCTTATTTAGATAATATCTTGTTTAAGTAACATGTTATCTTCATTAAATAGTACACAATGTTGTTTAAACAAAATGTTATTTCGGGTAAGCGAAATAATATCTTGCTTAAAAAAGAAATAATGTCTTATTTAAACTAATTAATATATTGCTTAAACGAAATAATGTCTTGTTTAAACTAATTAATATATTGCTTAAAAGAAATAATGTCTTGTTTAAACTAATTAATATATTGCTTAAAAGAAATAATGTCTTGTTTAAACTAATTAATATATTGCTTAAAAGAAATAATGTCTTGTTTAAACTAATTAATATATTGCTTAAAAGTAATAATGTCGTATTTAAACTAATTAATATAATGCTTAAACGAAATAATGTCTTGTTTTAAAGTAATTAATATATTGCTTAAAAGAAATAATATCGTGTTTAAACTAATCAATATATTGCTTAAAAGAAATAATGTCTTGTTTAAACTAATTAATATATTGCTTAAAAGAAATAATATCTTGTTTAAACTAATTAATATATTGCTTAAAAGAAATAATATCTTGTTTAAACTAATTAATATATTGATTAAAAGAAATAATGTCTTGTTTAAACTAATTAATATATTGCTTAAAAGAAATAATGTCTTGTTTAAACTAATTAATATATTGCTTAAAAGAAATAATGTCTTGTTTAAACTAATTAATATATTGCTTAAAAGAAATAATGTTTTGTTTAAACTAATTAATATATTGCTTAAACGAAATAATATCGTGTTTAAACTAATTAATATATTGCTTAAAAGAAATAATGTGTTGTTTAAACAAATTAATATATTGCTTAAACGAAATAATATCGTGTTTAAACTAATTAATATATTGCTTAAAAGAAATAATGTGTTGTTTAAACAAATTAATATATTGCTTAAACGAAATAATATCGCGTTTAAACTAATTAATATATTGCTTAAAAGAAATAATGTCTTGTTTAAACTAATTAATATATTGCTTAAAAAAAATAATGTATTGTTTACACAAGATGAAATCTAAAATATTATCTTGCTAAAATATATAATAGGTTGCTTAAACGAGATAATGTCTTGTAAAAACCAAAACATCTCTTGTTCAAACAAAATATTTAACGAAACAATATCATGTTTAAACACGAATTTATCCTATTAAAACAAAAATATATATATTGTATAGACGAAATAATGTCTTGTTCAAGATAGATAGTATCTAAAAAAAATGTAACCACTTTTGTCTGTCTTTCTCCCTCGAACACTGACATCTTGCCAGCTCACAACTCTCTCTCTCTCTCTCTCTCTCTCTCTCTGATTTTCATCACTTTTTCTTTGCTGCCGTATAAATCTATAAAAGATTTTTTTAAAGCTATGACATCCTTCAACAGGGATCCTGGAAGACACAGATAGCGCTATTTCGAGCCAATGTATGACATCGTTGGCAGATCTCCAATTGCAGTATCCTCTGTTTTTGACGTTTTATTCAATCAAATACAATACCTTTCATCCACTTTGTTACACCCTTTCCTGCGCAGTAAAAATTTAAAAGCAAAAGAATTAGATTTTGGGACCGACCCGTATATCAGTATCATTTCTGGTACAATTCAGAGTTAAAAACATAAATGAATGGGTCGTATACGTAAACATAAATGAATGGGCCGTATATGTAAACATACATGAATGGGCCCTGTATGTAGATATAAATGAATGGGCCGTGTATGTAAACATAAATGAATGGGTCGTATATGTGCAAATCTTTATCCCTTCGCGGGAACAGCGCCATGTTGCAAAGGTCTTTTAATCTCCCAGTTCATTTTGATGGTTAATATTCATTTTTGAACTGGGATCCTTGTTTATTAAAAACACTAACATGCTGTCTGCTCAGGGTAGTAGTAGTAGTAGTATTTCCCCTAAACCATCTCCCTCTCTCGTTCCCCCCCCCCCAACCCCCACCCCCGCTCTGCTTTATATCCCTCTGTTTGTTATTGTTTGAAACATATTGGTATCTCTGTAGTCTGGACGTATGGTGGTCTTTTCAAGCTTTTACATCCTTTCACAAGGACGTTGGATCACACAAAGAGCGATAATTTCTGGTCATAGATAATATCATAGGAGGATTATTTATTTCTCTCAGTCGTATATATGTGTGACACTGTCGTATATATGTGTGACACTGTCGTATATATGTGTGACACAGTCGTATATATGTGTGACACTGTCGTATGTATGTGTGACACTGTCGTATATATGTGTGACACTGTCGTATATATGTGTGACACTGTCCTGTATATGTGTGACACAGTCGTATATATGTGACACTGTCGTATGTATGTGTGACACTGTCGTATATATGTGTGACACTGTCGTATATATGTGTGACACTGTCGTGTATATGTGTGATACAGTCGTATATATGTGACACTGTCGTATATATGTGTGACACTGTCGTGTATATGTGTGATACAGTCGTATATATGTGACACTGTCGTATATATGTGTGACACTGTTTACCCATCTGAGAAAGCCAAACTTATCAGGCATATGAGGTACAAATACTTAATCTGAGAAAGTTAAATTAAATTCAAAAGTGTTAGTATATACCAGATACTATTGTCTTCACTCTTGTATGAACTATAGGAATTTGTAATATCTGACCGAAACCTATCATGCCGCTATTGGGTCTGTATACACAGATGAAATAGTCCTGTATGTGGCCCACTGCAGTTCATTGTCGAAAAGTGAAATTCCTATTTTTATAGGCTTATCCCAGAGTCATTACTTGCATCACGATGGCTTGATCAATCTGAAACTACTGAACGCAGTGTCTCTCGGGAACTGTTGATTATAAAGCTCATAAGAATTTCGTGACTGTGAGCCATAATTTCTCTCTGATAGTCATATCCTGTCGCAGCGCCTTTCCCTTGTGAATAGGATTGTGCAGATCATGGTAGATTTGGAGTTATAAACGACTTTTTGTCATCACAGACATCGCACAAATGCCACTTGTTACGCACACGTAACACTTAATATTCCCAATATGCCTTATGGAAATCATAAATGATTCAGATAAAAGCACATTTCAAAAGATTATGCAATTCTATAGTGCATGGAATTGGGTGAATTCATGTCTTAGACATGAATAAACACATGGCGTAACAATTATACAAATACGTTGAGCAGCATGATTGAGATCAAGTAGTCTCTCATACGTGATCATTTTGAAAATGTTATAGATGAGTTTAAATTTTCAGGTAATAACGAATTCGGCTGAAAAAATGATTTTAGTTACGTCAACTTTACCTGATACTCTGTGATAAATGCCTCGAGGAAAGTCTTGCAGGCGTGAGGGAAAGACCTAGGGCTCAAATTGATTAATAGGATAAAATGTAATGATAAAATAATAAAAACAATTGGAAATTACGACCATACATCTACAACTGTAATTATGATATGTCATTTTGTTGGAATTCAATAATATTACACCCAATTCAAAGAATTAATTATCCAAACTCTTGAGACGAACGTTGTCTAAAATGTTTAATGTATTCAAACAACTTTCGATCAGTAACATTCAAAACAAGAGCTGTAGTTTAGCTGGCATGAACGTTTTGTGACATCTTTTTGAGAGTAATTCAGTATTAAGGACGGCAAGATATGAACAAAAAAAAAAGAAAAAAAAAATGAAATATTACAAAATTAAACAGTACCTCTTAATATGCAAATACAAGTTTTGTGATAGCTCGTGGTTACTGCATCGACACACTGTTCTTTACTGTCCTAAATCTTCAACTGTGAATCTTTCAACTTTAAATGAAATAATTTCTGAGATTAATCGACCAAATTTTAGTCCAACTTATAAGGATCTATACTGTTATAAATCTTCTTATTTGATTCACAATACAGAAAAAAGATTCTTAATTCTTAATAGTAACAAAAGTGACACGCTTCTAAGTTGGAAAAGTAGAATTTATATTACGTTGAATAAGTCCATATGGAGGCAGACACAGTTTACGTCAGATGTCCATGAAGCCTTAATTCCTTGGATTTTACTATAATCTTTTACAAGCGACACAACCCTGTTGTAAAAAATACGTAGATGATTGTGCGAGACATCTTGTTATCACTAATGGCGTAAAAGGACCGTCGAGCTTGCCTTTATGGCTCGTAAATAATTAAAACAACATGTTCTCTAAATTTAGTAATGGTCCAGATGAGTAACTTTTATTGGCATTGCTTTCTTCTTTGATGGGGAGATATTATTTACACTTCATGTTTTTACCAAATTGCCCCTGACAGGGTTCCATATACAGCCCTGGAGACAAGGACAATTTTCCCGAGACAGGGTTTCATACAGACCTCTGGAAATAGAGATTATTGCTCATAGACAGGATTCGATATATACCACTGGAACCAGAGGCAATTCCCCACAGACAGGGTTCGTTTTTAAAAATAATCACGGATAATTAGTTTTTTTTATAAATTGTCATCTTTCCTGTATTTGAAATAACGATGGACATCGGATAGATTCAAGTTTGTAACCTAAAAAAGCAAATTATATCAATTGAATAATACCAAATGCTCGTGTGTCCGTACATTTTATGGTTCTACCAAATTTGGTTATCTGGTAATTTTAGCACAGAACCTAAATGAATAGCTGAGTTGCTTTTAAAAAATAAAATCTTGTTTTTTTTCATGCAACGTCTGACTTAGAAAAGCAGCCAAGTTGTATTATATTTGAACTGTCACGACAGAATTCAAATATGTATGAATAAAATGTATTTCAACAAAACAATGTAGAAGTAGAGTTCAGTCTCGGAAATTGTATGCATTTTGTGGGCAAGGCAGGACCTAAAATACTGTATACTTGATAAAAGATTCTTAAAACAAGGGATGTTTCAAATCTTATCTAAAAGCTATTGGTAACAGTAAGTGGTCCTAAACACAAAACACAGCACGGTATCACTATTTTGTATAGATATTACTACAACAAAAGAAATAATTGTCTTCTTGGAGAATGAAAAACAGCATAAAGAACATAAATCCCAGAACTAAAAGTTTACAAACACATGGATATACAAGGCACAAATATACCTGAACTAGGATGATTGCAAACTCGTCACGCTTTCTACATACTTTCATTTTAGTCTCATAATATAACCTGGAACTAATATTCCCATGACTTGGTTTCTATCACGTGACATGAGTAAATTAATGTCTCTCTGGCATCACACAAACTCTGAAATAGAATGTTGTGTTTCTATCAGTTTCAATTGGCAATGCTTGTATTAATAGAATGTTGGGTTTCTATCAGTTTCAATTGGCAATGCTTGTATTAATAGAATGTTGGGTTTCTATCAGTTTCAATTGGCAATGCTTGTATTAATAGAATGTTGTGTTTCTATCAATTTCAATTGCAAATGCTTGTATTAATAGAATGTTGGGTTTCTATCAGTTTCAATTGGCAATGCTTGTATTAATAGAATGTTGTGTTTCTATCAGTTTCAATTGGCAATGCTTGTATTAATAGAATGTTGGGTTTCTATCAGTTTCAATTGGTATTGCTTGTATTAATAGAATGTTGCGTTTCTATCAGTTTCAATTGGCATTGCTTGTATTAATAGAATGTTGAGTTTCTATCAGTTTCAATTGGCATTGCTTGTATTAATAGAATGTTGAGTTTCTATCAGTTTCAATTGGCATTGCTTGTATTAATAGAATGTTGAGTTTCTATTAGTTTCAATTGGCAATGCTTGTATTAATAGAATGTTGCGTTTCTATCAATTTCAATTGGCATTTCATGTATTAATCGTGGTGAGATTCCACTAGGAGATTAAAAAAGTGACAGAATTTGCATTTTCTGTCTGATAAAGCAAGAATGAGAACTCTAGGCGAGAATTGCATTGCAGACGATCGAATTGAGAAGCAATGAATAAGATATTGTTAGACACAAAGCAGTCGATATTAGTAGGCGTTGCGAATATAATCTTGCTTTCCATTTTATATTTAAATAAATGACTGCCATTACATATTTAATTAAATCAAAGGTATTTCGTGTTAAGTGTTGTATCGTAACTCTGATTTTATAAATATCACAGTTTGCCCCTCAAATATATAGTAAACTTAGGGATGTTGATTTGGTTTCTCTTTCAATATAGCCCAAATATCGACGCCTTTAAGGGGAATCGTTACTAATTGCATTGATTGAAATACCAAGTGATACCATTGATTTTCAATTTGATCATGAATTTATAAAAAATAAATGAAGACTTAAAACCTGGCCTTATCATGCAAATGTGTTTGAAAACAATGATTGTTGTATGTATTCCTAATATAAATAATTAGAATATTAAGAGATATTAGCGACATATTAACGACACAGTATCAATACGACAGTTTAATAAAATAGTAAGGTACACTCCTCTTGATTGATTGCCCAAAGTCCTTACATTTATTTTTTCTCTGTCAAGTTTTTAAAAGTTAACAGAAATATTTTTGAAGATGTGCAAAGAAAAGGATTTTAAGCAATAGTAATGGAATTGTTGTGTTCAAACCTTTCTCAATTAATACTTGCTGTTTGAGTAATCAATTATTATCAAAATATTTTATAGTTTATGGATAAAACTTTCAATCATCGCACTTTGTGCATTGTGATGTGGCACTAGCCTATATATATATATATATATATATATATATATATATATATATATATATATATATATATATGTGTGTGTGTGTGTGTGTGTGTGTGTTTGTGTGTGTCTGTGTTCTCTGCTACTAGCGCCAAAGTTTGCCCCAGCTGTGTATATTCGATGCAATAAACTATATCGACTTTGATATACAAAGGCTTACAATGTCAGATAACTCAAAGCTATAAAAAACACCAAACGGGGGTAATGAATAGCAGTCAATTATGTTATCATTCCTGATGGTTTGTACAACAATACGGTCAGGTTTATTCTTGCTTACCAATCCCTCTTACAACTGTATATTAGATTATAATAATTATACAGTACATTATTTTCTCTCTGGAAGTAATATTAATGGTGGAGCATAATCTTCAATACCTTCCTAATAATGTTCATTATTGTTCTCTTGTCTGCAACTTGCACTACATATATATGTATTTGTCTTGTAATTCTGGCATATGTACAATATCATTGCTTCTCTATATTAGTTTCATTTGATTCTCTAATGCATTTTCGTTATTGATTGATTTAGGATAAATCTATGTCGTGATAAAGCAATTCTGTTGACTTTTTAATGACGCATCGTATTCGCCGTATATGATTATATTTGTTGTGTAAGAGAAAAAGAAGCAATAAATTTCATTTTTGTGAACAACCCAGGGAAATGCCATCTTTCCGCAGTTTTAAAGATAAAGAATTGAGCTCAGTTTTTTAAATTGAGGACACACGACAACATTTAGAAACAAGCGATGAAAACATCGTTCAATCTAAGTTGTAATGACGGTTTACAGTTTGGTGTTAGTATAAGAAATATATTAAATATGGACACCACTAAGAAGAGCTTATATGATCTTGAAATAGTTTTGACTTTACTATTCTTATAGTGGGATGACTAGGAAAGAAAATATCATGCATCATTTATTTAGCCATCTTACGTTTTTAATGGTATTTAACACGTGTTTGGTCTAAATCAATTGTTTTTGCAGGCATAAATTATAGATGCTCTTATTGGTCATGGTTTAACATATTGCACTCGTAAATTAACATGAAAATATTAAAGTTTATCATATTACACCCGTAAATTAACATCAAAGTATTAAAGTTTATCATATTACACTCGTAAATAAACACGAAAGTATTAAAGTTGATTATATTACACTCGTAAATTAACATGAAAATATTACAGTTTATCATATTACACTCGTGAAGACGAAAGTATTAAAGTTTATCATATTACACCCGTGAACACGAAAGTATTAAAGTTTATCATATTACCCTCGTGAACACGAAAGTATTAAAGTTTATCATATTACACTCGTGAACACAAAAAGTATCAAAGTTTATCATATTATACTCGCGAACACAAAAAGTATTAAAGTTTATCATATTACACACGTGAACACGAAAGTATTAAAGTTTATCATATTACACTCGTGAACACAAAAAGTATTAAAGTTTATCATATTACACTCGTGAACACGAAAGTATTAAAGTTTATCATATTACACTCGTGAACACAAAAGTATTAAAGTTTATCCTATTACACCCGTGAACACGAAAGTATTAAATTTTATCATATTACACTCGTGAACACGAAAGTATTAAAGTTTATCATATTACACTCGTGAACACGAAAGTATTAAAGTTTATCATATTACACTCGTGAACACGAAAGTATTACAGTTTCATATAAGATCCACGTTATTATATGGCATGACTTTGTAGAGATGTTCATACACGCCTAACCCATTTCACTTAATACTTATGACTTTGAAAAATATCCAAAACCACTTGATTGATTCATTCACTTACAAGTGGTTGAAACGCTTTAATTACCATATTCCCTTGTTTAGTTACCATGGATTTTCATTTTTTGTGAAAGTCGCGTTGATGGTCATTCATAAAATCAACCAAACCTAATTGAATGTAATGAAATTGCCGACGTTCATGTTTTGTTTAATTCAATTTTTCAAATAAGTGACTCTGTGAAGTAACTAATTTTGTAACATTTGGCAACTGACTTGTTGTAACATCGTATATGTGTAACCAATTACCATTCTTTCTTTTTTCTACCTTATCCAAGTATTGGATTAATCCCTACAATATCGCAACTTATATATATATATATATATATATATATATATATATATATATATATATATATATATATATATATATTTAATCTATAATGTGTGTTTAAATTTTGTCTACGATGGTAAGTTGTACTTTAGAATCTGGTCACTTTTCTGGTCACTTCTAAACAGAATGTTTACATATGATTTGAGTTCAAGCCCATTCGTATTTACAATTAGACTGGGTTTTGTTCCATTGGATTGCTTCATATCCTGTTATGATATAGGTCAAGTGAAAGTCTGTATAAAGAGGGATTTGGTAAACAAATAATTCGTTCATGTTTTAGATCAGTCTTTAGGAATCCTTTTGAGATCAGAATTACAGTTTGTGCAGTTTAAATCAGATATAATTAGAGAGGCATTATTTATTTAAGATATTCAATGGAAATACTAAAGTGCTCATTGACGTTTGTATTAATGCATTACTTTGGACTTTTGTGAACTCATTTAAAGACATTCTGGATTGTATCATTGTGTTATATTAGGACATTCAAGACTATTTGAACTCATTCGGAACATTCAATATTTTTGGACTTGTGATTAGGACATTTAAGATTATTTGGTATTTGTTTCACAATATTGTAAGTATCTCTTGTATTTCACTTTCTATTGTAGGGAAATAAATTGCTTGTTGATATTACTTATATTGTTGGTTTCACTTTCTTTCTGTTACAAATGTTAAGACCTAGAGTCGTAACAGAAATATATATATATATATATATATATATATATATATATATATATATATATATATATATATATATATATATATATATAAGCAACTTTCACACATTTTGTTCATGACCTATATATGCACTTTATCATGTATTCATCAGATCTGTTCTAGAGGAAGTTTAATCAAGGCAAAATCAAGTTGAGAAAAATTGCATCTGATATCTATTTTTTTTATTAGTCATTCATGTTGTTTTTTTTCCATTTTAATTCGTTTGTTTTTTTATATATATTTTTGATTAAAGTTTAATTTCGACCGAGAGTTTTAAATCCATCAACTTTATTTGTCACTGAAAGTTTAGTATGAAATGTATTAGGTTGAAAACGAAATTAAATATAACGAAATATAAAATAGGAGGTTCCCAGTATTTGGTATTTTATAGACTTTACGCCTATCTCTTCCAGGATACCAGTTAAAATATTATCAATGTCCTTTATTGATACAAAAAGAATGCCACCATCCAGATGATTGTCTTTCACCAACTGGACGTTGACTGTGGACAAGTACATGAAATATTTCAGTTTAATTACTGGTGTCTGATGATCTGTGTGCTGAATCAGTCTGACACCTATGATAAAAAATTCTCATAGGATGAAGACATTCATGGGCATCATGAGACTCTAAAGTCATATGTCACATCTTATTTCCCAAGTGTTTTCATGTTGATAAGAGGCCCCGGGTGGCCCAGTGGTCTAAGGCGATCGCCTTTACAGATCATTCATACATCTCACGTCTGTCCGCGCAAGTTCGAGTCTCGGCTCGACCAACGTGCGTATGTGAGAAAGCTTGCCAGTAGCTTCCCGTGGGTCGGTGGTTCTTCCAGGGTTCTTTCTCCACCAAATTTACCGGCCGCCTTTGTGCTGAAAAATGGCGTTACCCCACCCCCCCATACACACACAAAAATTGTAAGTTTGGCAATTTGCTTTTGCACGTTGTAAGTAATACATATTTTCTGTACAGCTAATGGATGATTCTAATCATTATATATCCTAAGATGCTCAGTGGAACTACTTTTTACTGAATATGATTAAGTAATGATTTATAAATAAATAATCATTTGGCAAACACGTTTAAAGTTACAATCCCTCGCAAAAATAAAAAATGGCATGATCTGATTTGGTGCCTCGCCCAAAGTCTAATGGTGAAAGTATTTTGAACAAAAGTATACCAGAGACAAGAAAGAAACAGGGAATGCAAGCGAGGACCCAACTCGTTGGGCAGACGATTTAGTATTTACAGTACATTGTTGGTCACAAGTAGTATACTTATGATATCAAAAGGTCAGTGAATAGGTCACCTTTGACACATGGAACTGTACATAGCCCACCAAATATTTACTTGAGTCGTGGTAAAGCAAATTGTAGAGAGTATGTGTTCTCGCTGTCCTAGTGTCCTAGTGTCATTGTCTGTCGATGTATGCTGATCTTAAACCTGGTCTGCTTGTAATAGTGTAGTAGACTCAATGAAAAATCAAGACACTGAGCACAGTGTATGTTTACTGTTTAAAGTGAGCTTAATAAACAAAATACCCATGTCAATGAGTGTATAAAAATGCTATTTTTAGACCACAGTAGAAACGTTTCCCGAACATGAATGAAGTCAAACTGGATGTTTTGCGTGGATTTTTGTGTCGTACGAAAATCGTTTTACATTGTTAAACGCTGCAATTAGCACGGTCATATTATTGGTAAAGAGCACGGTCGTATTATTGGTTAAGAGCACAGTCGTGTTATTGGTTAAGAGCACAGTCGTATTATTGGTTAAGAGCACAGTCGTATTATTGGTTAAGAGCATGGTCGTGTTATTGGTAAAGAGCACGGTCGTGTTATTGGTAAAGAGCACGGTCGTGTTATTGGTAAAGTGCACGGTCGTGTTATTGGTTAAGAGCACAGTCGTATTATTGGTTAAGAGCACGGTCGTGTTATTGGTTTAGAGCACGGTCGTGTTATTGTTGGACATGAGCACAGTCGTATTATTGGTAAAGATCACGGTAGTGTTATTGGTTAAGAGCACGGTCGTGTTATTGGTTAAAAGCACAGTCGTGTTATTGGTTAAAAGCCCGGTCGTGTTATTGGTAACGAACTGTGTCGCGTTATTGGTTAAGAGCACGGTCGTGTTTATTCGTTAAGAGCACAGTTGTATAATTGATTAAGAGCACGGTCGTGTTATTGTTGGACATGAGCACAGTCGTATTATTGGTAAAGAGCATGGTCGTGTTATTGGTTAAGAGCACAGTTGTGTTATTGGTAAAGAGCACAGTCGTGTTATTGGTTAAGAGCACGGTCGTGTTATTGGTTAAGAGCACGGTCGTATTATTGGTTAAGAGCACGGTCGTGTTATTGGTTAAGAGCACAGTCGTATTATTGGTAAAGAGCACGGTCGTGTTATTGGTTAAGAGCACGTTCGTATTATTGGTTAAGAGCACAGTCGTATTATTGGTTAAGAGCACGGTCGTGTTATTGGTAAAGAGCACGGTCGTGTTATTGGTTAAGAGCACGGTCGTGTTATTGGTTTAGAGCACGGTCGTGTTATTGTTGGATATGAGCACAGTCGTATTATTGGTTAAGAGCACGGTCGTATTATTGGTTAAGAGCACGGTCGTATTATTGGTTAAGAGCACGGTCGTGTTATTGGTTAAAAGCACAGTCGTGTTATTGGTAAAGAGGACGGTCCTATTAATGATTAAGAGAACAGTCGTGTTATTGGGTAAAAGCCCGGTCCTGTTATAGGTAACGAACAGGGTCGCGTTATTGGTTAAGAGCACAGTCGTATTATTGGTTAATACCACTGTCGTGTTATTGGTAAAGAGCACGGTCGTATTATTGGTTAAGAGCACAGTCGTATTATTGGTTAATACCACTGTCGTGTTATTGGTTAAGTGCACAATCGTATTATTGGTTAAGAGCACAGTCGTATTATTGGTTAATACCACTGTCGTGTTATTGGTAAAGAGCACGGTCGTATTATTGGTTAAGAGCACAGTCGTATTATTGGTTAATACCACTGTCGTGTTATTGGTAAAGAGGACGGTCCTATTAATGATTAAGAGAACAGTCGTGTTATTGGTTAAAAACCCGGTCCTGTTATAGGTAACGAACAGGGTCGCGTTATTGGTTAAGAGCACAGTCGTATTATTGGTTAATACCACTGTCGTGTTATTGGTAAAGAGCACGGTCGTATTATTGGTTAAGAGCACAGTCGTGTTATTGGTTAATACCACTGTCGTGTTATTGGTTAAGTGCACAATCGTATTATTGGTTAAGAGCACAGTCGTGTTATTGGTTGAAAGCGCGGTCGTATTGTTGGACAAGAGCACGGTCGTGTTATTGGTGGTCGTGTTATTGGTTAAGAACTGGTTTTGGAAAGGAATTCCGCTTTTAAAGAAAACAAAGCACTATCTATCTTCTTTTGGTTCAAGCCTTGTTTTTCACCAAAAGATTAGATCACATCGGGATTTACTGCATTAGCTTTAACTCTCAGCCGAACGCTGCTCACTGTCGGTTACACCCCCCACCCCTTGGTTGAATAAAGCCACTGCCACTATACTGTAAATTTGTTTATAAATTGCTACCTGAAGAAGGCCGTACCATTTAAAAAGTTTATGACACTTGATTTAGATTGTATTTACTCTGGTCTTTGTTTTTTTTTTTTGTCTCTTTGTTGGAGAATATGAAGACTGCATGACATACTGGAGAAAAAACTTCGAGGATTACTTACATTCAGTGATAGAACACAAGGCTGCTGACGTTGCAATAGAGCAAGTGAGCAGACGTTCTGATATAACAATGACGTAACAGCGCAACATATATGAGGCGTCACATTTAGTCTGGTTCCTTTATCCTTGTTTTTTCAATGGGATTTCATTGCATGTACAGGGAACAAAAGTAGGAATCAGTCAAGATTCTTGTGTATTAATCCACGGAAACGATGACCTATGGGTCAAAACATTGTCATGGAAGCAATATATTCTCAAAGAGTATGAGATATCTCAGCCTGTTGCAACAATCTCGCCATTCTATATCACAAGCATGCGGAATATCTTGGTCGTTTTGGCGGACCCTTTATGTGTCAGCCAGTGGCAACAATTGGTCGAAGTGTTTCAAACAATTAAAGTCGCTCAGGCAGGAACAACAGCTGAGATAAATATCGCTGCTTGAGTGATTTTGATCAGCTATGTCGTTTTCTCATAACATTGCTTACAGGAAGATGTAAACTGTTACCTTACTTATAGAAAGAGACAAAACCTTCCCTTGAATCGAATGTATTTTTCAAGATGTCGGCATTCGAATCAAATCAAATTTTGGCCTGTATTTTTAATATACGCAATGTTTCCCGAAAATAATCTAGAGCACCAAATACACTGAAGACGTAGCTTGTTTTATCCCGGCTGATTGAATTGTCTGAACAGGACTGAGTTCTTCAAACGCTTCAATCTAACGTTGCAATTAGTAGACACATAAATCCTCTGCCAAAAATCCCGAAGTATTCCGCATGCTCATGACATAGGATGGTGAGATTGTTAACACGAACAGTAATTTGAAACTTATTATGAGACAATAAATAGATTAATCTTTGACACAAGATAGGCTATGCCTTCACAACAATAATGTTGCTTCTTTAATACCAAGCTGGCTACTTGAAATTAGCATAATTTATTCATGTTATCCATTTCTCTCATACAGTTGTTATAAGAGGATGACGTTAAAGATGGCGGACAACTATTTGAACAATCAGTACAATCTGTGGCTTTACTACACAATTCCATGTCGGAAATACTTTGATGGAAAGACACAGCGTCAAATGACGGAAATCGCCTGAAAATGGCGAAAAACTTAGTCACACGTTGAAGCACGTTTAGCAACAAAGAAAAAAAATCAATCACGGCATGCGCATTGTTATACCTTTATGGAATTATTTGCACAGTTTAATAAAATTAAGTTCTCTACTGAGTTCATGCTTGAGATAGACCACAAAAAAAAAATAGAAATATTTCGGCCAGGAATAAGTCACCTTAGTTGGGTCGCCTGTAATGAATGCTATGATGGTGTGTGATGTGCATATGACGTCATTTAGAAAACAAGGTACATGTATATGCAGTAGCGGCTACTACAGTATTTCTGTTGTATTTTTCCGATCATTGGCGTAAAGGCCAGAGTGAGTTTCGATTACCTTTTCAAGGGAAGTTGTAAAACATTCTTATGAGACTATTTCAAAACTGTCTTATGATTTTGTTGACATCAACAATTAAATAGATATTTAAGATATAAAAAAGCAAAAATATTACTAACAGCAAATTCAGTCAAGAATGAGAAATTTTCAGTCAAATATTATCGTATTTTGATAAGTCATGTATTTAGTCAATACATGATTTAAAAATCAATAACTTTTGAAATATAAGAAAGGTCACTTAAAATATTGCTCGTAGATTACTGCCCGGTCTCAATACAAGTATCATGGAATAATTGTATGTCCATTTATAAAAGAACTGAAGTGCGAAAAGTAGTGATGACAAATTCAGTACACCGTGACAAAAAATGAAGCCAGCCCATACATTTAGTATTTTGGTGAGTTATTATTGAGAGTGTTCAAAGTAGCATGTTATAGAGCGCATTTGCGTGACTTTGAAGAGTATCTTCCAGCATTTGCCAATAATACGTCGTTGTGAACGCATTTAAAAGACTCGCATCTTTCAACGCTGCTGCATTGGTTGGTGGGTGGGTGGGTGGGGAGAGTTGGGGGTTTTTTTTAATTAGTTTTTTTATCTCACGTATGGTAGTAGTTTAAAAATATAAATTAGTATAAAAGAAAATCGAGGCATTAAGTTGAAATCGTTGCTCCTGGTCTCTATCTTATGATGATTTTTTTTCTCACGATTCTTTAGCTTTGATTAACTGACCTTAGTATACAAGGACTCAAAATAAAAAGTTTATTTGCGAGGAAAAGTAAGTTAAAACATAAACTTAATAGTGTAATACCTCTAATAGGATGGTACCGTTACTAAGGGATGTTAGATTTTCCTTTATCCTTAGTCACTCAGACCGTTTCCAATTTTATTGCCATGGATTAGAAACCCAAACCCCTTTTTTCCCTTATCGTAAATAAGGGAATGACACAAAAAGTAGGGCGCCTCATATTATAGTCACTTTATGGTGCTGCGAGCATTGATGAAAGTACATGAAAATAATGAAATATAATATACTTATATTTTCTGCAGCTGTAAACAGATATAAAGTATTTTTCATTCAGAGGAACGCTGTAAAATAAATTAAATTTTCCACTGGTCAAATGTCGTCAATGATACTTAATATACTTAATCATGTCGTCATTATTTTTGAGGGATACAATTACAACTGAAATAATCCCCAAGGGGGGAATTCCCACCCGTATTTTCCCCATACTAATATCTCCATGTTGTATATGCAGATACACGCTGGACAGGTCGAGAAGTATCATACATTTTACGGATTAAAGCTATGGGTTGATGACGGTCTGCAAAATCTCATAAAATATCCGCTCATTAGCTTTAAGTGTTTTATTTTCCCAGACCTTAATTATTTTCTCAACTAATTTCTACTATGCAATGTTGTCTTAGAAAATCACAGAATTATTACGGAAGCCTTTGATTGAAGAGTGTCTGGAGGGAATTTGAAATTATTGTAGCTAGTTTGCAACAACAGAATTGAAAAATGCGGCAGGAAAGATGATACTCCTAGTCACTAATTAGTCAAACTGATGCATGGTCTGAATTACTGACTTGTGCCAGACAGTTTTGGACAGTAAACATATCTAATTAGTCTTTACTGTACATCACAAATCGGGCAAATAAAGCGCAAATTACGTGCTAGTATTTACAGAGTAAAGTTGCTGTTAAAAATAGGTAGACTCTTTAAGGAATTTTATTTTAAAATTAACTAAAGTACAGTCCGTACACTTTAGGACCACAACGGACATTTTCCGTAACAACTTTTTTACTGGAACTACCATTGATAATAATAACATAACACAAGGATCACTTCCTTTAGGATTGTTTATGTGCGTGATGAATGGAATTTTCTATAATTTATTTCTCTTGGAATAGGTTCACCCTATAGACATCGAGGAATATACGTAATACATTTTTCAAAATAATTTTTACCCAGTGATGGATAAATTTCATTATTTATGTATATATATATATATATATATATATATATATATATATATATATATATATATATATATATATATATACATATATATTAAACTTGCTTAAGTCAACTTTGCATAATCAGAGATCATTGATGTTACGGTTAGTTTTTAAGAGAGAATGGTGTGATTTGAACAAAATAAATAAATAAAGATAAAATTGGCAAAGATTCAACAATCATAAAATCAACAAGAGTTTAGCATCCGGAAGGGAAATGCCAGCTGCTCTTTTGCTGTCAGTTTCATTTTTGTCAAACTTGGTGTTTTTCGTTACGATACCATTTGGCCCCTGAGGACATCTTTAATCACGTGTTAAGATACCTCTAGTTTCTTGTATGATTATTTATCTTATAATTATTTCACTCATATCAGTCATCCTAGCAGGCATTAGGTTTTCTTACCATAAATCTTTCCCCCTTGAAATTGGGAAAAGAATTATAATTTGAAAATGACAATAATTTCCCAAGTAGCAAAATTTATGCAGAAATAAATCTGTCATCTGTGTCGAAAAAAAAGTTCATGAGAGCTGTTTTACTTCGCCTTAAATTGAGGACATCAAGTCATATTTTTAAATACAGCCAATTAAAGTCTTCCTTTGAAACACAGCCAATTACAGTCTTCCTTTTAAACACAGCCAAATTACAGTCTTCCTTTTAAACACAGCCAATTACAGTCTCCATTTTAAACACAGCCAATTACAGTGTAATTCTAGATGCGAAAACCATGAAACCCGCAAAGGTTATCTCCCGTTGGTCTGATATAACATGTAGTCTCTCTTGAGACTACTTAATGAGTTGTTTTCTCTGGACAAAAAACAAACAGTTATTTGTAAAGTCAATGTAAAGATGGGTAAATAAACTAAATTACAAAAAATATCCCATTACGTTCCTATAGCATGCGTTTGACTGTTTTTATAAATATTTCTACAATGACTCATTTCGTTCCTATCACAATTCCTAATCGTTTTTCACAGAGACCTGGATACAATTTGATTTGATTATTTAAGTGATTCTATGCACTCAACTCACCATCTAACCAACTTTCCTTTTTTATGTCTTCAATAGCAGTCAACTATTAATGGGAAACACTTTTATCTTTGCAGTCACTTTTATTTTATAAATGTGGTCCATTAATCTTTCTCTATAGCTTTTTAAAGTGTTTAGTCTGCATAGATCCTTATCAATACCATCTTTATCACCATTCAAATTTTTTCTCAGCTTCCTATTCTAAAACCTTTTCATAAAGTTACCATCGACTGAGTTCCAAATAATTGAAGGAACACTATTTGCCATTTTGTTCAATTTCTTTGTTGTTTGTTGGGGGGTTTTTTGGGGTGGGGGTGGGGTTTGTCTCCCTGTCTGATGTACGAACATATTATTGGATGTTTTATATGTTCTTTACAGTTTCCTTAGGGAGTCATATTGTTCGTGCAATTATTGGAGGCAATCTAACAGCACATGGCTTCAGAGTTTTTAAATCCAAGTTAATGGACAAATGTGCGTCGATTTTATCTGTAAACGATGTAAAGAGCGCATTCATCAAGTGCAATATTGTATTGAATTTATGCCTTGAAAAATATCCGTATTCTAATGATATCGTAAATCTGACAGGATATTTAATGTTGACCGACTTTGCATTCTCTTTATATATTTTGCTGGAGTAAAAAGTTTTAACAAATAATCTACAGCCTTGGCCTACACGCACGAACTCATTGGATTATTGCAAAGACACTGTATAAGCTCTGTTGTCGACGTTATACCAGATTAATTAAGAACAACTATGGAAGGGAAACTAATATTGTGTAGGAAAAATTGGCCTAATCTCTTCGGTTGATTTCATTGTTTTGTACTTTTCGCATCACACTACATTTAAATAAACATAAAATAATTTTGAATTATAATTATAACTTGCCGCCAAAAGTGATAGTATCAATAAACACTTTCGTAAACTTGTTTTTTTTCTGTGACATTTTAAATTAGTGTAAGCTAAAAGTAAATGATATGTTCTTTATCACCATGGATGCATAGAGTTACATTTTGTACTGACATGTTCTTCATTACCATGGATGCATAGAGTTACATTTTGTACTGACATGTTCTTCATCACCATGGATGTATAGAGTTACATTTTGTACCGATAAAAGGCGTAGCACTTCATGTGCATAGCAATATGGCAACACCCAAGGCAATCAGCGACTATTTAATATGAATTGCAAATAACATCCTCGGTAGTTTTACATAGAATATAGTTTTACATAGAATATAGTTTTACATAGAATATAGTTTTACATAGAATATTTGCCAAGAGTTTACTATGTAGAAGTCACGATTAGAAAGTAGGAAAGACGCAATTTAACAACTATATAAAGATACACATTAACAAAAATCTGCTTTTGAGCTCCTGTAGTATTAGTCTAACAATTAGAAAGCAAAAAAATCTTAACTTTAACTAATGGGAAAATGTATTCTGTTATTTATAGACCTTTTTAGATCATAGACTACTATAATTCTAAAATGGTGTGTCCAAATGGTTGACAGGTTGCGTCTTTGTATGATTTCTCTGACTTACTCAAAAGACTTTTTACATTCCAATGTTTTGTGTAATTTTGTATGATATTAAAGACAATAGTAGAACTCACAGAGTAGAGGATCAAGACAAAGTTAAAAACAGGTGAAGAATCATAACAACAAAACCATAAAGCTGTGTCGTAAAAGACGAAATTTACCAGTTTTGTTTTCTCATTTCACTTTTTGTTTTCTCTTTTCTCTAACTTTAAGCTACAAATCTAGTTTGCTGTGATAAGGCCATATTTATGCTAATATTTTCTGTTCTTCCCTCTTTAAGTATAATTTTATTCAGAATAATGTTGTATTCATTATTTGTTAATCCCGAGGTACTCAAACTGGAGATGATGCCTTATAATAAATAAAAAGCGAAGACAACCTCGTACTGTCGAAAACTTACTTTCCGCTTGCCAGTCATTAAATATTTTCCAGCAATGGCGAATGAAGCTCTTCATTTCTTATAGCAAAGTATTGGTTTATAGTATTATCGTGCATCATATAAATAGGCCATACAGGTAAAGCTATACCTGAAATATATAAATAGGCCATACAGGTAAAGCTATACCTGAAATATATAAATAGGCCATACAGGTAAAGCTATACCTGAAAAGGAGCGATAATTTAGCTTTGCTTACATTGCTGCTCCTGTTCGAGCTTCAAACATGTTGTTTTCAATCACATTTCTTCTTCCGGCTGAAAAGTTATGTTTTCATTTGCTGAAAACTTGAAGCTGTCTCGTTTACTTTTTTCCTAGTAGTATAGTTACCTCTAGTGATTACCGTGATTCCTTGTACTATAAGCAAAAGAAAGGTTAAAACATTGTCAAGCACAAACATTGCAGGCTGTATACAATCAAAATTATACAACTCAAAATCATTTGTCCCCAGTTTATTGTACTTTATATTGAACATAAAACAGACCGTTACATTTATTGGATATGATCTCTACAGTTTATTGTACTTTATATTGAAGATAAAACAGACCGTTACATTTATTGGATATTATCTCTATACAATATTGTTTACCCTAGTCCGCTTTTTATAAATCTCTCGTACAATGGACAAACAAATTACCTACTTTTCCCATAATTCCAATGCGGAACATAATCATGCCAATTGCAGGATGGATATTTTTGGTATATATATATATATACACACACACAGAGGAATAAATAATATTATTCCACAGGTTAGAGAATTTTAATTCGAACTCTACGGAGATTTTAATCCCGATCCGCAGATTACGGCACCCATCGCCTTGCCTGTAAGCACCAACCCCTATACCATCTCGACCATGCACACATCGCCAAAAGGTGATGCTACAAAACCGGTGCTATAGGCATTCGTGCGTAGAGTACGAATTAAATTTCTCTAACCTGTACGATAATATTATTTATTCGTATTTAAAAAGTATGTCAATGTTATCAAGCATTCTCCTGTAGAAACCATGGAAAGCGATGTCCGCTCTGCTTGTTGTATATTTGTAATTCTCTCTCTCTCTCTCTATCCCTCTCTCTCTCTCTCTCTCTCTCTCTCTCTCTCTCTCTCTCTCTCTCTCTCTCTCTCTCTGTGCAATAAGCGGGGAAAGATGTGTGATTTATGCATGATACATATTTCCTTTAGTACCTTAGTGTGATTTATGCATGATACAGATTTCCTTTAGTACCTGTGATTTATATATGATACCGATTTCCTTTAGTACCTTAGTATGTGTGATTTATGCATGATACCGATTTCCTTTAGTACCTTAGTGTGATTTATGGATGATACAGATTTCCTTTAGTACCTTAGTGTGTGTGATTTATGCATGATACAGATTTCCTTTAGTACCTTAGTATGTGTGATTTATGCATGATATAGATTTCCTTTAGTACCTTACTATGTGTGATTTATGGTTGATACAGATTTCCTTTAGTACCTTAGTGTGATTTATGCATGATACAGATTTCCTTTAGTACCTTAGTGTGTGTGACTTATGCATGATACAGATTTCCTTTAGTACCTTAGTGTGTGTGATTTATGCATGATACAGATTTCCTTTAGTACCTTAGTGTATGTGATTTATGCATGAATCAGATTTCCTTTAGTACCTTAGTGTGTGTGATTTATGCATAATACTGATTTCCTTTAGTACCTTAGTATGTGCTATTTATGCATGGTATAGATTTCCTTTAGTACCTTAGTATGTGTGATTTATGCATGATATAGATTTCCTTTAGTACCTTAGTGTGTGTGATTTATGCATGATACCGATTTCCTTAAGAACCTTAGTATGTGTGATTTATGCATGATACAGATTTCCTTAAGTACCTTAGTATGTGTGATTTATGCATGATATAGATTTCCTTTAGTACCTTAGTTTGTGTGATTTATGCATGATATAGATTTCCTTTAGTTCCTTAGTGTGATTTATGCATGATATAGATTTCCTTAAGTACCTTAGTAGGTGTGATTTATGCATGATACAGATTTCTTTTAGTACCTTAGTATGTGTGATTTATGCATGATACAGATTTCATTTAGTACCTTAGTATGTGTGATTTATGCATGATACAGATTTCCTTTAGTACCTTAGTATGTGTGATTTATGCATGATACAGATTTCCTTTAGTACCTTAGTGTGTGTGATTTATGCATGATACAGATTTCCTTTAGTACCTTAGTGTATGTGATTTATGGATGATACAGATTTCCTTTAGTACCTGAGTGTGTGTGATCTATGCATGATATAGATTTCCTTTAGTACCTTAGTTTGTGTGATTTATGCATGATATAGATTTCCTTTAGTACCTTAGTTTGTGTGATTTATGCATGATACAGATTTCCTTTAGTTCCTTAGTGTGATTTATGCATGATATAGATTTCCTTAAGTACCTTAGTAGGTGTGATTTATGCATGATACAGATTTCTTTTAGTACCTTAGTATGTGTGATTTATGCATGATACAGATTTCCTTTAGTACCTTAGTATGTGTGATTTATGCATGATACAGATTTCCTTTAGTACCTTAGTATGTGTGATTTATGCATGATACAGATTTCCTTTAGTACCTTAGTGTGTTTGATTTATGCATGATACAGATTTCCTTTAGTACCTTAGTGTATGTGATTTATGGATGATACAGATTTCCTTTAGTACCTGAGTGTGTGTGATTTATGCATGATATAGATTTCCTTTAGTACCTTAGTTTGTGTGATTTATGCATGATATAGATTTCCTTTAGTACCTTAGTTTGTGTGATTTATGCATGATACAGATTTCCTTTAGTTCCTTAGTGTGATTTATGCATGATATAGATTTCCTTAAGTACCTTAGTATGTGTGATTTATGCATGATACAGATTTCCTTTAGTACCTTAGTATGTGTGATTTATGCATGATACAGATTTTCTTTAGTACCTTAGTGTGTGTGATTTACGCATGATATAGATTTCCTTTAGTACCTTAGTGTATGTGATTTATGGATGATACAGATTTCCTTTAGTACATTAGTGTGTGTGATTTATGGATGATACAGATTTCCTTTAGTACCTTAGTATATGTGATGTATGCATGATACAGATTTCCTTTAGTACCTTAGTGTGATTTATGCATGATACAGATTTCCTTTAGTTCCTTAATGTGATTTATGGATGATACCGATTTCCTTTAGTACCTTAGTGTGTGTGATTTATGCATGATACAGATTTCCTTTAGTACCTTAGTATATGTGATTTATGCATGATATAGATTTCCTTTAGTACCTTAGTGTGATTTATGCATGATACAGATTTCCTTTAGTACCTTAGTATGTGTGATTTATGCATGATATAGATTTCCTTTTGTACCTTAGTGTGATTTATGCATGATATAGATTTCCTTAAGTACACTAGTGTGTGTGATTTATGCATGATACAGATTTCCTTTAGTACCTTAGTATGTGTGATTTATGCATGATATAGATTTCCTTTAGTACCTTAGTATGTGTGATTTATGCATGATACAGATTTCCTTTAGTACCTTAATATGTGTGAGCTATGCTTTCAGTACAACTCCCGAAAATATCTGGAAGAAGTCTTACAAATATATTTCTTCATAACATCAAACTTTCTCCTTTTAACACATAATAACATACAGCTGAACAAGTTAATATTTTACCCCGGTCAAAGGCATACGCCTTATTTAAACTTGAGATGTAAGGCGTTTTTTTTGCAGAGTCTACGTAATATGATATAATAAAGTAAAAGAATGTACTTTACTGATGCAGAGTCTACGTAATATGGTATAATAAGGTAAAAGAATGTACTTTACTGATAAAGATTTAATTCATTAAGTAGTTGGCGTCTTCACATGTTTGGTGCGTTTATTTCCTTTTCAGCGGTAGTCAGCAGATTTCGTGCACAATAGTTTCGTCTGGACGATACTGTTATTAAAGACTCTAAATTGATTGTAAGGAGGGAAGCCCACTGTCAGCTTCTCTTGCTCGTCAAACCTTTTATCCAGACAATCAGTCCTAATGAAGATTATATGTATGTTGGGGAATACAGGAACTATGAAAGACAACAAAACTCAATAAATAAGATTTGTGATAAAGACATTATCTTGGTCCCTCTTTTGAAATCTATCCCCAACAATGGAAAAATAACGCCATGTGTAATCTAATGGAGAGTTCACGCGCACTACATATCAATGAATGTATGTATCAGAGAAGGATTGTGAAATGATCTATAAATGTTTCGGCGCTTTCTTTCGTGTATCAAACCGTAGCATGAAAAGATGATTGTGAACTGGTCTATACATGTTTTGGTGCTTTCTTTCATGTATCAAACCGTAACATGAAAAGACGAGTGTGAGTTGATCTATAAATGTTTTGGGGCCGTTCTTGCATATATCAAACCGTAACATAAAAAGCAAAACACCATTTCGAAACAGTCTTTTTTTATGTAATAAACACATGAGAGACGTTTCACGTTTAACTCTACTGAAACTACATAAACTAACAAATTTAACTACGCAATTGTTTCATAGATAAAGATGTAATTTATAAAAAAAATTAAGGTCTATCACCTTTTTAATGCAAGTCAAAAGTGAGAAATATTACCTCCAAATTAGGGTCAACAGGACAAACAGTTGTCGAAATCTCTGACTGGATTGGAAGGAGGGAAGTTCATTCCCGGAATACCATGCACCGAAGGATGTCATTACCTGACTACAAATCCTAATGAAGGTTCTATTAACTTTTCAATCAACAGATAATAAGAAATATACAAACTTTAAACACACACACACACACACACACACACACACACACACACGTGTATGCAAGAGGATATTGCTTAAGTTCTGTTTCTCGGATTTCTTGCAATAAGTATGGTCAGAGGATTCCATTTCAACCCCGAGTATTTATAGATAAAGGCTATTTTCATTTCCTGTCTTAATACCGATTATATTCCATCATGTGGTAGAAAAAAGTGCGAATTTGTGACAAGTCTGACGTAGCAGCAAATTCAAATATGCCGTTTGTTTGGTATCACGACATGAAATATATCCGGTATTAAGGAGGTAAAGAAAACTTTCTTTTCATTATATAACATTCTTGAAGTCACCCTTCAACCCCCACCCCTCTTATAAATTTAGCATAAACTTGGATCGTACTGAGAGGAGCATTGACTTAAGAGAAGGGAAGATTTATAATGACCTGTTTTTTTTGCAAAAGACTACATTTGTCACATTTCATAATACATTTTACTTTATCCGACCACAACCGCAAGTCAAATCTTAATATATTTGACTTTATCCGACTACAACAGCAAGTCAAATTTAGCGACGTGTATTGCAGGAAACATAACTTAGTTGATTATCAAATCGTGGCGAGTCAACAAATTTCAGGAAATACTAATTTAAATTTATTTTTATTAATGACTGATTATGGATTGATTAATGATTGATTGCTGTTTGAGTAATAATTGATTATTTTGTGAACTTGATTTGCGCAGAGCAAAATAATATACGAATAATAATTTATGATTTTGACACGTAAAACACAGTCTGAGAAATACTTAACATTCTGCATTACAGTCATGTTTAAAATAGTGCTATGTAAAATTTCATGTCGTGCATTTCATAATGGCTTTGTCATTTCAAATTATAATATATTTTATATCGTGCATTTCATAATGGCTTTGTCATTTCAAATTATAATATATTTCATGTCGTGCATTTCATAATGGCTTTGTCGTTTCAAATTTTAATATATTTCATAGCGTGCACTTTATAATGGCTTTGTCATTTCAAATTATAATACCAATGTGGAAAATAAACGCAACGCAAGAAATCAATATCAAACCTCAGAAAGAATTAAAACGCGTCCCGATACTTTAGAGTATTAAAACAAAACAAAATTGTAAAGGATAGTCTTCTGGAGTCAGGAAAAAAGTGACAATTCTCTATTATGTTCCGTTATTTGAAATCAGAACTTTAGTTAACAATGTAATATCTAGTCTAGAACTTTAGTTAACTATGTAATATCTAGTCTAGAACTTTAGTTAACTATGTAATATCTAGTCTAGAACTTTAGTTAACAATGTAATATCTAGTCTAGAACTTTAGTTAACCATGTAATATCTAGTCTAGAACTTTAGTTAACTATGTAATATCTAGTCTAGAACATTAGTTAACCATGTAATATCTAGTCAGGAAATTTAGTTAACTATGTAATATCTAGTCTAGAACTTTAGTTAACCATGTAATATCTAGTCAGGAAATTTAGTTAACTATGTAATATCTAGTCTAGAACATTAGTTAACCATGTAATATCTAGTCAGGAAATTTAGTTAACTATGTAATATCTAGTCTAGAACATTAGTTAACCATGTAATATCTAGTCAGGAAATTTAGTTAACTATGTAATATCTAGTCTAGAACTTTAGTTAACAATGTAATATCTAGTCAGGAAATATAGTTAACCATATAATATCTAGTGCGGAACTTTAGTTAACCATGTAATATCTAGTCAGGAACTTTAGTTAACTATGTAATATCTAGTCAAGAACTTTAGTTAACTATGTAATATCTAGTCTAGAACTTTAGTTAACTATGTAATATCTAGTCAGGAACTTTAGTTAACTATGTAATATCTAGTCAGGAACTTTAGTTAACTATGTAATATCTAGTCTAGAACTTTAGTTAACTATGTAATATCTAGTCAGGAACTTTAGTTAACTATGTAATATCTAGTCAGGAACTTTAGTTAACTATGTAATATCTAGTCTAGAACTTTAGTTAACCATGTAATATCTAGTCAGGAACTTTAGTTAACTATGTAATATCTAGTCAGGAACTTTAGTTAACTATGTAATATCTAGTCTAGAACTTTAGTTAACTATGTAATATCTAGTCAGGAAATTTAGTTAACTATGTAATATCTAGTCAGGAACTTTAGTTAACTATGTAATATCTAGTCTAGAACTTTAGTTAACTATGTAATATCTAGTCTAGAACTTTAGTTAACTATGTAATATCTAGTCAGGAAATTTAGTTAACCATTTAATATCTAGTGAGGAACTTTAGTTAACCATTTAATATCTAGTGAGGAACTTTAGTTAACAATGTAATATCTAGTCTAGAACTTTAGTTAACTATGTAATATCTAGTCTAGAACTTTAGTTAACCATGTAATATCTAGTCAGGAAATTTAGTTAACCATGTAATATCTAGTGAGGAACTTTAGTTAACCATGTAATATCTAGTGAGGAACTTTAGTTAACCATGTAATATCTAGTCAGGAACTATAGTTAACCATGTAATATCTAGTCAGGAAATTTAATTAACCATGTAATATCTAGTCAGGAACTTTAGTTAACCATGTAATATCTAGTCAGGAACCTTAGTTAACCATGTAATATCTAGTCAGGAACTGTTATTAACCATGTAATATCTAGTCAGGAACTGTTATTAACCATGTAATATCTAGTGAGGAACTTTAGTTAACCATGTAATATCTAGTCTAGAACTTTAGTTAACCATGTAATATCTAGTCAAGAACTGTTATTAACCATGTAATATCTAGTCAGGGACTTTAGTTAACAATGTAATATCTAGTCTAGAACTTTAGTTAAATATGTAATATCTACGTAGGGACTTTATTTAACCATGTAATATCCAGTGAGGAACTGTTGTTAACCATGTAATATCTGTGAGGAACTGTTGTTAACCATGTAATATCTAGTCAGGAACTATAGTTAACCATGTAATATCTAGTCAGGAAATTTAGTTAACCATGTAATATCTAGTCAGGAACTTTAGTTAACCATGTAATATCTAGTCAGGAACTTTAGTTAACCATGTAATATCTAGTCTAGAACTTTAGTTAACCATGTAATATCTAGTCAAGAACTGTTATTAACCATGTAATATCTAGTCAGGGACTTTAGTTAACAATGTAATATCTAGTCTAGAACTTTAGTTAAATATGTAATATCTACGTAGGGACTTTATCTAACCATGTAATATCCAGTGAGGAACTGTTGTTAACCATGTAATATCTGTGAGGAACTGTTGTTAACCATGTAATATCTAGTCAGGAACTTTTTTTATACAAATATGCACAGCATACACAAAAAAAGATGTGAAATATGGGTTCTCAGTACACAATATTATTGAAAAAGGGATGACGAACTTTCGTGTAAAATCAATTGCCACCCACTTCCCTCGCATAATGTCTGTGCATTTAGGACACTCTTTTGCTCCCGATATTGGGTCATACTGATTGGTTAGGGCAGTGGTTCCCAAACTTATTTTGATCGTGACCCTAAATACCATCTTTCTCGACTCAAAATGCAGTACCCTCATTTGGGTTGCGACCCGGGGTTTGGGAACCACTGGGTTAGGGGATGGAGATTGAAAATGGAATATCAGCTTTAGCAATAAAATAAAGTTCCCCAGCACTTTTCTTCGTTTTTAGGAAACATGACAGCCTCTGCGTGCAAACACAAATTGCCAAAGCAGAAAAACATGTAACTGATATTTCACACTAACTTCACAACTACTATTTTTTATTCTAGTTTGACACTTCGAAGCGAGGAAACTAATTCTCAGCATTAGTCTAAAAGATATGTATGAACAAACTCTTCAGAAAGGAATATTGGAATTCATTATAAAGATGTTATAAATTTAAGAATATAGACGAATGTCAATATAAGCCAATATCAGTATAGGCGAAGCTCAATTTAGACGAATGCCAATATAGGCGAAGGTCAATACAAACGGGTGTCAATATAGGCGAAGGTCAATATATTCGAATTTCAATACAGGCAAAGGTCAATAAAGGCGAAGGTCAATACCGGGGTAGGCCAATATTGATGAATGTCAATATAGGCGAATGTCACTATACACAAATGTCAATATAGCGAAAGTCAATATAGAATGGACAAAAGAAAATAATTTTGACCGTCTCCTATATTGACATTCACCTATACTGACATCCGTCTATATTGACCTTGGCCTATATTGACATCTGTCTACATTGACCTTCGAGTATATTGACCTACATCAGTATAGGCGAAGGTCAATATAGACGATGTCAATATAAACGAATGTCAATACAGACGAAGGTCAATATAGACGAATGTCAATATAAACGAATGTCAATACAGGCGAAGGTCAATATTATCTTCCCTTGTCCATTCGATAGACTCCTTTCCTTCAGCAATTAAATAGAACCTTACTGTCTTAATTTTACGCAGGAAATTGAATAGACAAAAAGTGAAGCCGTTCTTGGATAAAAGAAATTGAATAGACAAAAAGTGAAGCCGTTCTTGGATAAAAGAAATTGAATAGACAAAAAGTGAAGCCGTTTTCTTGGATAAAAGAAATTGAATAGACAAAACGTTAAGTGGTTCTTGGATAAAATGCTGATTTTTGTTATGAAAATCGTGTAGTATAATCAAATATTGATGTAACTGGTCACAAAATCTTAACAATAAAATATATTTTCTCATAATTACAGATGTTTCAACACAAGCTGTATAACCCTTTGTATAGAGATGCGGTTATATATATTCCATACAAAATGTTGTATTGTATTCATTATGTCGTTTTTGTTGCAAAAAGAGCAGTTATTACGTCTGTGCTGGAGAATAATGGACAGTACCCAAGACAGGAATCAAATAAACCTTACGTTTCTGACGAAACTTTTAAATCTAGAATCAATACAACATTAATCAGAAAATGGACGAGTCAAATTTGTTATCTCACTTCATGTGTAGTTAGTTGTAAATGTTATAATCAAGGCGGTCAGATTCAAACCTAAATTATATTCGCTACCATCTACAAACACACATTTGTCTCGCAAATCACTGTCAATTTGGTCCGCAAATTTAATTTGTTATCGCTCTTGGCAGGATTTATATTCTTCACTTTTCGGCCGTGTTGTTCATTACATGGTTGCGGACCTTTGGCGCTTTCAGGGATAGAAATAGTTCAATTCATTAGTGTTTAAGCAGACTTCGTCTCTTGCACGTGCACATTGTTTTATTTTCGTTTATCAAGTTTTCAACAATTCGGAAGGTACGGGTAGCTGTACGGTTTTGAATACATTTTTAAAAAATATCTTGGACACCTGTTTCTTTTTTCTAACGAACCTCTTACATGATGTCAATTGTCTTATCAACGAAGAAGAATAAATATCTACACAGATGTTTTGGAAGAGAAAAGAAACGAAAACTTTGAATCCACCATTCACAATGACCCTCAGAAATGAACAAGTTTTTAATATATATATATATATATATATATATATATATATATATATATATATATATATATATATATATTTGAAGCGATAATAACCATTGTTAGTAAAATAAGATTTCCATCTATGATGTTAACGTCATTGTAATATATTTTGATTACCTTTATTCATTAAATAATTTCTTTTTTATTTCTAATACTGGTTATATTGGCCATTGTTTTTATCGGCGCATAAAGTTGGCCAACCTTTAAGCTTGTCAACTTCTCGTTTCAACTGCAATATAAAATTATGCTTTCAGAACACCATTGACTTCTTTGAAAAGGATGTCGTTGATGTCATTATCCTAAAAGAAGCTATAAGTAGAGTTTTCTTTAATTCATTCCAATCAAATAATTTTGTGTTTTCACAAGGCCACGTGTTACACTGTTTTACGTAATCATACAATTTCCACACCATTTACACTGTTTTTCGCATTCATACAATTTCCACACCATTTACACTATTTTTCGTACTCATACAATTTCCACACCATTTACACTGTTTTTCGCATTCATACAATTTCCACACCATTATACACTATTTTTCGTACTCATACAAGTTCCATACCATTTTCACTATTTCATAACATGACTGAAGCTCTCCATATAGTTTCAGTGACAGTACAACTTAATTTCCATATCAATTTTGCTTTAAAGTGCATCTTAATCCATTTTCCCTGACATTTCTTATTCAAGTTCGGTCTGATGTAATTTATCCTTAACAGTTTATCATCATGAAGTAATGCAAGTTTCCATACTGTGAAAGTTTGAATCCAATTTAGCTAAAACCGTATGCATTTGTGTTGTGTTCACTCTTCAACGCGCTGCAGAACGTGTTATCTTTGGAACTCAACCCATTATCCGCTGTCATATATGAAGAAGAAGAAGAATTACTATTATCAATTAAGCTTTCTTTCTTTTGGCAACTTTAACAGGCATACCAACAAGTCATTATTGCAATCACTGGCTTGCTTGATCAAACTGAAACCCACGAACAAAGCTTCTCCAGAGATCTGATAATTAAACTATGCTGAGTAATAATAATGCTATAAAACCACAATTCCCGGTTGAAATTTATTTTCTGTTATAGCGCCTTTCCCACGTGTATATCATTATCCAGATCACGTGACAAATGCGGTGTCTGGATATTACTCCTGCCAAAACGGATCTTTAGATCCACTGTACACATCACGTGGAAGAAGCAGCATACGGCATATCTTTCTGTATTCAGTAATTGTATGGTTCATTAAATTTAGATAATGGGTGCTTATAACTTATTAATCGTGCGAAAGTTATATCGAATATCAGATTTCTATAACTGGATTAGTCGTGTATATAGCATGAGCAAATACGATCAATATCTAGGATTAACGTAATATTACATAAGAACAACCAGATAATCGTTGTTGTAGAAGCGTGAATTATTTATGCGTTATTTCGGGTGACTTCGCTCACTAAAGAGTAAGCGTTCAAACACTTTTATTCTACATTTTTAAAGTACTAACGAACATAAAAATGTCATAAGATTAATAAATCAAAAACACACACGCAAGTTTTTGATGAGCTCAAAATAATGGCATTTTGCAATAGAGAGCGCACACATCGTATTCAATGTATACATTTCTAAATCTAATAATGCTCCAAACATGCTGTCGTTTGATTTTACAATAGAGTTGCATTGATACATTGATACTATGTTTTCTATTGCAGATACAATTTGAGTGTTGTTGTTGCTTATGCAGTCAAATCTGCACTATCAACCAGACAGTGTTTTTCTATGTAGTAGTCGTTTAGCAGCAACGGCCTGTTATACTCTTATACACTTATACTCTTCGAATAGCTTTCCGTTGGCACGTATTACTTAATGCGATCAAATTGGGGTTTGAAGAATCTGTCCTCTTGGAAATACGCTTAATGTGCGTGGCAAAGGTTACTTGGACTTGTATATTTCATATTTGACGAAGGCACCCTTCTGATACGTTTAATACGAAATAATAGTAAGTAGTATTCGTGACTAAGCTCCAGAGTGAGAAGTTGCAACAGCTATTTTATTCCCAGATGGAGTTCAATTTTGCGATTCTTGCAGTCTCAGGAAATTTGATGTTCGACAAGGCTTCCATAACGCTACTTTAATCTCTTTCAAATTCCTTATGTTCCATTACGCTATATAATAAGTTCTTGAAGTTTCATTTTTATCGTCTTTCCTCAATCTCTCAAGTAAAATTTGCAAGAAAAAGGCAGTCACAGCAAAAGTTCCATCTGAAACATTAATATAAATGTCTTTTTTTATGGATCAAAGATATTTCAGCCTTAATGAACAAGAATCACAAAATCTATTTTATTTTGTCATCCCAATCGTGCCTGATTCAAACTGCAATCTCTTAAAACATTACACAGGGAATCTAGGTGCTAACTGTACGCTTCAACGTAAAATAGCTCATCTCTGTTCACAATTAATTCAAATGACGATATAGTACACGGGCCAATATTTAATTCAAATGATGATATAGTACGGGCCTGTATTTAATTCAAAAAACGATATAGTACACGGGCCTGTATTTAACTCAAATGACGATATAGTACACGCGCCTGTATTTAATTCAAATGACGATATAGTACACGGGCCTGTTTTTAATTCAAATGACGATATAGTACACGGGCCTGTATTTAACTCAAATAACGATATAGTACACGGGCCTGTATTTAACTCAAATGACGATATAGTACACGGGCCTGTATTTAACTCAAATGACGATATAGTACACGGGCCTGTATTTAACTCACATGACGATATAGTACACGGGCCTGTATTTAATTCAAATGACGATATAGTACACGGGCCTGTATGTTACCAATGTGTTCCATCCTCTTTTTCAAAAACGATAGTACTCCTGCGGAAAATGTATTCCACGCCACAGAACAGCAGGGTTCAAACAAAAAACAAAGCACACACTTTTGGCTTGCAAGAAAATAAGTAATATTCCTGTATCTTGCTATTGTTTTTGATATTCTATTTTGACTGCTGGGAGAAATACCTCCTTTTTCATTGTTATTTCTTGATCGATCCCGTCATTTTTGCAGTTCCCTGCTAAAATTATATCCTATTTTTTCTCCTGTCATTTTGTGAGAATATCATTGTTATTATTTGTTTCTTGTACCCTCCCAGTCATATATCTACAATTAATCAAACTCAACAATTCTTCTCTCGTCTTTTCTTTCGATTGTTCAAACATTGCCATGTTCATTATCAATATTTGTTTTTCATCCCCATTCCTTCCTGGATCAATATGAAAACAATTTCCATCTGCTTTGTTCCGATGAACTAAAGGATCATTCCTTGTCTTCTTTACCATTTAATTTGGATCTTTCTGTATCCATACAGTTTTCTCCCTCTTATTTTTTTATATTAAGCCATGCTGCATTGTATGGCGGTGTTAATGAAGCTTCCTCCGTCCTTAAAGATTCTGGTTTGCCCAGTATCATCGTAAGACAGAATACCATGTTAATGCACGGATTTTGAGGACGAAATAATGAATTGACCACATTATTTAAAATCCTGCTGATACTCTAAGAGTATTTTTTATATTTTTTTATTTTCTTCTATAAAAAGTAAACTAAACAGTACTAATGTATACATATATGATATTTTACTTGTAGGTGAGTCTTAAATTAAAAATATTAATTGTCTTATCGAAAGAACAGATGTTTTCAAATTGTATCTCACAATGAAAAATGCCTCATAAACATTAACTAAGAAGCCTAAATCATTATTTTGCAAAGGTAAACAGAGTATCGCAGTGGATTTAGAATAATGTTATGTCATGACACAGAGTATCGCAGTGGATTTAGAATAATGTTATGTCATGAAATTTACCCAGAGTGGATTTAGAATAATGTTATGTCATGAAATTTACCCAGAGTGGATTTAGAATAATGTTATATCATGAAATTTACCCAGAGTGGATTTAGAATAATGTTATATCATGAAATTTACCCAGAGTGGATTTAGAATAATGTTACATCATGAAATTTACCCAGAGTGGATTTAGAATGATGTTATGTGGTGAAATTTACCCAAAGTGTATTTAGAATAATGCTATGTCATGACATTTACCCAAAGTGGATTTATAATAATGTTATGTTGTGAAATTTACCCCAAGTGTATTTAGAATAAAGTTATGTCATGAGATTTACTCAAAGTGTATTTAGAATAATGTTATGTCATGCAATTTACCCAAAGTGTATTTAGAATAATATTATGTCATGAAATTTACCCAAAGTGTATTTAAAACACATGGCATAAACTGTGTCATAAACGAAACACTAGTTTCATAACTACTCTAGATTGAATCACTTCTTAGTTTTACAAGAGACACCATCAATGTCGACACACACATTAATCTTCTACAGTTTTCTAAAATTGCTAAATTATAATATTCCAATTGTTTAATATTTTATTCCATCCTATAATGTACACAAGTATACATAAACTTATATACAAGTATACAAATCTCATTTGACTTAATGTTAATTTTAACATAATGTTTGGAAATCTACATTTAGAATAATCAAATTGGACAGAATTAACTCCTATTCAAACATGTAGAGCTGAAGAAAATGAGGGGATAAAATAATAGTAAAAAAACAAGCAAAAAATAGGAACTTGTGTAAAAACTGTGCCACATGTTGAGCAATTTAGTTTTCTATCTAGAAAAATATTATTTCGTTGAAAGATCATATATTTCTATAATGGTGACTATGACATTTAAGATGTATAAATTTGTCCATAATGGTGACTATGACATTTAAGATGTATATATTACTATAAAGGTGACTATTCCATTTAAGATCATATATTTCTATAATGGTGACTATGACATTTAAGATGTATATATTACTATAAAGGTGACTATGACATTTAAGATGATATATTTCTATAATGGTGACTATGACATTTAAGATCATATATTTCTATAATGGTGACTATGACATTTAAGATGTATATATTACTATAAAGGTGACTATGACATTTAAGATCATATATTTCTATAATGGTGACTATGACATTTAAGATGTATATATTACTATAATGGTGACTATGACATTTAAGATGTATATATTGCTATAATGGTGACTATGACATTTAAGATGTATATATTACTATAATGGTGACTATGACATTTAAGATGTATATATTACTATAATGATGACTATGACATTTAAGATGTATATATTACTATAATGGTGACTATGACATTTAAGATGTATATATTACTATAATGGTGACTATGACATTTAAGATCATATATTACTATAATGGTGACTATGACATTTAAGATGTATATATTACTATAATGGTGACTATGACATTTAAGATGTTTATATTACTATAATGGTGACTATGACATTTAAGATGTATATATTACTATAATGGTGACTATGACATTTAAGATCATATATTTCTATAATGGTGACTATAACATTTAAGATGTATATATTTCCATAATGGTGACTATGACATTTAAGATGTATATATTACTATAATGGTGACTATGACATTTAAGATGTATATATTACTATAATGGTGACTATGACATTTAAGATGTTTATATTACTATAATAGCGACTATGACATTTAAGATGTATATATTACTATAATGGTGACTATGACATTTAAGATCATATATTTCTATAATGGTGACTATGACATTTAAGATGTATATATTACTATAATGGTGACTATGACATTTAAGATGTATATATTACTATAATGGCGACTATGACATTTAAGATGTATATATTACTATAATGGTGACTATGACATTTAGGATGTATATATTACTATAATGGTGACTATGACATTTAAGATGTTTATATTACTATAATGGTGACTATGACATTTAAGATGTATATATTTCTATAATGGTGACTATGACATTTAAGATGTATATATTACTATAATGGTGACTATGACATTTAAGATGTTTATATTACTATAATGGTGACTATGACATTTAAGATGTATATATTTCTATAATGACGACTATGACATTTAAGATGTATATATTACTATAATGGTGACTATGACATTTAAGATGTATATATTTCTATAATGGTGACTATGACATTTAAGATGTATATATTACTATAATGGTGACTATGACATTTAAGATGTATATATTACTATAATGGTGACTATGGCATTTAAAAAGTCTTGGTCTTAATGGAGAAATAGTATCTTAAACATATATGGTACTGATTATGAATGAAAAGTTCTTTCTTATTTCTTCTTTCTCTTCCTTTTGATCATCATCATTTTTCTTCTTCTTCTTGTATTATATCTAGAAATAAAATACTATCAAACTGAACTGCAGACGTAAACGATGAAGTAATTTGGAAACAAAACTGTTCAAGGGACATTTTACATGCAGTGTATGGAAAATTGCAAAGAACATAGTCACCATACGCGTATCAGCATTTGCAAAAGTTTTGTGATGTATAACCTAAACTTTGTACAAAGGAAATCTTTTCTTCCTCTAGGAATGACACATCGTTCTAAATTTCAGTCTAATCGGTATTTTCACATGCCATTTTACAATCAGATTGGCAGAGAGGCTATGTGATTCCAATTTTATTGTCAAACTCTTTGCCATTAAAGAATAAAGATAAAGTAGTTATATATAATGCTGATGGTATAGTTTTCTCTCATATTATACGATCTAATTGAAACAACACAGGTGGGCTTAGTGGCTTAATGCTTAAAGCCAATCAATACATCGATTCCACGACTGGCTTAATTCATCGACTATAAGACATGCTTTAACAACGTACCACTCGATGCGTTTTAGATGTCAGGAAATCAAAAGATTGCACGTTGCAATGCGTAAGACGGAAGGATAAGACAATAACCGCAATCGTTTTCAAAGTAAAATACCTTCTTAAGTTTGAGAATTTAAGAAACACGAGATATTGTAAGAAGATGAATCTCAGATGATATTCTGTTACAGCTCTACCATTGTATATGCTTTTAAGCATGTGTTTACATCTCTCTGTTCATGCTAATTGATGACATCAATGTGTGATCGATTGTCTGAAAAGTAAGTTCAGAGCCTGTTTGATCTCTGTTTCCCCCGCTTAATCGCATGACCGGCGTTTCGTATATGATATTGGGCCAACTTTAGACCATTCTTGAATTGTCGATGTCGGAAAATCACTAGTTGAGCCAACGTTGTTGAGCGGCTACAAATTCGACGTTGGAAAAACAGTAGTTGAGCCAACGTTATTGAGCGGCTACAAATCCGACGTTGGAAAAACAGTAGTTGGGCCAACGTTGTTCTGTGATTGTAATGCTGACATTAGAATATAAGCGTTTGCCCAACGTTGAACTAAGTTTTGCCAAGTTTAATATTTTCTACCTATAAAATAAACGCGACGCCTCTTGAAACTCGATCTGTAGAACCCGCATGTGTACCGGAGTACTTGTTTGAAAGGTTCAGTACGTGATAGTTTTTTTGTTTTTTTTGCTGAAATTTTACTCGACAGTCATTGAAATATTTTGTTTATATTGTATCATGTAAGTAGATTTGTTTTCACGAATTTATGATTTTTATATTTACATATATTTGAGAAACATATTCTGCACAGAAATGACACAAATGTTAGTGGAAAGAAGAAGGCATGGTTTTATTCAAGCATGGCATGGCCGTGATGTAAAGTTTGACCGTTTATATAATAGTTTTTAATTAGATCTAACTAAGATTATTGTTTGAAACTTAATTGTTGTTTCTTTTGAGGATTAAATCATCCGGGATAAAGTCTTTTTTTAGAACATTACACAGATTGATTCACGTAAAATGTCACGTGACATAACATGACTGTCAAACGTCATTTTCCATTGGCCCTCAGCTGGGCCAACGTTGACCCAATGGATACCAACTTGTCTCCAATGTCGGCCAACTTGGCTAAATGATGTTGGCCCAAGGTCATTTTGCTCATTGGCCCCCTGTTGGGCCAACGTATCGAGGGAACGTTGGCCCGATGGATCTCCATAACATGGTGACATTGGACTGACGTTGGTTCCAAAATGCTCACCGCTGGGCTGATATGTTAGCCCAACAGAGAGCCAATAAGCAAAATGACGTCGGGCCAACGTCGTTTAACCACGTTGGACCGACGTTGAAGACGACGTTGGTACAACGTGGGTTTGCTATCCGGGACTCTGCTTGTGTGCTTCGTGGTTCGTTTTTTTTTTTAAATTCTATTTATCTTTCCTTGATACAGTTGTCAAAACGGTACCGTTAACATATGAAATACCTTTTTTATATCTTTTCACGCCATCTTAATACTATATTGCATGGTCGCAAGTTTGAAGTTGCTTGTAAACGGTAAAGCATTGATTCTCGTCTGATATGCAAGTACCTCCTCTAGCTTGTAAACGAGTTAACAATTAGAAGACAAAAACCCCGTAATACTGGACTTTGATATGCTATAACATTTCATGGATTTTTGGTGGGGTCCAATATTCATTCTTTAAAATTCCAATATTCATTCTTTGAAATTATTATTTTTCCCTCAATTGTAATTAATTTTCACAACCGTATTTGTTTGCTTGTCTGTTTGTTCAGTTCTGATTTGTTAATTTTTCACTTAGCGCTAAAAGTTGAATGTTTTTGCATGTATGCAACTATTCATTATCATACGTTTGAATTGGTTATTACGTTTCCATTTAATTTTATTATTTAACTTCTTTCATGATTGATGTTTGCGTTTTGTAACTTGAACGTAGCGGAGAGTTGACACAATTCCCACATATTTGATGCTGATCTAACTGTGGCTTTGAAGAGTGCACTTATGCATAATATAAGAGTGATGTAACACTGACTGTAATTGCTCACAATCCCAACTGGAGCTCAGAAACCAGAACATAAAAAAAATCTTACTTGATATGCCGCATTAGAACACTGAAACCAAGAGGCTTAAACCATTAAGACTAGAAAAAGACCACCACACGCAAATAAAATCACCACATTTTCAATTCAATAATTCATTAGTTTTGCTAATTAGTCACTCACTCACCTATAACTACTACTAATACCTTTTTAAAAAGTTTTTCCAGGTATTGCTATGGGCATTAGTCGCCTTACGGAAACAATGAAATATCCGGGAGATAATCTGCTGTTACACCAATTTACATTAAAAAAACAGACGGCGCTATGGCTCCTCCCTTTGCATGTCAAAACCAACCAATTTACAGCATCATCAGTCGATTTGAAGCCAACTAGACGACACATCAAACATTTTCAAGCTGTAATTCTCTTAGAAATAGTTGTGTAAACTTTTGTAATTTCAACGCTCTTTTGCGTTTATTGCGTGTTTTGTCTCTGTTTTGTGTTTGCCTTTGAAGTAGACTCAATGAGAGTCGAAAGCTCTTAGGCTAGTTAAAAACTAGTTTTGCGCTGTTCGTTGTCATTTTATTGCATATATATATATATATATATATATATATATATATATATTATATATATATATATATATATATATATATATGTAAACCTTTTATTACAAAAAGAATGACTAAAATCAAGGTGAATACTTCGAACCCATCATGCTTTGCGCATTATATCAGTTTAAGTTATGTACAGTGCAAGCCTAGTTATTTCGTTACAGTAATAATTAATGAATAGTCACAAAAACATTAAAAGTATGAAAGTAGTAATTTTACACCCTAAATATACTGTCAGGGACAAAACTAGTTATCACATGATCTCCAACCTAATCTTTTGACAAGTGCAACGCGCTATTAATAATTTGTACATGAAGCAATAACTAAATCGGTTTTAAATTCATAAGTGTTTTGCTGTAAAGAATGCGATCTTCTTCTATTAGGCTTCGATTTTATTACCATATTGCCAAACTGCATAGGTCTAGGATTCAGCTGTTGGTGTAATGTAAACCATAAGTTTATTTAATTTGTTCGTGCAGCATTATTTACACTCTAAAGATGTTAAGTATGAAGAACAGAAAACCTTTATTAAATTTATCTCAGTGGTGATCTACTATATATAAGGCAAAATGTTGGGGGCCGTAAAAAATGAAACGTCAAAGAAAGCGTTTTATGTTAAGATGACTGGCTTATATTCATCATTTAATATGTAGAGCGATCCCTAATACTTTAAATGCACACCACAGTCATTTTGAACTTCCCTGGAAAATATTTATATATTTTTACTTACCCAGAGTAACGACTTCCCAATTCCTAAAGGTATGCAACCTTAAGCCATTCTTTAGAAGGTCAACATATTTAAAGAAATCTATATCATATTCTAGTCGTCGAGCAAGGTTAAAACTTATTTTTATGCTGCAAAAAGTATATTTCATTTGCCTTTGACCTACATAGGATATTCTGATTTGCCTTTGACCTACATAAGAAATTTCAGTCACGGTTGACCTATCTATACTTTTATCCTGAGACTAAACTTATCATATGAGTTTTTTAGCATTGGGCTCCATATTGGGCGTTTATGAGCATTGGGCTCTATCCTGGAACGTTTATGAGTGTTGGTCTCCATATTGGGATGTTGACAGGCATTGAGCTTCATACTGGGATGTTTATGAGCAATGGGTTCCATATTGGGAAGTTTATGAGCATTGGGCTCCATATTGGGACGTTTATAAGCAATGGGTTCCATATTGGGACGTTTATGAGCATTGGGCTCCATATTGGGACGTTTATGAGCATTCTGCTCCATATTGGGGCATTTATGAGCAATGTGCTCCATATTGGTACGCTCATGAGCATTGGTCTCCATATTGGGACGTTTATGAGCATTCGGTTCTATATTGGTACGTTTATGAGCATTGGGCTCCAAATTGGGACGCTTATGAGCATTGGGCTCCATATTGGGACGTATACACGGTTGCTGAATATTATGAAGATCATGTCCGCCTATTAACTGTATTCTCAGACAAATATCATTAATCCTATCAAAAGATTGCGACTGTTTTGTCATTTTTAGGTCAAACAATTCAGATAAATATCACTAATCCTTTCAAAGATTAACACTTATTTTTCATTTTAAGCCAAACAAAACAGACAAATTGCACTAATACAATCAAAAGATTGCCACTTATTTGTCATTTGAAGTCAAACAATACAGATATATATATATCACTAATCCCATCAAAAGATTTCCACTCATTTGTAATTTTAAGTCAAACAAAACAGATTTCGAATGAGAGTTCATAAGAATGGAAGATATCTTTTATAATAATACACTGAAATCTCTCATGACCGGAAACCTAAGTAAATTGAAATTCGATTGAAACTAAATTATGTTTTTTTTACCCTGATTTGTCCTTTATTTTCAGTAAAGTGTTGCTCAAGAAACCAAAATCCCTCTACTCTGAAAATTGAATTAACATTTTGGTCCTAAATGTGAAATTTAGACGTAAATGAAAACAATGAAACGGAAACTGAATAAGAACCAGTGGCCAGCCAATTGTCATTAAACAGTTGAACTTAATAAGAACGTATGGCAAGTCAGTGGTCATTTAAACGGTCAAAACTGAATAAGAACGTATGGCCAGTCAGTGGCCATTAAACAGTCGAAACTGAATAAAAACGTGTGATCAGCCTATGGTAATTAAACAGTCGAAACTGAATACAAAACTGTGGCCAGCCAGTGGTCATTAAACAGTCGAAACTGAATAAGAACGTGTGACAAGTCAATGGTCATTAAACAGCCGAAATCAAGGAGAGTAAAACAAAAACTCTGAGTAGAGACAGATAATGATGCTATAAAATACTTGCTACAAAATATATATATTTTAAACAATTTACCGGCTAATTAACTTTTTTAAAAAGCACATAAGCATTTACTTGTATGTGAGAGGACACAGGTTCACGTCTTATTCTTAGGTGCGAATAGAGAATCTCACCAAAAACACAATGAAAACTCAAAATTAGCTTGGTCATGAATGATTTCAAGTATAAGAGGTTTCTCATTGAAATAACAACAACAATAATAATAATAATAATAATAATAATAATAATAATAATAATAATAATAAATGGACTGTTCAAAACTGAACACAGCAAATTAGAGTGTAAACCATCAAACAGATGAATGGCAGTCGTTTAATATGTGAATCCACAATTTTCCATGCGGTACAAGTTTTACAGATTTCGTGATTGCAACAAACTCTAAATTAAAAGACTCTACAAACCGGGATTCTTCTGTGGAAATATTAGAACTCATTCCCCAATCCAAAAATTTAAGTACAGACGCTAATGTCATTTTTCACAGAAACACAAACATTTTATGAGAACTAAAATAGATGAATTCACTGTAACCCCCAGTTGTGGCAAAAAGCCTGCCATTCCATAATTAATGTGTACAAAAAGTCTGCCATTCCATAATTAATGTGTACAAAAAGCCTGCCATTCCATGATTAAGGTGTACAAAAAGCCTGTCTTTCCATGATTAAAGTGTACAAAAAGCCTGCCATTCCATGATTAAAGTGTACAAAAAGCCTGTCTTTCCATGATTAAAGTACAAAAAGCCTGTCTTTCCATGATTAATGTGTACAAAAAGCCTGCCATTCCATGATTAAGGTGTACAAAAAGCCTGCCATTCCATGATTAAAGTGTACAAAAAGCCTGTCTTTCCATGATTAAAGTGTACAAAAAGCCTGTCTTTCCATGATTAAAGTGTACAAAAAGCCTGTCTTTCCATGATTAAGGTGTACAAAAAGCCTGCCATTCCATGATTAAGGTGTACAAAAAGCCTGCCATTCCATGATTAAGGTGTACAAAAAGAATGCCATTCCATGATTAAGGTGTACAAAAAGCCTGCCATTCCATGATTAAGGTGTACAAAAAGAATGCCATTCCATGATTAAAGTGTATAAAAAGCCTGCCATTCCATAATTAAAGTTTACAAAAAGTCTGCCATTCCATAATAAATGTGTACAAAAAGTCTGCCATTCCATAATTAATGTGTACAAAAAGTATGCCATTCCATGATTAATGTGTACAAAAAGCCTGCCATTCCATGATTAAGGTGTGCAAAAAGCCTGCCATTCCATAATTAATGTGCACAAAATGCCTGTCATTCCATAATTAATGTGTACAAAAAGTCCGCCATTCCATAATTAATGTATACAAAAAGCCTGCCATTACATAATTAATGTGTACAAAAAGCCTGCCATCCCATGATTAAAGTGTACAAAAAGCCTGCCATTCCATAATTAAGGTGTACATAAAAGACCATATACGAGTGCTCATTTCAAATGAAATTTATGAAATGAGTTGCATAGTTTCTATTGTTGGCGAGTCTTGGCGGCATTGGAGAGCAGAATATTGAAATTATTTTACGAGTTTCATAAATTTCATTTTAAATGAGCGCAAATGTAATATTCCGTTTTATCGCATGACAAAAATACTGATTTGTATTTGACCAAATTGCAAAATAGTGTAATGAAAAGACTTTGGAACACGTTCAGTTGCCTCAGTCGTTATGCCTTTTCATTGTATGACATTATGACGTCATTTGTGGCGTCATGATGTTATTGCACGTGCTATATCTATCAAAAATATGATATGGGTATATTAACGTAAATAAAACAGTAGTCATGTGATACAGTCATGTGTCGTACATAGGAAAAATCGGAAATAGTTGAAGCTGCTAATTTAATGTAAAGAACACAGTCAAATTAAGAAACAATAATAAAAACAGGCACGCAAACCGTATTGGTACTGCACCAGAAATTCTATTGGTCGATACAGTCACTAGGCTATTGTAAATATTTCAAGTAGCTTATTCCTTCATATTATCAAATAATAATAATAATAATAATAATAATAATAATGATTCCAAACATTTCATTAGAGCTGAAACAAACTATATTTCATGTCGAAGAAACGGTTTCAAATGACAGATCTAGCAATTCTCTAGTGTTTATTTTCCACAAAGACCCGATATACTTTTCATTTAACTGAATAATAAATGGTTTCATATGATATGTCAGACAATTATTCAGTTCATTCATGCGGCATGAAATAAACTCTAAAGATGTCAAAGGTAGAGGGTCTGAACAGATGAAAGCTCTTCCTTAAATTATCTTAATAATACAACACTGTATGAAACGGAGAGAACTCTACGGAGTTGAAAGAGCGATGAAAGTGTTTTCTAGTTAAGAAAAAAAAACTAATTATTTATATTACAGCACTATGTTAAAGTTTTAAACAAACCCCAATCGTTGAAAATTATGTTAATATAGTTTGCCTGTATCCCTTTTGCACAGTACTCCAAGCAAGTACTCAAACAGTCGTTTTTAGATAATTTCTCTTTACACAGACTAGGCCTACCCTTGAAAAGACCTAACTTTTCGACGAAGTCTACAAAAGGGAGCAAGTAGATATTCTGAACTATCATTTTAGTTTGCTTTCGTATATAGACAAACATTTTTAGATGTATACCAAATCATGCAATAATCTTGAAAGTGATCACATTTGTTTCTACCTATAAATTGGACTCTCAGAAATTATCAAAAAGTACGCTGGAAATTGCCACAAATTGTCATTTAAAGCTCCCGCAAGCACAGCTCTGATGTAATTTAAAACGAATACAAGACACCCAAGAGAGGTGAAATATAAGGCTTTAGTATGAAATGTTAAAAGGATATAATCGCTTTGCATGTTCTCCCCAGTAATTGTGAGTACAACAGAAACTTGTTTCCTATTCAGTTACAGAACATTAACGAGTGGCACCTTAGTTCTAAATCAGACTGCAATACTGAATATATAACGTCGAGAGTGCGATATAACCTGGAGAGTGCGATGTGGTGAGGAGAGTGCGACATAACGTTCAGAGTGCGATATAACGTGTGGATAAAGACACTTGATACTGTTATAGAATACATACATTTATCTTTCTGTAAGTGTCTCTGTCTTCTTCACTGCGTTTATTTATCTCGTAGTCAATTCTTGTTTTACCGAAAAAATGAAGTCCTTGTGTCTGTCAAATCGACATCTCGTTTATGTTCGCTATCGTCTTTTTGCATATTTTTTCTACTTCTGTCTTTGTTCGTCTATAATCACTTTTCTTTGGAGAAGCCTTTTCTAACTTCAAGGTGTACCGATTATTATACGAGAGGAGTAATGAACGGAAAGAAACAGAAAAATGCAAAAGGAAACACAATAATATTGACCTTCAAGGAAAATTAATCGGGCAGTTGTAGCTTTGTAGCCTACGATTTTTCAGAAAACTGACTTTCCGCAACAAGGGTATGGTGTCCCTATTATACTAAGTAAATGGAATAATCACACCAAAATAAAAACAATCTCAAAACTTAATATTGCTTATCTAATATAATTTTCGTCCTCGTCGTCGCCATCATCATCATCATTAACGTCATCAGCATTACAAGGGTCTTATTCAAGCTTAATCACTGCATGTTTCATGTCAAATAACGTCATCAGCATTACAAGGGTCTTATTCAAGCTTAATCACTGCGTGTTTCATGTCAAATAAACGAATTTGTACAGATAAGTCTAGTCAAGCAATTAATTTGTTTTAATTTTTACTGAAGTTAAGAATATTTCTTTAAAAGGTAATAGTTTAGGTTAATCAGTTGGCACAATGTGAGTTTTATCATTTCTTTCGAGATGCACGAAATAAACTCTAACGAAGCGAAATCTATGTAAAGGATTTTTATACTTTTACTCTTTAGTCAAGGTCAGAAAAGGACGATGTATAGCATAAAGTCTTTAAGTGATACTGTTTTAAAATAACCAAAATTAAAAACACAAGCCTGAAGATCTGCGACGGCAAACCATCAAACTTCCTCGACTTTATTTCTGAAACCGAATTAGAAATTAGAACTGAAAAGCTACAAGTGCATTACGTTCATTAGGTAGTAAGCAGTTTTGTGTAAGATCCTAAGTCACACAATAGTAAGCAGTAATTGTGCAAGATCCTAAATTACACAATTGTAAGCAGTATTGTACAAGATCCTAAGTCACACAATAGTAAGCAGTATTGTGCAACATCCTAAGTCACACAATAGTAAGCAGTATTGTACAACATCCTAAGTCACACAATAGTAAGCAGTATTGTGTAAGATTCTAATTCACACAATAGTAAGCAGTAATTGTGTAAGATCCTAAGTTACACAATATTAAGCAGTATTGTACAAGATTCCAAGTCACACAATAGTAAGCAGTATTGTAAAACATCCTTAGTTACGCAATAGTAAGCAGTAATTGTGCAAGATCCTAAATTACACAGTAGTAAGCAGTATTGTATAAGATCCTAAGTCACAAAATAGTAAGCAGTATTGTGCAACATCCTAAGTCACACAATAGTCAGCAGTATTGTGTAAGATCCTAAGTCACACAATAGTAAGCAGTATTGTGCAACATCCTAAGTCACACAATAGTAAAGAATGAATAATTGTTTGATGAGTTTGTTTGTGTCTATTTTCATACATTAGTCTATCTATTGAGATGTATGCAAGTTTGGCATATAATAATAATGATGAAGAAGATAACATATGTACCTGCCTAATTTTAGTTTATTCTCAGAAACAGTATCCCCAGCACTGTCGAAATTGCCATTAGTTGTCTCGTCAACAAAGCGAAATAAGACAATACACATTTTGAATGGCATATAGCATTAGGGATAAAAAATAAAATGGTTTAGTAAAATGGTTAAACGGATAAAGAAATATTCAAGTCTGCCCACGTTGCACTTAGATGCAAAGTAATTTCCTTTTCAATTACAGAAAGTTAACGAGTAGCATTTATCTAGGCATAAATAGTAGAAACAAACGAAAGATTTTTCTTAAGCAGACTGCCTTATTGAATGTGGGACATGGAGTATATGTGGATAAGGAGTCCTTACTAATGTAATAAAACACATATAACTTTTGCATTTATTCCTTATCTGTGCTTTCCTAATTGTATTTCTTCATAGACATACTTCTGTATTGTTTTTAATGTCTATCTGTCTATTTTGGATTGTTTTTATTGTATATCTGTCCATTTTGGATTGTTTTTATTGTCTATCTGTCCATTTTGGATTGTTTTTATTGACAATCTGTCCATTTTGGATTGTTTAAGCAAGGCTATATTGTATGAAAGATAACCCGTTGTCTTCATCTCTTTTTATATTCGTAAACCCTTTCTACTTTCTCTCTTTGGTTTTTTTCTTCTGTTTCTTCTGAATATCAGCTTCTCTTTTTTGTATGCCTTTAGTCACTGTCATTGTAGACGTCAGCCTGTATATCTGTAATGAAGCCTCTCTGTCACTGTAGATGTATGTCTATATATTTGTAATGAAGCCTCCCTCTCATTGTAAACGTCAGCCTTTATGTCTGTCATGAAGTCTTTCTGCCATTGTAGACATCAGCCTGTATGTCCTTAATGAAGCTTTCCTGTCATTGTAGACCTCAGTCTATATATATCTAATGAAGCCTCCCTGTCATTGTAGACCTCAGCCGTTATGTCTGTCATGAAGTCTTTCTGCCATTGTAGACATCAGCCTATATGTCCTTAAGAAGCTTTCCTGTCATTGTAGACCTCAGTCTATATATATCTAATGAAGCCTCCCTGTCATTGTAGACGTCAGCCGTTATGTCTGTCATGAAGTCTTTCTGCCATTGTAGACATCAGCTTATATGTCTGTAATGAAGCCTTCCTATCATTGTAGACGTCAGCCCATATGTCTGTAATGAAGCATTCCTGCCATTGTAGACGTCATCCTATATGTATGTGATAAAGCCTTCTTGTCGTTACAGACGTCAGCCAATATGCCCTTCAGGAAGCCTTCCTGTCATTGTAGACACCAGCCTACATGTCTGTGATGAAAGCTTTCTGTCATTGTAGACGTCAGCCTATATGTCTGTGATGAGAACTTTCTGTCATCGTAGACGTCAGCCTACATGTATGTAATGAAACCTTTCTGTGATTGTAGACGTCAGCCTATATATCTGTGATGAGAACATTAGGTCATTGTAGACGTCAGCCTATATGTCTGCGATGAAGTCTTCCTGTCATTATAGACGTCAGCTATATGTCTGTAATTACGCCTTCCCGTCATTGTAAACTTCGGTTTATATGTCTGTAATAAAGCTTTCCTGTCATTGTAGACTTCAGCCTTTATGTCTGAGATGAAGTCTTCCTGTTATTGTGGACATTAGCCTATATGTCTGTGATGAAGCCTTCCTGTCATTGTAGATTTCGGCTTATATGTCTGTAATGACGCCTTCTTGTCATTGTAGACGTCAGCCTATTTGTCTGTAATGAAATCTTCTTGTCATTGTAAACGTGCCTATATGTCTGTGATGAGACCTTCCTGTCACTGTAGACGTCAGCCTATATGTCTATAATGAAGCCTGTCATTCAATATGAACAGATTGATGTGCATACACATAAATACGTACATGTTTTGTTTCTAGTCGGCAGAAAGAATCAGGTTGACAAGTCATAGAAATACGCTAAGACCGTCTGGATGAAAAGTTTGCGTACACCATATCAACGAGTTCTTTCACACAACCCTAAACAAAATAAGAATGTAGTTTTGTATTTACTACATAGACCCGTCGTTTACCGTTTTCAATTATTTATTGTTTGATTCGGGGTGAGGGTTATATTAGTAATATCCTAAGACAGGTGGCTGATTTGGTGCAATAGTGTCATGTCCTGAGTCTTTACTAATATTTTCATATTATCGATGTCTACAATTCACCACGCCCCTCATCCGTTATTTTTGGTGTCCATCAAGTTTAGTTAAGCTCGTAAAATTTTGGAATCAGAAATGTAGTCTTAACATTATTACTCCTTCTGACTTAAGATGTCATGATTGGTAGAAAATTAAAAAGATACAGTGTTAAGATGTCATGACTGGTAGAAAATTAAAAAGATACAGTGTTAAGATGTCATGACTGGTAGAAAATTAAAAAGATACAGTGTTAAGATGTCATGATTGGTAGAAAATTAAAAAGATACAGTGTTAAGATGTCATGACTGGTAGAAAATTAAAAAGATACAGTGTTAAGATGTCATGACTGGTAGAACATTTAAAAGATACAGTGTTAAGATGTCATAATTGGTAGAAAATTAAAAAGATACAGTGTTAAGATGTCATGATTGGTAGAAAATTAAAAAGATACAGTGTTAAGATGTCCTTATTGGTAGAATATTAAAAAGATACAGTGTTATGATGTCATGATTGGTAGAGAAAATAAGATGCAGTGTTAAGATGTAATGATTGGTAGAAAATTAAAAAGATGCAGTGTTAAGATGTCATGATTGGTAGAAAATAAGAAGATGCAGTGTTAAGATGTCATGACTGGTAGCAAATAAGAAGATACAGTGTTAAGATATCATGATTGGTAGAAAATAAGAAGATACAGTGTTAAGATGTCATGATTGGTAGAAAATAAGAAGATACAGTGTTAAAATGTCATGACTGGTAGAAAATTAAAAAGATACAGTGTTAAGATGTCATGACTGGTAGAAAATTAAAACGATACAGTGTTAAGATGTCATGATTGGTAAAAAAAATGATACAGTGTTAAGACGTCATGATTGGTAGAAAATAAGAAGATACAGTGTTAAGATGTCATGACTGGTAGCAAATAAGAAGATACAGTGTTAAGATGTCATGATTGGTAGAAAATTAAAAAGATACAGTGTTATGATGTCATGATTGGTAGAAAATAAGAAGATACAGTGTTAAGATATCATGATTGGTAGCAAATAAGAAGATACAGCGTTAAGATGTCATGATTGGTAGAAAATAAGAAGATACAGTGTTAAGATGTCATGATTGGTAGCAAATAAAAAGATACAGTGTTAAGATGTCATGATTGGGAGCAAATAAGAAGATACAGTGTTCAGATGTCATGATTGATAAAAAATAAAAAGATACAGTGTTAAGACGTCATGACAGTTAGCAAATAAGAAGATACAGTGTTAAGATGTCATGATTGGTAGAAAATAAGAAGATACAGTGTTGAGATGTCATGATTGGTAGAAAGTTAAAAAGATACAGTGTTAAGATGTCATGATTGGTAGAAAATAAGAAGATGCAGTGTTAAGGTGTCATGACTGGTAGAAAATAAGAAGATACAGTGTTAAGATGTCATGATTGGTAGAAAATAAGAAGATACAGTGTTAAGACGTCATGATGGGTAGAAAATAAGAAGATACAGTGATGTTGGAAATACATGTGGCCGGTTAGTAGAGGCGGATTTAGCAACATATTTGGCTTTGATCTGTGGATCGAAGTTAAAACGTTCTTAACGACAATATCGCAAAAAGGGTGGCTGCGTGCTGCGGTGCTGTCAGGCGCGATATTCATGTACAGTGTCTGTACACAAGAGTGTTTGTGAGGGAGGATTGAGAACATGCTGTTTGGGGATTTTAGTGAAAATTCTCGTACAATAAAGATGTGGTAGTATAAAATATAGCAAGCCCGGTGGCTGCATCAGTGAGGCACTGTCGGCGGCGATAGTTTTTAATGATCAGTGTGTCAGAGTGACGTACTAGGTGGTTATTAGTAGCTGTGCAAGAATTGTATATAGTGTGCATAATCAACATCTGTGATAGAAAGGAATATTCTCTTCACTTGACGTTAGTAACATTTGCAATGAACGCATTCCGTCGTGGCAATATATTGTCTATAGCCGAAAACAAATAAAGATAAACATATCTGGTACTGCATCAGATGTGTCTAGGGACCAGATAGTCCTTAGGGTGATGTCAATACTGTAAATAGATGGGATACACAAAGTCGGAAACAGAACCAGGTGTGTCTGCCACTAGACTTAAATCTCAACGATGTATGCTCGCCAGTAAGTTCCCTCATATATCCTGACTCCAATCGTCCTACCTTAACCCGCCTGACCTTGACATTTGTCTTCGAATACCATCTAGACTAATATCTTAGAGCGGTTGAAACGCATCCTGTATCCCGCCACCAGCAACCTCAAAATTTAACGGAAATAAATAAACAAAATATAGCTGTCGCCGTCGGGAATCGGACCCGGTTTGTCTGATTCGTAGTCATACGTACATAATACTGGACGAAATTGAACCAGACCAACTTGACTGGTCAGTAAGTGCCCTCACATGCTCGATCGCTTTAAGAAATGAAAGCGCGTCTGTTTGTAAATCAATTCTTCGGAATAACGACCTTGCTCGACAGGAACACCTTTCCTCAAAACCAAGGATTGAACAGAACTAATAAAATTCACTGAAAAAGACTGTTGTGCACATAATTCTTTCTTAATATGGGTGCATCTCTTTGAACTATATCCCATACAGATTTAAATTGTAAATTTATAAATCGAGATAAACAAATGTTCATTATGTATACTTCTTGTCTTACTTATTCTGTCAGATCCAACAGTAAGTTTGTGTTAAGTAATAGTTCTTCCTTTGAATTAAAACGATAATGCAAAATTTTGCAACGCTATTAGCCATCAGTATACTCTTTCTTACAGGCATAACAGCTGCACAGAAGAAGAGACAAATAGAAACTAAGCTTTGAAATATGTTTTGTAACATTAGGGTCACACAACAGCCAATTGCCAGTAAGGATTATCTGTATGCAGTTCCAACTGACACGAAGACAGATTCAATTAGCCAGTTTGTTTCTCCAAGTATGAAGGGTATTTGAAAAGGTCTGAATATTTTGTTATAACTTTTTGTTTCTTTCTACCTGTCAATAAATTGAATGCCGATCGATAGACAAAATAATGTATTATATAAACATTATATCCAGCTGGATCTGCAGATATGTCCGTGTGACGTAAGATAGGTAAATGACAGTGACTTAAAATTATCGGAGAAGAAGAACAATTCTGCAACTGAGCAAAGAGCATACTTTAAAATTAGGGCGATTTAGTGTACTTTCCAACTGATATCAAGGCCGACTTGGATAAAGTTTTCAATGCAATTCTCTGTAATATCCTACACTTGTGAGGTGGTTTCCTCGTTTTAAATATGGTCGCGAATCCGTGTAAGATGACCCATGTTTTGTAAAATCATTGTCTGCGACTGGTGAGCGGGAAGTAGCTGCTGTGAAGGAAAAATTGATAAAGATGTTCGACACACAGTTTAATATATTTCTTTTATCACAGGCATTAATTCGTCAGCTGTTTTTTAATATACTGAAGAATCATTTGAAGCTCGAAAAGGTTTGTGCAAGATGAGTCCCGCATTTGTTGATGGGTTATCAAAAACGGACTCGGGTTGAAATCGCCAAACAGCTACTCGCCAAATATGAAAAGAGTGACCAGAGACGTTTCAATGAGATTGTCACGATTTGATGAAAGAAAGTGATGAAACGTGGATTTACTTTTCTGAACTCGACGCAAGAGAAAATAATGCAGTTTGGATCGAAGGAAACGAGCAGAGACCCCAAATCGCCCAACGTAGTCGGACGGTCAAGAGAGTTTTATGCGCATTATTTTTCGATGCAAAAGGAACTGTCGTCCATGTACCTGTCCGTAACTTCACTAGTAACATTTTCATGCCTCCAAAGTTTTGCCAAAAGTTATGGAACACTACCGAAAAAATCGTCCGCGCACCCGTACCCGAGGTATCAATCTACTCAATGACAACGCGCATGCGCATAAATCCGCCGTTACGACAGACTTCCTGAAGACGTACAGCATCCAAATTGTGCCACATCCTCCATACAGCCCTGATTTAGCTCCAAGTGGTTTTTGGCTGAGTCCCGTTACCAAATATTCGCTGAGGGGCAGGCGATTTGAACGCGGCCATGCGGTTGAAGTGTAGTTTTCAATTGTATGAACAACATACCAAAACGTGAATACAAAATAGAATATTAATACTTGGATAATCAGACTGAGAAAGTGTGTAGAAGTGCATGGGAGTACATTAAGAGGTTGCACCGACGTACTGTTTGTTAATAAAAAAAACTTTGCTGTTACATGGCACCAATATTCAGAACTTTTTAAATACTCTGCTACAATAAGGTATCATGGGCGTTATTCCATAAAGCTACCATATTATTAACTGTCTCATTGTGTCTTATTGCCAACGAGTCCACAGAAGGACTAGCTCTAGCTATCTAATGTAGTATGAAGATATGTATGTATTAATGTCCCTGTCTTAAATTCCACACACTTTGCTGAGAACAAGATTGTAATGTCATTATAATTATCTATTATTCTAGATCGGTGGTTCCCAACCTTTTTGAGTGTGAGGACCCCTTTTTAACTTAAAATAAGTGCACGGACCCCTGCATGCTAATAGTTGTGCTTTTAGGCTGTGTCGGGGACAAACATTTGCTCGCAGCGACGGGGATAACAGAGGAAAGCAAGATATGGCTGGAGGAGCAATACTTACTGCGAAACTATGTGAATTCGTGGACCCCTTTATAATAACCGCGCGGCCCCCCAGGGGTCTGCGACCCACAGGTTGGGAACCACTGTTCTAGATTTACAGAAATTCATTGCTGAATATATTTTTTATCGAAATGCTAAATTTCAATGTTAATTTTTAAATAGTGTTACTGCAGAATCAGTACAGCTCGTTAATTCGAATGTGAGACGTTTTTCGGGAGCAGAATATTTTGCGAATGTCAAACGTGATCATATGTCTTCACACAATATCAGTAATTTTCTTGTGAGTTTTAAATTGAAGGATTTCCAAAACGTCGTGAAAAATACGAATGAAATACCCAACGGAACTTTCGTATATTTCTGTTGTCTGAGGTTTCCTAGAATTAGTTTTAGACCTAATTTATATTTCTACGTTAATTTCCTTAGCCTTGGGTAGGTGGACGTCAAAGTTACCTTTATTACCCCTATTAAAGATAAAAATTAATTGATCAAAAGGTTTGCAACTTTATTTTTTCTGAAATGTTATTGGTATCAGATATAATCACTTTGTTTATCCATAAATTTTATGGGGCATTATTTGAAAACATTAGGAAACTGAATCCACGAAATATTGTTTACAACGACCTTGTATACGTCACCACTACGAATTTATCTGATTCATTAATAGATTCGGCTAATTCTACATTGCATTTGATTTATTTGTGTCGATAATTTTCGAGTCTTTGAACACACACGCTTTTCAGATATATACGTGATCAAAGGACAACTAGGAGAGAAAACCTGTAGATATTTTATATAACAAGTTTTAAGTTTCCACGAGATACAGAGATTAATGCAAGGTCATAATTAGGATTAAATTCGCTATAAATAAATATCTTAGAAGATTAGCGGGCAATATAAAGCAGATGTAATTTAGAATGAAAACTTGTAGCGGGCAAAATAAAGCAGATGTAATTTAGAATGAAAATTTGTAGCGGGCAATATAAAGCAGATGTAATTTAGAATGAAAACTTGTAGCGGGCAAAATTAAGCAGATGTAATTTAGAATGAAAACTTGTAGCGGGCAAGATAAAGCAGATGTAATTTAGAATGAAAACTTGTAGCGGGCAATATAAAGCAGATGTAATTTAGAATGAAAACTTGTAGCGGGCAATATAAAGCAGATGTAATTTAGAATGAAAACTTGGATTTTATATAAAAGAAACTTTTATAGACATTTATAGCAGTGTAATTAATTTTTTACAATCCTCTCAGGTTTAACTCAAGCTGATAATAATTATATTCTATCCTTCACATGTGTGACTCTAATGGATATGGGAAATTTACTTCACATGATAAATAAGAAACAGCTGGATTCTACCTTGAAGTAGGAAATACAAGAAATCGTTTCTGGAAATGTGGGGCTGAAGACAGATTTTATTTGATTAGCTTGCTATGGAAACCATTCGACAGAGAGCAACCCCCAATACGATGAACTATCAAAGATCTGCATGCGTTGTTTGGTAAGAGAAATAAAATAAAGACTATGTAAGTATTATTGTTCTAACGACTACTGAAACATTGCTCACATCCACATCTTGGAAACTGTGTCGTTATATATACTTGTTGTAAACACAATTTTTTGAACAAACAAGAATCAACAATTCTTGCATGTTTTTCGAAAGCATTTAAATCTCTATTGACACATGAATTGGAGTGTGTTTATTTTAACATCACATGTGACGCATCCTTTTAAGGTCTATCTTTCATGAACCTAACTTTCGACGTCTCGCTTTTACTATATCATACCAGTATCAACATGTAACTACTATTTCTATCTGTTATCGTCTTAGGGCGTGTGTGTGTTTGTGTGTGTGTGTGTGTGCTTAACATCGATCAAGTATTGAGCAAATCTTAACCATTGTAATGTTGTCTGCACTTCACAGTCATCGGATCCCTGACTGAGAAGAACGGAGTTAAAACAAATGTCTACATACACAAACAAATTATATCAAGAAAAGTCGCAATAAGAATTAATCCATGAAATGGTTCCTTGTGCTTCATTGAACAAACAGAAAAAGGAGCATAAAAATGCCTATCAGCTTGGTAGCTGCTGTATTGAATAGTGTAGGTAACTTTTCAATATTACTTCTACCACTTTGGCAACTCTTAAGCAATTGAATGCATTATTACTGAATGTAAGTATGGTTAGTTGGTCGCTTGATTAAGTGTTTGCCTGATTGGTTGAATGGATGATACACAGAAGTGAAGGGGTATAAAAAATAAATATAAACCGAGATAACGTTCAGAAATTTAGTGATTAGTAAACCAGGAGATGGAATGACGCTTTAAAATACATTTAAAAAATAACAACTGACTCGTTGTGTCTCTTTGATTATCATGTAGGCAAAACTTTATCCTAACGGAATCGAATCAAATAATATAAAAACTGTAAACAATTTGAAAGCGGCTTTCTTTTCTTCTCAAAAGCAGAAATTGTCGAAATATGCTGCATTGAGGGTTTGTTTCCTTTTATAGGTAACCGTATTGTGTGATTTAGACTGACCTCGTCGATCGGTTTTAGACAGTTGCCTCTATTATAAGGTATGTTCCGCAAATATAATATGTAAATGTTCGAGAAATTATGAAAAAGGAACGGACTGTTGATGTATATGTACAATACCATGAGCTAAAGCTTTAGAAAGACACTAAAAGTGGAGACAGATATGTTTTAAAATCTAGAATTAAGAAGGCTATTTGTAGATTAAGAAGGCTATTTGTAGACTAAGAAGGCTATTTGTAGAGGTTTCAAAACAAAATAGAACAAGAATAAGTAAAGATGATTTTAACATGAAATAAAATGGGGGCAAAAAAAAAGATTTTTTCGACTTACCACACTTGCTTCTTTGAGATTTACCACCTCTCCAGTTTCCGCCACGTGACCGATAATGCCTTTCCCCCACGGAACCCTCACGCAGTTGTTAGCGGAAGTGGATGGCAAAATATGGGTGCCAGCGTGGACATCAAAAATCTTTGAAATTAAGGAAGGCCTGGGTGTATTTTTGCCTTCAACCACAAATACGGAACCTTTGTCTCCATCTACGAGAATACTAATATTCACCATCATTTTCTCACTCAAGCTGAGAAGGTCAAGGTCATTTGCAATTTCCTTGACGATTTCCATGAAGAATTCTCGTTCATTTCGATGTCTCATGTCCCTTTTTAAGTCGATGTCCTTGCTGGGATACCTTGGTAACCTGACCTTGGACTGAATGAGTAAGCTCAACATGTTAACAGTACTCGGGGGCAGCGACCTAAACATCCGCATATCCTTTAGACTGCTCCTTCTAGGTCCCGTTCCAATCTCCTGTGCCGTTCCTGGTTCATACGTCCGAAACATGTTCTTGAATTTTGACTTGGCATAATCCTGCCTCAAATGTTTCTTGGAATTAGATCTATTGTGTTTAGAATTAAAGAAGATCTCCCCATAACGCACGTCGTTTGGAGAACTTGGGCCGCTGTTCGGTGAGAGCGAGGCCTTGACACTACAGTTTATATAATCCTGGAGCGTTTGGAATCCATGTTTGAGAAGCCATCTGTTGATCAGTTCAATGTCTGCCTTTCTTAGGAAATAATCCTGCATGGCATCAGGATTGGACTCTAACCAATCCTCGACAGAGCGTAGGGATAACATACTGTCTGAAATAAAATTAATAATTCTCAGATATATGACCTAACATGTAATGCGTATTATTGTTCATATAATAGTATAAAAGAGTAGATATCCACCTACATGTATATGTTCCAAAATGAAAAAGGAATACTAGATGGAATATCCAGTTAGGCAACTGGTTCAACATTGAATAAACAGGACGATATTACATTCACCATAAATTAGCAAAACAACAATATTATTACGTTTGTTTTGAAGAAAAAAAATAGTTCATAGTATACTTAATTATAGAAACTATGCTGGGATGCTAATACGAATTACTCATTGAGTTGTGTCAGTCTTCTGTTCTGTCAAACTAGGTAGAAAATGTTCCTTCCTATATCTATGTGTCATTTTTAAACATGTTAGATCCACGCAGAAGAAAGCCGTGTTCATTTTCCCACATGCACTTAGGTATTGAGCCGGATTATATTAAAGGTCGAGACTTATACATAGAGTGGTTGATTTCAGTTAGTTTAAGTCCAAAACGAGCTGCCATCGAGGAAGGTTGCTCAGCGTGTAGATCTAAATGGCTTGGTGGCATTAGTGAACACGTTAAGCCAAGCAGCTAATTAATCATTTATTAGGGTCTAAAAAAGCTTATTATCTACGATACCGTTCATCGCGATATCTACCAATAGATATTACACATTTCATACATTGATAGAGGTAGATAGTATAGTTCCACTTCTATACCATTACACTTCATGGCTACGTATGGTATCTTCCTTTTCTAGCCCATATGATAGGTTAATAAAATCAGCATTTAAAAAAGAATTTAAAACGAGTATGCAGTAATATTAGTCTTATTTTTGTCCAGCGATGAGAATTGCGTTAAACAGCAACCATCAACCGCACGTCTTCAACATACTTGCAAACTAACAATTACCTATATATTTTTTCCGTTTTGAAGTTAATATTCTTCAAGCAAGACCGCCAGAAGCTATAACTACCAAGGCAATGATAACTATGCTGTACACCAATAAATACCCTTAAATCAATAACCTAGATTCCAAGTACGGATAACGTACATTCAATGGATGAATAAAGTCCAATTTATTTAGAAATTATCCAACATTCCATACACTAATTATCTGCATGAGAAAGGGACAAAAATCACTTTAGACATTGTACTGACATACTGAGAACCAGTCGGTGCATAGTACAAGATAACAGTAATCAATGGAATATATGTTATAATTTACTATATGATTATCTACCAAGCTGTCTTCAAGTAATCTGAAAAGTGTTGACAGATTAGAATAGAACCACTACAAGAAAATGGATTTGGATAACAAAGGAATGAAGGCTGGATACTTGAACTTGAATGCATTATATAGCACATTCAGATATAGATATAATTCAGTGTCTGGAATCTAGCAATTTGGTATTCAAGTACATACATAAAGCCATTTTGGTATGCAGGTACATACATACAAGCCAATTTGGTAGGCAAGTACATACATACAAGCCAAGTCGGTATGCAAGTACATATATACAAGCCAAGTCTGTATGCAAGTACATATATAAAAGCCAAGTCGGTATGCAAGTACATACATACAAGCTAAGTCGGTATGCAAGTACCTACATAAAGCCAATTTCGTATGCAAGTAAATACATACAAGCCAATTTGGTATGCAAGTACATACGTACAGACATACAAGCCAATTTCGTATGCAAGTGCCAAGTTGGTATGCAAGTACATACGTACAAGCCAATTTGGTATGCAAGTACGTACATACAAGCCAATTTTGTATGCAAGCACAGACATACAACCCAATTTGGTATGCAAATACACACATGCAACCCAATTTGGTATGCAAGTACATACATACAAGCTGAATAAAGTCTGGGGAGAAATTGTAAAAATCAGTACACATTAAAATCGCCAAAAACCTCTTCTACAGGTACTTTAACCTGGTTATCGTTTTCGTGTCAATTAGTGCGCAAATATACAGTGATTTTCTGTGGTTTTAAATATCTCAAATTAATTTCATGTAGAATGTCAGTCAACCAATGTCAATATTCTTTTCATTTTAGTTTCATCAAATGAGCAAAGTAACAGTTACAAAGTGAACATTTGTATCGAATATATTGATTGCCACATAGAACTAAAACTAGTTTTGTGTTTAACAGTAGTCTATTATTTTCTTTTTCAATGTAACCTTTGTTGTCAACATGTTTTGATATCTCAATCAAAGGTGAGAGTTAGCATTTTTTTTTATTCCGTTCTACGTATGTGTATCCATATTAAATTCAAAATAAATCCCTACAATTATAGAAGTTTATATTTATTTATCTAAGAAAAAACTTTGAAAAGAAGATTTAAAGGATACCAGTCGTGTATTTAAGGAATGTAAGGCCTTAACGGTGTTTTTAATCATGTTCTCGTGAGACTATTATGGATCGATGAGCAGATCTCTTCAAATCAAACGGCGGCCATGATGACCGAGAAAAATTAGTCTGCTTCACCATCTAGGGCCTTTTTACAGCACAAGTGTAACAGCTATAAATAGCATTTTTACAGCACAAGTGTAACAACTATAGCCTTTTTACAGCACAAGTGTACGAGCTATAGCCTTTTTACAGCACAAGTGTACGAGCTATAGCCTTTTTACAGCACAAGTGTAACAGCTATAGCCTTTTTACAGCACAAGTGTAACAGCTACTCTTACATTCATTGAGACAACGAAAACTTTTGCGAATAAAAAAAATTATTGACAACCCACTACGGTAAAACGTATTGCTTAGTAACTAAGATTTTAAATGTAAGCAGTTTCACGTCTATATGAGTAATTCATCTATATTTGCATTGAAAGAGTCAGACGATGATACGTCACACTATATTGCACGAACATTTTTCGGCGATAATTTCGATATAACAGCAAAAACTGACTGTAATTACTAGGGGAAAATAATCCGCATTCTTTCATTAAGGTTGCTCGAGCTCTTTCTTCCACGCGATTTCATGAAAAAGAATGCTATGTAATGGGCATATGTACGTAAAAGGAATTGACGTCACATGACCAGCAATCACGACCTTGTTACTTATCTATGAATGTAGATCATTCTGTATTTGAATTGACTGTGACCAATATGAACAGTATTTTACAAAAAAGGTATGAGATTTTGTTGTCTAGTTAACCATTATCCAATCACCAGCCGAATGCAAATTTTCACAATAGTTTCCTCTCTTTACGAAATGATAAATGCACAAAGCAATACATTTACTCTTATTGACTGAGCACATTTCACGCTAAAATGTTTCAGAACGCAATGTTTAATTTGCGTCAACAGCTATCTGGATGCAGTGCAGATAGCATACTGTGAAATGTCTTCAAATTGTAACAACGTCAGATGAAGACACACGCTTGAAATTAAAGCTTTATTGTTATGATTTTAAAAAAAGATATAGTGCATCTCGTCTTATTGAAAGAAAATATAATTCGGAATAAAATGTTTATAAAACAATCACTTTTGCAATTAACAAATTACATGTTGTCATCTATCTAAGAAAAGCACCTAAGTGCATGATAGGAAAAGACACTTTGCGGAAACGTTTAGCGTATTTCATCAACAACAGATCTTATCGTTTCTTTTTTTTTTTTTTTTTTTCCTTTTTTTACCTACCAGGACGTTAGGCAGTTGTCGACAAACGAAAACGAAATGGATTACTCAATTTCTGCGCCAAAAAGAGATGACAGAGGCTAAGAAATCAGAACAAAAACTAAACTATGACATATATATATATATATATATATATATATATATATATATATTTATATATATATATATATATATACAGACATATATACATGTACACACATGCACATACATACATGCACATACATATACATATATATACAAAATATGTACATACATTCAAATACCCATACCGACACACCTACAAACACACATAGATACAAGCATATAAATAAATACAAACATGCATGTACCTATACATACAGACGTATTTATAGACATATATTCATTACTACGGTCTAATCTCTCTACACCAGGCATTGCTGGGACAAATCTGTGTTCCTAGGAAACAGTTTAAGAGGTGGGCCGACCCGTGGATGCAACATTGTATGTAGACACGTATAATGAACCTATTACTGCATCGACACGTTATCAACACATACCTTACTATGGATCGAATGGTAAATAGTGATAAATTAATACTGAATTTAAAAACAACGTTTTGTAAATTTGCCATTTTGTATCAAAATTTCCCCATGTGCAGTTTGTGTATGCAGAATTCTTTTCTGACAGAAAGTGTAGTTTCAGTTCCTTCTTAAAATGATACATATTTGGTAATTCATTATTAAAGCTGCAGTTGTAAATATATAATTTCAACTGTAATATAAATAAGTTAATCACGTCATCAGATTCTTTTCATCTATTATACCAAGGAGAAATTCTCTCTTTGATACATACAATTTATAGAGATGATTGCACTTACTCTTTGTCCACACTAAAAATCTAGTCAAGATTCATTCTGTTTTTGGACACTCCCATAGAATATGTGATAGAACTTCTAGGGAGTTTTTGCAGACAGAGCACAAATTACTTGAAATTTTTCTAACCTCTTTTTAGAAATTGATTTCTTGCTAAAATGTTGTGTAAAATCTTAGTTTGAAACCTTTAAGTCTAGGACTTCTGGTCACCTTACACACACACACACACACACACACACACACACACACACACACACACATATATATATATATATATATATATATATATATATATATATATATATATATATATATATGGGTGGTTGGGTGTATATGTTTCATATGTATAGTTCCTCGTAAATTATTAACGGTGAGTCTAAGGCTCCCAACCTACGCATTGTAATGTGTCTGAGGTAATAAAAGAAAAAAATTAAAATTAAAAAAAATAACCGACGCCATTTTTCTCTCCCCCAAATACAAACTCTGCGTGCACCCAAAATTATGGAATATCTTGAATTTTGAAAACAAAGAGAAATTAGATTTATATTTTGTGACTTGCCTGCATTTTTTGTTTTCGATGTTTCACACAGCACTACTTAACCATTAAACATTATAAAGAAGGCACGGTGTCACTTTGATTTTTGTCATTTAACCTGTAACCTTCATAAAATATAGAAATTAGAATCCAGTTAGTAATCTATCCATAATACAATGCTGACAGGGATTAGAACTGCTTGGAACTCTTTAAGTTTACACATAATTTCCCCAAGGTATATCTGTGATTTTTATATTGTTGTGTAAAAGCATGCGTTAGATCTGTCATTGCATTTGAGATACCACAGAACTTACGGAAACTCTGGCTAATACAGACAGAGAAATCCAGTTTAACATTAACGTTTTTTTGCAGTCAGACAAAAACTTAGAGAAACAAAATTAAAACTGCCAATGTTAGAATGATACTTAGATTACTAATATGGCGTAAAAAATGGCAGTGAAAACAAAATTAAAACCTTGTATGTTGATATGACAAATAAGGGAAAATTCACGTACCAATTTAACTCTAAAAGATGACTAGAGCTTAAACAGTTATGTCTCTGTACCCGGTTACTTCAGAAACTATTTACAGCTGTTACAATGATAGTCCCTTACTGTTGCAATGTGCATTTGCTCTTGTTTAGGATTTTTCCTGTTTGTCATATTAATTTCTTAATCATTGCTTTTAGTACCTAAAAATTGAAGATGGTGTTATAGTATGGTCGCTTGCCATAAAGCATATATAAATTGCTTAACATACATTTAAATCAATTTGAAGTTTATGGACAAGGCATCCTACTAAGTTGTGAGAACTTGCAGTTGAACACATTGCTGTATATATGACAATAAAATAAGTTCAAATCCGACAATAAATTTCATCACACAAGGGATAGACAGAAAGACAGAAAGACAGAAAATGATCTTATTTTGAGATTGTGACATTACTCTGTATACGAGGAGAATGGTACTACGTTATGCTGAAATGGGATAAATTGTACCGAACCTTTACATGCTTGTTTCCAATACAGAATTGACCACTATACCAGTCTTGATGATCATTAAACCATGACGTTATTGTTATTATTATTATTATTATTATTATTATTATTATTGAATATATGCTGAAACATATTGGAAAAAAGACAGATAAGCAACATAAATATAAATGCATATTTAACTCCGAGATTGACCACTCAAACATATAACATTACACAATGAAAAAATAACATTTAAAATCCACCATCCCTTTTCACGATCTTACTTTGTTAGATGTCAAATGCTTCATATCATTTCGCGTAAATCATTTTGAACACTCGAAAATAAATGATTTTAGAATAATCGCAGTGTCAATTGTTGCACTGCAACGTCCCTGACTGACAATAGGACATTTTCTTCCTATTATGAATGCATTAGAATCAATCATCCACTAAATGATTTAAAGACCAGACAAGAAGCAGAACACTTTAAGACACATTTGATTTACGTATTTATATAACAGTTAGATAAAAAAAAACTGAATTGGACGTTTGGAAGGATTATTTTCTCAACTAAATCCGGGCTTAAACACGTGCCGTTTCCTATTGACGTCATACATTAGAATAACGATAGAACGTGTTATGTATGATGTTTATATAATATTATAAATATTTTAGGAAATTATAAATGTTTCTTCACTTTAATATTTGCTTAAATCTTAATGTTTATCAGGAAAAACATGTTTAACTAGTGTCCTTGAATTAGGTTGTTTTGATCAATATGTTTTCTCAATTTGAAGGTCAAGGTTGAATTTTGTTTACAGGTAGAATTCCATTAAGATGACTCATATTCTAGAACATTCTGTCATGTGACCAATCTTTATATATACCATGTTTGGTGGACATTTTTTCAGTTTTGACATTACCATCAGTCTTGTAAAGAGCTATTACAGTTGTGAAAATTCATTCCAAATTCTAAGAGAGGAATTATTTTAAATATTCATTGGATTATAACAGTGCTCACAAACTTTTGGATTTTGGATTTTTAATTGATGATTTTGGAATTTATGTGAACTTATTCAGAGATTTTGGAATACTTCATTTTGACATCAGCACATCAAAGATTACTAGTACATCAGGACTTTGGAGACCATTAGCACATCATAACATTCAAGGACACAGCCGTGAATTCGGAACATTCTATATTTAGGACTTGTGATTAGAACAATCATTCTTATTGGATTATTAGGATTTCAAAACACATTACTGTAAGTGACTTTTTGATTTTTCATTTTGATTATCTAGTAATAAATTGCTTGTTGATTTTTACTTGATTTGTTGGTTTCACTTTCTTTCTGTTACATTTTTCTTAGACCATAGAGTCGTAACAGAAATTGGGGGCTCGTCGTTCCGGGATTGAATTTGTTTAAAGCATATTAGAGATATTAAATTTATCTTTGAAATTCATATTGATTTTGTCTCTGAATTTTTTTTTGTCTTTGGCAAAGAGTTTTAATAGAGAAATTTGTTTTGTGTGAAACCAACAAGCATTTACAATGGCATCTAATGTTCAGAATTTCATTTCAAAACCTACCCAGGAGGGGTTAGAGTGCATGAGAAAGGATGAGTTGCTCGAGCTTGCCAGAAAATACAGTCTATCTGAGGCAAAAGTATCATTGACAAAACAGGAGATAAAGATTATTTTGATTCAGTATTTAGTAGGAAAGGGAATTTTTGAAAATAGTGCTTTAAGTTTGAAGAGAAAGCCTGTATCTGGTTCTGACAGGAAATTAAGGGAATTAGAGTTAAAGAACCAGATGGATTTAGAATTGGCAAAGCTTCAGATTCAGAGAGAGAGAGAAAAAAAGAAGAGAGACAGATGGAGAGAGAAAAAGAAGAGAGGCAGATGGAGAGAGAGAAAGAAGAGAGGCAGATACAGATGGAGAGAGAAAAAGAAGAGAGGCAGATGGAGAGAGAGAAAGAAGAGAGGCAGATACAGATGGAGAGAGAGAAAGAAGAGAGGCAAATGCAGATGGACAGAGAGAGAGAGAGAGAGAAAGAAGAGAGACAAATACAAATGCAGATGCAGATGCAAAGAGAAGAAAGGGAAATGCAATTTAAATTAAGAGAATTAGAACTGGCAAACAGAGCACACTCCACTCCTTTAAAAACAAGTTCAGATTTTGATGTTACTAGATATATTAGGTTAGTACCCCCTTTTCAGGAAAAAGAAGTAGATAAATACTTTCTTCATTTCGAGAAAATAGCTGAAAACTTGAAATGGCCCAGAGAGCATTGGACTTTGTTATTACAAAGTGTACTTATTGGCAAAGCTCGTGAAGTCTACATTTCACTGTCAGTACAACAAAGCACTGATTATGATGTGGTTAAGGAGTACATCTTGAAAGCTTATGAGTTGGTACCAGAGGCATATCGACAAAGGTTTAGGAATTGTAGAAAAGAAACTGGACAAACTCATGTCGAATTTGCAAGGGATAAAAAACAACTATTTGATAGGTGGTGCTCAGCCAAGAAAGTTGATCAAGCTTATGATAACCTCAGACAGCTCGTATTAATTGAAGAGTTCAAGAGGTGCATCCATAGTGATGTTAAAACCTATCTTGACTAGCAGAATGTGGAAACTTTGGAAAATGCTGCTCGTATGGCTGATGATTATTCCTTGACTCACAAAATTTCATTTGGTAATAAATCGTCCTCTCAGCAGTTTTCTGGTAAAAAACCATTTCAATCTCATTCGAGTACTTCCAAATTTCACAACAGCACAACTGTTAGGAATCAAACATCTGATAAGACTGATCAGAAATCCTTATCTCTTCCTACGTGCACTTATTGTAAAACGAAAGGGCACGTTATTTCTGATTGCTTCAAGTTGAAAAATAAGCAACAGAGAAAAGACAGAGCTTTTCCAAATGCTCTTATTTCTACGAGGTTAAGGTCACGGTCTTGTATTGAAAGCAATACATTTGTTGGGTCAAACAAACCCCAGTCTGATTCTATTTTGGAGGCTTATGAACCATTCATGTCAGAAGGTTCTATATCACTTATTGGTGATTCTGCCAAACCTATCCCAATTAAAATATTAAGGGACACTGGAGCTTCTCAGAGTCTTTTATTATCAGGTACTTTGCCTTTGTCTGAGGAGTCTTCTTCAAGTGAAAGTGTTCTTGTTCAGGGAGTTGAGTGCGGCTTTGTAAATGTTCCTCTTCATTGTGTAAATTTGGCATCAGACTTAGTTTCTGGACCTGTGACTGTTGGGGCAGTGACTTCTTTACCCATAGAGGGTGTTCATTTATTACTAGGCAATGACCTAGCTGGAGATAAGGTTGTGGTTAATCCACTTGTAACTGACAAGCCTTGTTTGGATCAGAAAGTTGATCCTGTCGAAACTGAAATCCCTGATTTGTACCCTGCTTGTGCAGTTACTAGAGCTATGGCAAAAAGAGCTCTTGAGAGTGATGTTGATCAGGATATTATTCCTTTAGCTGACACATGTATTGGTCAGTCTTTTGATGAGGTCACTTTTTCCTCAGGTATTGATCAATCAAATGGTATTGATCACAGTGATCCTCTTTTGGCAACTCATTCTCTTTGTTCTAATCAGGATGACAAACGACAATCCCTTGTCGTTGAACAGGAGCAAGATCCCGAGATATCTTGTTTGTTTCAGAGGGCTATTAGTGAAACTGAAGCCACACAAGTTCCAGTGTGTTACTTTGTGAAAAATGGGGGTCCTTATGAGGAAATGGAGACCACCTGATGTACCCGCTGGTGACGAGTGGTCAGTGAGCTATCAAATTGTTGTTCCTAAGTCATATCGACAGGAAATTCTTAATTTAGCCCATGAAACTCCTTTGGCTGGTCATTTAGGAGTCCGTAAGACTTATCACAAGATCTTGAATCATTTTTATTGGCCGAAACTCAAAAGTGATGTTTCTAAATACTGCAGATCTTGTCACACTTGTCAAATGGTAGGAAAACCCAATCAGAAGATACCTAAGGCTCATCTGCAACCTATTCCTGCATTTGATGAACCATTTAGTAGAATAATGGTAGACTGTGTTGGTCCTTTACCTAAAACCAAGTCAGGCAACCAATACTTGTTGACCATCATGTGCGCATCTACAAGATTTCCAGAGGCAATTCCTCTGAGAAATATAAAAACTAAAACTATTGTGAAAGCTTTGGTGAAGTTTTTTACACTTGTTGGCCTTCCCAAATCTGTCCAGTCAGATCAAGGGTCAAATTTTATGTCTGGAATTTTCCAACAAGTTATGCATGAATTAGGCATCCAACAGTTTAAATCTTCTGCCTATCACCCTGAAAGTCAAGGTTCTTTGGAAAGATTTCATCAACCTTTGAAGAATATGATTCGATCATATTGCTTTGATACAGAAAAGGATTGGGATGAGGGTGTTCATTTGTTGTTGTTTGCTGTTAGGGAATCAGTTCAAGAGTCGTTGGGTTTTAGTCCCTTTGAACTAGTTTTTGGTCATACTGTTCGTGGACCATTGAAATTATTGAAAGAGAAACTTCTTTCAAATGAAGACTCAAAGATTAATCTTCTTGATTATGTTTCTGATTTCAAATACAAGTTGTCAAAGGCCTGTGAATTAGCAAGAACTAATCTTCACACTACCCAGTCAAAAATGAAATTAAGGTATGACAGAAATACACAGGAAAGGAGTTTTAAACCTGGTGACAAAGTTCTGGCTCTCTTTCCCATACCTCAGAATCCTCTTCAGGCTAAATTTTATGGTCCTTATACCGTTGAAAAGAAAGTAAATGACTTAAATTATATCATTAACACTCCTGGGAGACGGAAACAGAAACAACTTTGTCATATAAATATGTTAAAGGAATATTTTGACAGAGATAGCTCAGCTAATTATTCAGTTAATTTAGTTGTACCTGTCCCACACAGTGAAGATATCAACGATGGAGTACAATCAGACTATAGTGACTCTGGTATAACCAATCTTCGGAATTCAGAAATATTGAACAACCTAGACCAGAAACTTTCACATCTACAACAACAGGAGAGAAATGAACTAAAACAGCTATTACATGAATATGAGCACTTGTTTCCTGATGTTCCAACACGAACAAGTAAAATTTATCATGACGTTGACATTGTAGATTCTGCGCCTGTGAAACAGCATCCTTATAGGATGAATTCTCTCAAACAGAACTATCTGAAGAAAGAAATTCAGTATCTACTGGAGAATTATTTCATAGAACCAAGTAAAAGTAACTGGAGTTCACCATGTATTCTTGTTCCCAAGCCAGATAATACATTCCGTATGTGTACTGACTATAGAAAAGTCAACAGTGTCACCAAACTGATTCATTTACAATCCCAAGAATGGACGATTGCATTGATAAAATTGGAAATGCGGAATATGTCACCAAGTTTGACCTTTTAAAAGGATTCTGGCAAATTCCACTGACGGAAAGGGCAAAAGAAATTTCAGCATTTGTAACTCCAGATGGACTTTATCAATATAAAGTCATGCCGTTTGGAATGAAAAATTCGCCTGCAACGTTTCAACGTCTGATGAACATGATAACATTTGGTTTTGATAATTGTGACGCTTATATCGATGACGTCATTATCTACAACAACACCTGGGAAGATCATTTGGAAACCATTCGAAAATTCTTCGATCGACTCAGTGATGCGAATCTGACAATTAATTTGAGCAAAAGTGAGTTTTGCCATGCTTGTGTCACATTTTTAGGACATATTGTGGGACAAGGTCAAGTTAAACCTATAGAAGCTAAGGTCAAAGCTATCTCTGAATTTCAAGTTCCAATTTGTAAAAAGCAACTGATGCGATTTCTAGGTATGGCTGGATATTATCGGAAATTTTGTTCCAATTTTTCCAAAATTGCTGAACCTTTGACAAGTTTATTGAGTAAGAAAACCAAATTTCATTGGTCTGACAAGTGTCAGGAATCTTTTGACAAGTTAAAGGCCATGCTTAAGAATGCACCAGTTCTTTCTGCACCAAATTTTAGCCAATCATTTAAATTATCTGTTGATGCAAGTGATGTAAGGGTTGGCGGAGTATTGATTCAGGAAGACAAAAGTGGTGTGGATCACCCTGTGTGTTATTTTTCTAAAAAAACTAAACAAACATCAGAAAAATTATTCCACAATTGAGAAGGAATGTTTGGCTTTGATATTGGCTTTACAGCATTTTGAAGTGTATGTTACCTCAGCTCTTTCTCCAATTATTGTGTACAGTGATCACAATCCCCTTACTTTCATCAACAAAATGAAAGATAAAAATCGGAGATTGTTGAGATGGAGATTGATATTGCAGGAATATAACATTGACATTAGACACATCAGGGGAAAAGACAATGTGATTGCAGATGCACTCTCACGTGCCTAGAAATGTAATATTGCTTGATGTAATTAAGTCCAGTATCATAAAACATGTTCTTATGTAATTTTGGTTATTATAGTATTAGATGTATATTCAAAAGAAAGTTTTATTACATAAATCTTTCTTTTTCTTTATGAGGGGAGGTGTTATGTATGATGTTTATATAATATTATAAATATTTTAGGAAATTATAAATGTTTCTTCACTTCAATATTTGCTTAAATCTTAATGTTTATCAGGAAAAACATGTTTAACTAATGTCCTTGAATTAGGTTGTTTTGATCAATATGTTTTCTCAATTTGAAGGTCAAGGTTGAATTTTGTTTACAGGTAGAATTCCATTAAGATGACTCATATTCTAGAACATTCTGTCATGTGACCAATCTTTATATATACCATGTTTGGTGGACATTTTTTCAGTTTTGACATTACCATCAGTCTTGTAAAGAGCTATTACAGTTGTGAAAATTCATTCCAAATTCTAAGAGAGGAATTATTTTAAATATTCATTGGATTATAACAGTGCTCACAAACTTTTGGATTTTGGATTTTTAATTGATGATTTTGGAATTTATGTGAACTTATTCAGAGATTTTGGAATACTTCATTTTGACATCACTAAATCAAAGATTACTAGTACATCAGGACTTTGGAGACCATTAGCACATCATAACATTCAAGGACACAGCCGTGAATTCAGAACATTCTATATTTAGGACTTGTGATTAGAACAATCATTCTTATTGGATTATTAGGATTTCAAAACACATTACTGTAAGTGACTTTTTGATTTTTCATTTTAATTATCTAGTAATAAATTGCTTGTTGATTTTTACTTGATTTGTTGGTTTCACTTTCGTTCTGTTACATTTTTCTTAGACCATAGAGTCGTAACAAACGTATTTGGTTAAAAAGTCTTGAGTACGACCAATATCATGCAAAGGAAGAATTAGTTCTCAGAAAAATCATTATTCAATAAGGGAATTTGTAAATGTCAAATAAACTGTGACCTTAGGTCTTTCAGTTTGTTTTATTAAGTGGCTCGGAGAGAATTTAATTTGCTGAAAGTATTTTCCAAGAAGTCATTACGAAGATAAGCTTATCTTATGTTTCTTGCGTTAGTAATCAATGGTCACTAGGAAAGTTATCTTCACGACATGTAGCTAAATTGAATGAAACAGAATGTTGATCGTAATAGTAATGGTTGCTTATGTCGGCTTTAAGCCATTTAGCAGGTTCATAGTACGATTCGCGAGTATGGATTTTGTCGGTCAAGACATTGGGTGTATGATAACGCAAAATTAATATTGATTTGTGTGGTATATGACTTTTGGTCGTATTAATCAACATAAATCAATAGTGGCTCTTAGCCCTACAAAAGAGGCAATATTCTTTATCTGTTGTCACTATCATCTATTGCTTAATATGTTCGAAGCTTTTTCAGTACAATCTGACATACGATGAAAACTATTTTGTGATCGTCATATATCATCTTGCTTGAAGCGATCATCGTCAAATAGCATCTTGCCTGAAACCATTATCGTCATATATCTTGATTGAATCTATCATCGTCATATAGCATCTTGCTTGAAGCCATCATCGTCATATAGCAGCTTGCTTGAAGTTATCATCGTCATATAGCATCTTGCTTGAAGCAGTCATTTACATATAGCATCTTGCTGCAGGAATTGAGTTCCGTGTTATGCATGTTATAGACTTGGACTGAAAGAGGAGAGCAGAACCAAACCGAACCGAACCGAATAGAATAAAATAGGGCAACCATCAGAGAGAAACAATTTTGGCTGTGTAGTACAAGTTAAGTTTACGCACCCAAAATAAGGTATATAAAACAAAGATTTAGGCAAAAAACAGTAAAATCAGTCAAATTGAATGTTGTTTTTGTTTCTTTTAATCTAACTCTTTTATAAGGTTCGCTATCTTCTCAGCGTCAAAATCATCACGTGACGCATCCAGATCATACAGGTTGCCTCGATTAGCCGCCTTTTACGACATAGAGGGAGATGCACCGCACCTTTTCGGCATACACGAGCCCGCAGAGAGACGGAGGAAAACAGAATAAAAGAAAACAAGATGGAAATAAACTGGACAGTGTAGTATAAAGAGTAGGATAGTAGATCACAGAGTTGTACCGTGCAGAGCAGAAGAGATCAGGCCTGGAAATACCAGGCTCTGAAACTTTTGAAACACTTGGTCTTGAGTTTGAACTTGAGATTTTGTTTCGACGAATCACAAACGGCGTTACAAATAAACGGTTGTTTCTGATTGGTTGACAGTGAAAATTCACTCTCAGATTCAAGCTCGGAGTTTTGTGATTTCCAGGAAAGGTTGCGAAACCTTTATAATTTCAAACTGAGCCCGAGAAAATACTCGAAACGTTGAGATGTAATATCTCCGCTGCGATCGTCGATAAATGGATTTAATCTTCACTTCTGGATGCGTTGTTCCAATGAAGTGTTGCTGCAAATTTTGAAAGCTTTAGGTTTGTTGGAGCCATCATTTTCAAAGCTTTTGGTTGGTTGAAGCCATCATTATCAAAGCCTTTCGTTGGTTGGAACCATCATTCTCAATGATTTTAGTTGGTTAAAATCCCCACTCTCAATGCTTTGGGTTGGTTGGGAAGATCAGTTTTAATGCTTTTTGTTGGTTGGAGCCATCATTCTCGACGATTTGGGTTGGTTGCAACCATCATTCTCAATGATTTTGATTGGAAGATACCAGCATTCTCAATGATTTTGATTGGAAGGTACCAGCATTCTCAGTAATTGAATTTCCAAGAAAAGCCTTAGTCTTTTCCTCAGCAAAGTTTATGAATATTTAATGTCATTTATCTGTTTCTATAAGGACTTAACACGTACTCTCAAGATAAACTTATAAAGGCGCTTTAAAAAAAAAATATCGAAAGCGCAATTCAAAATTGGAAATGGATTATACAAACATGCAGTTGTAGTATTTTCTACTATAATGGCTGGTGTAAGAGATCATATCGATAATTACAATGCTTCTGCGAAATGATTGAGGCGTACGAAGATTTTATTGGCATTTCAGCACGAAAATGGCGGTCAGTTTGGACAGTAACTTCCGACTGCATTAGTTTCTCCTGGGAATGTGACGAGATCAAGAACACGTGATAGCACGCGCGTTGCAACCGGAACACCATCTTTTTTATCGACGTGTGTCCAATATATCCGTCATCATTATTGCTCTCGTAGACAAAACATGGTGTATACGGAGCAAGTCTAGATTTTCTAAGATATTACTTTGCGAATGCGTATAACTGATTTTATTCATGTATGTCCTGTTTATTACTCGAAAATAGTTTGAAAACATAATTATCGTGGAAAACGCCGGTATGGTATTATTTTCTTTCAGTGATAGATATATGAGCGGTATAAGCTCTCCCTTGCATATCCATGGCCCTATGTTTGATCCAGAACCTAACACATGTTAGGATCAAACATTCAAGGTAGGAAATAATATCCATCTCAAACATAAAGAAACGTTACCACCCTATCAGTCAAGAACATGGATTATAATTGTTATGTATAATGTTTACATATTTAAATTGTGTCCTAAATATTTAACTTTATCCTTGATTGTAGGATGTAAACAAGTTGTTTACTTATAATTCGAGGTCAGGGTTGCCTTTGTTTACAATTAGATTGGTTTTTCCTCTAGAATTAATGATATTTGTCAGGTAAGCCATACGATTTTCTAGAGAATTCGTTCAGGTGACCTGTGTTTATATATAGGACGTTTGGTAAGCAGTATTTCATTCCTATGCTAACTATGAGTCTTTAAAGAATTTGGTTTAATAATCAGATGTTTATAGCTGTGTTCTGAAAATCAGAGCAAATTCAGAGAAATTATTTATTTAAAATATTCATTGGATATACTTAAGTGCTCATAGACTTTAGAACTTTTGGGAATTAATACAAGACTTTAGGATTGTTGTGAATTCATTTAAAGATATTCTGGATTACAGCATTCAGGCATAACAGGACATTCAAGACTACAGGCAACTCAGGACATTCATGACTATTGGCACATCAGGACATTCAAGGCTACTGGAATTCATTCGGAACATTCTATATTTGTGGACTTGTGATTTGGACACTTAGGACTATTGGATTATTTGGATTTTAATTCACAATATTGTAAGTGCCTTTAGAATTTTCACTTTAATTGTCTAGAAATAAATTGCTTTTATTGCGATATTGTGAATTAAAATCCAAATAAGGGAGAATGCCTCCAATACGTTTTAATTAACTGATTTCGCAAACTAGTACTACCTGTAGTTTAGTAACAAGCAAAACCAGTGTTTAGCTGAAATATTCAAGTTTTTATGCTTACAGAATAGTCGGCTTACTTTTGTATAACTGAATAATACCAGCTCGTTTTTCTACGTGTTAATAGACTTACGACCATAGTCGAACTGGCTAGCCATAATGATGCAATGTGCTGAATGGTGTCCTGCGCTCTGTTTAGTCAAGCGAAAGCGACGCGCAGTAGCAATCTTTGTGTGACGATTGTTTTTTGTTTTTTTTGGGGGGGGGGGTTTTCAATGTGCGTATGCGAAATATATGAACAATTTATGTGTTTCTTATGAACGGAAAATGTGTTAATATTTTATATTTGAATTGGCGAACATGTATGGGAAAGGGGGAGGATGATAGATATGTTTTCTGACCTCACTGGATATATGAGCCGTCGGCAATCCCAATTTGAGTTATCAAGGCTGAGCCGAGTGTTGTTTACATGTTTTGCCCCTGTTATTTACATGTTTTGCGAATGAATACACAGCGCCAACCTCACAATAAAAGCAGAATAAACCATCACGTCATAATGTGTGCAACATAAAAGGGCGCTCATTGACATGTCATAAGACAAAATCGTGCCATTTATTCAGACGACACGCGTAAATAAATCGATTCACCTTTACTTTCCTTTAAACCTGTAAATCGACCTAATGTGTAATTTATATATATATATATATATATATATATATATATATATATGTGTGTGTGTGTGTGTGTGTGTGTGTGTGTGTGTGTGTGTTTGTGTGTGTGTTCATCTGTGTGTTTGTTTGTGTATGTGAGTGCATTTCTCCTCAAGGTAAAGACAGATATCATAACAGCGTATGGACGTTATAGAAATTAACCTTTACAAGACAGCGATGACATATTAAAGTGTGAATAACACAGGCTTATTTGAGCTATCCGCTTATCACAAGTGGCCGTTTTCAACACTGAATTACCAGAGCTGGTTCGATCAAGTCGAGTTTAATGCGCCGTTAAAAAAATCGAATTTTCTTATGCTCTTTCTCGTTAGAGCAACTTTTGCAACTGGATAAATTGAGATGAATCCTCATTTGATTCGGATATTACAAAATATTGTTTCTGATCAAGAATATACAATGGGAACAAAGAAAAGTCCTCATAATAGTATCAAGAATATACAATGAGAACAAAAAATGTCCTCATAATAGTATCAAGAATATACAATGGGAACAAAAAAAGTCCTCATAATAGTATCAAGAATATACAATGGGAACAAAGAAAAGTCCTCATAATAGTATCAAGAATATACAATGGGAACAAAGAAAAGTCCTAATAATAGTATCAAGAATATACAATGGGAACAAAAAAAAAGTCCTCATAATATGGTCTCCATAAATACAAAGCTGATAAACATGACAATACATGGTAAACAAAATAAAATAAATATAGGAAGCATCTGAGAGAGAGAGAGAGAGAGAGAGAGAGAGAGAGAGAGAGAGAGAGAGAGAGGGGGGGGGTGGGGGGTGGGGTGGCACAGATAACTGTAAAGATCATTTGGTATCTTAAACGTACTTTTAAACATACCCCCAAATATTTTTATTGTCTGAATACGAATATCATTGCATCATGGCAGTCATTCAAAACTATGCGTGGAAGAGATTTGTAAAATCTTTCTTTTGACCTGAATAATATGGAGTATGAAAAAGAAACTTCATTGCATCATGGCAGTCATTCAAAACTATGCTTTTGACCTGAATAATATGGACTATGAATAATATGGACTATGAATAATATGGACTATGAATAATATGGACGAATAATATGAACTATGAATAATATGGACGAATAATATGGACTATGAATAATATGGACGAATAACATGGACTATGAATAATATGGACGAATAATATGGACTATGAAAAAGAAACTTCCTTGTGAGCAGCATGGATATTGTAAAACTTAACTTGATACAAACCTATATTTATAGATGAACCAGTTTTTCTTGGTTTTATCGGCACATTTAACACATTATTGATACAAACCTATATTTATAGATGAACCAGTTTTTCTTGGTTTTATCGGCACATTTAACACATTATTGATACAAACCTATATTTATAGATGAACCAGTTTTTCTTGGTTTTATCAGCACATTTAACACATTATTGATACAAACCTATATTTATAGATGAACCAGTTTTTCTTGCTTTTATCAGCACATTTAAGACATTATTGGCTATATCATGCAGATAAAATGGCAGCTATCGACCTTTCCTAGAGATACACTAGGTATCAAACCCGCCACCCTTCGATTAGGAGTCCGACGCTCTTCCAACTGAGCTAACGCGGCTCCCAAAGATGAAATAGACGATGTATTCCTCATGCTATCATCACGTTCATTTCACGTTGTTAATATCCGCGAAAAGAACGCCATCAAATTCATTTCACGGTGTTAATGTCCGCATAAAGAACGCCATCAAGTTCATTTCACGGTGTTAATGTCCGCAAAGAGAACGCCATCACGTTCATTTCACGGTGTTATTGTCCGCAAAAAGAACGCCGCTAACGCGGTTCCCAAAGATGAAATAGACGATGTATTTCCTCATGCTATCGTCACGTTCATTTCACGGTGTTAATGTCCGCAAATAGAACGCCATCAAGTTCATTTCACGGTGCCATTGTCCGCACAAAGAACGCCGCCATTTTGCTAGTTGAGAGAACAAAGTTATCAAAATAGTATGTATTGGCAAGCCTCAGTATTGATCGTTATAAAATACATCCAATTTAGAACCTTGTGTTTGGTATAGACGGGATCATTCACCAGACTGAATACTGCGGTTGTGTGTAACAGAACAATAAAAGATGGTTCACAGAATCACGAGAAACATATCTATTCTTGTTATGGCAAGGATGACCTTTGATGTTCTGAACGTGTCTTGTACATGCATAAGTTCGAATAAAAATTAAATCCGTCATCGTGCAGAGTGCAAAATTAACCGGAAATTCATATCAATTTTTACTGTAGGTCGACTCAAATGAGTATTAAAACTAAGAGATTGATAAAGCAAAATATTTATTCGGGATTAAATTCGGAAAACTTGATTTCAACACCACAGGTCATCAGAGAAGAATCACACAGAAGATTGCACTGAACGGTTTCGTAGTTTGGTAACAAGTTGCGAAGCATACGAATTCAATTTCTCCGTTCACTGGAAAATATCAACCTTAATAAAGCTTCTTCTAATATTTTTATTTCAGATTTAGTGCAGTTAAACATCATGTGTTGTGTTGTGCATGTGGCTGAGGTACTGTACTCCATACATTTGTTTAATGTGTGTACGGTACTATACTCCATACATTTATTTAATATGTGTACGGTACTAATCTCCATACATTTATTTAATGTTTGCACGGTACTATACTTGTGTGTACGGTACTATACCCCATACATATATTTAATGTGTGTACGGTACTAATCTCCATACATTTATTTAATGTGTTTACGGTACTATACTTGTGTGTACGGTGCTATACTCAACACATTTATTTAATATGTGTACGGTACTATACTCCATACATTTATTTAATATGTGTACGGTACTATACTCCATACATTTATTTAATATGTGTACGGTACTATACTTGTGTGTACGGTATTATACCCCATACATTTATTTAATGTGTGTACGGTACTGTACTCCATACATTTATCTAATATGTGTACGGTACTATACTCCATACATTTATTTAATATGTGTACGGTACTATACTCACTACATTTATTTAATATGTGTACGGTACTATACTCCATACATATATTTAAAACGTGTACGGTACTGTACTCCATATATTTATTTAAAATGTGTACATTACTATACTCCATACATTTATTTAATATGTGTACGGTACTAACCTCATACATTTATTTAATATGTGTACGGTACTATACTCCATACATTTATTTAATATGTGTACGGTACTATACTCCATACATATATTTAAAACGTGTACGGTACTGTACTCCATATATTTATTTAATATGTGTACGGTACTATACTCCATACATTTATTTAATGTCTGTACGGTACTATACTCCATACATTTATTTAATGTGTGTACGGTACTATACTCCATACATTTATTTAATATGTGTACGGTACTATACTCCATACATTTATTTTATGTGTGTACTAGAAGGCGTATTGTAAAATAATGATATATTTAATGTGTGTACTAGAAGGCGTATTGTAACATAATGATATATTTAATGTGTGTACTATAAGGCGTATTGTAACATAATGATATATTTTAGATATACCTTACGGTTTTTATTACTCTTCCGAACATTCCGACTGCATGATAATATTATCGGATGTTTCTTAATTTGGTGTACTCATTTGTATGAAAAAAGATTTACAAATTTAAAAAAAAAATTATGAAGTTCTGTAACTTTATTACCATGTATTACCATATTTAGAGAAATAAAGAAATATATTTGCAAAATAGGGAAAAATAAAACAAGTATTTTCGGTAGTATTTTTCAGCTGAAATTTGCCACACATTTTTAAAAAGTATATAGTTTAGCCCAGTTTGAGGATCAGGTCCAATACACTGAACCACATCACCTACCATAGATAATTACTCATCCACGGATGATTCTCGTGTTTACTATGGGGAATGATATAACTTGCGGGCGGGAATTAATCACTCGCGCACGGGAATAAACTTACTCACGCAACGAAAATAAATAACTCGCGCACGGGAGTTATTTTGCGTACGAAAGATAAATAATTTGCGTGCACAAAATAATTAATCTAGTAATGGAGATGATAATTCCACTACAGAAATTAAAATGTAAAACGACACCAGAAAATAGAGACATGCTGAAAAGAAATATGTAGCCTTGTGACTCTAAAATTCAAAAACAAATCCAGCTGGCATCTTGCGTATATACCGGAGGATGTAAGGAATTACATTTCTGACAATAGAAACAAAAGCATACTTGACGTTTGTATTCAGAATTCAAACCTCAGTAAGTCAGAAATGAGGGCATTGCAAAACGTATCCACAAGAAAATTGTTGGTTATAAAGATGGGAGATAAGGGAAATACCATCGTTGTCATGAAACTAGATTAGTATATTTTGGAAGCGAAGAAATAATTAAATTATTTGGAATATTATCAGCCTCTGTCGAAACAAATTTATCATGATACAGCATTGGAAGTCAGACGTGAACTTGAAAAGTTGCGTAATAGAGTTTTTTTGGACAAAAAGAAATTCGACTACTTGATACCGAATAATTCAAAACAAATGTATTTTTCATCTTCTTCCGTAACTTCAAACTGTGAAAAACTGGACTACACCAAAAGAAGTTCCGCCTGGTAAGTCGCTTGTTTCACTGTTCAAATGAAACTGAGCGTAGTGGCGAATGGATGATTATTTGTATTTAAATTCTTTGGATCATAAACAGTTTTCATATGTTAAACATACAAATGATTTTCTGGAAAAATTTAGTAAAAGTAAACCTACAAACTGTATTCTGGTTACAGCAGATATTGATATCCTTTATACTAACACAGAGCATGATCATGGAATGGCTGCCTGTATTGATAGCCGTTATGCTAACACAGAGCTTGATCATGGAATGGCTGCTTGTATTGATAGCCTTTATGCTAACACAGAGCATGATCATGGAATGGCTGCTTGTATTGATAGCCTTTATGCTAACACAGAGCATGATCATGAAATGGCTGATTGTATTGATAGCCTTTATGCTAACACAGAGCATGATCATGGAATGGCTGCTTGTATTGATAGCCTTTATGCTAACACAGAGCATGATCATGGAATGGCTGCTTGTATTGATAGCCTTTATGCTAACACAGAGCATGATCATGGAATGGCTGCTTGTATTGATAGCCTTTATGCTAACACAGAGCATGATCATGGAATGGCTGCTTGTATTGATAGCCTTTATGCTAACACAGAGCATGATCATGGAATGGCTGCTTGTATTAATAGCCGTTATGCTAACACAGAGCATGATCATGGAATGGCTGCCTGTATTGATAGCCGTTATGCTAACACAGAGCTTGATCATGGAATGGCTGCTTGTATTGATAGCCTTTATGCTAACACAGAGCATGATCATGGAATGGCTGATTGTATTGATAACCTTTATGCTAACACAGAGCATGATCATGTAATGGCTGATTGTAGTTATAGCCTTTATGCTAACACAGAGCATGATCATGTAATGGCTTATTGTATTGATAACCTTTATGCTAACACAGAGCATGATCATGGAATGGCTGATTGTATTGATAACCTTTATGCTAACACAGAGCATGATCATGGTATGACTGCTTGTATTGATAGCCTTTATACTAACACAGAGCATGATCATGGAATGGCTGCTTCTATTAATAGCCTTTACACTAACACAGAGCATGATCATGGAATGGCTGCTTGTATTAATAGCCGTTATCCTAGCACAGAGCATGATCATGGAATGGCTGCTTCTATTAATAGCCATTATGCTAACACAGAGCATGATCATGGAATGGCTGCTTGTATTGATAGCCTTTACACTAACACAGAGCATGATCATGGAATGGCTGCTTGTATTAATAGCCGTTATCCTAGCACAGAGCATGATCATGGAATGGCTGCTTCTATTAATAGCCATTATGCTAACACAGAGCATGATCATGGAATGGCTGCTTGTATTGATAGCCTTTATACTAACACAGAGCATGATCATGGAATGGCTGCTTGTATTAATAGCCGTTATCCTAGCACAGAGCATGATCATGGAATGGCTGCTTCTATTAATAGCCATTATGCTAACACAGAGCATGATCATGGAATGGCTGCTTGTATTGATAGCCTTTATACTAACACAGAGCATGATCATGGAATGGCTGCTTGTATTAATAGCCGTTATGCTAACACAGAGCATGATCATGGAATGGCTGCTTGTATTAATAGCCGTTATGCTAACACAGAGCATGATCATGGAATGGCTGCTTGTATTGATAACCTTTATACTAACACAGAGCATGATCATGGAATGGCTGCTTGCAGTTAAAGCCTTTATGCTAGCACATAGCATGATCATGGAATGGCTGATTGTACGAAGGTGATGCTTGATAATGCAGGTCCAAATCGACCGAATCAGGAAATTGTAAATTTACTAAAAATATGTCTTGGAAAGAACAGATTTATGTTTAATTTGAAGAAAAAAAATTAGCTCTAGAGAAAAGATACAGATATGGGGAAGAAGTGTGCTCCAGCGTATACAAACATTTATGTACCGGAATGGAAGAAAGATGTATGTGCTAATGTTAAAAAGCTATTATATTTCTTTTTATCAGGTTTATTGATGATATTTTTTTCATTTGAACCCATTCGGAACAAGAATTAAATGAGTTTCTTAACTGGATGGATAACCACCATTCATCAATTAAAATTAAAACTAAAATTAGAGAGGAAAGTGTAGACTTCCTAGACGTAACAATATCCAAGGGTATAACTTTGCAAAGGGATAATCTGAATACTAGGGTATATTTCAAGGAAACTGACACTTATCAATTGTTACACAAAAATAGTTTTCATCGACGGCATACGTTCAGGAGCATTATTAACAAATGCTGAGTTTCCGCTCGATTGGCAACAATAAACAAGATTTTCATGAGGCTTGTACATTGCTTTCATGACACTTATACATTGCTTTCATGACGTTTGTACATTGCTTTCATGACGTTTGTATATTGCTTTCATGACACTTGTACATTGCTTTCATGACGTTTTTACATTGCATTCATGACGCTGGTACATTGCTTTCATGCTTTGATGATGTTTGTACGTTGCTACGAGAAAGAGGTTGCAAAATCAAGGAATTTTGGAAAATAGAATCGGAAGCATTAAGAAGAATAAATATTCACAGCAAAACACGAGAAATAAGCCCGTTCATTGTTCATTTCAATAGATGTTTAGCCTCTGTATCGATGTATGTCAGTCAAAATTACAGTGATTCGGAACACAACTTTCCTGAAGCTTTTGGAACATGCATTTTGGTTACAGCTTATAAATGAAATAAGAACATGGGGGACATTATAGTGAGATCCTAACAAACGAGTATTGACAAAATCTGGTTGTTTTAAGCGTGAACTTAGTGGTTGCATGGTTGTTTTAAGCGTGAACTTAGTGGTTGTATGGTTGCAAGCTGTTCTAACTAATTCAGACATTGTAAATATGCTGAAAAGAAAGGAAATAGTTTCAAACATCATAGTTCATGTGATAGACAAATGTGATCTAGGTAGTATATTGTTTGAACTGTAAAAAAAAAAACAGTATTTAGCGGAAACTGACAGAAATTGTTTTTGGACATCCGACTGTAAAGAAAAATAAAACAAAAACAGCTGTCGAAACATCTTAGTACAAAAACTGTAGTAAAGATCATTTGAGAGTGTTTGGCATTGAGCACAACATCTGCTGGCCATAAGCGGATAGAAGAAAGAGGGCACAATTCTAAGTGAACCTTTTAGGAGCTGAAATATTTTATTTAAAATTCCAATGACAGTATAGCCTCGACCGTAGACATGCGAAGTTTCAGGCTTTTGTCTTCCTTTACACCTTTTTTTTTTTTTTTTTTTTTGTTACTAAGCATTGTGCGAGACCATTGAGATAAATTCAATCGCATCTATCTATTTCTGCATCTACCTCACAATTTGTCTATAGAAAGTATAATGGAATGTGTATTGGTATCCACTGTAATACCGCATTCATGTAACATATATCAAATACGTTGACGGTGTTATTGTTTCCTTAAAACGCTAGATTGGTCTTCTAGGTATATGCCAGTAGATAAAGTATATTTTGCTTACCTGGCTTTATAGAATATTGATATGACCATAAATATTGTGCACCTTCTGCTAATAAAGTAATATCTGGCATTTTTAATAGATCTGAACGTTAGCCTTACCTGATCTTTATTGCCGTTGTTAATTTTGCGAGACTTGCATACGGATCTCTACTCTGTTCACGATGACTGTTTCGGTTAAAATCTTTTAGAAACTTTTACATCGGCAAAAATAAGTTATTTTGTATTTGAAACTTATCCATTTCTCAACTTTTTCCACTTTCTCACTTAGGCATTAGTACTAATGCGTGAACATGTACATTTTTTTTTGTCTTTTCATGTGTATGAATACCAATTTTGAAGAAACAATTAAAAAAAAACGCTAATTGTACAATATTTGAGATACTGATGTAGTCTAGTATTATCTACAGCAATGACAGATTTTCTTTTGAAGCATGAAAATAGATAATCTTACATGAGTGTTCATTTCTAATGAAATTTATTAAACGAGAAGGAAAATTTCCATCTTTTGGGAGCACTGGCAAACAAAAAATTAAAATTATTCGACGAATTCATAAATTTAATTTAAAATGAGTGCAAATGTAAAATTCTATTTTTTACGAGACAAAAACTACTGATCTTAGTTGACGAACCGCAGAATAGTGTAGTTAAATGACCTTGAAATATATTCGTTTGCCTCAACCGTTACACCTTTGCCTTCTTTGATGTCATGACGTCATTTGTAGCGTCATAATATGTTATAATACAGGATAAAGTGATCATAGTTTGGTATTTATCTAAGTGTAAATTGTATATTATCAGTCACAAAGTAAATAAAGTACAAAGGACTGTATGTCAACTTTGTGAGTGATTAGGTAACATTTACACTTCCAAAGATACTGAATATTGATCATTTAATCCTTATAAATCAAATCAAATCAGAGGATTCAGTCAACAAATTGGATTGTAGACAGCACGTAGTTTTCTTTCATTTGCATCTACACATAGCCCCGTAATCTCTAGCCCCATCTACGCTAGCTAAGGGTCGTCGATCCACTTCGATCATCGTTGATGTAGAACTAAGTGTATCGACGACTCTTTGCTAGCTAACATGACCTAGCCTGTACAGAGTTAGAACACAAGAGTTGATGATGGTTACAGTGATTTAATATGACATAGCCTGTACAGAATCATAACACAAGAGTTGATGATGGTTACAGTGATTTAATATGACATAGCCTGTACAGAATCATAACACAAGAGTGGATGAGGATGAGGGTTACAGTGATTTAATATGACATAGCCTATACAGAATCATAACACAAGAGTGGATGAGGCTGTTTGTTACAGTGATTTAATATTTGAAAAAATATATATTACATGTTTAACATTTACACGTGTTTAGCTGGCTTTCTACGCCATTCGATCTCTCAAAACAAAAATTGTGTCCATTTTAGTGAGATTCACTGCTCCTTACGTCATATGACCATGACCTTGTACAACAGCTGATGAAAGAGGTGTCGAAGCGAAAAATTCAATAAAGCCTGCCATATGCTTTATTTGGCTACAGATGTGAGTGTTGAAGAACATAAAGGACTGTGTGATTGCAGTTTGAACTTTTAATCGGAGATTTTATCTGGGTTGCAAATTTTGATCCGAAGTCACAGGAGAGCGGGGGGGGGGGGATGTCTTATTGTTGTTGTTATTATTATGTAGATGATACAGACAGACCTTGACCTTAAGTATACTGGAAACCAATTGAGACCCAAAAGTAGTCCCCAGAATTTTCCAATCTATAAAATAAATCCAGGGCAGTATCACGTGACAGTTTACAGCCAATCGCATTGCAGAAAATGCAGTAAATTCATAACAAATGGAATTATTATGCGTTACATATAGAAAAATTATGATACTGATATATTAACCTCAATAACAGAGGAGTCATATGGTAAATAGTATCTATTATACATCTATTGTGTTAATTAGGTTTTTTAACCGATATATAATTATTTCGATATTCCATTATGTAAGAATACATCAAGACGTCACAAGTGACGCCATGATGTAATCTAAGGCTAATAAACATTAGTATAATATCCTCTAAAAATGAATGCGTTAGATCCAAAACATTAAAGATGACATATTGAAGCTAAAGAAATTACTCTTTCTTATACTCCAGCAGTAATATTGTAGAAAAAATAAATGCTTTGAGAAGAAGAAAAAAACGGCTTATACAGATCATTTGCTTTCTATATGTGACCGCTGTTTATAGTTTACAAACTTATCTTATTGTTAAAAATACACTGCAATTTGACAGAACTAAAGATCTGGCAACTTCCCTAAATGAAATATGGAATTAAAAAGAATGTGCAACATGACGGCATATTAGAAACATAGAAAACGAAGAGAGATTCAGGGAGTGAGGCGAGAAGGAGAGACAGAGAGAGAAGGAGGGATAATTTGCGTACCAGATTACTGTTCCAATCTCTTTTGTATTTTGTGTGTGTGTGTGAGGGGGGGGGGGATTATCGTTTTATACATTTCATTTGAAATAAATACTCATGGAACAATGGAACATCCTTTTTAAGCTGTATACTTGAACTTGCCTTATCACACTATCATTTCGGATTGAGTTTAGCATCCACTGAACTTATGAAACATGAAGTGACAACCCTTAACAGCCGTCGCCGCTGATTTTGTAGCTACAGTGGCTTCGTTTTTTCCGTACTTCATGGGCAAAAGTCACTCTGATTTGGTAGCTACAGTGGCTTCGTTTTTTCCGTACGTCATAGGCAAAAGTCCCTCTGATATGTTTCCAATATGAGTCAGAGAAGGCCAGATAACTTTATTGTAATTTTCTGCTATTATTAATAAACATTACCTAACAGTCTACAAGGTGCCCAGTTGTGTTATTACACTAATAATGTTATTACACTAATAATGTACACCAATTTGATACTTTAAACAGTATAGAGGAAGTATCAGCGAGCAACCAATGGTGACTATAGCGTACATCACGCGTTCAAAACTCTGAAGGAGTCACGATGTTTACGTGGTTCGGTGGTTAGTGTCCAGGGCTCATGACCAGAAGGGTGCGGGTTCAAATTCTGTCAGAACCAGACCATGTATGCCGCTGTAGTGTGCTTCTGTGTTGGGCACTTTACACCAAATATCTCCTCATGTTTTAAACTTTTATTTTGTTGATGTGATTTTAAACATCAATCAATCACTCACTCAATCAATCAATCACTCACTTAATCAATCAATCACTCACTCAATCAATCAAACACTCGCTCAATCAATCAAAACTCTGAAAAGGTAGTTTTATTTCTCACCGAGTCTGAAAACCTATGCTATGCTCAATCCCAATCGATAGTAAATGTTCTATGCGTGCCGAAGCTAATGAATTATCACATGGACTCGGTACTTTACTGTTACTTTCACACTGTATTTGAATTGTTTGCTTTGCTGAACAGTTCAGACACGGAAGGGGTAATCCTAGATGCTCTGAATTTGCACAGTATTTCCATTGGGTCGAAAACAAATATGTTCAATACTTTAAGGAATAGTCATGATAATCTGTCAAATACTTTAAGGAATAGTCATGATAATCTGTCAAATACTTTAAGGAATAGGCATGATCATCTGTCAAATACTTTAAGGAATAGGCATGATAATCTGTCAAGTACTTTAAGGAACATACATGATAATCTATCAAGTACTTTAAGGAATAGGCATGCTAATCTGTCAAGCACTTTAAGGAATAGGCATGATAATCTGTCAAATACTTTAAGAACTATGCATAATAATCTGTCAAATACTTTAAGGAATAGGCATGATAATCTGAAAAGCATTTTAAGGACTATGCATGATAATCTGCCAAGTACTTTAAGGACTATGCATGATAATCTGTCAAGTACTTTATGGAATAGGCATGATAATCTGTCAAATACTTTAAGGGTTATGCATGATAATCTGTCAAGCACTTTAAGGAATAGGCATGATAATCTGTCAATCACTTTAAGGAATAGGCATTATAATCTGTCAAGCACTTTAAGGAACAGGCATGATAATCTGTCAAGTACTTTAAGGAATAGTCATGATAATCTGTCAAGTACTTTAAGGAATATGCATGATAATCTGTCAAGTACTTTAAGGAATATGCATGATAATCTGTCAAATACTTTAAGGACTATGCATGCTAATCTGCATATTCAGAGCATCTAGGAATACCAGTTCTGTGTAAGAACTGTTCATCAAACAATTGTGCAAAGACAAATCTACGACACTTTGATTGATGACACATTTACTTGTTCCAACCCTCTGCGAATATTGTACAATTGTACAATTCATGGCATTAAAGACGACATGCTTGATAATGCAAGATATTGAGAAGTGACTACCAGCAAAAGTTCAGTTTAAACACAGATAAATCATTACCCAAATTGCTTAAAAAAAGTCGCACTGACTGGCTTTTGTAGTTTGATGAAAGACGCAATAACGAAAGATAAAACTCTAATCTTCTCGTTCAACGGAGAAATGTCTGCTTTGATAAAGCATATCCTGTTTAGATTCCAAATAGTCAAATGTGACACTATCTGCATTGGATCTAGATTACAAATAGTCAAATGGGACACAAACTGCATTGGATCTTTAAAGTACTTTATTTTTTATGTACATTTAATTGTTTAGTAAATTTTCTTGAGAAACAAATGACATAGTATAACAATATCTCAGTGACATAGTATAACTGTATCTCAATGACATAGTATAACCTTATCTCACTCTTGTTTAAGTGTTTTCTTTTGGACACTTGCTAAGCCAGCATACTTATGGGTTTGAAATGTGTATCTCTTTACACGTAAATCCTTTATGTTTTAAATGTGTATCTATTTACACTTAAATCCTTTGTGTTTCAAATATGTATCTCTTTACACGTAAATCCTTTGTGTTTGAAATGTGTATCTATTTACACGTAAATCCTTCGTGTTTCAAATAGGTATATTTTTACACGTAAATCCTTTGTGTTTGAAATGTGTATCTCTTTACACGTAAATCCTTTGTGTTTGAAATGTGTATCTCTTTACACGTAAATCCTCTGTGTTTGAAACATGTATCTCTTTACAAGTAAATCCTTTGTGTTTGAAATGTGTGTATCTCTTTACACGTAAATCCTTTGTGTTTCAAATATGTATCTCTTTACACGTAAATCTTTTGTGTTTTAAATGTGTATCTATTTACGCGTAAATCCTTTGTAATAGTCGATTTGAGAATCGAATCAATACTGTTATGTCTGTGAAATTTCTCTGTATATTACAAAACAAATAATCAAAATTACAAATATAAAATTTCATACAAATAAAACAAAACGTTTTACTGTCCCCGCAAGATACACAAGTTTTATCATTTTATCAATGCTAATTTTACTTTATTAATTTAATAGCTGCAAAAATGTTTTCCAATTTTATATATTTTATAGTGAAAGTTCGAAACAATATTTATTCAATTTATGATAATAAGAAAAAAAATGTAACACAGGCAAACATAACTTTGACTCTTTCCAAATTCTTGCCGGCCACCTACAAGCGAAGACACAATGTGAATCCTTAAGGAAATTTCATGTGTTCGTACATGTTGTATACATGTATTATTTTTCATGTGCAACAGCTGTACTTGTTGCTTTTGTCAAAGTCTATTAGAAAAATAGTCACACTTAGAGACTGTCAAAATGAGCTATCTTACCGAGTTTCATATTAAAACTGAGTCTGAAATCCAAAGTAATGTGAAATTAAACATTGCCTCCATCGTGAGCGCAGCTCAACAACTTTTGGTGACGTCAAGTGAATGTTGGCTGAAGACATCACATGACACCGTGGAGATATCTAGCACAGGGGCACGTGCGCGTTCGTAGCCTCTGCAAAACAAACTATACTACGTTGCTCGGAATATCTCTGACATTTTTCAATTTGATGTTCAGTATTGTACGCAAAATATAATTATTGGGGTGGGTGGGGTGTTTACTTATTTCTTTACTTTTTTTTCCATCTGCTGGGTTGGTATATATATATATATATATATATATATATATATATATATATATATATATATATATATATATATATATATATATATATATATATATACAACTGTCGGTGAGAGAGAGATAGAGGCCAATGTAACTAATTCGAGGATTTCAACTACTCTTTTCTTTCCAATGCTCGATTCTGTTGCGGCTTTACCACAAACCAGCGGTTAAAGCATATACTCAAGAAAATGTGTATATTGATACCCGTTGTCATAGGCGCTCGCTCCGTCCTTGCTATAAACCTCTAAAAAAAATTCTGAAATCTTTGGATTCTATTTCAAAAATTGTCATGCCGATAGAACCAGCTAAATATTATTTCAGCACTCACAATTCAGCGAACATTCTATGTATGCAAAAGTTGGTATGACCCTTTAAAATAGCAATAATAATACTTACTACTCTAACATTCTGACAATTCATCCCATATAGGCCTCTCCGAAAACATGCTTACCGACCCTTAATTCCTGTAGGTGACGCGTATGCCTACTGTGTCCGGGTAGTGAAAGTCGATCATCGCAGATAGTGAGAAAGAAAACAATCGCTTCTTATCAGATCATGAGCTAAGTACACTTGCTGTGGCAAGATGATACTGCATGCAAGTGTGATGCGATCTGACATTGTTAAACACTTTTACAAGGATACGATTGTACTTGAGGCTCTCCGATATTTCTTGTCTTCCAATGGCTGAACAGGATGTAAACATGAGCTTTGAACTTATCACAGCTTTAAACACTTACATGGTGATAGCAAACTACAGTTTAAAAGTCACTAGCATGAGTAGCTGTAAATGCGTCTGTGCAATTTGACGCATGTGGAGGATGTAGGTGGCATATAAAACACTCATGACCAAGAGATACAATGATCGAGTAAAATTTAAAGGAAGTAGTAGTGGTAGTAGTAGTAATAGTAGTAGTACTACTAGTACTAGTAGTAGTAATAGTAGTAGTAGTAGTAATAGTAGTAGTAGTAGTAGTAGTAGTAGTAGTAGTACTAGTAGTAGTAGTAGTAGTAGTAGTAGTAGTAGTAATAGTAGTACTAGTAGTAGTAGTAGTAATAGTAGTAGTAGTAGTAGTACTAGTAGTAGTAATAGTAGTAGTAGTACTAGTAGTAGTAGTAGTAATAGTAGTAGTACTAGTAGTACTAATATATGTATAGGTAATTTTGAAATCAACCTTTTAAATATATGGAAAGTTTTGATATATTGCATCAAAAAACTTTTACATAAAGAAAAAAAAAATAACAAAAAAAACAAAAAAACCCAAGCAAAACTCTTAATATGATTTCCAAATATTATGCAAAATATGAGGAAAATAAATGAAAACTTTAGGCAAATGACGTTTGGTGAAGTACATTAAATAACGACAATGACAAAAGCGAAGTAAATGAAATTTATTTGTATGTTAAAAAGAGATAATTCAGTCAAATGTGATATATTTATTATGTGACTAATTCATTGACTCCCATTAAGACAAATATAATAATAGCTCGCTTGTCAGAAGAAATGGGAGATGAAGGAAACCCATTAACTAACCAGTCTCTCGTTTCTGAGGATTTATAACTCTGATTCCCTAGAGAAAGATAGCCAAAGTGTTGTGTAGATTAAAGTATAATGTGGGCCTGGACACGAAAACGATTACATCCTAATGTTCTTGCTCACCTATCTATGTTTATTTCTGTCTTACTCTCTCTCTCTCTCTCTCATATATATGTATATATATATATATATGTATATATATATATATATATGTGTGTGTGTGTGTGTGTGTGTGTATGTGTGTATATATATGTGTATAAGATAGATAGATGTGTTTGTGTGTGTGTGTGTGTGTAATACTAACAACATAAATACTCCTTAACTTATAAATCCGTTACGCAAACAGCTTTCTTTTGCATGACGTTTACTTCGAATCGTCTTCCTCCCTGTATACATAGAAACACAAAATAGCGACCAAATATCTGTGTACTGTTTCTAAAGTAAATTTAGAACTATATGGTCCTTGCAATTAAACTAGATGGTAGCTTTGTATTTTGTATGGAATAATAAGTAAATTTTTAATAAGTGATAAATGATAGAATAAACACAATATTTTAATAAGGTCTGGTTCTATAAATGCATTATTGATTTCTCAATATAAATGTATTCCTTTTGCTATTTTCTACTAAGCGTTGACATTCAAAGATCTTTCAAACCGTATTTTTTGCTCAGTCATAAACACCATAAAGTATGAAAAAGGCTCTTCATGCTGATCTATATCACTCCTTGACGACATATAAGTCGTACATATCTTGTAGTTAACTAAAATATATAGTCATACTTTTGAAGACGGTGAATGCAGCAGTAATTACCACACACCAAGGATAAACTACTCTCTGCACAGTTCTACACTGGAGTTACAGCACTCCATAAGTGAGGGTTCTTTGTGTTCAACACTTTTATAATTTTCTTCTTTCTAATTCCAGTTTACAGTACCTATGTCCTACTTGCGACTTTACCGTCTATTTCAGTGTAATGATATTCGTTGGTTACCATTCGCAACATCGAAGTCAATCTGATGGATCATATATCTCGAATTTATGTCCTTAGCTGCCATTAGCAGTCGTTCGGACGACCTCGATTATTTACGAAACAAGGATTGACCGAGAAGTTGAGAAAACATCAAACTATTTCTTCTTTCGCAACTTCTCGGCCAATCCAATCTTAGAAATAGCCGAGGTGGTCCGAATAGATTGCGGTTTCTTTTTGCGAAGATATGTCTGGCGAACAAAATGTGTGATTTTTCTGTAAATTACTGCGCCAACATACATTTGAGGCATATATTTGTCTCGCAGAAATAGCTGAGGCTGTCCGAATGCGTCGGTTACAAATGTAGGTTTACTGATTTACTCATTTTGACGTTGCGCTATGACTATTAAAGAGATTTGACATTGTTACAACGCAAATAATACGTAGTTCTCCAATATTATAATGTGAACAAAATATCTTCAAACAAACAACCTAAATGAACAACATAATTGAGGAATAAAACAAATAAGACAAATAAAAAGAATGTGAACCTTGTTTTGAATAATCAGACATTTACGACCTGCCGTAAATCTGCCCACCACCCGCCATTTTCTACTTAAGATTACACAGCTAAGATCTTAATATAAGTGGTCCAGCTGAACATTTCAGAAAGCAAACATTCATCACGATAGGACAATATGAAAATAAAATATGATCTTAAACCAACAAAAACTGCAATGATTTCTAAACATTTATTGTGAAGGTATTGAAAGATATAGGCGACAGAGTATACTTTCCATACCTTTTCTATATCATTAACCTTTTTTGGGATAGACCTTTGCTGAGCCTCGAATGCTGAACAGACTATGGGTTTCTTTGCTTTCCTTCCGTTGTTATATTGTTTTGGCACCGTGTAATTTGAACATATGGATATTACAAGTAATTAAATAATTTAAGGTCCCACAAGTGATCATCCCCAACTATATCTCACTCCATCTGCTCCATCTCTGTGACCATAGTATCATTTTTTTTTTAAGTTTGTCCATGTGCTGTGGTTTTGTCATATATTGTCAAGAAGATTATTTTGTTGCCGTAGATCTCGAAAGTGCTTGGCTTGTCTGCGACCCAAAAAAATCAAATTATCGAAAGCTCCAAGCAATATATCAAATACTTGAATACTTGGCATCACTAGAATAACATTCTCAGTCATACAGTAAAGCCTTTATGACCTTCGACCTCAACAAATCTAAATAACTGAAAACTTGAACAAAAAAGGCACCACCATTTTGAGTTTACGATGTTCCACTGCATTCACAAATGTCATATATTTATAATAGGATACTTCTATCTACGTTAAATCACTATATACCATATATACTCGCATGTAAGTCGGATCCAACTGCAAACTGCATAGATCCAGATCTGCCGTCGCATAATGCAACTTTTGGATTACGAGTCCAATGCTATACCAAACGACTACAACGGTCTACCAACCGCTAACGCGGCTCCCATAAAGCAGAGTTTAGATGCCCACAATCATCACAGCGGTGGCTGCAGATTAAAAGTTACATCATTTTTTTTCGTGCTGAAAGAGGCGAACTATTTTTTACAACAAAATTTACCTGAAAATTCAATGGACTGATCTTTCTTTAAGTTTTCCATTTGATTCCTAGGTAATGCAATAAATTGCATCGTAAGTAAAGATGAAGAAACTCGATTGCGACAACGAATTATGAGCTTCCGTAATTGTTAAATAAGTTGAGAAAGATTTAAAAAATTAAAAAAGGTTGCTCTGACTGACTTTTGTAGTTTGATTAAACTTGCTAACGACTGCTATTCAGCCTTGACATTAAACCGGAAACATGTCGACTTTGATAAGACTCTCCTTGTCCTGCTTATTTCAGATATCGTTCAGTGTGACATCACGTTGTCAGATATCGTTCAGTGTGACATCATGTTGTCAGATATCGTTCAGTGTGACATCATGTTGTCAGATATCGTTCAGTGTGACATCATGTTGTCAGATAGCGTTCAGTGTGACATCATGTTGTCACACAGCGTTCAGTGTCACATCATGTTGTCAGATAGCGTTCAGTGTGACATCATGTTGTCAGATAGCGTTCAGTGTGACATCATGTTGTCAGATAGCGTTCAGTGTGATATCATGTTGTCAGACAGCGTTCAATGTGACATCATGTGGTTGAGGTTTTGTTTATGTCAGATATCGTTCAGTGTGACATCATGTGCTTGAGGTTTTGTCTATGTCAGATATCGTTCAGTGTGACATCATGTGCTTGAGGTTTTGTTCATGCATATCGTTTTTGAGAATTCAGATAATCAGTAAAAATACAACGTGTAGGATTATCCCCCTTTTTTTAGTTTATTTTTTGCTTGCTTATAGAAGGGCACGTATGATATGTACTTTTCCCCACAAATGGTAAAAGTTGCAGGAATAACTTGCAAAACTGACTTAATGTTATTTGATGTAATTTATTTACCTGCTTTAGAATACTCGTTTCAAGCTTTCTCTATCGTCAAAAGCGTAACAAATTTTACTGTACAGTTGAGCTAAATCTGAATAATTATACTAATTGTAATATTCTTTGATGCTTCATTCTGAAAAAGTGTAACGTTTATGACAATGTATCAAATATGTTATATACGATGTAACGTTTATGCCAATGTATGAAATATGTAATATACGCTGTAACATTTATGATAATGTATCATATATGTAATATACGCTGTAACGTTTATGACAATGTATCAAATATGTAATATACGTTGTAACGTGTATGATAATGTATCAAATATGTAATATACGCTGTGACATTTATGACAATCAAGCATCCAATATACGTTGTAGCGTTTATGACAATGTATCAAATATGTAATATACGTTGCAGCGTTTATGACAGTGTATCAAATATGTAATATACTTTGTAGCGTTTATGATAATGTATCAATATATAATATACATTGTATCGTTTATGAAAATGTATCAAATTTGTAATATACATTGCAGCGTTTATGACAATGTATCAAGTATGTAATATACGTTGTAGCGTTTATGACAATGTATCAAATATGTAATATACGTTGTAGCGTTTATGACAATGTATCAAATATGTAATATACGTTGTAGCGTTTATGACAATGTATCAAATATGTATCAAATATTTAATATACGTTGTAGCGTTTATGATAATGTATCAGATATTTTATATACGTTGTAGCGTTTATGACAATGTATGAAATATGTAATATACATTGTAGCGTTTATGACAATGTATGAAATATGTAATATACGTTGTTGCATTATGATAATGTATCAAATATGTAATATGCGTTGTAGCGTTATGATAATGTATCAAATATGTAATATACGTTGTAGTGTTTATGACAATGTATCAAATATGTAATATACGTTATGTTTGCTGTGATACAATACGTTACCGATAGATGGGAATATAACTATGATCAGTTTAAACGTCAGGAACAAAAGATAGTGAAATATATGATTTTCACAAAATCGTTAATCATGGTAATTTATCCATGGCTATACTTTAATTGTATCCCTCACTTTAAATTGTTTTCACCGAATGTTTCTAGATAGGTTTTACGGGACAAATTATATTCAACAATGCAGGAATTAATTATCTCAACAGTCCAGAGTCAATACTAAGACCAGTATAAAATCGAACGTTATCGAACACTGATGATTGCTGCTTACTTTGAAATCCGCATCCGCTAAATTTTACGGACCATATAATAAGGACATAAAGTATTGTTGTAGTCCTAGTTCAATTGATGTTTGGTTCCTTGATTGGTATTGAACAGCACACGACACCTGAAAGACCATTTAGCACCGAGGCAATTGGAGTAAAGTGCATTGTCCAGAGACACATCACGGTAGCAAATCTAAATTGGTCTTGTCAGGATTCATACTCGCAAGCCTCATAGTGAGACCATGGCGCTAGCAACTGAGTTATCAAGTCTCCATGCTGTAATGAGACCAAGACACCAACCACTGAGTTAGCAAGGCTCCATGCAGTAATGTGACCGGGACGATTAGCACTGAGTTACCAAGGCTATGCAATAGGGAGACCGGGACGATTACCACTGAGTTACCAAGGCTATGCAATAGTGAGACCGAGACGAATACCATTGAGTTAGCAAGGCTATGCAATAGTGAGACCAGGACGATTACCACTGAGTTAGCAAGGCTATGCAATAGTGAGACCAGGACGATTACTACTGAGTTAGCAAGGCTATGCAATAGGGAGACCGGGACGATGACCACTGAGTTACCAAGGCTATGCAATAGGGAGACCGGGACGGTTACCACTGAGTTACCAAGGCTATGCAATAGTGAGACCGGGACGATTACCACTGAGTTAGCAAGGCTATGCAATAGTGAGACAAGGACGATTACCACTGAGTTGCCAAGGCTATGCAATAGTGAGACCAGGACGATTACTACTGAGTTAGCAAGGCTATGCAATAGGGAGACCGGGACGATTAGCACTGAGTTACCAAGGCTATGCAATAGTGAGACCGGGACGATTACCACTGAGTTAGCAAGGCTATGCAATAGTGAGACCAGGACGATTACCACTGAGTTACCAAGGCTATGCAATAGTGAGACCAGGACGATTACTACTGAGTTAGCAAGGCTATGCAATAGGGAGACCGGGACGATTAGCACTGAGTTACCAAGGCTATGCAATAGTGAGACCGGGACGATTACCACTGAGTTACCAAGGCTATATGCAGTAGTGATACCGGGACGATAACCAACCATTGAGTTAACAAGGCTCCATGCAGTACACATGTACTGAAATATTTGGAGCAGCCATTCAAACAAATGACCAGGCCAACATAAGGGTACAGGATAAGTCTAGGCCAAAATGTCAATCATATAAGATAGCGGATACTATCTATCTGTCAATCATATAAGATAGCGGATACTATCTATCTGTCAATCATATAAGATAGCGGATACTATCTATCTGTCAATCATATAAGATAGCGGATACTATCTATCTGTCAATCATATAAGATAGCGGATACTATCTATCTGCTTTCAATCTGTGTTTCCGTCCGGATCTGGACAAGTAATATACAAGAAATATTGTTAATTTATTTCTAAATCTTGTATAACAAACATACCCATGTGTAAAGTAAATGATGTAAATTTGTATGCGATAAATTGATTTGAATAACCTGCAGCGTTAAGAAATGCAATACGGTGTGTGTGTGTGTGTCTGTCTGTCTGTCTCTGTGTTTGTGTGAGAGAGAGGGAGAGAGAGAGAGAAAGAGAGTGAGAGAAAGAGAGAGAGAGAGAGAGAGTACCTGTTGTCCTCTTTTAACAGTTGCACGTCACAAAGAATAATTATCCTTGGGTTCAAAACTGTTTAATTTAACGAAGTACTTTATGTACTTTTTAGTTCCCAGTTTATTTCATGTCTTCATAACGAAATACTTTATATAGTTCCCAGTTTATTTCATGTCTTCATAACAATCTAGAGAAGCAATGTTCATCCAATTCTAAAACAAACATCATTCTTCAAGAATAAAGTATAATCTATATTATTCGCCGAAAACTTAGCCAATCGGAATCTTATTACTTATAGTCCGATATCCCATACAGGAATCCAGATTGAAGTCACTTTCCCAGAAAATGATGCAAACAAATTTTCACCCAGTTCAGGGCATGCGCACGATAGTATTTGCCAGAAAATAATTCTTTATCCCAGAGAAAGCTAATTGTGAACTTAATATCTTGAAAAGCCTCTTACATTGAACGACAAATTTACAGTCGCTGACGATTCTCGGCTATTGAATTTACAACTTTCCTCCATCAATGATGAAAGCGCACTACAAAAATATCGATCTATCATTATTTTCCTGCCCTTACCTTATGAGCGAGCAGTTCCGCTTTGCAGCGCGCCTATCCTATGGTCGAAGTTAAATACTATTGCCATGCGGACAGGCATAAAGATAGGTAAAACGGACTGAACCAACCCGATTTATCGATGTAATACGCCGTTATGAGGGCGACACGGTGTGGTAATATTGTGTATTACAGCTGTTGCTTTCCAGTCATTTGCCATAAATTTGACACCAGATGCTTTCCTCCGGCTATGGTAATGTGTGGTATCGGGTAACAATCATTATCGTCTTCAGTTCAAATTACTGTGTTTTGTGGTGAAGTGCTCCAACGGACACGCAAATAGCTGCTTTAACTATCGTGTTAGTGGCACACTTTTGACTTTAACATATTTTATTGTCAAATATGTGACAATTTAGGATTTAGCACAAGTTATTCCAACTAATTGATACCCTTTCCCTAGTAGTACAAAACAAATTCTCTCAGACAAACGGACAATCTAAATAACATTCTAAACACTAAGCAATGAACACAGAGATAAAAAGTAAAGGAAAAAAGAGGAAAGAAAGGAAATAGTAGACGATGAAGAGAGAAGGGAAGAAAGTGTTACAGCCATAAAGAAATTTTAATTAAATTTACATAATTGTATGAGTAGCACCGCTTGATTAAAGTTAGGAAAAACGAAAGTATTTCAATACACAATATTTATTTATTTCAATAGACACAATTCAAGTATTTCAATACAAACTATTCAAGCCGTCACTTAATATGAATAGACAGGAAATCACAAACTAGAATGTACATGGATAAATGACGGTTAAAGAGGAATAACGATCAAATAAAATTTAACAAGTTCTAATTAATCACAGTAATAGAACGGAAAGGTAAAGAGTAAGGGGATCGTCTAGGATACATGGTCGTCTGCATCGGCCCAACTCCATCCATTTGAAAACTTTATGTATTTGCGCAAAACATTTTTTTTTTTTTTTAAATCCTGTTCTACACTTAGATTTTCTTCCTCATTCAGGAATACGTTTATAGTTATTTAAGGTGCTCTTCGTAATAATGGACCGATATAGAGATGCCATATCAAAAGTAGTATATAGCGTAATATTAAAGATAACGTTCCGCATTTTCCTCAGCGGTCACGCATAAGCGAATAGGATTTGGATACAGATTAACCATGTAATGATCGGAGTTCAACAACTAATGCATACCTTAATTTAGTGTGAATAATGCTTTGTGCACTGGTTACAAAAGGGATGTTACTGGGCAGTTTTGGAGATTGTATGAAAAATGACTCGTAAAAGATTTGACTCTTGGAAAGGATTTGGTTTCTTCGGGAAAAGTGTCCTATAACCTAATGGGTAGGTGAGGAGAGGGGAGGGGGAGAAAGAGAAGAAGTGAGGAACAAAAATAACAACATGTGCTCGGGTCGGTATCAGCGTGATATTTTCTGAATTTTTAATTGATAGTTTCTTAATTATGATTGTCTTGATCTAAGATTGTCATTGAAATAGTGAAATAGCTTGGTGCCAAGTCATTCCAAAGTGAATACAGCATTGTTAACGTTTTATTCTTCACCTCATTTTAAGCTGTTCCCAACATGTTTCCTGATAAAGGATCTCACGCAAACAATAAATGGGCAACCAGTCACTAGTCTAGAAGCTTATGATTGAATTTGTTTAAGTGTAAATGATTCTTCTGCCGAGCAATTATCCCTTACTACTTCTGAAGCATATTTTAGGGTAGGACGTTTCCAGACTAAATAAAGCTTTGCATATTACGTATCGAACTAAATAAAGCTTTGCATAGGACGTATCCGGACTAAATAAAGCTTTGTATAGGATGTATCCGGACTAAATAAAGTTGTGCAGTTGTATTTCTGTTTAAAGTCATTTTCACCTCTCTAAGGATGGATGCATTTTTTGATGCACTTTTAATTAGATTATCAATGTGACATGATCACTTTGAATAGGCAGAAAGAGTAAGGTCAAAATGTTTGTTGTTGGATGGTTGGTAACGGATTGTAATTCAGCTTTATAAAGCTAGAATTTTAAGTTTGAAGTATGCAACTGATGCTTTGAAAATAATAGGATATCAGTTTTCTGCCGGTTGAAAGTTATCAGTCAATCTTTATCCCAGCGGTTCAAGCCTGACAAATCATTATGAAAAATATTCCTTGCACTTTGTGGTCTGGCAGAATTCATCAGAGATGTGTCATCTGCAAAATGTCGCACTTGTGGTTCGAGTTAATATGCTATGTCACTGACATAAAAATAGAAATAAAAGATGGCTTAAAATAGAACCTTGTGGGACACCTACAGATATGTTGCATCTGGATGAGAAAACATTACGATACATGTCTTTTTGATAACGGTCACAACAATAACTTTATAACCAACGAAGTAGTTTCACATTAATATAATGTTTTTCTAATTTGTAAAAAAGGCCTTTAATCCATACATAGACAAAAGCCTTACTCACATCACAGAACGCTATACACATAACTTGATTGAAGTCTAATACACTGTTTTACATAATTTAATTAGATAATGCTCTGTCTATTGGCTAGGAAGAAAACCTGATCAGGATATATATATATATATATATATATATATATATATATATATATATATATATATATATAAAAGTTTGTTTTCGTGTAGATAGTAGTTGTATATATGTTTGAACATAATTCGCTCATTAACTTTTGACAAACAGCTTATCAGTAAGATAGGTCGATAGTCTGAAGCAAGAAATATGTTACCTGTTTTGAATACTGACATTACATGAGCAAGTTTCCACTGATCAGGAAAAGTGAAGACTCTGTGGGATTTATTAAAAAGAATACGTAGCGGAACAGAAATCTCATCAACCGTGCATTTCAGTAGTATATGATCGATCTTATCTGGGCCTGGAGTTGTTTTAAGTCCAGAGTTGATATAACATCTGCCATTTCTTTTTTATGGCTATAACAATGTCAGATATAAATGAATTCGATATGTTTTCAAAGTTGTCGTAAGGGTTTATCATTGTTGTCCAAACGAATATGCGAGTAGAAGTATGCGTTTTGTAATTCTCATCTTTCATCATCGGTTAAAAACATAATTAAAAAAGTCTGTATAACTTTTCAAAGGGTGTAGCGTATGTGAGTCAGTTATGATTTCAGATGTTGTTTCAGTATTTTCCAATATAACCCTGGGTTATATGATTTTAAGAAAGATCCGTATTCAGCTGCTTTTGGCAAATAGTTGGGTTTTTTGTATTATGTCTGTTGCTTTTCATATGAGTAAGTGTATTTCTTTGTCTTTTATAAACTTTATAATGGTTTGAAGTTTTATTTTAGAGTATTTGGCCTTAGTCTGTCTACAATCCGAATTTCTCATTGTAACAATGACTGGAGCCAAGATCTATATCATCTGGTCGGACAGTAACTATTGCGACTGGTATACAGGATTTAGCAAGTCTAATTATGGTACTTGTAAAAACATCACAAGACTGTGAACAGTAGCTGTGCATTAAGTAATTGATCCTAATTAGTTTTCTTTAATCTGTTGTCTTAGAGCAGGCATGTGCAACCTGCGACCCGCGGGTCGGAACCAACCCACCACCTGGTTTTACCCGCTTATTTTACATGATAGGGTGTCGCTTTAAAAATCGCTTAACCGGCCCATCCCCTGGAGGAAGTTGCACATGTCTTTCTTAGAGTATGAATGACAGACTATTTTTAAATCCATATTTCTATTTTAAAAACGTTGTCTTGGTTTTTATACGGGTACTAATAACGACAAAAGTTACTTCGTCATCACTGATTATCTATTCAATAGGTATAACACCAGTCCCTATTATGCTTGTTTGACCACTGACAATTGCTGTGTCAAGGGAGAGTTCCTAGTCCTTGATGCACGCGTTGGTACCATTATTACGTGCAGTAGCGTACTAAGGGTAAATGGCGCCCGGGACGACGATGATGGCCCAAAGGGCCATAATACGAGGCCCGAATTTTTAACAGCCGTTTTGGCGCCCCAAGACCTCTGGCGCCCGGGCCAAGTGCCCCGTCCGCCCACCCACCCCCCCCCCCCCCCGCCGTTAGTACGTCACTGATTACATTACGAAAGTCATGAACAGTTAATAAGTTAGAAATAGTTAGAGCTACAAAAAACGTAAAATTGTCTCAAGTCCAGAATCCATTAGTAAAATACGACGAGTTGTGTACCACAAGATGAAATATATCTTATATTAACTCATGAAAATAAAATAGTATGTCTAATAAATACTAATGTTGTTCCTCAATTGAGCTTAACAAGGAAGTCAGTTGGATTGGAAGGGTTGTGGCTATTATTCCATGGTTCCCAGTTTCTGGACGGTCTTGTGTGTTTTATGTAACTACTCAGTAGCGTCTAGGATGTAAAAACCGAGTTTGTCAAAAAATGGGCTAAGATAACAGTCAATAAATTCTTGTTTTCTTCTTTAGTGGTAGATTTCCACACAAACACACACACACACACACACACACACACACACACACACACACACACACACACACACACACACACAACGGCTGTCCAACTGAGAGAAGGTAGCCTAATGTATTGTCATCTACGTGACGTACATGTCGTTTAGTGTCCGACATCCAATTTTAAGATGTTTCAAGTAGAGGTCGTTATCAAATAGCCTATCATCCTATCCCAAATTGGTATCAGACAAAATTGATCACTTAGTACAAGAAAAGTAATATTGTCACAAGTGCCGGAACCACGAGTGAAATTATGACCTGTTTTGTACCTCAAAATGAAATATGTCCTATAGTAACCTCAGAAGAGAAACCATTTTGTCTAATATATACTAATCTTATTCCTGAATCGAAATTAAGATTTTAACATACACCTTATCTAATCCTGTATCAAGGGGCTCATCATAAAACAATGATCAATTTATGAGAACAGTATTTTTGGGATGAAATAATCTATTTGAATAAATTGCAGTTTTTTCACATATTATAGAATATTTGACCGTCTTCAACAACAACTGCAAGTCAAATCGAGCGAGAATGGAAGACACCGGCGTTTAAATAATTTTGTCAAGGTAACTACTGGGGAAGTAACTTTGTGAAAAACAAACGATGGCGAATCAAATATCTTCAGCAAATAATAATAATAATAATAATAATAATAATAATAATAATAATAATAATAATAATAATAATAATAACAACAACACTAATATGCTTACAAGGGAATGTTGTTTTCGCTTAATTATTTAGGTCTCTAAATATTAGTTGTGTTTCCTGACAGTTTACCTCCTGAAGTTACATATGTTCTGGCGACGCAAGTCATGGTAGTAAAAGTTATATTTTTACATGTGAAACATATATGGATATATTTTAATATGTGAAATCACAAATGGTCACCAATAAATGCACATGCATATATATATATATATATATATATATATATATATATATATATATATATATATATATATATATATATATATATACATACACATATATATATATATATATACATATATCTATATATATCGTTCAACCTCCTGTTGTCGTGTAAATCCTTCAATCGTGCATCATGTTTCTCGCGACCTAAAGCGCTTGTTTCGAGATAATGACGTCATCACTTGTGTCACCAGCGTTCTTCAAGAGTGACAGCAAGTATTTAATAAGTAAAATTTTAAAAAATCATAATGAAAAGCTATATTTTCAATAATGCCTTATTTGTGTCAGACATTTTGGCCTTGAATGTTCTATAATATGCTAAAGATAGGTCCGCCGATCACTTAATGGCTTTGTTTACATATCTTGAACAGCAAAACCAACTTTGGGAATTTATACAACGTGATAGCCAATGTAAATATTTGGTTTTAATCATGTGGGTTTCTTCTAAAACGTAAGAAAAATTTACACTCGAAATGTATATTCACTACGGACTTTTTCGTTTCAGTATTATTTCATATTGATGGTAAAGAACAAGCAAGCAGTAATGAAAGTGCACTAACTGAATATAGAATTAACGGAAAACAATTTTCATTTTTAAATTTTATTTTTTTATTTCAAAAACATGGAGACGCTATAAACTAATAATATCCATACCTTGGCATAACTGGCACATACCGGTCATATGCCATGTGAACTTTTAGTCAGTGTCACAACCCATGGATGCATTTCCGGAAATAAGTAAACTTACACACGCTCGGAAAAACGGTAATTGTAAACTTTTGTACATGAATGCTAAAATTTTATAACGATGATTAAATGAAGTAGATATAGTTGAACACTTTCTATAGTTAATTGAATAGGTTCTTATAATGTTATAACGAACGCGATAAAATGCACGTTAAGTCCACGAAATGTGGCTGTTCGAGGATATATATATATATATATATATATATATATATATATATATATATATATATATATATATATATATATATATATATGAATATAAAGTAAATAATAAAGTGAAATATTGCAGTGAAACTTCACTCTATTTTTTATACTTTTCTTTTTTTGCTGAAAAAATCTGAAGCACAAAAGTACAACACTCGCAATTATTCGCGGATAGTTTATTTACGGTCCCGGATAGTTTATTTACGCTCCCGGATAGTTTATTTACGGTCCCGGATAGTTTATTTACGGTCCCGGATAGTTTATTTACGGTCCCGGATAGTTTATTTACGGTCCCGGATATTCTGTTTAAGGTCTTAGTCTTAATACAGACTTACACAAAATATATCAAAAAATATCAGATCTACTTGATACAAAATACATTCCCTTAGCACAAGATAACAAGATGGTATTCATATTTGCATAATTCTTTTTAATAATCCTTTTTGCACCTAGATTAATTAAATACTAACCAGAGTCACCGACTAACTCGTCCCTAATTACACAACTTCTGTTGTGGTTATCAATACACAGAGACATTTCCGAACTATTGATTTTCGAATTGACTCAAAATAACTGAGACAAATCTGCTTTAAATGGAGAGAGAGAGAGAGAGAGAGAGAGAGAGAGAGAGAGAGAGAGAGAGAGAGAGAGAGAGAGAGAGAGAGAGATGTGCTCATGCCAATTGGGTCTCTGTGTAGGTAACTTTGAGCCACTGTTTGTACCAAAGTGAAACTTGGTGATGGCCAGGAGCGGTCCATATAATGTATTCGGAATATAGTCATCTTGTAATATCGACTATTACGATGTCTCAGTAATGTTTATACATCAAATAGTCACATCTACAGAATCAATTAAAAATCCTCATGCAGGTAGTACCATCTAAAAAGATGCATATAGTGCAACCGGCAGTAGAATTAAAGCTGAGCCTTGTTTGAGGAAGTATGTATAGCATCTCCATAACTACTTAAATAAAGACAAATGGAGTTTGTAATTAAATTATTTTTGTGCTACGATAATAAAAATAACTGCATCAATATTTCGCCACGTCACATTCATAGTCTCTAACAGATGTGTCTGATTAATGTAATCTGACATATTGTGGGGGCTTTATCTTTATGTCAATGGAAGTCCAAAGAACACAATACAAAATGTGTTTTCATGTTAATCAATTTCAATAATATCTATTAATCTCATTATCTTTATTTCAATGCAATATCAAATGTGTTTTCATGTTAATCAATTTCAATAATGTCCATCAAATGAAGGGAGTGGGTGTGGTTTAGCGCAAAATTATTGCTATGTTTTCTGCCAGAATATTTACAGGGAAAACAACTGAACCCCACTCACTTTGATTTTAACAAATACAATTTGAAACCTCTTGGGGTTTATTGACACTATTCATAGAAAAATAAAAACAAAAACCAAATTGATATTCAAAGTAACACCGACGCTCACATTGCATTAATCTGGTGCATATGATAACATAGCATCATAAACATCAAATATGATGCTTTCATTGTAAACAGTAAGTTGAATATGATATTCAATTATATTATAAGTTTCGTGACAAATTTCCCTTAACGTCAGAAGTGGTGTCGCATAACGTTGTGTTCACTCCCTTATGGGAGTCTCTTTGGGGCGTATGTATCATTGATACCCGCTTTTAGAGTGCTCTCTACTGTCAATATTGAGCAATATTTATTTATGGTCTCTTTTATTTGTTTTTTTTTTTTTTTGGTCAGTTTTTTCTTTTGTTATTTGTTAGCAGTGTTCAGCATTTGTAGTGTCCCTGAAATTCCTGCCTACTCAGTTGTATACTTTACTTCAAATGGGAGTAAGAAACATAAGAAGTACGAAGTTATGCCAGAACATCTGGAAAAGAAAAGAGCTTGAACCTGAAGTTAAGGCCTGAAAGATCCAAGGTTTCCAGATATATATTCATTGCTCTATGACTTTCTTCTTACACATTTGGTAATTGTATTTCCATATATATATTCATTGCTCTATGACATTCTTCTTACACATTTGGTAATTGTGTTTCCATATATATATATATATATTCATTGCTCTATGACATTCTTCTTACACATTTGGTAATTATATTTCCATATATATATTCATTGCTCTATGACATTCTTCTTACACATTTGGTAATTGTTTTCCATATATATATATATTCATTGCTCTATAACTATCTTCCTACACATTTTGTAATTGTATTTCCATATATATATTCATTGCTCTATGACATTCTTCCTACACATTTGGTAATTGTTTTCCATATATATATATATATATATATATATATATATATATATATATATATATATATATATATATATATATTCATTGCTCTATGAATTTCTTCCTATTCATTTGGTAACTCTATCAGAGTCTACTTCCTCGACCTGATGTACATGTTAAACCTTTTGACCCTAAGAGAAGTACGCGGACAATTCTGAATATCAGTTATGTTGCCAATTATAACTCGTCTTACGTTGCTTCTGGAGAAGTCCTAGTGTCTCTGTTTCATTTTTGTGAGAGTGATTCATCCACACTTTTGAGAACCATCCATAGTCTGTATTCTGTCCTTAAGCCGGCGTCAGAATCACAATTTTGTAACCAAGAACAGACTCTTTAGCTGGCACCTGAAGTATGGCAATCACCTGACGGCCAGTACATTCGCCATCATACCATTTGTCACGTCCCCCTACACGTCATTCAGAGCAGCCCCATAAACACAGAGAAGGCATCATACGTCAATGTCCTACCCATGTAGATTACCATAACAAAGACATTGGTCGTAGACGTTAACAGAACGTGTACAACAGACATAGCTCAAACTGTAGATTTTATGATAGCCATACAAATTTTAAAGACACACGGTACCCGTCAGTAAATCATGATAAATACCGTAGGCTGAATTACAACGATTCATATAGCTTTTATTAGGAGTCTGTGTATCGATGTCATGGTGGTGATTCACTCATACTCAGTAACTACTTTTCCTCCTTAAAGGTCAACTAGTGCACTCAACAGTTGTACTCTCAGACAAGACCTTTATTAGCAACATTCTTTTTTTTATTCCATGTTTCTTTTGCTGCAAAATAACATAAATTGTCATCAGTTTTGCCACGATTGTTCAAACCATATAATTGTAAATGAACTCTCTTCAGGAACAAAGGCTTGTGTGAAGATTGAAGAAGTTGTACTGGGTAAGAAGCTATCAAAAGTCATCCAAAAGTTGTCACCCTTCCACCAAGCGTTCCAGAGTTATAAAACATTTTGCTCCGAACATGTTGGCTTTTTCCTATTGTGGAATGAGAAACAGGTAAAATGTGTACAACAAGGGAAAATTCATTCCAGTTGATACATGTTTTCATCTTAACAAGGACTTTTTCATAGATAGCAACTATTGTAAAAAGGTATATAAAAATGATTGAGTACAAAAAATATTCACCAGTAAAAGCCGGAGACTGTAAACTATTAGCCCAAAGACAATTTTTTTTAACTTCAATTTATTATATACACTGCCACTTATTTTGTTTGTAAGAAAATGCTTGCATTTTTCAGCTAATTTACTAATTGTTTAAAGATTTTCTTTTTCTTTTTTTAACATTAGACACCTCTTAGTGGCACTCCAGTTCAATGAAAATACTAACAGGCCACAGGAAATGACGAACACTGAAGGTTGAGGATTTCATATCTCATTTCCAAAGTACAAGAAAGGAGAGTACATTGTAAACAAAAATGTCAAGGAAGACTGCACATACGATATGCACCTGTATACATTTTAATTAAAGCAAAGTCCATACAGATCCGTTCTTGTAGCACATATTTAAAAATCATATATCGCAACAAAATAATTATTCAGTCAGACACTATCTATAAGTGTGTTTAAATAAATACCATTTAATTCTTGTTTCCTTTTAATCCATTCATTTTTTTTTGTAAAATGTCAGTGTGAATGTAGACCATGGATGGAATTCTTCAGAGTTTCTTTAATTACGGATGGGGGGATTCTTCTTTTTGGCTATGTTGAAGAGGTGATGGCAGCACTGGAGGAAGTGGTCAGGAAGCCTGAGCCAGTCGATAGACAGGTACAACCACCTCTATGCAGCCAATTCCAGACTCCAGACAAGTCGAGGGCTGTCCAGATTCACACATCTCGATTTTCAAGATAATCACAAGTACTTGAAACCCGTGTAGATACCTGTTTCCCCAACTTCCACCTGATTGTATCCACTACACAGGATAGCAGAGCAACTCGAATGTCATGGCCAAGATATCCTCAGCATCATCTTACTAGCTGCCTATAGGCAATATATCTGTTGCGACTGAAAATAGAATGTAAACAAAAATGTTTAGACTTGAATAAAGCTAATGTTATTTTACCTCTTCTGGATTTCAGCTATTTCTTTCAAGATTCCAAAGTGAAAACATTTAATAGAAAATGATCGATTTTCGTACGACCATATTTAGGAAGAATCTGAAGTCAACAGGAATCTGAACTCAACAGAAATCTGAAGTCAAAAGGAATCTGAAGTCAACAGCTATCTGAAGTCAAAAGGAATCTGAAGTCAACAGGAATCTGAAGTCAAAAAGAATCTGAAGTCAACAGGAATCTGAAGTCAACAGGAATCTGAAGTCAACAGGAACAGAGAACAAGATGCTTTTGATGTCATAGTACAGAGTATTCTAGAAATGAAATTTAAGGGGGATTAATGTTGGATTTTTTCATGAGAATTCCAGATGTCTTGGACAACAGATGCTAGCAGGGTCTATTAGAGAAATGAAAATTTTTGGGGCAAATTCCACGGTCAAGAGAAGATGTAAATTTTCTAATAAATGAGGGATTTCATGAACAAGAATTTTCAGAATGAATTTTTGAAATTAGTGTGAACCCAGCAATCACGTGACCCATAATACACCCTGATATTAACACTATAACTATAGGATGAACATTTTGCCTATGAGTGTTTACGTACTCTGCCTATGAGTGTTTACCTACTCTGCCTATGAGTGTTTACCTACTCTGCCTATGAGTGTTTACGTACTCTGCCTATGAGTGTTTACGTACTCTGCCTATGAGTGTTTACCTACTCTGCCTATGAGTGTTTACCTACTCTGCCTATGAGTGTTTACGTACTCTGCCTATGAGTGTTTACCTACTCTGCCTATGAGTGTTTACGTACTCTGCCTATGAGTGTTTACGTACTCTGCCTATGAGTGTTTACGTACTCTGCCTATGAGTGTTTACGTACTCTGCCTATGAGTGTTTACGTACTCTGCCTATGAGTGTTTACCTACTCTGCCTATGAGTGTTTACCTACTCTGCCTATGAGTGTTTACCTACTCTGCCTATGAGTGTTTACGTACTCTGCCTATGAGTGTTTACGTACTCTGCCTATGAGTGTTTACGTACTCTGCCTATGAGTGTTTACCTACTCTGCCTATGAGTGTTTACCTACTCTGCCTATGAGTGTTTACGTACTCTGCCTATGAGTGTTTACCTACTCTGCCTATGAGTGTTTACCTACTCTGCCTATGAGTGTTTACGTACTCTGCCTATGAGTGTTTACGTACTCTGCCTATGAGTGTTTACGTACTCTGCCTATGAGTGTTTACGTACTCTGCCTATGAGTGTTTACGTACTCTGCCTATGAGTGTTTACGTACTCTGCCTATGAGTGTTTACGTACTCTGCCTATGAGTGTTTACGTACTCTGCCTATGAGTGTTTACGTACTCTGCCTATGAGTGTTTACGTACTCTGCCTATGAGTGTTTACGTACTCTGCCTATGAGTGTTTACGTACTCTGCCTATGAGTGTTTACGTACTCTGCCTATGAGTGTTTACCTACTCTGCCTATGAGTGTTTACCTACTCTGCCTATGAGTGTTTACGTACTCTGCCTATGAGTGTTTACCTACTCTGCCTATGAGTGTTTACCTACTCTGCCTATGAGTGTTTACGTACTCTGCCTATGAGTGTTTACCTACTCTGCCTATGAGTGTTTACCTACTCTGCCTATGAGTGTTTACCTACTCTGCCTATGAGTGTTTACCTACTCTGCCTATGAGTGTTTACCTACTCTGCCTATGAGTGTTTACCTACTCTGCCTATGAGTGTTTACCTACTCTGCCTATGAGTGTTTACCTACTCTGCCTATGAGTGTTTACCTACTCTGCCTATGAGTGTTTACCTACTCTGCCAGAATTTCCTCACGATTTCTATAAAGCTGTTTTCAGGACAAATTTATCAAGGTAAAGGGACTTGATACAATCTATCTCGAGCTCCCCAATCTTCTCCGAAATTATGTCTGTCTCTTAACAGCATCTACACTCATCAACTGTTTCTTTATTGCTGCAATTTCCACAGGTACACCTGAATAAATTGATACACAGGGTAAATACACTCTATCATTCATTATTGTGCTTAATAGCAAGGTTATAAGTAAAAATATAAGGAAGCTCTTGCATGTCAAAGTACAAAATATATGTGTATGTGATAAATGGTCCGACATTTGTTAATTGATGATGGCGTCCTGTAATTTTTTTTGTATCTCCCTTTGTCAGCTTTTAAGTAGGATTACGAATTTTAACTGATGTATATAGGTATGTAGCGTGTACACATTTTTATTAGGACCATATGGGAGATTGGCTTTTATACTAAATATGTTATCTTCTTAGAATAAAGACAGTATTACTATTATTATTATTATTTTATTATTATTTTATTATTACTATTATTATTATTATTATTATTATTATTATTATTGTTAAATGCTTTAACTAACCCGGTTTAGGACAATATTGATGTAAAGTCGACATTTTAATAAATTTGTATTACTAGGATGGAGTAGCCTACATTTAGTGAGTTGTGTGCCATATTGAAATTTAATACGACATAAAGTGTCTGCTGCAATAAAAATTCAGCCAAACACATTCCATCATGGTTTTGTATTTTCCTAAAATCAATTCACATGAGATACAAACCAATATTTCAAAGAGAGACAGACTGTATTGAAGTATTTTACAATGCTGAGAAAAAATTGCAAAACTACACTACCAAGAATTAAGACCAAAAAATACAAAACCCATTGTGTTTTCAGAAGAAGACATAATAAGTTTTAAACTCAGCAAATGCATGCCTTATATGTGAGAGAAAAATAATTGAAGATAAACTAACAGATGGGAAAATTCAAATATATACACTTGTTCATTCATAACTTGTCCAATTGGTTGAAAATGATCTAGATGATGAGGTAAAAATTATACCGAGCAACAGCGAGAAATCTATTTTAATCAGCAAGGATTTTATTGTTGATATTTTCAGGAAAGAAGAAACCGTAATAATATTTAGGAGGATAATCATGCTTGGAGACAGCTTTAGATTCGTGAGAAAATCTTTTGAACAGCAGGCTAAATGCTTGGGTGATGAGAACTTTATAGAACCTGAAATGTCTCGGAGACATCAAATCAAATTATTAGAGGAAAGACATTTACCCTTATGCATGCATGACTAGCTTTAATAGTTTTAACGAAACAGCTATACCACCAATAGAACTTTACTCATTCCTGAATGATTGAAACATACCAGATGATGATTACCAATATCTACAGCATCTCAGTGCAGTTGAGAATGGGAACACTTGGAGACCTACATGATTATTATTTGAAAAATGTACATTGATGTTTTATGACTTCCTTAAGAAGATGTGCGACAAATTACGAACAGGTCCCTGCACATCATTACATTGCTCATGTATTAGCAAATAATGCAAGGTTGAAGATACCAGGTGTACAACTTGAATTGTTGACAGTGCACGACATGTTCTTGATAATAAGGAGTGGACTAAGAGGTGGAATAAAAAAGATTTGCATGGATATGACAAAATACGACATATTCTTGATTATTTAGAGTAGAGTACGAGATGGTCCACATGGATAGGACAGTGCATGACATGTTGTCGATGACTGAGGGTGGAATACGAGGTAGTCAGCATGGATATGTCGAAGTACGACATGTTCTTGATGATTTAAAGTGGAATACGAGGTTGTCCGCATGGATACGCCAAAGTACGACATGTTCTCAATGAGTTAGAGTGGAATATGATGTGGTCTGCATGGATATACCAAAGTACGACATGTTCTCAATGAGTTAGAGTGGAATATGATGTGGTCTGCATGGATATGACAAAGTACGACATGTTCTCAATGTGTTAGAGTGGAATATGATGTGGTCTGCATGGGTATGACAAAGTACGACATGTTCTCCGTGAGTTAGAGAGGATTATGATGTGGTCTGCATGGATATGCCAAAGACGACATGTTCTTGATGATTTAAAGTGGAATAATAGGTTGTCCGCATGGATGTGCCAAAGACGACATGTTCTCAATGAGTTAGAGTGGAATATGATGTCGTTTGCATGGATATGCCATAGCAAATTATAATTACTACTAGGACAAAGATAGTAAGATACCAAACCTATGGTGAGTACAAACGATCAAAGTTACGGCCAATTATTATGTACCTATATGTCCGAAACCTTTATGGAAGGAGCTGTTAAAACATAAACAAAAGCAAACACAAGGCAAAAACAACATTTAGATGGGCAACTTAGGAAAATTTAAATTGGTAGGTAAACGTTTGCTCAGTTGCTCTGATGATCGCGATAATGATTGCAATTTAGAAGTGAATTTGGAGAGACCATCACACTTGTATGACTATTTCAAATACTACTGACTTGCTACTGTTACGACTCTATGGTCTAAGAAAAATGTAACAGAAAGAAAGTGAAACCAACAAATCAAGTAAAAAATCAACAAGCAATTTATTACTAGATAATTAAAATGAAAAATCAAAAAGTCACTTACAGTAATGTGTTTTGAAATCCTAATAATCCAATAAGAATGATTGTTCTAATCACAAGTCCTAAATATAGAATGTTCCGAATTCACGGCTGTGTCCTTGAATGTTATGATGTGCTAATGGTCTCCAAAGTCCTGATGTACTAGAAATCTTGATGTGCTGATGTCAAAATGAAGTATTCCAAAATCTCTGAATAAGTTCACTTAAATTCCAAAATCATCAATTAAAAATCCAAAATCCAAAAGTTTATGAGCACTGTTATAATCCAATGAATATTTAAAATAATTCCTCTCTTAGAATTTGGAATGAATTTTCACAACTGTAATAGCTCTTTACAAGACTGATGGTAATGTCAAAACTGAATAAATGTCCACCAAACATGGCATATATAAAGATTGGTCACATGACAGAATGTTCTAGAATATGAGTCATCTTAATGGAATTTTTACTTGTAAACAAAAATCAATCTTGACCTTCAAATTGAGAAAACATATTGATCAAAACAACCTAATTCAAGGACACTAGTTAAACATGTTTTCTTGATAACATTAAGATTTAAGCAAATATTAAAGTGAAGAAACATTTATAATTTCCTAAAATATTTATAATATTATATAAACATCATACATAACACCTCCCCTCATAAAGAAAAAGAAAGATTTATATAATAAAGCTTTCTTTTGAATATACATCTAATACTACAATAACCAAAAATGCATAAGAACATGTTTTATGATACTGGACTTAATTACATCAAGCAATATTACATTTCTATGCACGTGAGAGTGCATCTGCAATCACATTGTCTTTTCCCCTGATGTGTTTGATGTCAATGTTATATTCTTGCAATATCAAACTCCATCTCAACAATCTCCGATTTTTATCTTTCATTTTTCCGATGAAAGTAAGGGGATTGTGATCACTGTACACAATAATTGGAGAAAGAGCTGAGGTAACATACACTTCAAAATGCTGTAAAGCCAATATCAAAGCCAAACATTCCTTCTCAATTGTGGAATAATTTCTGGTGCTTGTTTAGTGTTTTAGAAAAATAACACACAGGGTGATCCACACCACTTTTGTCTTCCTGAATCAATACTCCACCATCCCCTACATCACTTGCATCAACAGATAATTTAAATGATTGGCTAAAATTTGGTGCAGAAAGAACTGGTGCATTCTTAAGCATGGCCTTTAACTTGTCAAAAGATTCCTGACACTTGTCAGACCAATGAAATTTGGTTTTCTTACTCAATAAACTTGTCAAAGGTTCAGCAATTTTGGAAAAATTGGAACAAAATTTCCGATAATATCCAGCCATACCTAGAAATCGCATCAGTTGCTTTTTACAAATTGGAACTTGAAATTCAGAGATAGCTTTGACCTTAGCTTCTATAGGTTTAACTTGACCTTGTCCCACAATATGTCCTAAAAATGTGACACAAGCATGGCAAAACTCACTTTTGCTCAAATTAATTGTCAGATTCGCATCGCTGAGTCGATCAAAGAATTTTCGAATGGTTTCCAAATGATCTTCCCAGGTGTTGTTGTAGATAATGACGTCATCGATATAAGCGTCACAATTATCAAGACCAAATGTTATCATGTTCATCAGACGTTGAAACGTTGCAGGCGAATTTTTCATTCCAAACGGCATGACTTTATATTGATAAAGTCCATCTGGAGTTGCAAATGCTGAAATTTCTTTTGCCCTTTCCGTCAATGGAATTTGCCAGAATCCTTTTAAAAGGTCAAACTTGGTGACATATTCCGCATTTACAATTTTATCAATGCAATCGTCCATTCTTGGGATTGGAAATGAATCCGTTTTGGTGACACTGTTGACTTTTCTATAGTCAGTACACATACGGAATGTATTATCTGGCTTGGGAACAAGAATACATGGTGAACTCCAGTTACTTTTACTTGGTTCTATGAAATCATTCTCCAGTAAATACTGAATTTCTTTCTTCAGATAGTTCTGTTTGAGAGGATTCATCCTATAAGGATGCTGTTTCACAGGCGCAGAATCTACAATGTCAACGTCATGATAAATTTTACTTGTTCGTGTTGGAACATCAGGAAACAAGTGCTCATATTCATGTAATAGCTGTTTTAGTTCATTTCTTTCCTGTTGTTGTAGATGTGAAAGTTTCTGGTCTAGGTTGTTCAATATTTCTGAATTCCGAAGATTGGTTATACCAGAGTCACTATAGTCTGATTGTACTCCATCGTTGATATCTTCACTGTGTGGGACAGGTACAACTAAATTAACTGAATAATTAGCTGGGCTATCTCTGTCAAAATATTCCTTTAACATATTTATATGACAAAGTTGTTTCTGTTTCCGTCTCCCAGGAGTGTTAATGATATAATTTAAGTCATTTATTTTCTTTTCAACGGTATAAGGACCATAAAATTTAGCCTGAAGAGGATTTTGAGGTATGGGAAAGAGAGCCAGAACTTTGTCACCAGGTTTAAAACTCCTTTCCTGTGAATTTCTGTCATACTTTAATTTCATTTTTGACTGGGTATTGTGAAGATTAGTTCTTGCTACTTCACAGGCCTTTGACAACTTGTATTTGAAATCAGAAACATAATCAAGAAGATTAATCTTTGAATCTTCATTTGAAAGAAGTTTCTCTTTCAATATTTTCAGTGGTCCACGGACAGTATGACCAAAAACTAGTTCAAAGGGACTAAAATCCAACGACTCTTGAACTGATTCCCTAACAGCAAACAACAACAAATGAACACCCTCATCCCAATCCTTTTCTGTATCAAAGCAATATGATCGAATCATATTCTTCAAAGTTTGATGAAATCTTTCCAAAGCACCTTGACTTTCAGGATGATAGGCAGAAGATTTAAACTGTTGGATGCCTAATTCATGCATAACTTGTTGGAAAATTCCAGACATAAAATTTGACCCTTGATCTGACTGGACAGATTTGGGAAGGCCAACAAGTGTAAAAAACTTCACCAAAGCTTTCACAATAGTTTTAGTTTTTATATTTCTCAGAGGAATTGCTTCTGGAAATCTTGTAGATGTACACATGATGGTCAACAAGTATTGGTTGCCTGACTTGGTTTTAGGTAAAGGACCAACACAGTCTACTATTATTCTACTAAATGGTTCATCAAATGCAGGAATAGGTTGCAGATGAGCCTTAGGTATCTTCTGATTGGGTTTTCCTACCATTTGACAAGTATGACAAGATCTGCAGTATTTAGAAACATCACTTTTGAGTTTCGGCCAATAAAAATGATTCAAGATCTTGTGATAAGTCTTACGGACTCCTAAATGACCAGCCAAAGGAGTTTCATGGGCTAAATTAAGAATTTCCTGTCGATATGACTTAGGAACAACAATTTGATAGCTCAATGACCACTCGTCACCAGCGGGTACATCAGGTGGTCTCCATTTCCTCATAAGGACCCCATTTTTCACAAAGTAACACACTGGAACTTGTGTGGCTTCAGTTTCACTAATAGCCCTCTGAAACAAACAAGATATCTCGGGATCTTGCTCCTGTTCAACGACAAGGGATTGTCGTTTGTCATCCTGATTAGAACAAAGAGAATGAGTTGCCAAAAGAGGATCACTGTGATCAATACCATTTGATTGATCAATACCTGAGGAAAAAGTGACCTCATCAAAAGACTGACCAATACATGTGTCAGCTAAAGGAATAATATCCTGATCAACATCACTCTCAAGAGCTCTTTTTGCCATAGCTCTAGTAACTGCACAAGCAGGGTACAAATCAGGGATTTCAGTTTCGACAGGATCAACTTTCTGATCCAAACAAGGCTTGTCAGTTACAAGTGGATTAACCACAACCTTATCTCCAGCTAGGTCATTGCCTAATAATAAATGAACACCCTCTATGGGTAAAGAAGTCACTGCCCCAACAGTCACAGGTCCAGAAACTAAGTCTGATGCCAAATTTACACAATGAAGAGGAACATTTACAAAGCCGCACTCTACTCCCTGAACAAGAACACTTTCACTTGAAGAAGACTCCTCAGACAAAGGCAAAGTACCTGACAATAAAAGACTCTGAGAAGCTCCAGTGTCCCTTAATATTTTAATTGGGATAGGCTTGGCAGAATCACCAATAAGTGATATAGAACCTTCTGACATGAATGGTTCATAAGCCTCCAAAATAGAATCAGACTGGGGTTTGTTTGACCCAACAAATGTATTGCTTTCAATACAAGACCGTGACCTTGACCTCGTAGAAATAAGAGCATTTGGAAAAGCTCTGTCTTTACTCTGTTGCTTATTTTTCAACTTGAAGCAATCAGAAATAACGTGCCCTTTTATTTTACAATAAGTGCACGTAGGAAGTGATAAGGATTTCTGATCAGTCTTATCAGATGTTTGATTCCTAACAGTTGCTGTTGTGAAATTTGGAAGTACTCGAATGAGATTGAAATGGGTTTTTACCAGAAAACTGCTGAGAGGACGATTTATTGCCAAATGAAATTTTGTGAGTCAAGGAATAATCATCAGCCATACGAGCAGCATTTTCCAAAGTTTCCACATTCTGCTCGTCAAGATAGGTTTTAACATCACTATGGATGCACCTCTTGAACTCTTCAATTAATACGAGCTGTCTGAGGTTATCATAAGCTTGATCAATTTTCTTGGCTGAGCACCACCTATCAAATAGTTGTTCTTTATCCCTTGCAAATTCGACATGAGTTTGTCCAGTTTCTTTTCTACAATTCCTAAACCTTTGTCGATATGCCTCTGGTACCAACTTATAAGCTTTCAAGATGTACTCCGTAACCACATCATAATCAGTGCTTTGTTGTACTGACAGTGAAATGTAGACTTCACGAGCTTTGCCAATAAGTACACTTTGTAATAACAAAGTCCAATGCTCTCTGGGCCATTTCAAGTTTTCAGCTATTTTCTCGAAATGAAGAAAGTATTTATCTACTTCTTTTTCCTGAAAAGGGGGTACTAACCTAATATATCTAGTAACATCAAAACCTGAACTTGTTTTTGAAGGAGTGGAGTGTGCTCTGTTTGCCAGTTCTAATTCTCTTAATTTAAATTCCATTTCCCTTTCTTCTCTTTGCATCTGCATTTGTATTTGCCTCTCTTCCTTCTGCATTTGCATCTGCCTCTCTTCCTTCTGCATTTGTAGCTGCCTCTCTTCTTTCTCTCTTTCCATTTGCCTCTCTTCTTTCTCTCTCTCCATCTGCCTCTCTTCTTTCTCTCTCTCCATCTGTATCTGCCTCTCTTCTTTCACTCTCTCTCTCTGAATCTGAAGCTTTGCTAACTCTAAATCCATCTGGTTCTTTAACTCTAATTCCCTTAATTTCCTGTCAGAACCAGATACAGGCTTTCTCATCGAACTTAAAGCACTACTATCAAAATTTCCCTTTCCTACTAAATACTGAATTAAAATAATCTTTATTTCCTGTTTTGTCAATGATACTTTTGCCTCAGATAGACTGTATTTTCTGGCAAGCTCGAGCAACTCATCCTTTCTCATGCACTCTAACCCCTCCTGGGTAGGTTTTGAAATGAAATTCTGAACATTAGATGCCATTGTAAATGCTTGTTGGTTTCACACAAAAAAAATTTCTCTATATAAAATCTTTGCCAAAGACAAAAAAAAAATTCAGACACAAAAACAATATGAATTTCAAAGATAAATTTAATATCTCTAATATGCTTTAAAGAAATTCAGATCCCGGAACGACGAGCCCCCAATTTCTGTTACGACTCTATGGTCTAAGAAAAATGTAACAGAAAGAAAGTGAAACCAACAAATCAAGTAAAAAATCAACAAGCAATTTATTACTAGATAATTAAAATGAAAAATCAAAAAGTCACTTACAGTAATGTGTTTTGAAATCCTAATAATCCAATAAGAATGATTGTTCTAATCATAAGTCCCAAATATAGAATGTTCCGAATTCACGGCTGTGTCCTTGAATGTTATGATGTGCTAATGGTCTCCAAAGTCCTGATGTACTAGTAATCTTGATGTGCTGATGTCAAAATGAAGTATTCCAAAATCTCTGAATAAGTTCACATAAATTCCAAAATCATCAATTAAAAATCCAAAATCCAAAAGTTTATGAGCACTGTTATAATCCAATGAATATTTAAAATAATTCCTCTCTTAGAATTTGGAATGAATTTTCACAACTGTAATAGCTCTTTACAAGACTGATGGTAATGTCAAAACTGAATAAATGTCCACCAAACATGGCATATATAAAGATTGGTCACATGACAGAATGTTCTAGAATATGAGTCATCTTAATGGAATCTTTACTTGTAAACAAAAATCAACCTTGACCTTCAAATTGAGAAAACATATTGATCAAAACAACCTAATTCAAGGACACTAGTTAAACATGTTTTTCCTGATAACATTAAGATTTAAGCAAATATTAAAGTGAAGAAACATTTATAATTTCCTAAAATATTTATAATATTATATAAACATCATACATAACACTACCGAGAAAATAATTCCAGAAGAAAATAACTTATCGAAGTTCCAGTAGAGGTTGAAAAATGATTACAACGATACAAAACCAACATTAACAAAATTCATTCGTAGATTGAAAAAAGAGAAATATATCATTTACTATAGAAATCGAAAGCTTTACACACAGTTAAAAATGATACACTGTTCTGTCATGTTTGCAAAACAAGCAGAGTTTAAATTTTACATTGAACTGAATAAAACTTTGAGACAAAAATCTACCATCTATTTCAAAAGGATTTATATAAATTGGTGAATAATGCTTTATTTAGCAAACATATGAACTTTCCAGGAAAAAGAAAACCAGTTAAAATATGTGCAGTTGAATAAAAAAATTTCAAATGACAGAGAGATCTATCATTTGAAAGGAGAAGAATAATGGATGATGATTTAGTATCTGTTAATCTGAAAACAAAAACATCAAATTAACAAAACCTATTCATGGTTGGTTCACATTGTTATAGGTATCGAAATGGCTGATGCATGAAGTTTACTACATCATTTCAAAAAATAAATACGATGATACAGTGAGACTGCTAATGACTAATATTGATTCACAGTGTTATACATGTTGATACGGTGATACAATGAGACTGCTAATGAGTGATATTGATTCACAGTGTATACATGTTGATACGGTGATACAATGAGACTGCTAATGACTGATATTGATTCACAGTGTATACATGTTGATACGGTGATACAATGAGACTGCTAATGACTGATATTGATTCACAGTGTATACATGTTGATACGGTGATACAATGAGACTGCTAATGATTATATTGATACACAGTGTATACATGTTGATATGGTGATACAATGAGACTGCTAATGACTGATATTGATTCACAATGTATACATATTGATATGGTGATACAATGAGACTGCTAATGACTGATATTGATTCACAGTGTATACATGTTGATACGGTGATACAATGAGACTGCTAATGACTGATATTGATTCACAGTATATAGATGTTGATACCGTGACAAAATGAGACTGCTAATCACTGATACTGATTTACAGCGTATACATAATGAAACAGAAAACTTTAGGTTTATGACACTAGTGGCTACAAAAAGAACAGCATATTTGGGTTACCACAACAACACAAATATGAAAGGGCCTGGACGTTTCAAAAATGAAGTGATTAGTGTATCAGTTAGAGAGTTCTTTAGGTTATGGTCAAAACTGTATTCATTTGGACAGCAAAGGTAACACACAGAGAAATAACTTGTAAGATACAAAGAGATAACTGGTAAAACTTTAACTGAAACGGAGTTGGAAAAAAGGGGCAGAAAGAAAATAAAGAAAACATATGAAATCTTTTTCAATGCAAGATCGCCTAAAATATCAAAGTTATGTTCAGATGTCGTAACTCTATCAGCAAGTACCTTAATTATTATAATTCTACAAGTTGTTGATTTAAAACAATTATAGACAGGATTGGACATCAAATGATATCCTATAATTCACTGTTTATTTCATTTACGTTATGACCACCGCTAGTAGTTATAGGTGGGTAACTGGGTACTGGGATGGCACTCTGGGTACTCTATGGGAATTTAACGTTGCGATGTCACTCTGGGTACTCTACGGGAAATTAACATGGTGGGGCCTCTCTGGGTACTCTACGGGAAATTAACATGGTGGGGCCTCTCTGGGTACTCTATGGGAATTTAACATGGCGGGGGCACTCTGGGGTCATACGGGAGTTTAACGTGGCGGGAGTCGTACCGTAATGTAGTGACGAAGACAACGTTCATTACCATCAAAAAACACTGGGGGGGGGGGTTGATAGTATTAGACGTTGTATTCGTCACTACATTACGGGAGGGTGTGGGGGACTATAATTAATCTTTCTTGAAAAAGGGTGGTCCTCAAAAGGACCGTTGGAGGAAGATTATTATTTCCTCCAACATTTGGTAAAGAAGCTTAGGAAGGTGGTGGATCTTTTTTTCTTGGTTGGAAGTGTTGGTGAATCAGGTAGCCAGTCAGGATGTTTCATCCGCCTGAATTTCATCCAATTTAAATTCAGGCGTTCGAATTCCTTTTCTTTCCTGGCCTGTTCTTTCTTGGAGCGTTCAAGAGCCCACAAGATCTTAATCTGAGCTACTTCCTTTTCTAAAACTTTCTTTAACAATGCCTTCACCATGTGAAGGTTCACCTCTTCGCGCCTGGCGTTACTGGCGGGTGGATACAACCATTCATCTTGTTGAACAAGGTGAAGGAAGTTCTCCACCTCATGCAGTAAATCCAGACTCTTCTTGATGAACCCCACACGGCAAGGGGTTGAGGAAGATTTTGTATTTCCTCCACCAAAACATCATTCACCAACCTTCTCGCTGATTTGAGAGCCGCTAGTTGGCTGGTGACAAATGGTTTGGTGGTAGGATATCTCCACCAATACTCCAACCTTTCCATCAAGGACTCCACATCCACCATTCTATCCCAAGCTTCTTGTAACAATTCAACAGAGTTCATTCTTGTAGAGTGAAAGTGTGAATGGCGTCACTGTGGAAGGCACCGCTTTATATGCGAGAAGCGCGGACGTGATGGAAAACATCCCCTTTTTTTCCCCCCAAAAAACCATACATACAAAAAAAAAACACACCACACTATCCTTTTTTATATCAATCACAAACTTACACAAAAAACAAAAAACATACAAGGGCAAAGGGTTTTTCTTTTGTTGGGTAGACTATCACAAAACAAAAAAAATAACATACAAACATATAAAACACTAATATATATATATATATATATATATATATATATATATATATATATATATATATATATATATATATATATATATAGGCAATCATTGGAAAAATTAATCTTTTCTTGAGTAATGGTTGGCCCTAAAAAGGGCCGTTGGTTTTTTTTTGTTTTTGGGTTTAGCATTTACATCTTTGGCTAGGTCTTCTTTTTCTTCTACTTCTTCTAACTTCTGGTCCGTAGAGAAGTACTCTCTTCAAACATCCTTGACCTTCGATGTAGATACGTCTTTTCCATTCTATTGATTCTGTTATTTTTGTGATAGCCCATGAGGCTTTCACATACATTGGGAATGCTGGAGACAATGTTTGATGCTTCCACGCTAACCCACATGATTTAGTCTTTTTGAGTGGTTCTGGAGAAAACCGGTGAAGCTTTATGAGACAAGCGGTATTATATATACCTTACGATCGGATTGAAATGGATCGAAATCAACTACCAATCCAAATGCGGTTTACAAGTGGGTCGGGTTTTCTTCCAATGGGAAGAGAGCGGGGGTATGACGTCATCTCGGGTATAAAGGTATCGTAGCGTTCGTTGGGTTTATTACTTTTTCGACAGCCTTCATGGAGACGACTGGAAAGACAAGTCATATGTATTGGAGTGAGCCTTCAATGATTAATGCTGCTGCATTAATGAACTTCTGGCCGGAAGACTTTGATTTAGATTTACTAAATCAAGATTTTGAGACTACTAATACTACTACTACTGCTACACCAATGATGGATGAATTTAAAAAAAGGCAAATGGAAGAGATGGAAAATTTTTAAAAAAGCAACGAGAAGAGGACGAAATGTTTCTTCTTCTTCAACAGCAGCAGAAAGAAGAAGAAGAGAGAAGAAGAAGACAAAGTGAGGAAGAAATCAGACAGCAGCAGCAGTTACAAAAGGAAAAGAAGAAGGAAACAGTAAAGGAAGGCATCAATCTTGAAGAAAAAACCGTAAGTCTGTTAGAAGAGATATTATATGAGTTAAAATGGATGACCAATGTCTATAAGTATTCTTTAACTCATCAAGCACCTAAACGAAAAAGACCATCACGGGCTAAACAACATTCTTCTCAGCCTACCAGTTCTAGTGAGATGCCACCACCGATGCCACCACCACCACCAACACCACCAGTGACTACCACCATAAGCAAAACACCATCAGTAGCAGCAGCATTAACAGGATATGGATTGGTTCGTGGTAAAGGACAACGACATTTGAAGTTGATTTGAAGTTTGTTTTTAACCAAAGCAACAACAACAAAAAAACAAACAACCCAATGGTCCATTTAAGGGCCCCCAGATTTCTAGAAAAGAAATCAAATTGCCAAAAATCAAGTTAAAACTTAAAAAATCCCATTGTGTTGTATATAAGTGTGAGTGCATGTGTGCGTGCATGCATCTATACTCTAAAACAAGATAACACAAAATCACTTACTTTTTTCTCCAGTCTGGTGTATTCTGCCATTTTTTTTTACAAAATAATTCAGCAATAACATATAACACCAAAAAAAACACACAACAAAGTTCCTTTTTTTGTTCACTGTCTGTCTCTCTTGTTCTTCTTGAATTTCTTCTTCATAGGGACCCAGATCTTCAAAGGAACCATAGGTGCCTTGGGTTCATAATTTTCTTTTTCATTCTCACTGTCTTCCGTGCATCTTACTCTCTTCTTACTTTTCTTGATGATATGTTCTTCTTCTTCTTCTAGGTTTGAAGATCCTTCGGCTTCCTCCCTCTCCTCTGATAAATTTTCTTCCTTTTCTTCTTCTTCTTCTTCTTCTTCTTCTTCTTTTTCTTTCTGAGGGCACTCCGAAGACCAATGTCCTGGTCCTTTACAATGATAACAGATATCTTTTGTTTTGTCTCTCTTTTGCTGTTGACGTTGTGGACATTCTGGAGCTCAATGTCCTTTCTCTTGACAGATATAACAAGTATCTTGACTTTTATCTCGAGAGGTAGAGGAGGAGGAGTAGCCCTTACTCTTACTGCTAGTATACTTTCGAATGACTGTCTGCAAATCAATCACGAAAAAAGCAATCTGTCTTTTTGACTCTTCCATCTTTACAGTTTGAAAGTTCAATCACCAAAGACTGATTCTGAAGGTAAAAAGGTCTCTCTTTATATACTCATCTCCCTATATATAAAGGTACCTGGGTGAAAACTGAATCAGTTTCAAAGTAAAGTTCAAGATGAAAAGATCACGCCCAAGCCATGAGAAACCTGAAGAAGAACAAGAACAAACAAAGAGGCCACGACGACGAAGGTATTCCGTGCCACCTGAAACACCCTTAGATGAACTACTAGCTCAAGTCCATGCCAGTGACTTCGAAGACGAGATGAGTGAACCTGAAACCTTACCACCACCTTCCAAACCACCCAAAACAAAAACCACTACCAGAACCCCTGACCAAGAAACACCACAATCTAGTACTTTGGCTCCTCCTGAAAATTACTATCGGATTCGAGAGACTCAAAAAATAATTCTCGAAAATTTAGAACCACGGCGTACACTCACACGGTTCACTTCAAAGACTTTAAGTCCGAAGTACCTCCCGAGAAAGTGGTGGGTTCATTAGCGATTTGTGGGAATCTGTCTTAATGAACTTGAAACGGCAATGTGGAGCCAAAGTAGATGATCGCTTGAGACTGGCCATCCATCATGACAACTTGAAGAGTCCCGTTTGGATTGAGTTCAGCACCCCTGCAGAATTAACGCCAGACAAAGTCATGTCTAAAATAGAACATGTGCAACAATCCAATAACAAGTTTTACATCACCGATGGAAAGGCTACACTTTACATGACACACGTTGCTCCACCTCGAGGAAGTGGACGAAGTAGGAAACTGTTATTGGTGGACGATCTTCGTACTACCAAATTCAGTGTCGTCCAAATTAACAATACTCAAGACCAAATGTGCTTAGCCCGAGCTATCGTGGTGGGCCGCACCTATGCTAACAAGAACGAGAGTAAAGAATGGAAAAAAGCCTGGAATAACATTCGACGATCTAACAAATACAAACAACGAAATGAGGCAGAACTCCTGTTACAACGAGCGGGGATCCCTAAAGAGACCGTGTGTGGCATTTCTCAAATGCAGCAACTTCAAGATGTTTTGTCTCCTCATCATACTTTGAAAGTTCACCCTCAAGAAGTGCGCGGAGCTCTACTGTTTCGAGGCCCCGATTTCCCTGAGGGAAAATACATTCATCTTTATCACCATCAAGAACATTTCGATACCATAACTAGTATTACCGGATTTTTGGGACACTCTTACTACTGCGAGAAATGTGACAAAGGATTTAACAATCGGGAGCGACACATTCATTGCGGAGCAAGATGTCGGGGCTGTTTAGCGGACCAACCATGCCTTTCTGAACAACAACAAAATCACGTCCATTGTGAGACGTGTCGACGAAGTTTTGTTAGTTCCTCTTGCTACGAACAGCATCGCAAGACACAAGAACACCAACAAACATGTGCTTGCGACTTATTGAAATCGTGTTCCACGTGTGGAAATCTAATTCGAACCAATGACCCAAAGAGACACGTTTGTGCTGGCAAGAAAAAATGTTATATTTGTCAACAGATCGTCGATTTTGATCATCGATGTTTTATTCAAAAGTTTGACAAGACAGAGAAGAAAGAAATAAAGAAGAACAAGAACAAGAAACAAGTAGATTTCATCTTTTTTTATTTTGAATGCATGCAAGAAACTGGCATTCACATTCCAAATTTCTGTGTGGCGCATCGGGCTTGTGATCAGTGTATTCAAGAATCGATTCATTTTCACTGTTCTCATTGTAGTCGAATTCCAGGAGGACGTGAAAAAAATCTTTCGTGGAGTGAACACTTTGTCTGAGTTTGCTGAATGGGTTTTAGACCCTACCACCCACGACAGTTGGAGCGAAGAAGACATTCAACGTTACGGAGATTGTCATCGGTATGCCACCGTCATAGCTCACAATTTTTCGGGATACGATGGGCAGTTTTTACTCAATTATTATTTGAAACATGGGACCGAACGCCCTGAAGTCACCATGAACGGAAAAAAGCTCATCTACATGAAAGTAGGACAAGTCCAGTTTAAAGATTCAATGAGTTATTTTGCCATGCCTTTGAGTCGCATGCCAAAAACGTTTGGCATGACAGAAATGGCTAAAGGCTACTTTCCTCACTTCTTTAACACGGAAGTTAATCAACAGGCTGTCCTATCTCATTTGCCTGACCTTCATGATTACGACCCCGACGGAATGCGCCCCGAACAGCGAGAAGCTTTTCACACTTGGTACCGCGCTCACCAGAACGATCCATTTGACTTTCAAGAAGAGATGCTCAAATATTGTCGATCGGATGTAGATATTTTAAGACGTTGTTGTGGAAAATTTCGAGAGTTATTTCTCGATCATGGGGAGGTCGATCCTTTGAAAGATGCAGCCACCTTACCTAAAGCCTGTTCCTTAGTCTACAGACAAAATTTCATGCCCGATAACCAACTAGCCATCATCGACTCCAACACGGGTCTCTTTGCTAGTCGTCAATATTCGGTCAAATCTTTACGTTGGTTTCATTACTTGTGTGAAAAAGAAGACAAATGGATACAACATGCTAGAAACGGAGGAGGAGAAAAGAAGATTGGAGGTTATTCTGTGGATGGATTTGATTTAGAAAACCCGTACACAGTGTACGAGTTTCAGGGTTGTTTGTTTCACGGATGCCCAACTTGTTATCCTGATCGAGACATGAAAAGCCCTTATTCAGATTCTACCATGTAACAGTTATACGAACAGACTTGCCAACGACGACTCAAATTAGAAAGTCAAGGTTACCAAGTGATAGAAATGTGGGAGCACGAGTACGATCGACGTTTGAAAACCGATCCTGAATTTAAGAACATTACTCAAAGTTACGACGCGGCCGACATCGAACCTTTAGATCCGCGCCACAGTTTATTTGGAGGACGAACCAATGCCACTCGCTTACTGTACGACGTGAATGAATCCCAAGGAGAAGAAATCAAATACATCGACGTGTGTTCTTTGTATCCTTGGGTGTGTAAATATCCTCGTTTTCCCACCGGTCACCCTGAAATTTTGACAGAACACATCGACGTGGAACACATTCGTCAATACGAAGGATTAATCAAATGTAAAGTCTTACCTCCGACAAACTTGTACCATCCCATCTTACCTTACCATTGTCAAAGAAAACTGATGTTTCCTTTATGTCGGACGTGTGCCGAAACGTGCAACCAAGATCATCCCTGTCACCACACGAAGGAAGAACGGTCTTTGACAGGAACGTGGGTGAGCGCCGAATTGTTTCGGGCTCTGGATCGTGGATACCGTTTGTTGAAAGTGTACGAAATCTGGCACTTTCCAACTACAGCCCAATACCAAAAAGACGACGCCACCAATCATCCAGGCATTTTCTCGGGGTACGTCAATCAGTTTTTAAAACTGAAACAAGAAGCTAGTGGTTATCCTTCGTGGTGTCAAACTCCCGAAGACCAAAATCGATTCAAAGAAGAATACCGTGATATCGAAGGCATCACTTTAGAAGAGGTGGAAAAAAATGAAGGAAAAAGATCGTTTGCGAAAGTGATGCTCAAAATGATGTGATGTGGGGAAAAATGGCCCAACGTACGATCTTACCCAAAACGGAATACGTGGACGATCCTTATCGCTACTTTAAACTGGTGGACGACAAAAGTATTCTAGTCAAACACGTCGAAATCGTCCGCGATGATTTGATCATTGTCAATTTCGAAGAAGAACCCAAGTTTGTCAAACCTGACAAGTTTAGCAACGTAGTCATTGCCGCCTACGTGACCGCTCATGCTCGTTTGAAATTGTATGACGAATCGTTAGATGTCTTGGGAGATCGTGTCCTGTACTTTGATACTGACAGTTGCATCTACATTCATCGCCCCGGTTGCCCCCACCCTACCATTCAAGGAGATCGTTTAGGAGCCTGGACAGACGAGCACCTTCAAGATACCATTTTGAGTTTTGCCAGCGGTGGTCCTAAAAATTATCTGTACCGATACCGAGACCCACAAGGTCAACTTCACACCTCCTGTAAAGTCAAAGGGTTGACTCTCAACTATCGAACTAACCAAGTCGTGAACTTTGAGGTTTTAACAAATGCTTTACTGTCTGGACAAGTGAAAGACTTTCAAGTACCCACGTTAGAACCTCACAAGATTGTACGACTACCTAATCATCAAATTGTGACTCGACCTGTTCAAAAAGTGTATCGCATTGTGTACCAAAAACGAGTGAGACTTCCAGATCACACGACTTTACCTTAAGGACACGCCAATTTGGAGGAGTATAAAAAAAGGAAACCCTCTTGAACAGGAAAAAAAGACAACACCAAAGAGATGACTTCAACATTGGCCTTGCCTGACTATGGTGAGTGTGGCAGTCGCTTGAAAACGTTCAAAAATTGGCCTAAACACATGCCTGACTATTGTTATTGTCCTCATCGATGGAGCACAAGCAAACTTAGGAACAATGGATTACCTACTTCCTACGCTTTAGCCAGAGCAGGCTTTGTTTACTTTGGACAGGGAACCAAAGTACAGTGTTTTAGTTGTGGTGTCACTATTCGTATGGATTGTAAGAAATCAGCTCTCCTGGAACATGTCAGATGGTCACCAAACTGTGCTTACTTTTCTTTAGCGTTTCCACCGATCACATTACAATACTTTTCGGATGGTACAGTCGACAGGTATAAAAAAGGAACCCCTTCCAAGCCTAACCCTTCATTCTAACTTTCAACGTTAACCAAGAAGCAAGAAGATGAGTCACGACTTGGAGTGTGATGCAGTACCATGCGATGAAACGGATTCTGTACGGTTTGGTATTCCCGATTCACACGTTCAAAAGGATTCCGTAGCTTGTAACATCTTGAATTCAGGACCCTCTCCAAGTCTCACCACTCATCGGCCACCCTCTAAAGAGGCAGTACGCCCTTTATGTTTTACTGGAAATACTAAAGGAACTGGTATTGACGTTAATGACAACAAGGTGAATGTTGGTCCATATTCGCATATCAGAATACCTGTGAGTTTACTTGGTTATTCCAAGTATGAAAGTCGACTCGAGTCATTCAAAGACAAGTGGCCAAAATTTCTACAAGGACCTAAACCCGAAGGTTTAGCCAGATCTGGATTTAAATACGTGGGAGAAGGATATAAAGTTCAATGTTTCAGTTGTGGTGTGAAACTTCACCAATTTGAGCCTACCGACTCAGCTGACATTGAACATGCCAGATGGTCTCCGCACTGTCACTTCTTACCTTTAGTCGCCTTAGAACAGTACGGGTACGATGAGCCAGATGCCAAACAAAAGAAGAAGTAAAAAAAATTCCATGGCGGAGGAGAATACTTCTTTTTCTTCTTTAGAAGAATACATTACTGGTTTACCTTTGGAGTTGCAAGAACATATTTTTCAGTATATACCTCCTACCTTAGAAGATCGCATTTGTGGTTTACCTTTGGAGATACGAGAACGGATTTACAAAGAATTTGTTCAGATTCAAGTGAAACGTAAAGAACAGTTACATCCTTTACGACATACCTGTTGTAACCAATGGTATTTGAAGACGATAAGACATTTGATTGCTTGTAATATATTCAAATGGTCAGACATTGATGAAGAACTACATTACAATTTTAAGAAATTGGTTGGTGCCACCTACAATGTGGCAGTGGAATATAGAATTCGATGGAATGAAGTGAAGGAAAAAAATGTGACTAACAGACAAGAATACCAAAAACTGTTACAAGAACTGTCCCCTCAAGACGAATCAACTTTACGTCGTTTGAAATTTGATAGGATAATTACTCAAGCTTGTTTTGGATCATATCCTTTACCTACCGATTCCGTTTGGTTGGTGTGTGAGTATTTTGTCACCAAGAAGACTACTTTAGAAGACCGCATTCGTGACTTACCTTTGAAGTTGCGAAAACGCATTTACGATGAGTTGGTTCAGATTCAAGTGAAACGAAAGCTTCAAGTGATTCCTCGATTTCAATGCTATGGCTACTTTCGTCGCATCAGAAGACTGATTCTGAACAACAACTATCACGAGTATCGTGAAGAATACAAAAAAGAGTTACTTCTTTCCAAATCGGAAACTTTACCCAAGTACAATTATGGCATGCCTTTGAATGTGCGCGAAAGGATTTACCAAGAGTTTGTCAAGATCCAAGTGAAACGTAAACTCAAAGTCATTTCTCGATTTTTACACTATACCTTCTTTCAAGGTCATAGAAGAATGATTATGGAAAACGTCTATCGCACGTACCATCCTGAAGGAGACTGTCTCAAAAGGTACCAACCTTGGGAGCCTGGCTATAAAAACATGCCACCCAAGATACCTACCTTTGCCATTGACCCCTATAAAGAGGCGGCACGTCTGCACTGTTCACGTCACTCCTGTCTATAAAAGAGTTGGTATGCCTGAGCTCCACACGTCACTCGTGAAACGGATTCCGTGGAAGGAAATCACAGATCATGTTCAGACCTTAGAGGATTATAAAAAAGTGATACAAGAACTGTTTCCATTGAATTTTGGACGTTATGTGGTGTGTGTCTTAGTGACTGCTTATCTTGGAATTCGTTTTCCAGGACATTCGTTGTAGACTATTTTTGAGGACAAGTGTTTGCCTTGGATTCTTTTGGAGGATCCGTGGTTGTTTTGGACTCAATTGTTGAGTTCCAAAAAACAATATGACCCTGTGTTCTTCTTCGGACTTAGTAGAAGAAGAAGACTATAAAAACTTGATTTTATCAGTACAAGAAAGAAACATTATACGTAAAGCGTTGAGAGTGGTCATGAAAATCAGTGAGGAACCTCCATGTGAAGAAGACTTTCGTCACACTTTATCTGTTTATAAAACATTTCAAGAAGTGTGTATTGCTAGTGAGTTACACCAACACCTTTTCAATTGGAAAGATGTACGTCCCTGGAGAAACCTTGGTTTCCAATATTGGCTACAAGAAGTGGCTCAGTTTGCCAAAGATTTGGCAACATATCCATAAGGGTCCAAAAGTGAAAATATGGGAACCTCAATGGGAAACCCTGAAAGAAGAAAAAGAAGAAGAACCTGACACCACTGCTGTTCAAATACCTCTTGAGGAACACAACCCTTCCTTGCCACCGTCGTCAGAGGATTCAAAAACAAAGACGAGCAGAAGAATGCCACCACCCCAAACAGTGTCTGTGTCTTTAATTACTAGGACACGAAAATATTGTTGTACATTGACTTGTTTAGAGATAACTTTAAATGTTTTAGTGGTAGTCTTCATTGTGTACGTGTTCATTTTAATTGCATATTTTCTCACTAATTCACTTCTTCGTGTTCGTGTAAAGTTGTAAAATATGTTTTTGTTGGTTGTTTGTTTTTTTTTTTGTTTTTTTTTAAAAATAAACGTGTATGAAAATGTATAAAATGTCTTGGGTTTTTTGTCTTCTTCTCAAAAATCTTCTTACCTCAGACATGGCTACATCTTCTTCTACCTCGTCTACCTCCTCCTCTTCTGTGGTTAAAGTGATTGACGAAAAGTTAGATCGTCCCAGTTGGAATGCTTTGTATCTGTGCCATCCATTTAACATGTTGATTGCTGGACCGAGTGGTTCAGGTAAAACCGAATTTGTCAAACGTTTGATCGAACATAAAGCTATTTTGTTCCATCGTCCACCTCAACACATCGTGTGGTGTTACAAAGAGTGGCAAAAGTCTTACACGTTATTGAAAGAAAGTCAAGGAGAAACCATTTCGTTTATAGAAGGCATCCCTCACCAAGACGATGAAATTGTGTCTGACGTGACTCAAACCCATTTGGTTATTTTTGATGACATGTTAGGAGAAAACTTTGGTTTACACGAAAAGGACACCATCGTAATGCTAGTATTGTCTACATTACTCAAAATTTATTTCAACAAAGTAAAGTCCATCGAACCATTAGTCTGAACGCTCATTACGTGGTCTTGTTTAAAAGCCCCAGAGACAAATCTCAAGTACAAGTGTTAGCCAAACAGTTAGGGGCTCCTTGGTTGAATTATGCGTACGACGATGCCACTCAAACCCCTCACGAGTATTTACTCATCGACTTAAAACCCACCACTCCTGACTATTTGAGATTTCGTGCTCAATTATTTCACCCTTGGGTTGAAGAAGGTGGTTCTGTCATTTACACGTCCCCTTCAGCCCATTTTTGAAAGGAAAAAAAAAACTATAAAAACAACCTACTACGTCATTTCTGTCTCACACTCTTTTGAGATGGCTTCCTTTCAACCTCATCCTTCGGCTAAATTGATTCGTGCCTTGTATGGTATCAGTCGTGAAAAAAATGCACAAGTCCGTGCTCATTTGTTAGAAGCGAGTCTTAAAGAAGTGTTACGATGGTTTACAAGGCATCATTCACATCCCTCATCAAACTCAACTTTTTTTTCAAAGGCATAAAGCGGCATTGTCACAACTGGCCGATCCTAGAATCGATTCACGGACTAAAAAACAAATCATTTTAACTCCTGGTGGAAGTGGTTCTTTAGGAGGGATTATGATTCGTTCCCTTTTGAAATGGGATCCTAATGCCCAAGCCAAAAAACCCAAATCACCCAAAAAGAAGAAGAAAAGTCCAAAGAAAAAGAAAAAGAAAGCCACCAAAAAAAAAGAAAAGCCCTCAAAAGAAGAAGAAAACAACACCACCTGCCACCACTACCATCCGCCGAAAGAGAGGTACTGCTGCAGCCAGGAAGAAAAAAATACCACCACCACCACAGCAACAGACCCCATTAGTGACAAGGTCACCTTTTGCGTCCACATCTTCTTTGTCTTCTTCTTCACCACCTTTCACCATGATGCCTGCCAAACCAGACTGAAGTCCCGTGTTTCCTAATTTAATGCAAAAATGGAAACCTATTTCGAAAGTCACCCCTTCGGGACCGTCGACTTCAGCTGATTTTGCCATGGCAGCAGCCGCCAACAAAGTACCATCCCCTAAAACCAAAGTCCAAGAAAGAACCGGCGTGTTACAAAGTTTACTGGATTTATCCAAACAAGAATTGAGACGATTTAGTCCCTTGAAAACACCTCAACGTCGAGTGAGGCCTGTCGTGAAGTTGGTACGCCGTGCGGACAATCAGTGGAGACGTGTTCCAGTATAAAATAGAAGGGTGAAATGCCAAAGACTTCAGACTTATTCCTCACCTCTAAGATGGCTCCCAAACGTGCACACCACCACCACCAAAAAAAAGAAGAAAAGTAAAACCAGCAAAAAAGGACGACTTCCCCCTCGTCTGGCCAAACATTGGGATGTCTTGTCTGTCCTAACCAAGTCCAATCCTCCCATGCGAAAACAACTCATTCAAACAGCCCCTAAAGAAATCATCGATACCGTGTGTGAATGTTGTTTGAACGTGTTGAAAGGAACGGTACCTTTGTCCAAGATACAGAAACAAAAATTAGGGAAACATCGGAACGTTCTTCGTCAAATGGTAAAAAAGAAAATGCCTCTTCAACAAAAGAAGAAAATGTTGGTACAACGAGGTGGATTTCTGCCTATGTTGATAGGACCGTTGTTAAAAATAGCCGCTCCTTTGTTAGGAACGATTGCTGGACCACTTTTAGGAGGGGTCATGCGATAACAAAAAAAAAAGAAGATAAAAAGGACCACCCTTCTCTGAAAAGACCACACCTTTTTGGTACCTTTGGATGAAATGGAAGGACGAAAACTGACTTTAGTACCTTACAAACGATGGATGGAATTTCATCGTTGGAACGAACAACGGATACCTCATTTACCACCCAATCCTAATCTCAACGAAATGTCCCAGTTACAACAAGAAATACAATCCCTGATGGAACGCAGCGATTTGTCCGAAACAGAAAAATCCCAACGGTACGGTCAACTTTTACAACGTCTGCAACTCTTTCGCCAAAAAGCAGTCGACGAAACAGCTCCACCCACTCTGAGAGATTTTAAGGCGATGATGAAAAGCGAACCTAAAGTCACCACCACCACTAAAAGAGACACCGCCACGGGGACGACAGAAGACGACGAGCCTCGAGAAGTGTTTCAAACTCCGTCTGCTGGTATCTCTAGTAAAATTTCAGCGTCCTTGTTGACACCCTCACCTACTCCTCATCGAGAAAAAATGAAAGATTGGGTTCATAAGAAGATGTCCACTCCTTCTTCAGCAGAAGAAGGAAAGAAAGACAGCAAGACTGAAGTGAAAAAAGAGACTAAGAAAAAACCTGCCATCACCACTCCTGTGGCTCGTCGAACGCGTCAAGCTACTTCGTCCAAACCTCACGGTACTCAAAGTAGTAGCATCGAACACTTTTGGTGACTTATTCATCAGTCATGGAGAAATTGTTAGCAGCCTTTATTACAATCCGGGTCATGCTGCTGGCTACGGAGGAGTTCAAAAATTATATCGAGCTGCTAAAAGTAAATTGAAAAGTGTACGTTTACCCGAAGTACGACGATGGTTACAAGAACAATCGATGTACACGTTACACAAACCCATTCGACGTACATTTTCTAGAAGTACCACTCAAGTGGAAGGCATCGATCATCAATGGCAAGCCGATTTAGCCGACGTCTCTCATTTATCCACTTACAATCGTGGTCACAAATATTTGTTTTGTGTCATCTACGTGTTTTCCAAATTTGCTTGGGTCGTGCCTTTGACCTCTAAAAGCAGTACCGAATTGGTACGTGCCTTAAAATTGGTCTTGAAACAAAGTGGACGTCAACCTTTACGATGGCAAACTGACAAAGGCACCGAATTTCTAAACCAAGCTTTTCAAAAAGAATTGAAACAAAGACAAATTCATTTTTTTACTACCGAAAATCCTGAAACCAAAGCCAGTATCGTGGAACGTTTTCAAAGAACTTTGAAAGAACGCATGTGGAAATATTTTACACATCAACATACTCTCAAGTACATCGACGTGTTACCCCGTTTGGTCAAAGCGTACAATCAATCGTACCATCGTAGCATCGGATGTGCCCCCGAAGAGGTCAGCCATGAAAACGAAGTGGTCGTATTTGATAAATTATTTGGTTCACCCCAGACAAAAAAGAAGAAGAAAACCTTGTTGGAGTTAAAGACGGGAGATTGGGTTCGCATCGGAAAAACCAAACGTACTTTTGACAAAGGTTATTTACCCAACTGGACCACCGAATTGTTTCGTGTCACTACCCCCGTCCGTGGACGTAATCCTCCCGTCTATAAATTGGAAGACATGCACGGTGAAGTACTCAAAGGAACATTTTACTTGCCTGAGTTACAACGAGTGACCAAAAAAGAAGACGCCTTGTACGACATCGAAAGCATTCTCGAACAAAGAACACGTAAAGTAGGTAAACGTCGAATAGAAGAAGTCAAAGTACGTTGGAAAGGATATCCCCCTAGTTTTGATTCTTGGATTGCTGCTTCTCAAGTCGTCGACTATAAAAAGAAAAAGAAGTAAACTAACAACATGCCATTCAACACAGCAGCAACCCAGACTTCAACGACTCCTTCACAGAGTTCTTCTCTTCAAGAATTACAAAAACAACCACTTTGGGTGTGGTGTGGAGAACGTGTGCCTAAAAATCAAATCGTCTTTTTCTGCCAAATCTTTGTAGTGTATTGTGTCATCGCCGCAGCCATTGCCAATTTGAGTTTACAACAAGGAGACAAACAATTGTGGACCATTTTACTTAGCAGTTGCATCGGTTATCTTTTACCCAGTCCCTCTTTGAAATTTACGACGACGACGGACAACAGTCACCACCACGGGAGTACGAGCAACGCCAGTCCACCTTCTTCCAGTCACCACCACAATACCAATTCTCTTTTGGAACCTTTTGAACATCATTCTTCTCTCCACTTGAGTGACTCCTCGGACACCAGAACCACTTTTGAACTATGAATGACCAATTTTATTTAACGTTACCCAGTGACAGTTCCATGGATGTGTTTCCCAACAACAGATTATGTTGTTTCACGGCCAAATTACCTCAATCCATCCAGTTGGATCACGATGCTCATTGGGAAGTGGGTTTGGTAGAAATCATTCATCCTACGCAAATCATTAACATCAACAAAACTCAAAACACTATGGTTGTGCAAATCTTGAACAAAAAACTACATGATGAGTTGGAGAAAAATGATCCTGAAATCTGGAAAGAAGACCCTGACAATCCAGATCCAGACATGAAGGGAGCATTCAAAAAGTTAGTACCAGATCCTAAATCTACTAAACCTACTGTCTATTCCCAGATTACCCTGAGAATTCCTACAGGGTATTATTTTAGTGCTGAACATTTGGTGGACGCCATTAGAACCCAGTTTGTACGCCAATTTAACAAAGCCTGGGTACGAATTGCTTACCATGCTTTGTCACGCCGTTTAATCATCCAATTTTTCAAAGAGAGAGGGCAACTCCTTACTGAGAAAGATAAAGGTTTACCCTTGGAAGAGAGAAGATTCTTGAGCATTGAATTTTCATCTGGATTGTTTGGTATTTTGGGTGGAAATAAATCGCTTACCGCTGAAAGCGATATAGAGTTTGGAACCAACATAGAATTTGGACATAAATTTAAAACCCCTATCGAATTGAATGGTGGACTGAATTTAATGTTTGTGTACTCCGATGTGGTGGAGTACAACGTGGTGGGACACACATCCGCTCCGTTACTGAGAGTCCTTCCTTTCAAATTTGATACTGGTAGTAATTCTTCTGTTTCTGTGAGCGAAGATGGTGAAAGTAGTACTACTAGTAGTAGTGGTGCTGGTGGCAACACCTTTCACGTTCACCGTGAATTTGTACATCCTCATTATCTTCCAGTCAGTAAATCGTATTTTGACAGTGTCCACATTAGTATAAAAGGAGATTTGGGACAAGATGTACCATTCATTGACCAAGGAAAAGTCACGGTGAAACTACATTTTCGAAAAAAACAAGTTCTCTAACGAATTGTAACTGACCCCTCCAAAACAAAATGTATCCAGTGTACCAAGGAGTGGCTCGACAACGAGGACATGGTTTAGGAGATATGTTAAAATCGGCATTTCGGACGGTAGCTCCTATTTTGAAACCTATGGTGGCTCGAGGATTTCATGCCTTAAAAGATGCCGCTTTGACACAAGGAAAAGAATTTTTGCAAAATGTCCTCATCGACAAACAAAATCCTCAAGAAGCTTTTATGAGAGCAGGCAAAAATGTGTTGATGACCACTGGTAAAGATATTTTAGGTCTCCGAGAAAATCCTATAAATACGCTTCATGCTTCAGGCTCTGGCATTACTTCACAGCAGCAAGGACAAGGTAGAAAGAGACGACGACGACATCGAAATCCTTTCAAAGTTCATAAAAGAACACACGTTAGTAGTTCTTCCAGAAAGAATAGGAAAAGAAGAAGAACTGGTAGAGAATTAGACGTATTTGATTATTAAAAAAAACCCCATTGAAAATGATGCACCGAGATTCTTGCGAATGTCCCAAGTCCGAACTGGATCTGTTTTCTATGCCTCCCACCATGATGACGATGCAAGAATCCCAATGGGTGGAATTTCATCCTGTATCGTCTTTGACGGAATAAGCTCCTATCGAATTTGAAATCAAAGGACAAACCGAAGATTACATTGATCTGAATAACAGTTACTTGTACCTGAAACTCGTAGTACAAAAAAATGACAACACCCTTCCTGTGGAAAATTCCATAGTGGCCCCCGTCAATAATTTCATTCATTCTTTGTTCAGCGGAGTAGATTTGTACTTGAATAACAAACTGATCAGCAGCAGTTTGGATACTTACCCTTACCGTGCTTATTTGGAAAATCTCTTGACGTACGGAAAAGATGCCAAGAACACTCATCTGGATGCTTCCGTGGTCTGGAAACTTGACACTTCGACAAAGTTCGACAATACAGAATTACCTGTAGCAGCGGTATTAGGGGCAGGTGTGCAAGGTCAGCATGGATACGTAGCAGCAGTAGCAGCAGACCCAAAAAATGTCGGATTGAACGACCGTCGAAAGAAAATCATGCAAAGTTTAGAACTGATGGATCGTTTGCATTTGGACATGTGGTTGCAAAATAAGTATTTGTTGAATGGAGTGGATGTACGTCTGAGACTGAATCGAAGTAGTGGCGCTTTCCATTTGATGAGTGAAAACAATGAGTGGAAAACCATCATCCAACAAGCCAAACTTTACGTGCGACGTGTGGAAATCTTACCAAAAGTAGCTAGCGACATCAGTCAATCCTTGAGCAGAACCACTGCTAAGTATCCTGTACGACGCGTGGAAGTGAAAACCTTTACTGCAGCCGCTGGACTCCCATCCATGGTCGAAGATCACATCTTCCAGGGACAGCTCCCTAAACGCTTGATCATTGGTATGGTCAAAAATTCAGCCTTCAATGGAATCAACAATCAGAATCCATTCCAGTTTGAACACTTTAACGTCACCAAGATAGATGTCAGTCGAGATGGTAAGACCTTGTGTACCAGACCTTTTGAACCTGACTTTGGTCCCCAGAAAAATTACTTGCGATCTTACTTGAGCCTGTATGAAGCCACAGGTCAGTTAGGTCGCGACACCAGCCACGGCATTTCGTACGACGATTTTGCAGGAGGGTATGCTTTGTGGGGTTTTGATTTCACTCCGGACCAAGGACATTTCCACCCTATAAAATCAGGCCCACTTCGTGTGGAACTTCAGTTTGGTCAAGCTCTAGCCCAGACAGTAAACGTCGTCTTGTATGCAGAATTTGATAACACTCTAGAAATCAACAGCTTGAGAGAAGTGATTCTAGACTATTAGAAGAAAAAGAAGAAGAAGAAGAAAAGATGGAGAACGTAGAACCAATGGAGATAGATGAGGGATTCTGTGAAGTGAATCATTCAGAACCTAAAATAGAAGAAGAAATCAATTCAGTTCCTGAGGAGGTGTTTACTGGATTTATGACTTGTCGATGGCCAGAACACGAAAAACAGTTAGTGTCCTGTTATGCTCAGGAATTGAGTGACATCATTTACAGTCTGAGTGAAAAACATTGTTATGGATGTCAAAACGATCATCCCAGTCAGAAACAACACGAATGTTTGATGATGACAGGCGAAGAAAAATTGGATGAATATTTGGAAACAGCCTGGACACAAATCTCAGATGAACACTTGTTGAAACAGTGGTATAAAGACTTGGTGAATTCTTCTTCTCCTCCACTTACTCCTCTGGAGATCAAACGGATTGAAGGACTCATTGTACAGAGTGCAGACCCTATCCGACGTGAATATTCCTGGAATTACAAGACAGATCAATTCAAACATAAAGTCAGGTGTGAACTGATAGTTCGTTATTTCAAGTGGTAAAAAAAATGGATACCAGGGAACTTCATTACCTATTGAATCGCGGTTCCTACACTTCTTCTTGGAATCCTGTGGTGTGTGCTAAAGATGAACTACCTCATCGTAAACCAAAAAACGTTCATGCCTATGTCATCAATACTGACGACAGTGATCTACCAGGAACCCATTGGGTGGCCGTGTACTTTCCCAACACTCACTGTGTGGAATATTTTGATTCTTATGGATTACCTCCTTTGGAAAAAGACATCATCGAGTTTATGAGAAGAAATGCCGTCTCGACTAGATTCAATAATGTGAGACTACAAGGATCCGATTCCATGGTGTGTGGACAATATTGTGTCCATTATCTTCATCAACGCAGTCTTGGATATTCCTTAGAACATTTACTGACTTATTTTGATAGTGACTATGTTAGAAACGATGCTAAAGTACAAAAATGGTTTTGTGAACGTTATGGTTATCTCTTGTCTTTAGCTCACAATCGTAGTGTGCATCAAAATGATGTGGATGTAGAAAGTTTGACATTTACTTTACCTTCCCAACGTTGTCAACCTTGTAAATATGTTCCTGTTTAATATCTTGTTCATTGTTAGTTTTTTTATGTTAGAATAATTATTATTGATTAAAAAATGTTATTGTTGAAAAAAAATGGTGTTGTGTGATTTTTTTATTGAATTTGAAAAAAAATTATTATGTTCTCTCTCTCTCTCTTTCTATCGATCTAAAAAAGTTAAACCTTTTTTTCCTCTATCTATGATCTCCCTGTCGATCTGAAACCCTACCATGTTTTCCATCGCGTCCGCGCGTTAAGCATATAAAGCGGTGCATTGGCCAGTGTAGTCATTCTCGTTGACTCGTCAAGATCTCAACAGTTCCAAAAAGAAGAAATAAGATGGCCGCCACCAAGATTACAAAGCTGAATGAAGCTATGGTTAACATTCAGAGGGTAAAGAATCATTTGGTGGAGACCAACCCAGAGAGAAAGACGATGACGTTCATTCAAATGACACATGATCTAGTATTAGAGGTCCTGAGAGAAGAAATACTTAGGGAAAGAACAGAATGGGAGGCAGCACAACGACTACAGCAGCAGCAGCAGCAGCAGCAACAAAGACAACAACAGCAACAACAACTTATGCAGTCCAACAAACTATTTGACGGCGAAGTAAGTTGCAAGATTGACTGTGAAGAATTTGCTTTCTCTTTCACCCGAAAGAGACCTGCCTGTCTTAAAGCTGTGAGACCCATCGCTAAACGTGGCCGCCCTGCTGGAGCTACTGCCACGGCTACATCAACCCTAAGAAGTTAAAAACAACCACATAACTTCTTTTAAAACCGAACGGTCCTTTTAAGGGCCACCCAATCTCTAGAAAAGATTACTACTCTCATATTGCCATATATATTTTATGTTTTATATGTTTTGTAATGTTTTTGTGATGTTTTACCCCACAAAAAACCCTTCTCCCTTGTATGTAGTGTGTGGTGTGTGTTTTTTTTTAATGATAAAAAAGTAAAAAAATGAATGGAATGGTGTGTGGAAGTTTAATATAAAAAAAAATTTTTTTAAAAAGAGTTATGTGGTGTGTGAAAGTTTAATATAAAAAATTTTTTAAAAAATAACAAAAAATGGTTGTGTAGTGTGTGTAAGTTTTAAAAATAAAAAAAGTTTTTTTAAAAAAAAAAAAAAATAAGAATGGTATGGTGTGTGTTTGATTTTTATCAAAAGTAGTTTCTTTTAGGTCCGCGCTTTTAGAGTCAGGGGTGATGGAGTGCAAAATCCGCGAAGCCTAGAATGACGTCAAAAAGGAATGACGTCAGACGCGGGGTAGTGGGGTGATCTTTTTTTTGTGTTTTTTAGGTGAAAGGGATGTTTTCCTTCACGTCCGCGCTTCCAGTATATTAAAACAACGAATGAACAAAACTGAAATTATTAGACAAATTCGAGTGCATTTAGAGGTGGCGTGGCACCTCCTCCATGACTTAGAAAAAAAGGAGGAGGAGGAGAGGGAGAAGGAGAAGAAGAAAGCAAAATCCCCATCAGACCACACTCTATGATGGAGGAAGACAATAAGGAAAATTGGAATCCGGAATCGGACCATCCTCCGTTTGCATTAAAAAAATCCAACCGCTGCATGAGTGTAAATACATGGAAGGGGAGCTGCCCTGCATACAGGGCAAAGCCTGGAAGGTGCCCCCACCTCTAAAATACACTCAAAACAAAAAAATCCAACGGTCCTTTTGAGGACCACCCTTTTTCAAGAAAGATTAATTCTATTCCCCCACACCCTCCCGTAATATAGTGACGAAGACAACGTCTAATACTATCAAAAAACACCCCCCCCACCCCAGTGTTTTTTTGATGGTAATGAACGTTGTCTTCGTCACTACATTACGGTACGACTCCCGCCACGTTAAACTCCCGTATGACCCCAGAGTGCCAACGCCATGTTAAATTCCCATAGAGTACCCAGAGAGGCCCCACCATGTTAATTTCCCGTAGAATACCCAGAGTGACCCCGCAACGTTAAATTCCCATAGAGTACCCAGAGTGCCATCCCAGTACCCAGTTACCCACCTATAACTACTACCGCTATCGTCAGTAAGTGCTAATTATATAATATTCAAACACATTAATTTCAAGTAAAATAGACACACACAAAATCATTAGTAACTAATTAATATTGTGCAGACGCCCTTGAATAATATAGTTGACAGTTGTAAAAGATTAAACTTTTTCATATATTTCATTATCATTGTTTCTGGTGGCATTTTAGCATTTTTTGATCTGTTTTCACTAGACATCGCATTGTAGCGGACCTCCCTCGGCTACACTACCCCGAGTCTCGCTTTATCGGGTTCTTTGGGATAGATCTATATATTGGAGTGATACCCCGCTGTATCTATCTGAAGACTGGCACTCCAGAGTTTGACAGATTTCTCACCAGCGGGATATCGTCGTATCCTTGGCTTCTTCTTGACGGCGGGTGGCCAACCAGGTCGCTGACTGGATCGTCTTCCGAGTCGCCGACTGGGTCGCAGTCGTGGTCGCCGACTGGGTCGCCTACTGGTTCGGCGACTGGGTCGCAGTCGTTGTCGTCGACTGGATCGTCTTCCGGGTCGTCGACTGGGTCGCAGTCGTGGTCGCCGACTGGGTCGTCTACTGAATCACCGACTGGGTCGCAGCTGTGGTCGTCGACTATGTCGCCGACTGGGTCGCAGTCGTAGTCGTCTCTCCATCTAGATCGACAGCGAGACGAACAAAGACGTAATAAAGAGAAAGCCGAATCCTCGATTATAATCTGTATTCCTGAAAAGTCGTAACAACAAGATTCCCGTGCTCTTAGAACGGGCCTTGAAGCTCCTTTTCTCCGGTCGACGAAAGACCTTCCTATCTTTTAGAACCTCCCGGTCTTTCCTTTTCCTGTTCGGTGAACTACGGCCAAATGTGTTTGTTCCGGCGGGGTGGCTATACTGCTTCACTCAGAGGGACGTCTACAGGCTACATCAAACCATACCACACCACCATCGCAACCACAGTTCGCTCGTATATATACCCAACAGACGGGATCACGTGACCAAAAACTAAGACGCTAGATGGAGCTACAAAACCCGCTAATATTTAAAATCAAATCTTAAACTTTTAACGTAATGAAATTACTGTCCATGTGTTTCCTCGTCACAGTATATCTCGTATTCGACCAATGACATTTTCGTTGATATTTTAGATTACAGAAGTAACATGAATTACAATGAATAAACCATTCCATATCTAAATCTTCATCTACAACACTTGCATGTTTAGTAAAGTTTAACCACCGACGGTAAAGTCAATAGACTGAATACAAAACAGTTTTAACGCCGTATTTGATTTGATGTTTTTAGTCAGTCCCTGTACAATTCTAATTCATCACACGTGAATTAGCTTAACATGTTTATAGTTGTGATATTTTTCTTGATTGTAATATTTGTAGTATTGAGTGTTTTATATTATTTCTCCAATTCTTGTAAAACTTAATGATACATGATTTACAATAAGAACCAGTTTTATGAAATTTAATTATATCTTTTTGCTTTTACTATTTTACATTTCGGACATGTACTTGTTTTCATTATCTATATTTTTGATTTTTCTAAAATCGTCTTATAATATTGTCTTTTTCTACAAGTAACTTACTTTACAATCGTGAATTCACCACCTTGTTTCATATTAAACGGAAGGTTATCAATGGTAAAAAAAATATGAAAATAAGTCTGAATAAAAGGTTGAGAAAATTGCTTCACTTGGAAAGCAACTTGGATTGAAATCAAAATAATTTACAAAAGCAAAAGCAGAAAGACCGAAGATTGAACAGGAAAAAATAACCTCAACAAAAGACGGACAAATTATTTCAAACAAGCTGAAGTATTTTTGGATATGTGGTGTTATTGTTGTTTTTATTCGTTCTTTGAATCGATACAAATGGCACAGTTGGTTACAGTTCAAAACCTGATATACCTAAAAAAGAAAAAAAAATCTAAGAACATCAAAAGTATCAAGAAAAGCACCAGCAACAAGAAACAAATCCAATTCCAGAAATGTTATGGAGGTAGAAAAATCTTTTGCAGTAATAAATGAGTGACGCAGTCGCCATATATAATACTCTAACCATGCGTTGCTTCGCTCTGATATTATAACCTTATACAGCGTACTTTTGAATAAGATATTTGATATGTCGACATCTACACCTAGTAAACTTTAATTTGATGAAGCATTAACAATGGCTGTTCCACTGTCATTTTCCAAGTGTACAGTTATCATTTTGGTAAAACATAGGGTACTACCAATCAATTGTCATTGACCGCTTTGCTTATCATGTTGTCAGTATTGTTCAACATATTAATTGCAGAATTAACTATTTAAACTTCTCTTCGAAAGCATTTGCAACAAATCCTTACAACGTTGCGCCAAACCCGCTATAAAACCAAAGAAACAACTAAACCGGGATCTATTCTTCAGCACTTAATACAGCTGCTGTTACACCCATACCATCTGAAACAGTAGTCATGCTAGCCTCGACCCAATTTAAAACTTGCATGCTGTAGTCATGCTAGCCTCGACCCAATTTAAAACTTTGCAGGCTACGTTATATTGCTTTCTAACACCACTGTTGTGTTCGAGATCTCTGACGAAACTATTAATTTTTGTGCTGTATAAAATTAAGAGAATTGTCTGTTAGGCAGTGTAGGATACAAAGGAGGTATAATTAGCGCTTTTTCCCCATTGCTTTGCTATTTATATGTATGAAATAGATTAGTAATACTTTCGAGTGGTAATTGATTTTAATGACTCTGTAGATATTTCAGGTTGTACTGTTATAATATTTTATAACATTTGTCTCTGAAAAACTTTTCCAAATAGAGAAGAGCAACGTTAAAACAATTCTAATAGCCAGAACTGTAGCACATAACACAGAAAGGGAGCGGTTGTTCACTTTGGGATAGACAAAATAAGGCACCAAATGGGTGTATTCTGCCAACGGAGAAATCTGATATGAAAATCCATTTTAACCTACTGTTACACAAAGACAACAAATACAAGATTCTCAAGATATCGAGTTGCAAATCCTGGACACACAAATAAGCCATTTGGCCAACAGTTAAGAAAAGCCGAAAATTTAAAAGATGATTAACTATGAAACAATTCAACGTAAAGAACTTCCAGCATGAGTGAAGAGATTAATCACTACTCAAAAGTAAAGTGAAATAATGGGTTATGCAGTTCAACTTAGTCAATTCGAAAATTTTATTTATAAATATGATGACGAAATGTAATAAACATAGAGTAAGGATATAACAAAGACATCGGCAAAGAAACAAAGTCAACCAGAATAGTTAATTTGCATGAACAGTGGGAAAGTGTTGAAAGTACAAGAATGCACTTTTTGAGACATCGAATATAGTTGGATAGAAACTGTAGTGAAAATATTAAAACAAAATCAATTCAAAAGACCCGGAAACATTACAAGGACAACTGTTTATAGCAAAGTGTGTTACTATACTTGTTTTGATATTAGTGCTGTGTTGTTTGCATTTTTGATGAACATTATAAACAAAGTATCAAGCAGGAGTTTGCAGCGAGGCACACGTGCAGAACACAATTAGAAATTGTTGACGCCCATCACCGCTTGTGAATTCATAAACTATTTCAAAAAGTAGAGTAAAGCATCTCCCTCAACCATTATTTACAATGCAAATAATGTATTGCTTAGTTCATGGTCAATATTGTTTTTATAGATGTTTCTAAATTGTCGACTATTATTAAAACATTCAAATAGCAAATCACTTTAGAACAACTGACTATCGTTGAAGTAGGTGAGGAGCTCAGGAGGATCATCATCACACTCCTTGTTCCTACATAATATTTACTCAATTTGTCTTCTTTGTTGTCCTCTTCAAGTTTATATTTCAATATTATGGAGTCTGTATCAGCATCTGGTATACAATACGTTTAAATTTGGACCTTGATTGCAGTATTTTAAACCGACTCTGACATAACATTGCTTAAACTTTTTGTTGTATTCGATGACTGTAACCATTTTCAGTCGTGTCACTTGATATTAAAAAATAAATTACCACCAACAGCACAATCCAATTTTACTATTCAATTGTTTATGGAGTCTCGCTATTTGTCACTGGTTTTTTCAGCATCACCATAATTACATGTTCCCAAAATGAAGAGCTCTATTTTTTATATCAAAATCTTGAAACAGTGATAGCAAGCTATGTAATTTATTCTCCTTTCATAACTTAAGATACAAATCACATTTGATCTTTCGATTTGATTTAATGTAGCTATCCTCCATATGTGAGTCTGTTGCTGTCTAGCCTGTCCTACAGGAAGGAGTAGGTCCAACCTATTGACTAATATTTATATGCCATATTTTTTTTATAAGTTTCTCCAGTATTCGACAATACCTAATTCGTACTTATATTTACGTTTCTAAGCAACAAATACAACAGTTGGTTTAGGCTCCTCAGAGACTTGTATACAATTTTATATATGTCTGGTCATTTTTGACGACCAACTATTTATTGGTAACATTGAGTTATAATTAGGAGGAATGTTGAAATTGATAGGATCAATTCAATTATTGTCGTATCCATCATGTTGTTGGCGGGATTAAATTTAACCTCAGATGATAATGGAGCAGAACATTCAGGCATCTGGAAATAGGCGTTAAACCTGTAACAGATTTAACTAACACTGGAATACTTTCATCTGTTAAATGCCAAAAGGAAATCCCACAACCAACTATTGACATACACATGACCAATTTAATTGATCTTGCCAAAATATCTTGCCATAATGTGCATCGTATCTATTCATTGGATCATTATTGTAAACTTCTAAAAGGTAATTATAAAAACGTTTGATGTTTTGCATGTCAAAATTGACTTTCGGTGTAGTACAATTGTATCGTGTTAAATGCATTTGCTATGTTTACTTGGTTAAAGTGAATTAAGTAATGTAATATATCAAACTGAATTGTGTTAAATGCATTTGCTGTGTTTACTTGGTTAAGGTGAATTAAGTAATGTAATATATCAAATTGAATCGCAGGAAAAGGCTACCGTTCTATAATAGTTTTGATTAATCTGAAGTCCATTATTTAAATCAAGAAATCAGTCTGGAAGTCCCTTTTCTTGTGCATGTACGTGGAACCTCAATTTACTGTCTTTCCACATTTATATGTAATACTTTATTGATTTCTCTGTAATGTTTTCATTTCCTCCACTCTAATAATATTTCAATAGAGTTTATTTTACACAACCTTTGCATCCCCATCTGCTTTATTGTATCCTTGACAAAGGCACTTAGCTCCTATATCCTCAGCATGATATAGTCAATAATGTGTTCAAAGTGCCGTTAAGACCAACAAAAACAAAACAAATTCTTTCTCTCCCTTACATTCATAACATTTGACAACTTATAGGACTCGGTTCATAACAAGTAATGTTGACTATATAATTTATTTGTGTAGTTTGATTTCAATTACGCTAAAAGTAAAATGAGACTTCCACATGAACAATTGCATCTTGAAACTCTCTATATGTAAAATTTTTTAAAGGTGTGCTGGTTTTTATTTCATAAAAAATCATTCTTATTTAAACGGATTTTATTTAATTTTGTGGTAATTCTTTGTAACAGAGGGTTCTACAGATGCATTAAAATTGGTCATAGTAAATATTATTCCCAGCAAATAGTGAGTAGTTTGTGGCGTAATTACGAAAATTACGAAAAGCGTTGATACACTTTCTCTGTATGAAATTTCAGAAAAATTTAAATGTTTCCATGATTGCATCAACTTGTATGTGATTTTGTAATCTTTCGCATCGCATTTGTTTTCCTGCTTGTCTGTAAAAACAAGAATTAAATGGATATGTTTGAATGTTATCACTCTTAATTTCCTCTTTAATGTATTTTATTGTCCTGCTATGACACTGTGTAGATTGCAGTTGCAGCTATCTAGAAACTTGCTATCTTTAAAACAGAAACGCACAGTTTTCATCCTCTTCTTTCGTTTCCAATGTATCATTTATTTAATGGCATATTGTTTTTCAGTTATTTCCCAACTATTTCATCATACCATTTCCATTTTATGAGTACATGCTTCTTGTCGTTATTCTTTTTGGTCTTCAAGATCTTTTTCAACCTTTTATATGATATCTTGTTTGTCATAGAGAGATAACAGTTGTTTGTTAAACAAACATTCTGCCCCCCCCCCCCCCCATATCCTCCACCTTTAAGTCTCACATTTTATAAACGACGGCATCACCTACACCTGAAACAAAACCCGACTGACTTTAACTATTTCCTCGATAAATTTTAAAAGGTAAGCCATTTCAAATATTTTGTATTTTGAAATTATGTTTTACCGCTTGTAAAATTTGGTGTTCCATTTATATCAGGTATCAAGCAACCTAACAGGTTGGTCCATACTTTCAATATTTTTTTTTATCTTGCTTGCTTCAGTCGGAAGCATGTGTATTGATCTGTGATGAGTATTATTCTAGCCATCAGTTTAATCAGGTAAAACGTCAACCCAAATACTTTCATTTTATTCTAGTCTTTTGATTTCTATTAAATCTTTCCATTACAGTAACGTTAACTCAATTAGTAGAAATATTGTGATTGTGAATTTCATCCACTGAACCAAACTTGACTGGAAGTCAAGTTGAAGCACGCGTCTTGTCTGTTTGAAAATAAAATATACAATAGGTATTTCAGACGATATTTTTGATGCGTTTCACTAGTTTATGTTGCCATGGAAAAATAATGGAATGATTCTGAACGACCCATCACAATCATAGAGAATCTAAAGTATAAGTACGATCCGGGTTTATATTCTAGTCTAGTGCACTGTGGTGAAAAGTATACACCTAGTTAAAGAAAGCGTCATTTTCATATATCACCGTCTACAGGGATTTAGTAGAAACCTAGCTACTCTATACTCATAGAGCAATAGTATATCGATTTTAAATGTAAAGTGTATTGGTTGATTGGTTTTCTTAATTACTCTCTACCACGAAAAATTGGAAAAGCAGACTTAGTGGATTTAGCAGACTTAGTGGTTCTTAATATGCTTTTATTACGGTTTCTCTGCAGTGCCCAAAGTAAAAAAGATTGGAGAATCGGTGAAATGACGGTTAGTTTAAACATATTTTTATTTCATAAATTTGTAGTTGGAGATTACACGAGGTACAATATAGAACGTAACGGATTAGAACGAAATGGGTTATAATGTTCTTCTCCTTTTACGATAAAAAAATTCTATATGAATATATGGCGGATGATATTCAGTTTTAATGAGAAAAAAAACAAAAACACACTAAATGATTTAATAGTCACAGTGAAGAGTCTCTTGGTTAAACATTACCCTTTAGCCAAGGTATATAAAGCAGGAGGATGAACAACGAGGGATTTGGTGAAAGACGAGGATAAAGAAAAGAAAGAAGTTAAAAGGAGAAATTGTTAATTAAAATGTGTCAAACATTGTGTAGAAAGTTGAGAAAAGATGGAGAAAAGAAAGGGGAGATACATAAATAAATAAATAAATAAATAAATAAAGGAACAAAAAAGCTAGATTAAAAGTGAACAGTGCTTCCTTCTATAGCTAGTCGTGGTGGAAGCAATGGCGAATCATTTAGAAAAAAGTGGGAATTGCTGTTTGTAGCTGTTCATGACCTGTGGAAGTGCATGCGTGATAGTAATATGTGCGCTTAAGTAAATCTTTTTGCCTTTTTAATAAATTATGAACGACATCGAAAATACGAATGTTTACTTCATACAGAAGCGTTGTATCACCATACAAGAAGGTATTTCAAAGTTAACTTATCATATGGTGTGAGAGATTGAAACAGGTCGATGCGTTGTTCTTGGTAATAAACGCAAGAATAAAAAGAATAAATGTACAGATCCACATCTATAAAGAGGTGATCCAATTATAGTCTTTGTAAATAAATATTGATTAAGTGAACTGCAATTTGTTCTAAGTCGGGCATGAAGAATTTGAAATTTCCGCCTACCCCAATAAAAGTGTCTGGAAACATAAGTGTCGCGAATATTTAATGTGCTTTTGAATTAGGTAATGGAGTCTATTTGACGAGTCTCGGTAGATAATGTATTCCACTCTCAAATGGCCGAAGGAAGAAACGAGTCATAGTAAAGACTTTTTTATAGCCTGTACTAATTGAATATTCTAAATACATTACGTAAGTCATAGCGAGTAATATCACTAATAGCTGGTGGAATCAGAGATGTAAGATAGGGAGGGCTTGAACCAGTTGTCATTTTATACAAGAGTATTAGAGTATAATTTTGTGTATTTGTCGTCTGCATTCAAGACTTTCCTATCATATTTCTCGGTGTAGCGCTTCAATAGATACTAATTTTTTTGCACCAGTCACAATTCTGGGTGCCTCATTTTGTATTTTATTTTAGTTCTCTTTTCTCGAGTAATGTGTAATTGTCCCAAATCACATTACCATATTCCAGAATAAGTCGTATAAAAGACGTAAATATAATTTCTAAAGATTTCCTGTCAGTTGAAATTTGAGTTTACGCATTACATTAATTCTTGACCATACCTTTTCCTTTATATAGTCTATTTTCTTGTGCCATGAGCAGTAATTTGAGAGAAAAACTTTGGTTGAGTATATATAGAGGTGGATGAAGGGTTTATTAATTTTCCTATAAATTGTCAGGGAATCAGTTCTAGAAGGGTTGAAAGATACAAGCCAATTATTTGCCCATTGAGAAATGTTTTTTCCAAGTCACAGTTGAGGCTATGAGCGGTTAAGACGTGATTATCAACGAATTGAAAGATACTTATATCATCTGTAAATAAACTTATATAGGAGTGTATATCATATACAATATCATTTATGTATATCAAGAAAAGTAAGGGACCTAAAACGATTGGTTTTGTTAATAATTTATTAAGGTAAAGTTCCTAATAAAGCCTACCATATGCTTTGTATGGCTACAGAGGTGAGTGTTGGAGTGCAGAAGGACTGTAAGATTACATTGTTTGAATTTATAATCGGAGATTTTATCTGGGGTTGCACATTTTGGTATGAAGTCACAAAGGAGGGGTGGTGTTGTTGTTGTTACTGCTGTGGAGTTGATACAGACAAAGCTTGATCTAAAGCACATTGGAAACGGATCGAGACCCAAAGAGTGTCCCCAGAATATACTGATGTGTATAAAAATCCATATCTGTATCACGTGTGAGTTTACAGCCAATCACATGGCAGAAAACGCAGTCACTTCAAAACAGCGTGAATACTTGTACTGTAAATTAGTTAATCAGTAAGCCATAACGAACTAGATATTGATTTACGGTTTGCAGGCAAACTAGATATTCATTTATGGTTTGCATACAAATTAGATATTGATTTACGGTTTGCAAGCAAACTAGATATTCATTTATGGTTTGCAAGCAAACTAGATATTCATTTACGGTTTGCATACAAACTAGATATTCATTTATGGTTTGCAGACAAATTAGATATTCATGTACGGTTTGCAAGCAAACTAGATATTCATTTATGGTTTGCAAACAAACTAGATATTCATTTACTGTTTGCAAGCAAACTAGATATGCATTTATGGTTTGCAAGCAAACTAGATATTCATTTATGTTTTGCATACAAACTAGATATTCATTTACGGTTTGCATACAAACTAGATATTCAATTATGGTTTGCAGACAAACTAGATATTCATTTACGGTTTGCAGACAAGCTAGATATTCATTTATGGTTTGCATACAAACTAGATATTCATTTCCGGTTTGCAAGCAAACTAGATATTCATTTATGGTTTGCATACAAACTAGATATTCATTTACGGGTTGCAAGCAAACTAGATATTCATTTATGGTTTGCAAGCAAACTAGATATTCATTTATGGTTTGCAGGCAAACTAGATATTCATTTATGGTTTGCATTCAAACTAGATATTCATTTACGGTTTGGTGGCAAACTGTTATCTCAAGATGACTATCAAAGAGAAAATAGTCAATTTTTGAAATTCTGTGAAGTTAGTTAGATGGAAGTGTAGTTGTTTAACAGGAATAACGGTAACATGTTGTATCAATTTTATGACTGTTAGTCCCAATTTACTGAAGTAGCAACTCTCTCTCTCTCTCTCTCTCTCTCTCTCTCTCTCTCTCTCTCTGGATAATCGACTAAAATTAGGTTGTTTTTTTTAGGGGGGGGGGGGGCAAGTGGTGTTGTTCTTCTTGTTTATTTGCTGGGAGGGGTTTGCCTTCAGTTTTGTTGTTCTTATTTCTTTTATTCGAGACCCTCTCAAACAAAGATAAATAAAGACAGAATACGCTGTCAACAGTGGCGGCGCGAGGGTTCGAGGCGCGCGGGGGCAATGTTTTTTAGTGGCGCTCCTACTTTGCCACAGAGAACAGTTTTTATTTCAGTTGCTAATCTCCATCCTCCTCCTCCACCCCCCCCCCCCCCCCCATCTAACTATAAGGTTTGTGAAGAATTGCTCCCATTACACTTAGGCGAAGCGAAATACTATGAAAATTGAAGCTGCAAAAGAAAAAAAAAACCTCCTGAAGGCGCCCCCCTTTGCTTGGCGCCCGGGAACAATTACCACTCCACCCCCCGATACCCCCTCGCGTCGCCACTGGCTGCCAAATTATATTATCAACTTATGGCATTAAAAAATTTGTATTGGTATCATTTCTAATCCTTGAATAACATCAATAATTTACCTGTCTAACCTTTCATGAGCTCTCTTTACGTTAATTTCAACCAGTCAAAACAGTCTTTCCATGATTCTATATTCGCCTAACAGTAAGCTGAACAATCCTTGAAGACATGTTTTAGACATGTTTTAGACATGTTTATGTTTACTTAGAAAATTGGATGGAAAGAAAGTTCTTAAGCTGTATTGTAAGATGCATATCTCTGGTAACTGTCCGGATTTTCAGCGGCCTTACACCATGTAGTGTCTGTCCGGAGTTTCAGCGGCCTTACACCATGTGGTCTCTGTCTGGAGTTTCAGCGGCCTCACACCATGTGGTCTCTGTCCGGAGTTTCAGCGGCCTTACACCATGTGGTCTCTGTCTGGAGTTTCAGCGGCCTTACACCATGTGGTCGCTGTCTGGATTTTAAGCGGCTTTACAGCATGTTTATTTATTGACAGCTACGTTAAATTGGACACGTTAAAAGATCGTCCAGACTTTTAGCTGTTGGAAATGTTTTAACATCGCGAAATCTTTTGTTCAAGATTTCTGGAACATGGAGAGTTCTGACCAAGAGTAACCCAACTTTATCAAACTGGTCTTAAAGAAACTTTTTAATTTAATGCGAATTATAAAGTTTTCAATGTATAAACAGTGCCGTTATTAATTAAGCCATTCTGAAGGATAGTGTTATACATGATGGCTAGTTTGCCAAGTGGTGAATGGTTTTCAGTCGCCGGCATTGCTCGTGTCTCTTTCATATTTTCGCCACATTATTGCCTATCTTTCTGCCAAATTTACACCCCCTTCTCAGGTTTCCTAACCACGGCATGAAAATATAAAGAATTTCCAAACCTCGAGGTAACCTTATCAGTTAATGAACTGCAACGCCAAAGTCGCAACCCCAGAAAACATCATAAGGATCTCACAATTGCTAACAGATATCTTCTTTATTTTACTCTAGTTTTACTTTCCAACCTTACCCATACACTGGACGGAGGGAAGTTGAAGAGTGTTCTTATTGTTCTGATTTCATTTTATTGATTTATTTGCTTATTGCTGTCAAGATTTATTATCAAAATTGTATGTTATCCACTCTATTATAGACCTACGTAATTGATGACGCAATATGAAACGACAAGAAATCTAGTCGGGTCTTCTCGCTGTATTCATGTCATTTCTTCCATTTGCATCGACGTTACAAAGCGGCCAATATAGTAATCCCACCACTGTCTGCTACGTGATACTTAGCCAGTACTCTATCAGGTTCTTCACCTTTAAGATTTCCTATAATCCGAGCGTGCTCTCATGTAACTTTGAAGCTAACTACTCTGAGGAAAAGTTATATAATTGTGGGTCAAAATCAAATATGACAAATGCCAATAAAGGTGAGCGAGGCGAAAACTATATTTCCATTTCAGAGCAGCAAACTGTTTGCATAAGATGAATCGACATATAATCCAACCATTTATAAAAATTAGTTACCTTTTGTTAAGAGTCAAAAAGGAATCGAATTGAAAGCTCTTTTGTTATCATTCCACAGGAATACCTGCTTTATGCTTCATGAGCAGTAAGACTTCCCTAAACCGTACGATTTGGGTACCACAGGAGTCCGTGTCTTATGCTGCTTGAGCGGTAAGACTTTCCTAAACCGTACGATGTGGGACCACAGGAATCCGTGCCTTATTCTGCTTGAGCAGTAAGACTTCCCTAAACCGTACGATGTGGGGACACAGGAATCCGTGCCTTATGCTGTTTGAGCGGTAAGACTTCCCTAAACCGTACGATGTGGGGACCACAGGAATCCGTGCCTTATGCTGCTTGAGCGGTAAGACTTCCCTAAACCGTACGATGTGGGGACACAGGAATTCGTGCTTTATGCTTCTTGAGCGATGAGACTTCCCTAAACTGTACCATGTGGGGACAACTGAAACATCCTCGCCTCTTCCCGATGCAGATGGCTGTCTCTCTTCTCTTGAAACGCCACTACCAGCACAAGTTGATATCTAAAACGTTTTAGCAGAAACGCATGCGTTTGTTTTACTTTATTTTTCAGGAGATTTGCAAGACCAAACGGAAAATATTGAAATTGCAAGCATTAAGCCATTAGGTTTTCCTTTCGTCTTGTTAACTTCTCATCCTGTTTTGGTCAAATTTCAACGCAAACATATGCCTAAAGGCTCAGTTAAAAGCGACGCGTAACTATCTTTTGACCCTTAGGTCATCTAGGCCTTAGCTCGTCGTCATTATTACATAAGAACTTTGACTGATTCCTACTATTATAACTTATGCAAGCATTGAAATCCCATAAAGAACGAGGGTTAAGGAATCAGACTAAATGTAACAGCTCAGGCGCATCGCATTGTTATGTTATATTATGACGTCTGATCACGTGTTACCCTATACAACCATCGGCCTTGTGTTCTATCGCTCAAAGTAAAGAACCCTTGCAATTTTCTTCTTCTGACATTATTTTCCAAATCTTAAGATTCCGCACAAAACATACATACGAACAATACTCCCAGTATATACAATCTAAATGTAAGTGTGATAAAGTTACCAAATTCTACTGATTTATCCAGGTGGAATTTCACCACCACATTTACAGTACTGCGGCAGTGGTGCTATCCAACTAAGACTAGGTAACCCACTGTCAGGAGTACGAAAGACTTCGAAGTAATCGCTGAATTGATACGTTTCTGAAGTACGAACATCCTGTTACATGTACGAGGAATATATCCTCATAAAAAGATATGAATTTCAACTATCAACGAAATACCTGCACTCTAATTTGTAATGTAACTGTTTAATTAAACAATTTAACGAATAAAAAAAAAAACAATTTCAATCGCCCCAAACTATTCCTTCCGTTGCTGTTAGTGATGACGAGTCATGGAGTCGTTGTGACCTCAATTAAATTATTATGATGTAATGACATACCATTGGTTTAGGGCAGTTTAAAATTGCCACCATTTATGTCCAGGATCTTTTTATAGCATGTAACAAAAAATGCCGAGGGCGCTTCGTTTGAGCCAGGTCAAGAAGCAGCCGATTTAGGAAAGTTTCACTGTATTATGGAACATGATCTCGACATCTCTTGGTTGGCCTCATCTAAAAATGTCGAGGTACTTTAACATTGATTTTGTCGTATATATTTATCGGGGGCAAATATAATTATATTCTAAGGAATATTGATTGACGACGAGCGAAATAAAGTGAATCATCGCCATGATATGATATGTATTATCAAATTCTCAAAAATGACACCTACAGCTGAAATAGTCGGTACCGAATGCCTACATGACCTGTATGGCTTGTTCTTTAAATGTAACAGAGAGTTATCAATATATATTAGAAAATTAAGCGCTAATCTTGTACTCCGACTCAATTTTCTTTTTAGCATGCAAGTTTCATTTTTCATCTGACATCGCCAAAGATGAACAAAATGAATAGGAGATATTATAATATCCGGTTCCATTTTTGAATGTACTTATACCAAATTGAATACGGTCATTTTTCAATGCACATATACCAAATTGAATATGGTCATGGGGAATGTACATATACCAAATTGATTATGGTCATTTTTGAATGTACATATACCAAATTGAATATGGTCATATTTGAATTTACATGTACCAAATTGAATATGGTCATGGGGAATGTACATATACCAAATTGAAAATGGTCATGCGGAATCGGTAAACTATTTGTTAATTATTCAGACTACCTTGAATTAAAAAGGTCACAGTACTAATTAAGAGACACTGTAAATATCTTTTATATTTTTAGGGACTTGATTATCATTTAGATTAAATTGTTTATCAATAATACCATGTCAGAATTCCAGCGGTTTCTAAACCTTATGTACACATTATCGTGTCTGTCACATTTATGATTTCTTTTGCGAAACAAATTCAATTGAATTTCTAAATTCTTTCCTTTTTTGAATTAAATACAAAGACAGAAATAAAAACAAGAAGGAGACAAGACAATTCAATTAGTAATTGAAATATTAATCAAGCTTCTGCTGAGTGTCAGTGAATTTTAATCAGTGAGTGTCACTGAGTTTAATCATTGAGTGTCATTGCGTTTAATCAGTGAGTGTCATTGAGTTTAATCAGTGAGTGTCATTGAGTTTAATCAGTGAGTGTCATTGAGTTTAATCATTGAGTGTCATTCCGTTTAATCAGTGAGTGTCATTGAGTTTAATCAGTGAGTGTCATTGAGTTTAATCAGTGAGTGTCATTGAGTTTAATCAGATATAAAATATGATTTTTTTTATAAAAATGTTGTATCTTATTAAATCCTAAGATTTTTTAAAAATCCATCATTAATAACGGTGTTAAAATGAAGAAATCAAAGTGAAGTCGCAATCCGATACTTAAAGCGGAAGGATATATAAATTATATCTATAAGCACTTGGTAACTGTCCAAAAATATATTCAGTATTGTTTTTAAGTAACCCAAAAATTTCACCAAAATATAATCCTGAACAATTCACTTTCAGTTGAAATCTTCGAATAATTGAAGTCTGTCCCAGGTACATGGACTCAAGTAATCACCCCCCCCCCCCCCCTCTCTCTCTCTCTCTCACTCTCTCTCTCTCTCTCTCTCTCGTCTGCTCTTTGCGAACCCAGAGCAGAATGAAATACTCATATAAAAGTGATATATGTCACAGTGCTATTAACTTTGGGCACAAATAATACAGATTTTAAGCATTGATAAAGAGAACCTGTAATTTCCGACTGAATTTCAGAGCAGTCCAAGCTGTTATAAATGTAAATTATAGTATATTCAATCGTTAAAAATGAATTGAAATTTCACAATTCAACAATCTAATCCAGAGTAAAATGGTCTTTCAGAATTACTCACTATTTTGCATTTGAACCGCTTCTGTTTCTAGAGTGCAATTCAAAACGTGTCGAATCTTTCTTTCTCATTGTGACTGTTGTGTCCTCATTGTGACTGTTGTGTCCTCATTGTAACTGTTGTGTCATCACTGTGACTGTTGTGTCCTCATTGTAATTGTTGTGTCTTCATTGTGACTGTTGTGTCCTCATTGTGACTGTTGTGTTCTCGTTGTGACTGTTGTGTCCTCGTTGTGACTGTGGTGTCCTCGTTGTGACTGTTGTGTCCTCATTGTAATTTGTGTGTCCTCATTGTGACTGTTATGACAATGTAGAAACAATAGTGTGACAGCTGATTCAGGTTATTTCAGCACATTTCATATTTCTCATCAACCTTTTAGTTCGGGTTACATCCAGAGAGCGAAGATCTGGAACAGAAACTAAATACTACGATGCGTTTCCTTGCAGACAATGTGTTGTATGTGTGATAAGCCATATAGTATCCCTGTACGTGAATCACTTGAATCATGTAAACCATTATTACATAGACCGAAATTATGAACGTTATATATATTTACTGATTCGAATAATGCATTACAAATTTAAACAGACAATCCATCTGCGTGTTTGTGATCTTTCCCATTATCCATAAATGTAATGCCGAAGTGAAAATATTTCAAGAGCAGTTCATGTAGAAAACATTAGATTTCTCAGTTGGTTCATACAAGATTTTTTTCACTTGAAATAAGGGGTGCCTATTGAAAAACGCAAGTTGAAGATATTAGGATATTATGCAGGGGTCACACAATTTTTACTGATGTATATGTAAAAAGAAGAACTAAGAGGTCATTGTGCAAATTATATTGGACAATAAAGAAAGTATTATTTTATTAATTACTTAGCAACGTGTACATTTTAATGGTCAAACACATGCTTGACCCATTCGAGATTTAGGATGGGCAAATACATGTTACAAATAATGTATCACTTCTTGTGAGGTAAATATATTGAAATCGGCAGTCGATCAAAAACATGTCAGACTTTGTAAATCCAAAAGAAGTGGAGAAGCCCAGGAAGTTGAGGTGTAGATAAATAATTTGTAAAGGTGATGCGAGCACGTCAAATTTTCAAAGAAACTAATCTGGGATTTACGAAGATTTATACAGGAAATTTAAAAATCTTCTGATACAAAGGGAAGATGTTATTCTTCTTAATGCTGTCCATACGTCTTAGAACACTTTGCATTTAATTTTATCCAGATTAAATTTGGGTTGGAAGAGCAAAATGGCTGCGGTACTTTCACCATAATTCCTTTTTAAATGTCTGTAACCAGACTTACTCTGAAAACTAAGACGATTTTCTTTGAAGATTAGGGTAGATAACATATCAGTAGCTATAGAAATAAATGTAAGGAATTGAAAGAAAGAAATTGAAACTAAATGTATATTTTTGCCAAGGGACTTTTTAAATTCCATTGATTTCAGAAGATAACACTAATATCAATAAGAAAAAATTTGATACCGGAGACAAAATTTTAACATTAGGAAATTTTCAATTGTCAAAACTGGACATACTGCTTTTCATATATCCGCCCTTGTATGGAGTACAGTGAAAGAAAGCCACGTTTCTAATTTAAACAAGCACGCTGTATTTCTGTTATTTATGGCCTACATCATATTTTGCTTGTCTTTGATGAAAGGGAAATTTTCGCCGAATTTACATCGCCCAGAATTTTCCTAACTCTAACATCAAGTGATTTTACTTTGCAGTCTTAAGTCCACCAGAGAGTGATGAAATAAGACCACCTCCAACAATCGAACTCAACAAAATGTCCATCATCAAAAATATAGGTTTCATATTGCCTCCCACTCTTTATAGCCATTAAAGGTAATTAAGTTGGCTCAATCAGTTTTCAAAGTAAACAAAGTCATGCCGAACAATAGCCATGCTGAACAATATCATTAATCAAAGTACCCTCAAAAGGGTTGAAAGGGATAATATTATTGATTCCCTACAAGTCAACAACTTAAGTAAGGCTATATTTCATTCAATTCATGTCGGTTCTGTATGGAATGATAAATTCTCGCAAGATTATGGTGTGGCTCATCGATCTATTTGGCTCATCAATGTTGTAACGTTATCAAGAAATCCTTTTCAAGATCATTTTACCTGTTTTAAGAATATCAATGATATTTTGCAAAATATCCTAATCCTGTGCTAACCGTGTTAATGAAAGAAAGAAGAGCCAAAATGACATCACGTGGACAAGAACGCAGAGCCCAAAGGATATGACGGGGTGAAGAAATTATAACAGGTGTATAGAGATTATGTTGGTAGAAAACACAGATAAAAGTCGCCAAGAATGGCACTAGAGATTTATTGTACCAGAGTTCAACACACACACACACACACACACACACACACACACACACACACCTAGATCAAACTAGCTCAACTCATCAAGTAGTCTCTTTTATTATAGTAACTGGTACATTTAATTCTGGCCATAAAATGGATACTGATACCATCAACTATATTTCAGTCATCACTGAAACACCCTCCATTGTGTCCCTAAGTATCCAGTGTGATGTCAGTCATTACTGCTATACCCTCCACTGTGTCCCTAAGTATCCAGCGTGATGTCAGTCATTACTGTTATACCCTCCACTGTGTCCCTAAGTATCCAGCGTGATGTCAGTCATTACTACTATACCCTCCACTGTGTCCCTAAATATCCAGCGTGATGTCAGTCATTACCGCTATACCTTCGATCGTGTCCCTAAGTATCCAGTGTGATGTCAGTCATTACTGCTATACCCTCCACTGTGTCCCTAAGCATCCAGCGTGATGTCAGTCATTACTTCCATACCCTCCACTGTGTCCCTAAGTATCCAGCGTGATGTCAGTCATTACCGCTATAACCTCTATTTTGTCCCTAAGTATCCAGCGTGATGTCAGTCATTACTGCTATATCCTCCACTGTGTCCCTAAGTATCCAGCGTGATGTCAGTCATTACTGCTATACCCTCTATTTTGTCCCTAAGTATCCAGCGTGCTTTGTTGATTAAGTGGGACCATTTATTTTTGCTCTGATCCCATTGTTCTACTCGAATCAGAGCAACATGATACATTATAATATACCTAATACTAACCCAACAAGCTCTGTTTTATAAGATAATTGTATATGCGACTTTTAATTGAATGATTTGATGTGTTTAAAAACCTCGCCTTGAATTTAGGCTAATACTCTTATTGTATATATTTATGAACTTCAATAAATTTGATTTTGAAATAAATATGCTGATCCCACATGTATACGAAATAGGAACATACTGCAGATTTTCAATACGCATCTTTATGCCTGAAAAATTACGTAAGTAAATTACAATTTACAACAACGATACCGTCAGAGGAATCACCGAGTGGAGATAAGATTAGTAGAGTGACAAAGGACTGATTTCAAACATAGAAATGTATTTAGAAAGAAAGGGAAAAAAGTATACAATATCATGTATATACTCCGATTCCTGTGTACTAAATATATAAACTAGAATTTGGTATTTTAGATATCTCTATCTTAGTACTGAACGTTTGACTGACTGAAGATTGTACACTTTCTGTCCAGAAGCAGGTTATGTTACACACATCTTAAGACTGTATGTTTGACTGACTGAAGATTGTACGCTTTCTGTCCAGAAGCAGGTTATGTTACACACATCTTAAGACTGTATGTTTGATTGACTGAAGATTGTACACTTTCTGTCCAGAAGCAGGTTATGTTACACACATCTTAAGACTTAATGTTTGACTGACTGAAGATTGTACACTTTCTGTCCAGAAGCAGGTTATGTTATACACATCTTAAGACTGTATGTTTGATTGACTGAAGATTGTACACTTTCTGTCCAGAAGTAGGTTTTTTTACACACATTATATTTCTATCAATAATAATGTGGACATTCCCTATCCAGTAGTAATATGAACATTTCCTATTCAACAGTAATGGGAACGTTCCCTATCCAGACGATAGGTTGAAATAATTACTCCAGTAGTAATGTGAATGTTCCATATCCAGATGATAGGTTGAAATTATTACTCCAATTGTAATGTGAATGTTCCATATCCAGATGATAGGTTGAAATAATTACTCCAGTAGTAATGGGAATGTTCCATATCCAGATGAAAGGTTGAAATAATTACTCCAATTGTAATGGGAATGTTTCATATCCAGATGATAGGTTGAAATAATTACTCCAGTAGTAATGTGAATGTTCCATGTCCAGATGATAGGTTGAAATAATTACTCTAATAGTAATGTGAATGTTCCATATCCAGATGATAGGTTGAAATAATTACTCCAATTGTAATGGAAATGTTCCATATCGAGATGATAGGTTGAAATAATTACTCCAATAGTAATGGGAATGTTCCATATCCAGATGATAGGTTGAACTAATTACTCCAATAGTAATATGAATGTTCCATGTCCAGATGATAGGTTGAAATAATTACTACAATAGTAATGGGAATGTTCCATGTCCAGATGATAGGTTGAAATAATTACTCCAATTGTAATGGGAATGTTCCATATCCAGATGATAGGTTGAAATAATTACTCCAATTGTAATGGGAATGTTCCATATCCAGATGATAGGTTGAAATAATTACTCCAATTGTAATGGGATTGTTCCATATCCAGATGATAGGTTTTATATTTTATTAAGTTATAATTATTATCAAAATCATTCATATTATCAAAAGGTTATTCTCGTTGCGTGAACGATGTCTATAAAAGGAATGTTTATAATATGTAAGCAGAAGAAAACCATTTGCAAATCTTTTCTTTATGAAGTGGAAAATAACCGTGTGATGCAGAGCTTGAAATTAATGGTAGTCCAATTGCCTGAGGCTAGCAAACGTCCTGTTAGACTTGCAGTTTTCATAATTTCAATAGCCCCATTGCTAGCAAATCTTGAAATGTTTCTGACATTGTTTTGTGGAAAGGACTAGTGTAGATTCAGCAAGACAAGTACTTTTCTCAATCTATTAGTCCTTGTGGCTGCAAAGAAACGAATGTTAAAATTTAAGGCCTGTGATGTCATCCTTCTGATAAACATTAAAAACAGATGCAGATTTTGTCCATCGGCCATCAGTATGGTTTGATTCTTTTGTGAAATTTTGATGAAGACCCTGATATAATTTGTATCAATGTAAGTAAAAGTAGATAACACGCAACTGGAATTCAAACATGTGTTTATACAAGACAGTCTCTTACAATAATGTGACTGCATGAAACATTAAATCGCTGAAGTTTGATCTTAGAGGTCTCCGTTAAAATGGAATATTCGTTTTAAATATGGCCTCTTGGTTTTTGATTTACTTAGTTTTGATGAATCTAATTTGTATGTATACACGTATTTGCCGAGTATGAGATCAATATCCCATTTTCGTTTATCTTTGATAAAAAGAAAGCTGAAATTCTAAGACTCGATAATAACGAATTTTCAATGGTGTAAAGGGAACGAGTACGGTGTCACATTAATCTTTATGCGTGAGCCTGGAAAACCTGATCCTGGAAATATTGTGATTACTTTACAGGATAGACATGCTTAACACTTTTACTTTACACTACAAATTGGGAGATGAATGTTGCCATATACTTATTCGCCTAAGAAGACTTCGAAAGGTCGTTGCTGACATCCGCTTCCGGTGTGCGCAAAGTGGGGTCAATTTATGCCTTTTCTGCCCTCTGAATAGAATGAAAAAATTTCTGCGTTTCTATTATTTGGATAATGTGTCCTAATGACAAGATTTTTTCTTGTGCAATGCTAACTATAATGGAAGTGAATGACGCCATACAGTAAGATTAGTATGAATCTTTTCTCTATTCTATATTTTAACATACCTATTTAGGCGATGGTTTTAAAAAAAAGCTGATTTCATGTACAAGAAATGGAGTGAAATGGCCACGACAACATAAAGCTTTTGAAGGTGATCCGGCCTTGTCAGATGGCATGAACAATGTTAGGTGGTTGGTGCGCAAACATTTTACTAAAGGACGTACAGAAATTAAAAATGAAGTTATGCTATTTTATCATGGACAAAAACCAAAGACTGGTTTCATCAATAGCTTCTCAAATTGTGTGTTGTGGTGGCCGAACGCATGCATGATCCATTCGAGACAAAGGAAAGGTCAATGCATTACGTGAAATATTTTAGCATTATTTCTCGGGGAAAATATCTTGAAAAAAAGCAGTTGGTCAAAACTTAAAATTCAGATTGCATTAAAACAAAAATAATTTCATTGCTACTCAAATTTGGCTTTATGTGGACATTCTTACAGGGGATGCATTCACAGCAACTTGCATAAAATAGAATCTGCCACGAAGTCGACATTCTTACAGGGGATGCATTAACAGCAACTTGCATAAAACAGAATTTGCCACGAAGTCGACATTCTTACAGGGGATGCATTCACAGCAACTTGCATAAAATAGAATCTGCCACGAAGTCGACATTCTTACAGGGGATGCATTCACAGCAACTTGCATAAAACAGAATCTGCCACGAAGTCGACATTCTTACAGGGGATGCATTAACAGCAACTTGCATAAAACAGAATCTGCCACGAAGTCGACATTCTTACAGGGGATGCATTAACAGCAACTTGCATAAAACAGAATCTGCCACGAAGTCGACATTCTTACAGGGGATGCATTCACAGCAACTTGCATAAAATAGAATCTGCCACGAAGTCGAGATTTTTACAGGGGAAGCATTCACAGCAACTTGCATAAAATAGAATCTGCCACGAAGTCGACATTCTTACAGGGTATGCATTAACAGCAACTGCCACGAGGTCGACATTTTTACAGGGGATGTATTTTTCACAACAACTTGCATAAAACAGAATCTGCCACGAAGTCGTGATCTTTACAGGGGATGCATTCACAGCAACTTGCATAAACAGAATCTGCCACGAAGTCGACATTCTTACAGGGGATGCATTAACAGCAACTTGCATAAAACAGAATCTGCCACGAAGTCGACATTCTTGCAGGGGATGCATTCACAGCAACTTGCATAAAATAGAATCTGCCACGAAGTCGACATTCTTACAGGGGATGCATTCACAGCAACTTGCATAAAATAGAATCTGCCACGAAGTCGAGATTTTTACAGGGGAAGCATTCACAGCAACTTGCATAAAATAGAATCTGCCACGAAGTCGACATTCTTACAGGGTATGCATTAACAGCAACTGCCACGAGGTCGACATTTTTACAGGGGATGTATTTTTCACAACAACTTGCATAAAACAGAATCTGCCACGAAGTCGTGATTTTTACAGGGGATGCATTCACAGCAACTTGCATAAACAGAATCTGCCACGAAGTCGACATTCTTACAGGAGATGCATTCACAGCAACTTGCATAAAATAGAATCTGCCACGAAGTCGCGAATGATTTACACCGGATATTCACATTAAAATAAGGTATAATCCTGAGAAATTGCAAATGAAAGGTGGTTCTACAGTTAACGATGCATTGAGATTTTAAAACGCTTTTTGTTTCTGTGTTCATACTTATTTATAAATATGGAATATGTCGCATGGTCGCATACGCCACACATCCTCAGTTTCCTTTACGGACATTATATCAAGAAATCTTTTCGAAACTGATCTATCTACGCATATTCAGGAAATGGAAATTTTCTTCGCTGTTGCGTGTAGAAAACTTGTCAATATCTTTAGAAATAAAGGTCAGAAACTGAACTAAATGCACGAAGTTAAAATTGGATTTTCTGTCAAAGTGATTTAAATTGGTTTCGGAAGACGTAGTGGACTATAACAATAACATAAATGCACAAACATTGGGATGACAAGGAAACATGATGGCCTGAGGTAATTTTCTAATGTAAAAATTTTACACTATACTTTCTTAGTTTAGCCAAGGCAGCTAGTATTTTTAGTGTAAACTATCATACCGTCTACCAGTATTTTAGGCGTGGGGCTTTTGGGGAATTTCTGTTTCTCGTTTGGTTTTTTTTTGTTTTTTTGTTTTTTTTTGAATTTTTTGTCAAACATAGAATGTCCAAAATTCCACAACAACAATTCCCAGTTCATTTTACATAACATTTTCAAAATGGACCAGAATAAATAGCGCTAGCATAAATCCACAACTCTGACGATCTAAATCCCTAAACGCTCACTAAACGCAAAATGCCAGATACACGGCACAGAGTGTGTCTTCCAATCATGATGACTCTCTAAGGAAACTATGGCAACTAAATCCGTTTTCTAAATCAACAACGCCATGCCAAACGGTATCGTTAATCACATAAAATAGATTAGAGTTGAAATAAATAATAGTATTGATTCCCTAGGGCACTCAAGAAATTAAAGCAGCCATATTGCATTCCAGGCACGTCGGTTTCGTATGCCAAAGGAAATTTTCGACTTGTTTGGCCCATATACGTTTTTAAAATTTCCAAAACATACATTCCGATATTTTTCTTTCAATTACAAGCATCTCGAGGAAAGTTTACAAGTTTCCAAATCTTGTGGTAAACCGATTAATCAGGAAAAGGAATGTCCAAAAGATATCACGTGTGCAGCTGGAAGGAAAAAAGGCTGAGCGTACTTAATCATTGACATAAAGTTAAGTCGCCTAGAATAGCACCGGCTTACCGTATCAGACTCCAGTACGTTCACACACATATTTGAGAAGTTACCTTAACTGATAGTTTGTTCTCTGTTACTCACATGTATGGAATAAATCAAATAAATGCAACTGAAAATCCATTTTTTTCAACCAGTTATGAATTGTATATTATGTAAAATACGTTTAGCATCACTAGAGTAAATTACTAAGACTATGCATTAAATATGTTACCAGGGAAAAACTCAACCATTTACTTGTAACATTAGGTATTCGATGACTTTTAAAGATTGGTCTCTTTACAAGTCCACTGAGTACATTTCTTGACATATATCGTGGGTTATACATGCAAAGTATTCAAGTTTCATCCCATGATTCTCTATGATTCACTTCAGAGTTGCTAAAAATATTGTGGTTAATATATTTTTATTGCAACGATTGTATAAGGTATATATTTACAGCCTTATAACACACACATCATACACACGCATGAACAGACACCCACACCTCATACACACCCATCAACACACACCCACACCTCATGACTCTAAGGTCAAAATTAACTGAGCTTACCATTGATGTTTACATCAACTTCCAAATTGAATGTGAAAAGATGTCAGCTAATCAAACGCTTTAATAATGCTTCATTTCAAAGGCTTCCTTGACAGAAAAAGACTGCCCATCCAAACCTAATTAATGTTTTGATAACGCTATGCCATGAAAGGTCCTTGTCGTCGTTACTATATATTTACTGGACATCCATCCGCCCTTTGATCCCAGCGTGTCTACCGTGATATATTATTGATCATTCATCCACCCTTTGATCCCAGCGTGTCTACCGTGATATATTATTGATCATTCATCCACCCTCTGATCTGAGCGTGTCTACCGTGATATATTATTGATCATTCATCCACCATCTGATCCCAGCGTGTCTACCGTGATATATTATTGGCCATTCATCCACCCTCTGATTACAGAGGGTCCACAGTCGCATTACTGATCATCCATCCGCACTCTGTTCCCAGCGTAATTTGTACAGACAATTAAAATAATCATGATACATTTAATAGCAACGAAAACTTTTGTTTTGTAACATAATTTCTTTCAAGTGTGTTTATCAGTTTCAGTGCACGAGGGAGCGTATTTAATAGGTGTCGCCGTGAGTTTGGGCCGCTTCATTTGCAGTAAATTTTTGTATAGCTTTAAGATAATCAATTTTTGAATGGAAAGTTGTCTATAGCATATGTGCACAGAATTGCCAGCGACTAGAAATGCCCAGTGTATTTTTGTATACATACAAATGATATTATCAAATCAAAATTTTATTACCAACTTATATTTATACATATTTTTTGTTAATTTGCCTACATCATAAGCGTAGTATCTAAATATTTAGTGATGAAAATTATTTAAAATATGATATTCAATCAAATGACAATATTAATGACTACAATTTCTTAACAATAGAATTAACTGAATGTCGCACTGTCCTTCGCTTATGGAGGCCGCCAAGAGCCGCAGGTAGCCCTGCGTTAATATCCCTATTAATTATTCTTTGCCCTGCGATATTGTCGTTATTAATGTTTCTTTAATGTACATCACGCATGCAATAAGAACTCGCCAGATGTATATAAAACATGATACGTGTTAGAGCGCAGCTTCGTGACAGGTTGTCCTTTACTCGGTCATCGAAGAGAATATGAGAGCGTTAGCATGGCAATCAAGATATGAATATTCTTATTGGATAGCAATTTTGGACTTCCTGCTCTATGCACGCAATACTTCTATATTTCAAAATAGACAATTTTACTATATCATGTGACGAGGTAATGTAAGGAAAGACTAGGAAATATAATTGGATGCTGTTAATGAAAACGAACATGAGATAGTGAAGCAAAGAAATATACGATATATAACGCAACCAATCCAAAGTTGAGAGACTTGAGTTAAATACGGGAAACGCTTCCGTTAATGTAATAGAATCAAAGAAAGTTGTATTTGCAAAGAAGCTAAAAGAGAAGGATACATCACGTAGATCACCGTTCTTTAACTGATGCCCTGATTTCAGGCCATGAATCATAATGTAATATAGATTGTTTGCGCGGAAACGCCTGAAGTGACAATTAATAAAACGGTGGCCATTTTCAACAGTTGCAGTAAATCAACATTTTCTTATGCTTTTAGTATTTCACAGAGTTTGCATTAGAATTACACACGCGAAATAAAGTGGGGAAAAATAACATATTTAAAATCTGACAAATGATCGGGGATGGATCTGCGAGTTTACCTCGGCGCAAACATATGTTTCACATCGGAAAACCGCGCAATTTAGAAGATGTGAAAACGTTTGCTGACGGTGTTACGGATTATGTTGCACCTTCAGTTTACCTTATCAGCAGACTAAACATGGACGGAACCATTACATTGGAATAAAAATACTTCTCAAGTTTGGTCTCATCACAGATAAGCAAACACCAAAGACAGAAAAGTTTTTCTTGCGGTAAAATATGCTTTCTTTCTACACACCAGAAAACTTATCAGAACACAACAGACCATGTTACAATGTAGATAACTCGATATACATAATACGTAAAGTGGCTTCAGTCGTAATTATAATGTAGATAACTCGATATACATAATACGTAATAATTCTATATACATAATACGTAATAACTCGATATACATAATACGTAATAATTCGATATACATAATACGTAAAGTTGCTTCAGTCGTAATTACAATGTAGATAGTTCGGTATACATAATACGTAATAATTCGATATACATAATACGTAATAATTCGATATACATAATACGTAATAATTCTATATACATAATACGTAATAACTCAATATACATAATAAGTAATAGCTCAATATACATAATACATTAATAATTCGATATACATAATACGAAATAATTCGATATACATAATACGTAATAATTTGATATACATAATACATAATAATTCGATATACATAATACGTAATAACTCGATATACATAATACGTAATAATTCGATATACATAATACGTAATAATTCTATATACCTAATACGTAATAACTCAATATACATCGTACGTAATAACTCAATATACATAATACGTAATAACTCGATATACATAATACGTAATAACTCGATATACATAATACGTAATAACTCAATATACATAATAAGTAATAGCTCAATATACATAATACGTAATAATTCGATATACATAATACGTAATAATTTGATATACATAATACGTAATAACTCGATATACATAATACGTAATAATTCGATATACATAATACGTAATAATTCTATATACATAATACGTAATAACTCAATATACATCGTACGTAATAACTCAATATACATAATACGTAATAACTCGATATACATAATACGTAATAACTCGATATACATAATACGTAATAACTCAATATACATAATACGTAATAACTCGATATACATAATACGTAATAACTCGATACACATTATACGTAATAACTCAATATACATAATACGTAATAACTCAATATACATAATACGTAATAACTCGATATACATAATACGTAATAACTCGATATACATAATGCGTAAAGTGGCTTCAGTCGATAAATATAGGTCTATCAATATTAATTAAAAGTTCAATATGTTATTTATTGTGATTTTGAATGTATCATAGCGTCACATGTGCAAGGGACAGAGTTTGACCATAGCACCGGCACGGACACAGATAATCCGCCAGAAAGCTGTGCTAAATGTTTACAATATCATTTTCTAAGGTTTTATTTGTAACTTAAATCATTCCACAAAAGAGACAACCCAATGGATTACAAATTAAAAAGGTAGTATTGGAGTATTTTACGAAGCGTTGGGTAAGATTTCAAAATTAGTGCATGTGGAAATATGACCGATAAATACAAATCTATCATGTTCACAGAGGCCGATGAAAGACAGTTTAACTTCGCAAACATAACTTACATTTATGAGAAAGAAAGAAATGGAAATTAAGTAAGAGATCATGACCATTGAACAAGCAAATATAGATGTCCATCCCATAACGAATGCAATGTAAATATTGATATATCCCAAATACATAACAATGTTCATTCATAACTTGCCCGGCTATGAAAGTCATCTGTTCGTCAAGACACTTGCTAGAAATATGATCCAGAGGATGAGGGCACAATCATACCTAACATCAACAAAACATATATTTCACTAAGTAAGCATTTTATTGTGGATAGTTTCAGTCAAGAAAAAAACTCCACAATAATGGACAACCAGATATGCAGACAGCTTTATATTCATGGGACAGTCGATACGATAGATAGCTAAAAAGTTAAGTGATAAAAATGTACATACACAGCTAGATATTTTCGAGGCATGGTACCTACATATTTGAGGAAAGACATTTATTCATAGAAATATATGGATCGCTTTGAAAGATTTACTGCAAGAAACTATGCCACCAATAGAAAGGTTTATCGAAACAACAATATCACCAATAGAAAAGTTTACTTTAACAACTATACCACCAATAGAAAGGTTTACTTTAACAAGTATACCACCAATAGAAAGGTTTACTGAAACAACTAAACCACCAAGAGCAAGGTTTACTTTAAGAACTACACCACCAATAGAAAATTTTACTGAAACAACTATACTACCAATAGAAAGGTTTACCTTAACAACTATACCACCAATAGCAAGGTTTACTGAAACAACTATGCCACCAATAGCAAGGTTTACTGAAACAACAATACCACCAATAGAAAGGTTTACCTTAACAACTATACCACCAATAGAAAGGTTTACATTAACAACTATACCACCAATAGAAAGGTTTACTGAAACAACTATACCACCAATAGATAGGTTTACTGAAACAACTATACCACCAATAGCAAGATTTACTGAAACAACTATACTACCAATAGAAAGGTTTACCTTAACAACTATATCACCAATAGCAAGGTTTACTGAAACAACTATACCACCAATAGCAAGGTTTACTGAAACAACTATACTACCAATAGAAAGGTTTGCCTTAACAACTGTACCACACATATAAAGGTTTACTGAAACAACTATACTACCAATAGAAAAGTTTACTGAAACAACTATACCACCAATAGAAAGGTTTACTGAAACAACTATACTACCAATAGAAAGGTTTACCTTTACAACTATACCACCAATAGAAAGGTTTACTGAAACAACTATACCACCAAATGAAAGATTTACTGAAACAACTATACCACCAATAGAAAGGGTTACTTTAACAACTGTGCCACCAATAGAAAGGTTTACTTAAACAACTATACCACCCATAGAAATGTTTACTGAAACAACTATACCACCAATAGAAAGGTTTACTGAAACAACTATACCACCAATAGAAAGATTTACTGAAACAACTATACCACCAATAGAAAGGTTTACTGAAACAACTATACCACCAATAGAAAGGTTTACTGAAACAACTATACCACCAATAGAAAGGTTTACTGAAACAACTATACCACCAATAGAAAGGTTTACTGAAACAACTATACCACCAATAGCAAGGTTTACTGAAACAACAATACCACCAATAGAAAGGTTTACCTTAACAACTATACCACCAATAGAAAGGTTTACTGAAACAACTATACCACCAATTACTTTAACAACTGTACCACCAATAGAAAGATTTACTGAAACATCAATACCACCAATAGAAAGGTTTACTGAAACAACTATACCACCAATAGAAAGGTTTACCTTAACAACTATGCCACCAATATAAAGGTTTACTGAAACAACTGTACCACCAATAGAAAGATTTTACTCATCACTTGATGATTAAACCATGGCAAATGATGACTACCAGTATCCGCACGTTGTCATAGATAGTAACTGTCTCCATGTTTTACTCATAATGCCTTGCAGAAGCCTATGTGTTCTAATTAACTCTATTAAACATAAATCTCAATATGTCAATCAACCTGAAAGGATTTTCCTCTCCATAGATTATGGGGATGTCCTTAACCTGCATTCTGCTAACGTTTATATCACTGTATTGTTATAATCTCCTTGTACAATCATATCAAACGACGCATAAAATCTTCCCGGTACAATCAATATATTTGGGCTTAGCATCGAATTTTGATATTTGTACATTTGTTCAGCTTTAATGCTGCTCGGTTGTGTGTGATACAATAATGTGCTACACTGCTTAACTCCACGCGGTATCTCTTCCTGCTAGAGAGGAGTTATTTATTTACAGCACGTTGATATCTTTAATATTCATATGCTTTAAAAACGTCAGAGACTTTCATAGAAATATATGAGCAATAAGGACGCAATTACACATTACAAATCCAATCAATCTGTATTCATATTTTAATTGCTCATCATAAGTCTGATAGAATTTATTCAGTTTTTGCCAATCATAATTGAACAAGTTCAGGACCGTAGGTCCGTTTTTCAAGATTAACATTATTTGCTGTGTGAGTAGATGCATATAGATCAAAACCATCATCGTTCCTTGTTGTTTAAACACTGAGCTACCAAATCTTGTTTATTCTTTGATTCAATTTGTCACGTGCCATGGATATGTTTCCATTGAAAATACACTGTTGTAGTTTGCAGCTCTTCCAAGACATTATTGCTTTTATTGTCTCCTTCTTTAGCTAATTCCGAATCAAATTAATCAAACAGAGTGTTGCTTCCTGCAAAATGCTAGACCATACCATGAACTATTGCTCCTGCAATCATTAATCACGCTGCAATTATTTTATTATTTAAATTCAAACAATTGTTATACTGCTGATAGTTTTATTTTACATGCTGACGGATGAGCTACAACTGTATGTGTCAATCCAATTATAAAAAAATTATTCTCTTCTAAATTGTCTATACCAAATTTTTTTACACGGCAAAGATTAACCTCATATTCTTTATTAACGTCAAATACGTAAGCAACACGTTTGTCGTTTGTCTTCAATCAAATGTAAAGATCAATATAAAAACCCAAAGCTCTTCAAAGTTAATCACATATACAGGTTGACAACAAAGTGTGTATAAACCCGATTGTTGTATCTGAATTACATATTGGGCTACTAAATCCAATATGAATAACTTGAATTCAGTAAAACGCGATGGGGTACAGTTAAAACCAAATAGACTAAACATTATCACGAGTGTAGTTTCATACATAAGAGCATCCAACAGCCCTTTCCTATATTTATATTCAGCTACTGACCGTCTAAATAGATAGCTCTATATCCAGCTAGCATGATATATTGCACAAATTGATTACCAATATACATCCAAGCTTTAGTCGCGTTTTCTCATTAAACTCCTGTTTGTGTTCTTTTATTTCTTCAGTGTGCTGAAGCTATCAAAGAACTCAATATTATCTACAGACATTTCTGTGCTCAATACAGTTTAGATATCGGTATGCTTTCATTTAGTTTTAACTATATGAATTCTAGCACTTAATGCGAGAGTCATTTTATTTATTTCAGTATGAACTTGACCTATGCTTGTTGTAAACGTTTGTTCCAAATCGTTGACATCTTTTCTCACTCGTTTTATAGTTTTGTCCATTTCGTTAATACTGCCTTGTACTACACAGATGTTATTAACAACGTCTCAATCAACCTAATGTTTTGTACCAGATTAGATTGTTCAACCCAGGCATTCTAAATTGCAGCGACTGTGACATCGTTAAATCTGTAATATATAAATTGTCAGTTGTTTTCATAGATGTTATCGTTCTTTCATTAATATTTATTTTGTTTTAGTTCTCGATTTTTCGGGTGATTTCAGTTAAATCATTCCTCCTCCTCTGCAACTGGAACAGGGTAGTAGTGTATGCAATCATATCATTGTTGCGACGAGTAATGTGTGCGTTATTATTATCATATGTCTTTTTAATCTCAAGCCAAAATGTTCTGTTTTGCCAAGGAATTTCATCCTTATCTCTTGGAGCTGATATTGCAAAGCGCCATAGTTTTCCAATTATTTTGCTTTTTATTTTCTCGATATCTCTGTCCAAAGCATCTATATCATTGTTTTTCCCCTGCTCGATTGGTTGCAAATATTGTTGGATGCTCCTTCACTTACCACTTGCAATATTTGCATAACATTAGACAATGCGCTGGATTTTTGTTTAAACATTCAGGAGGGTCTTTATTATTTTTATGTTATCGCTAATATGAAGACATTCGATTTTGGAGTTTCAGACAACGTGTTAAAGATAATGTTATTCCATATTGGAGTTCAGTTGTAAATAAATCACACAAAACATCCACTATAGTTAATTTTGTGATGCCTTTTCTGTTCAGTTTTAATTATGTATTGGTTTACCTAACCATCTATTAAATACATTAGCCAGATTCCGATGTTCCGCCCATAATTTAATCATAGAGAGAGGACTGCATAATGGCATACTTCCTAATGAACATAGATGTATCTTATGTGATAAAAAAATTAAAAAATAAAAGATGATTCTCGATCCGTTTTACATTTCGCATTTTATACTGATCTTAAACATAGATTCATACAAGGGATTTTTTCAGCAAGAAATGCCGATGCGAGGAAGTCTTTTATTCTTTGACGAAGTCTAAGAATGTCGTCGTAATATCTCAACTTGTACAATATGCCTTTTCAGCATTCCATGGAAGAGAGCAAGTGAATATGTGATTATACTATTAACGTTAAATAATATTTTTCACACCATTGTGCCTTCCACCCATATCTAATATGACAGCTATCTGGTGTTATTACCGTTCCATTTTAGAGCATGTTTTCTTATTGTGATTGCTTGATTTGTTCTTTACTCATTTCACTCTGTGTTATTTGTATTGTAATATGGCGATCTACATTATTGAAATACTGTTAAGTACCTGACATATTACACTCAGTAGGCCTACAGTACCAATAAACTATTTTTATTATCAACGATAATTTGTCATTTAATTGGGAAAATAAGATGATGGATTTCAAGATATATACCATGTTTGGAGAAGTCTGTTATATAACTGATGCCTCAAAACCCTATTTAAAAATAATATATAGGAGAGTGGAGTCAAGAAAACATAGAGTGTCAATAGTAAATGTAAAAACTAGAGAGAAAGAAAATAAATAAATATAAATCAACACAACAAAGAGTGTATAAAATAAATATACCACAAAGATAATAAACATAGGATATCTCAATTAGCAAGAGTTATTTCCCATCCATTAAGAGACAGCATTAGACACCTGGTGTTCCGTCTACATGACTTTTATCGAAGGTGGCTACATTTAACTATACATCAAAGTGTAGGATAACATGACTTACACATTGTATATATCAAGGTGTCACATAAGATGACTTACACATTGAATATGTCAAGTTGTCAAATAAGATGACTTACACGTTAAATATGTAATTACTTGTGTCTCGTTGGATTTACCTGAAGCTGTGCAATGAAGAAAATGTTTTCACTAAGACTATAATTGACAAATACCGCGCAATAATTCAACGGCGAGATCGTCCACCTATATATAAAAGTATTCACTGCACAGGACGAAGTTGTCAACTTAGAAAAAAGAATCTATGAATTTAATGTTGATATGTCTCAAAATCAGATTAAATCGTTAAAAATAGACATCAGCAAAATCCAAACAAAAAACGCTGTACGCAAGAACTGTTGAAATGTACTGAAAGTATAAAAGTGCAAGTAGTTGGACACTTAACATAGCTGAAAAGAGTTTTCGGAGATCGTATTGAATAAATCAGTTCAAATCAGTTTACAATTAGGTGCAAGACCTAAACAACTGCTTAAAGAAAATGATGTAACTATACCTGCTATAGTCACTGTAATACGTATAACTTTATCAACAGTTGCTCTGTCCATAGAAAAGTTTGTAAAAGATTGTAGTGGCTGGTGGAGGAGGAACAAGTGGAAGTAATGCTCTATCAGGAGGACAAAAAGATCCATTCGTGGCCACATTCTGAAGGTCTTAATAATAATTGATATTTACTTGATTGAGTTAGAGAAAAAAAGAAGTATCAGCTTCACCCAGTAGTGTTGGTACACACTACCAATATGCTGGCTTTTGAATACAGGTGCACAGGTTCTTTTATTGCCAGCGTAACATGTTGTTTACTTATATTGGCATTAGAGTGCTTGCTATTTCTTCTGACAGGATTAATACCATCTTGACCTGTTAAAGGCATTACACGTTCACGCTGTAATTTCCTAATGTGGAAGCAAGAGTAAAATCTGTACACTTATTTTATTAACGCTTTTTGTTTGTTTAATGCCAGTACGAAATACAACAACCAGATATGGTCATACAAACCGCCAATTATTCTTGATATTACCAAACTTTCATGTTACAACATGCTCTGTATTTGTTCATAAACTCGTCACTGTCAAATTGTCAAATGTAGTCTTCAAAAATACTGAATGGTTTGTATCTGCAACAGGTGTTATGTGTGTGTAGCAAATACGTATCTCCTTCAATATGCTTGATACATCTATAAGTATGTATAGTAAGTCTGAGTATGGAGGCATCAAACTGAACTGCAGGATAAGGAACAGAAACACGGTTGTTAGTTTTTGAAACCTAATATCCATTAATTCGTTCATTGTATTCCATTTTAACATATCCTCTAAAAAGTATGACTTTAGGGTTATTGGTTATTATTTAAATCATGCACAAAATCATGTGAGCCTTTGGCATAATTCAAAGAATGAATGTGTTGAACAATGTTCATCTATATGTTCATTGTATCATTTACGTATGTAGTTTATTTCCCAGATGTCAAACGAAAGTTATGAAAAAGTGTATCTTCGTAATATATATATTTATGCAACGTTTCAGGCGTATTTGATTTTCCTTCATCCATGATGTGTAATAGTCTAGCCAGATTAAATGATATATTCATTTGTACTGATATAAATCGATCCGACATGAATCGTTGCAATCTTAAATGTCATAGATTTTAAAGGCAACAATGATAAAATTTATAGAATAATTAGCGGATGGCAATGGAAAGGCCAAAAGAACGTTCATTCTTCGTTTTCTTCCGAGTCATCTCCAGAGCCTGTTGTATCTTAAAAATGACAGAGATCTAGTATCTAAAATGTATCGAACAATTGATCAAAGTCTTGGCAATAGCATCTCGTCGACGGACAACAAAATCCACCTTCTAGAAATAGGAATTTGAATTGTGACATTACTTTACCTCATCTCCGCAGCAGCGCGTGTTAACCTTTTTCTAGAATTAGATTGAATTATGCTTTTCAAACTAAATACTCAAGAACACAGCTGATGCATTAGAGGCATCTGATTCAATAATGTCTTAGAATTAAGTCAGATCAAATTCAACACACTGACCATTAAAGAAAAAAGGCTCAAACGGGTACAAATATGAAGATAGTTTTAAAAATATTTAATTGCCTTCAAGTTTTCGCTGTACAAATATAAATTTAAGTCAGTTGTCACCTATTAAAAAGCCGTTTTATATGCTGTACAAATATAAAATTAAGTCAGTTATCACCTTTTAAAAAGCCGTTTTATATGCTGTACAAATATAAAATTAAGTCAGTTGTCACCTATTAAAAAGCCGTTTTATATGCTGTACAAATATAAAATTAAGTCAGTTGTCACCTATTAAAAAGCCGTTTTATATGCTGTACAAATATAAAATTAAGTCAGTTCTCACCTATTAAAAAGCCGTTTTATATGCTGTACAAATATAAAATTAAGTCAGTTGTCACCTTTTAAAAAGCCGTTTTATATGCTTTCAAGAGCAGGTATAAATATCTAGTTTTAGCTAAAGACGAAACAGATTTTAGGCACGTGTTGTTTTACAAAGGGAAACAGATTTTAGGCACGTGTTGTTTTACAAAGGGAAACAGATTTTAGGCACGTGTTGTTTTACAAAGGGAAACAGATTTTAGGCACGTGTTGTTTTACAAAGGGAAACAGATTTTAGGCACGTGTTGTTTTACAAAGGGAAACAGATTTTAGGCACGTGTTGTTTTACAACAAGATTTAATATAGAGCAAGTACTCAAACGGATTTTTTATATATATTCAATGTCATTAACTCTATCACCAGAAGTTTATCCACATGTTACTGTATTTAAATCCTTGTATATATCAGATTTCTCCTCATGTTCTAAAATTTGTCCACATTGTAAAAGAAAATGTACAGTTTTCTCAGATGTTAAAAAATGTGCGAACTTCAGAGAAATAATATTCATGCGATCTTCCCATACATGTGTAGCTGTAGGTCGGGGTACCATTCCACCGACTACCTTACTGAGAATTTGATACAGTCACATATCTAAACAATAAATTGAATGTATGTTTTGAAAATTATTATCAATTTCTAGTCGTTTCTGACGTGAGAAAAACAACAGAATAGTACAGGAAGAAGGAAATTTATATAGGATATAAGCGATGATATAAAGAGAGAAAAAGAGAAAGAGAATATTCATGTTATACATTCAACGCTTTCTTTGTTGTCTTCTATATTACTGTTAAAATAGTTATTCCTTGATTCTTGTCAAGTACATTAATCCCTGAAAGATGCCGGCAAAAACTGAAGATATTCCTTCTTTTATCTTATATGATAATACATGCATTCTGTTTTACACATAAAAGAAGCTTGCAAATAAACGATAAGAAAAATGATACATCAATTATACCATCATAATGTTTCCATGTATGACTAAATTTCCCCCAATCACAGTTTTTGCAGTCTGTATACTTTGGTATTATTTACCGATATGATATTTCTTTTTTAAATGTTTCCAAGTTTGGTACATTATTGTGATAAGTAATTTAAATATGTAGTTCATTTGGTACATTATTGTGATAAGTAATTTAAATATGTAGTTCATTTGGTACATTATTGTGATAAGTAATTTAAATATGTAGTTCATTTTTACAAGTAAATTCAAATTTAAGATTTCATCAGACATGTTTTATTTATTTATTCCTAATATTGTATCTACTGTTGTGAAGTTAAAATGTACAAGGTGTATGCATTTATCTTGCAGCAACCTGAACATTTGTATCCAAAAAATTGACTATAGCGCAATAATACAATAAATGAAACGGTTATTCTTCTGTTTCTCAACAAAAAGAACTTATCTTGTCGTGTTTAATTCTCATTTTGCGCAAAAGAACATTTGTAGGTACAATTATATGGAATGTTTTTGATTGAAACCATTTAATACACGTATCTTTTGTACATTTATGTACCAATAAATATTTGGTTTTTTTTTAGTCAGAACACTTTTCTAAGTTAAGAATACGTCTCCGTTTATCTTGTGCCTTGAAATTAGTTTTGATAAATACTTTAACACCCTTTCTTTTGTTGAATGAGTAATCGTAGCAGAAGTGACAGAGTTGGTCTATGGAAGATAACATCTGATGCTTCCATTTTTTGTACCTTCGAATATTCTCTAATAACACCTATTGTACCCGCATATTATAAAAAGTTTATTCCACATGGATAACTTGTTCAAAAAGAATTAAAACTAATAAACTGGTTGTTTCATGTGCAATTCCCGATTAAGTTTACTCCACAACTGTACAGATGTTTATAGAAAATGGCAATGATCCACATTGGCTCATCTAGAAACGATTGTCTTTATTCAGTCTTGTTTATTTCTTTAAGTTTTAACCAAATGAATAAAACATTCTTCCAAAAATAAAACATTTGCTTAAGTTTATTCATAATAGTTTCTGATGGATTAGGTAAGCAAAGATTATTTATCTTGGACAGAGCAAGCGAAGCTAACAGGTTTTTGATAGGTGCACATCTGAAGTAACAACAAGCTGTATACTTTATAACTAAAATTGCACCCATCAATTATACACCAAAATAACGGAAATTAAAGTGTTTTTTTAAATAATACCTGAGATATAGTATGTTTTTTTAAATATCCAGGATAACCAGTGAGAAAAACCTGGGAAATTCTTTTTCTTTAATAATCTAATCCTATGCAAAATACTAAACTGTAGAGCGCCACCGAAGCAAGGCTGAACTAAACGGGCCTGGGAGCCAACGGCGAAATTTAAATAACATTTATTTGTATTTATAAAATCTAGGGCAATGATCTTAATCAACAAACTAGATTATATTTTTAAAAATTCTTTTCTGTCCTTCACCATTACAATTTATTTCGAATTCATTGTCAGCTTGAATTAGCCGGAATTAACCCATATGCCAATTAGCCGGCATTAACCCATATGCCAATTAGCCGGAATTATCCCATATGCCAATCAGCCGGAATTTACCAATATGCCAATTTGCCAGAGTTAACCCATATGCCAATTTGCCAGAATTAACCCATATGCAAATTTGCCGGACAAAACCCATATGCAAATTTGCCAGAGTTAACCCATATTGCAATTTGCCAGAATTAACCCATATGCCAATTTGCCAGAGTTAACCCATATGACAATTTGCCAGAGTTAACGCAAGAATTAGTGCAGGGGACTTTTTATTATAATACAAATCGCAGCTCTTGTCAAACTTCACAAACAGTTTCTGCTGCCAGCGCTCAGCGATAATCTTCAAAGCCTCCAGTACCAGTGATATCCCAGTCTCTCTGATCCTTGTTTTAAGTTTATCGTCTGGATTATTGGGGTGTTGTAACTTTTAAGTGGCAAGTGCAAGCTCGTCCCTCTTTTTCTTCATGATTGGTGGTAAATCTGATGCTGTCCTTGGACCCTTGGGTAGCTGATTAACCATACACGGCACCTCCTCTCTATCCTCAAAAAGCATAAATGGTACAATGATTGGGTTTGAGACCAGATCGGTCACTGAGGAGACTATGTGCATTAGCCAATCACATGTTTTCTACATGTTCTAGACCCAGTCCGACTGTCTCTTTAAGGAAGCTTCTAACAACCTGGTGGATGTTTTTTAGGACTTCGTTGATGAGGCAAACGGAATAAAAGTAGATTCGTCTTTGTTGAGTGCTTTTCAAACCTAAAATGACACTTTTTCAGCCCCTTCACATCTTTACATACTTTGGTTTGATTATATCACACCATTTTCTTTTACTGATTCTATATGCACGTCCATTTTATTAAGTTGTTCCATTTCAAACTCCTCAACCTTACTTGAGTGAAACTTCATACTGGTCTCAACTTCCTTCATTCTTTCGTTCACTTATTCTACTTCTTCCTAACAGCAAATTATCTCTGACTTAAAATTTTCTAGGTCAGTTTCAAGAACTTTCGCTTGTTTCGTTTGAAAATAAAATCTGAAGGAAATGTGAAGAAGATTTGGTGGATTTTCTAATCAATATCCTGACTCCTATTGTCGTAACAGCATGATTCTAAAAGAACAGCTGTACTAGGATTACTTGAACGTGAATGAGACAGCATTGGTTGATTCATTGATGGTGTTTAACGGCACCTGAAAACATGACATGTTATATCGTACCGAGGCAATTGGAGTAAAGTGCAATACCCAGAGACACAACACAGCGGGCGACTTGGCCTGTTCTGAGTAGGATTCGAAACAGCACACGTCTGTTCGCGAGTTCAGCTCGCTGACCACTGAGCCACCGCGGCTTTGACAGCATCATATAGCATGATTTATCGAATCATGTCAATAAACTTGTAATGTCATTTTCTGCATTCTAGGTGGTCACATTTGATTTAATTCTATATATTGTCTTCCTTTGATTTAAGTGCAAAGATTGTCATACATATATTAAGATAAGTATAAAATTAAAAAGTTAATAAAAAAAGGTTTGCAAGAAAAGCTTGATGCAAGTCTGAAACAATTGCAGCTTAAGTTAAAGACGTACATGTAAGAGATTATATAATGCAATGAAGTAGGTTGTTGAAGACTACATTTAAACATCAGCTGCAAAATTTGTATAATATCTACAGGTATTGGAGGCAAACAGCATGAGTAGACTATTAATAGGATAACAGAAGCAAACGGATATAAAATGTGGGCGAGGAAAGGCTTAATTTGTTTAGAACAACACTCATCGATATTGTCGATAGGTACGGCAAAGTGTTGTGCAAATGTAAAAATCTTATTCGCCCTGCCTTTTTATAACTTTGGGTTAACGCACTGAGTATACAGTGTTTTCTGTTTAACTCTGTCTAACTCTTTATCTCTCAATCATCCTGACTGTTCTGATGGTAGTAAACAGAAAAAATAAAACAAAGTGTAATCTTTGCGCGTGCTAAACGATGCCAACGATAGGCTGAACAACAATATTAACGATCGTCATAACAGGCACTAAGACGAAACGTATTGTTACACTCACTGCCCGTGCATCATTCATATAATATATACCATCCCTAATATAATATAGCCCATTAAATTATATTATATTATACTATATTATATTATATTATATATATATATATATATATATATATATATATATATATATACCATCATTTATATAATGTATGACATCATGCATATAATATACACCATCATTTATATAATGTATAACTTTATTTATATATATATACACTATCATTTATATAATAATACCATAATTTATATAATATATGCCATCATTTATATAATAATATCATAATTTATATAATATATGTCATCCTTTATATAATAATACCGTCATTTATATAATGCATACCATCATTTATATAATAATACCATCATTTATATAATATACCTTAATTTTTAAAATATATGTACCATCATTTATATAATAGATACCATAATTTATATATATATATATATATATATATATATATATATATATATATATATATACCATCATAAATAAAATATATATGATGAATAAACAAGAGGATTTTTATACGTTTTATTTTTTTAAACACGTAACCACGAAACACGATGAGGTCTCCGTATTGTTTGTGCATCTAAAATTTGCTGTTATGCTGACGTTATACGTGCGCTATTCCTTTTATGGTGACGTTGTACATACGATGTTATACCTGTTTTGTGACGTTATGCATACGCTGCCATTCATGTTATGGTGGCGTTATAGATAAGCTACTATTAAGGTTATGGTGACGTTATACACACGCTGCTATTCCTGTTATGGTGACGTAATACACACGCTGATATTCCTATTATGGTGACGTTGTACATACGGTGCTATTTCTGTTATGGTGACGTTATACATATGATGATGTACATGTTTTCGTGACGTTATACGCTGCTATTCCTGTTATGGTCACGTTATACATAAGCTGATATTCCTGTGATGGCAACGTTATGCATAAGTTGCTCTTCAAAATCCAATTGACAAAATAGTATGACGTCATGGTAATGGAACGTATTGCCTTCAGCAATATTTAATTTATGTCACTTCCACCGTTATTCCCTGATGTGGCTGCATCACTTGATTGATTTAATTTTCCATTTTGATCAAATTCCAGTCTTAGCTATTTTTGGAAATGGAAATGAAAACATAAAAACGTAAATTGATAGATATCGTCTCTTGTAATAGTGTTATTAGACTGTCAATGGAAAGGCTGGAATTGACAGAGAAAAGTCTCGCTGTGTATTTCGACCTACGGTGCAACCTTTAAGAATTTATCAATTTTTGTTGAATATGTTTAATATCAACGTTTAAATACATATAATGAGTAGTTGTTCAAACTCCCACTCTATGTCTCTTGAAAGTAAAATTTTTAAAAACCTTTTTGAACGTAATATAGACCAATATTCGCCATTTTAATATATTACGTGGCGTTTGAAGACTGGGATGTAAAAATAAATATCATAATGGTTTGCCCAGAACTATTGGTTGTACAACTTTAGGTCTTAAACTATGTAACAGAAAGAAAGTGAAACCAATAAAGTCAAATAAAATCAACAAGCAATTTATTTCCGGACTATTAAAGTAAAAATTCACAAGACACTTACAATTTACCAGTTAAATTCCAAATAATCCGAAATGTCCTATTCACAAGTCCAAAATAATAGAATATTCCGAATGAATTCCAATAGCCATCAACGTCCTGATGTACCACAAAAATGTAATCTAGAATGCATTTGAATGAGTTCACATAAATCCCAAATCATGTATTAATCCAAAAGTCAATGAGCACTTAGTAATTCCAGTGAATATTAGAAATAAATAATTCCTCTCAAATTATATCTGATTTCAACAACACAACTGTAATTACTAACTAGATTCCTTACAGACTGACCTTTAGAACCGGAATTATAGAACAGGAATGAATTGGTTTACCAAAGTCTGTATATAAATACACATGCCTACACGACCTATGTCACAGCAGAATATGAGTGATTCTAATGGGAAAATACTTACCTACATGACATATGCCACAAAAGTCTAATTGCAAAATGCCTAAAAAAAATACCGGCCTACCTGACAAATGTCACAATTTACAAGCAGGGACAAAACTTAAGTATGCATTTTCAAATAACCATACAATTTACAATCATAAACAAAAATTAAGTATGTAAACATCATACATAACACTGTGAAAAGTAAGAATGGAGACGTGTTACACTATTAAGTCCTTCTTTGATTTTCGGAAGCTCTGAGGGTTTTAGGTAATTATATATATATATATATATATATATATATATATATATATATATATATATATATATATATATATATATATATATATATATACTAAACTAGAAGTATGTAGTTCATTCATGCAAATAAGCAGACAAAACTACTGAATCGTCGGTTACAGAAATTAGGATATACGTTCCTAGAGGCTGTCCGGCAAAGTTAGAGACAAGAACAAATATTCGTTGCAGGAAAAGACCGAATAACGACGGAAACTCAGCAAGACAAATGGCGTCCTTTATGCATCTTTTCCAGCTGATAAATTGTGATTACACATGTCTCTCCTATGCTTGTCTAACTTTGCATTTATGTACATAAAAGCAGTTACGATTTTGTCGTCGTCAGCGTCGGTGCAAGGGAGGGGGGGCGGGGGGGGGGGCGCAATCGGGAGCTTTTCTTATTTTTGCAGCTGAATTTTTCATAATATTTCACCTCACCTTAGTGTAACGGGGGTAATTCTTCACAAACCTATATTTGGAGCGGGGGGGGGGGGATAACTGACATAAAAACTGTTTTCTGTAGTAAAGTAGCTGTCACTAGTCGTCATGGTTCATGGCACTTTCTATTATGTAATGGAACACATTTTTCCGCTTTGGAAACTGTAGCTGGATGTAGAGAATTGTTTACAACCTTTCAAATTTTATCTATTTTGACGTTGATATCATCAGATTGGATGTGATTTATACCTTGGCATTGATATCGCAAAATGTGAAGTAATTAATGCGTTAGCATTGATATCGCAAAATGGGAAGTAATTAATGCGTTGGCATTGATATCGCAAAATGGGAAGTAATTAATGCGTTGGCATTGATATGGTAAGATAGGAGATGATTGTTACGACTGTTATTATAGAGCCATAAGTCAACTAAATTTACGATGACTGAGAAACAGAAGTTTCCTTTAAATTATGCGATTGGATATCATGAATATTTTTGTTCGTTTCTGTCACTGCATCACTGCGATGGACGCCATGTTTGAAATAAAAACTCAAATATCCGATTGCTTTTGGAGCTCATGGGAAAAGTTTGCTGACACAATTGGTGTTATAAGTTAACAATGCATTGTGTTACAAAATAGTTGACCGAAATCAGTCAGCTGAGTTTATATGAGTTATTCCCCTCTTTTCTGCATGTATACAAGACTGCAGAACATCAAGCGGTCAATACTTCATCTTAGACTACCCTGTTCTGTACGGCACCCAGTTAGACTACCCTGTTCTGTACGGCACCCAGTTGTTCGTCGAAAGATATCCTCAATCGCTTTAAAAAGGTATGTCTTTCGTAATTTAAAAGACAAAAAAAGATGTTTTATCAACTGAAGTAAGACGTCCAATAATTCTAGTTTTTATATGTTAAATTGAATTTTGAATATCGCCTACCAAACCATTGAATAATGAATTGTACAGGCAACTGGTCATCATCTTTGAGGCTTAATTTTAAACCAAAACATTGAGTTCCTAAATCGATTAATGTGCTTTCGATGTTTTTCCACTGCATATTTTCAGGAATCAGTCATCTATGCAATATCAGTCGTGTCTTAAAATTTCTAATGAATCATTGACTTTCCTTACTTTAGCTACTGTCCAGATATTTCAGGAATCGGTCATCTATGCAATATCAGTCGTGTCTTAAAATTTCTAATGAATCATTGACTTTTCTTACTTTAGCTACTGTCCAGATATTTCAGGAATCAGCCATCTATGCAATATCAGTCGTGTCTTAAAATTTCTAATGAATCATTGACTTTCCTTACTTTAGCTACTGTCCAGATATTTCAGGAGTCGGTCATCTATGCAATATCAGTCGTGTCTTAAAATTTCTAATGAATCATTGACTTTCCTTACTTTAGCTACTGTCCAGATATTTCAGGAATCGGTCATCTATGCAATATCAGTCGTGTCTTAAAATTTCTAATAAATCATTGACTTTCTTTACTTTAGCTACTGTCCAGATATTTCAGGAATCGGTCATCTATGCAATATCAGTCGTGTCTTAAAATTTCTAATGAATCATTGACTTTCCTTACTTTAGCTACTGTCCAGATATTTCAGGAATCGGTCATCTATGCAATATCAGTCGTGTCTTAAAATTTCTAATGAATCATTGACTTTCCTTACTTTAGCTACTGTCCAGATATTTCAGGAATCGGTAGTTCCGTTGGTAGAGCATCAGACTCGTAATGCAAGGACCGTGCGTTCGTTACCCGCCCAGACCCGCCAAGGTATGACCATGGGAAAGGAACCTAGTTACATGTACCTGCGAAACAGGCGAGACATAGCATTTTTAAAATATCCTGCTGCTTCATTCTTAGCACAGACCTTCACAGTTTTATCAATTATAAGCGTGAAAAAAAAGACAATCTTTAATTTGGATTGATTTCGTGGATGGAAGAAACAGTAACAACTATGTTTCATGCAATTTCACTCGCTTTTTCTCTTATTACTTTTATAAAGTAACACTATTATTCTTGTTATCTTCATAAATGGAGTTATGTTCGAGAAAAACGTCAGCAATTATTACCCAAACATATCTATATTAGACCCAATGTACCAAGCAATTACTACCCAAACATATCTATATTAGACCAAATGAACCAAGTTTAAAGGGGGGCCCTGGGTGGCCGAGTGGTCTGAGGCGCTCACCTTTACAGATCACTTACATCTCACCTCTGTCCGCGTGGGTTCGAGTCTCGGGCTCGGCCAACGTGGGTATGTGAGAAAGCTTGCAAGTAGCTTCCCATGGGTTTTCTCGGGTTCTTCCTCCACCAAATATATACTGGCCGCCATGTATAGCGTATCATGTGCTGAAAAATGGCTTTAAACCAAAAACAACCAACCAACCAAGTTTACATTTTTAAAAAAGCTACCTGAAAAGATCCATACTATTCTGCCAACATTTCATTAATTTCTAATAATCTGCATTTGTTGTCTTTGTTTTTCTTTATAAACTGGGTCTAATAAAGCTAAGAGTATTTATAATTCATCTCTCTCTCTCTCTCTCTCTCTCTCTCTCTCTCTCTCTCTCTCTCTCTCTTTCTCTCTCTCTCTCTCTCTCTCTCTCTCTCTCTCTCTGGGAAATATTATACGTGGATGAATTGTGCTTTATAATATTTCCTTGGCTCTAATGAAAGTCCTTGCTTAATATGCCACTTACCCGATGTGGTATGACCATATCGCCCTGTAGCAATTGCCGAAGTGGCAGGAACCATTTAGCGTCAGGTAATGCTTGAACGATATCACCCGAACAGGTTCGTGCAGAATTAGTAAAATTATATTTTTTTCATGTAAGTTATGCTTTTTCAAAGAGGAAATTAATATTGCCAATAATGGCGAGTTTAAATGATACTCTTTATGCAATATATATATATATATATATATATATATATATATATATATATATATATATATATATATTACTGTTTCATCGCTGTTAAGTAGCGAGTTTGCCACATATGATTTTTTTTTTGCATTTATTGTAATGTTTCCGTTTCTTTCAATTATATTAATATTCATCTATTTTGGTGTGTATATATCTACGTAAAAAATATTGTGTGACTAGTTTCGCATTTACTGTATGCTTCTTCAGACACAAAATATTTTGAAAGAAACGGATGAAATCTAGATATTTATAAACAATTACGTCATTGATATAACGTCATAAATGATATGCATTATCATAACAATCTCATATGTATAACGGGATCAGAAAGATACACGAGTCTCTATAGAAAATTGAAACAGTGAAATAACAATATATAGACAAACAGTCATACATGCAATTATATATTTATAAATGATATATATGTATACAACATATCAATTCTTTTATTGACATTTTATAGAATTTTATATAATGCCTTAGTATTAAAGTCATTAGGGTACAAAGTATCTAACCGATGAATCCAGTAACTTTCTTTAATCAGTCTGTTCATCTCTTTATGCACAATATCAAATGGTATGAAAGAAAAATCACGTAAAGAGTAATTAATTGTAATCAAATGCATTGAAACATTAGTGAAGAACTGAGAATTCATACAATTATTTATGAGAAAGCGGTGATTGTTCATTCTCTTAGAAACTTGTTGAAGTGTTTCTCCAACATATGGCATGCTACATTGTTACAGGTTATCAAATAAATTACATCAGTTGATATAAAATCAGTGTTATAACATAGATAAAACAATTCTTTGGATTAGATCTACTAAAACAGGTACGTTCTCTAATATTTGTAAACTGAGAGCACCGATGTCTGTTAAATTTAGATGATGAAAAATATCTTTTTATATTTTCTGTCGGTTTAGTGCTGATCAAAAAATCTTGCAACTTCCTAGGTCTTTTATAAGCAATAATTGGCTTGCTTTTGTAAAGTGTTGCTACGCTGTTTTTATTTGATAAGTTGAGGAGTTGTTGTTATTGTGTGTGACTTAGCTTTCAATCCACTTTTGGTGGCGAGAGATTAAAAGGTGTTGAAAGTTGAGCACAGACATAACTTTCAACTAATTTTCAAAAGCCTGCAATACATCTCACAATCATCCATTTTTGATCTGTGAAATGCTTTCAACGTAAAATGTAACCTCAATGCAAGTTTGGTGGCAAGTTTTATGTCGATAGAAAATGACTTATCATTACTCGTCTCCAATCAGACCTTACTCAGAGAAAGACGAAGATGTTCCGAATAACTCGTCCCGAGACTTCACAAACTTCATATTTGTAAGTATCAATGCAAAATATAATAACGTGTACTGGACATTTTTCTTTAGCATCCTTTTTCACCTCCTTAGCTATCCTAACACTTATGACACAAACGAAAGAGAAAATTGCCTTTACCCTCATCGTGTAATCGCTCTGCTGGTGAAGGTGAAGACACACATTTATAGTTGTGTTAGAAACGTTTCAACATTGAATATGTTACAGTAAACCTTCAAGCTAAATGTTTATACATGTATTTTCATCTGGAGCTATAAAGAAATACACATTTCTATCCACTAAGAAAGAAGCATTCGGGTCTCTGAATCATAACTTTCGATATTAATTTTCATCCATATGGAAATATTCCCATTTAATTTTATTATAATCCATATGGATCTATTCCCATTTAAGTTTACCATAATCCATATGGAAATATGGTTAGATCATGTGCAATCCACAAGTACAATATGTAAAGACAATTCAGCCACAGTGCATGAAAATAGCATAGAGGTATATCAACAGTCTCTTCATTGCGCATGTTGCAAATTCAAACAACTTCACCTTACACCTGTCACTCTCTCAGAAGTACATAACATCTGTAGAGCGCCTCCATATTAACTAAATCACGTGCTGACTATCATGTCTATCTTACATAACTATATTGACAAAATCGCGTGCTGGCTATTGTATCTATCTTACATCAGTATATTGACAAAATCACTTGCTATCGTATCTATCTTACATCACTATATAGGCCAAATCACGTGCTGAATCTCATATTATATTGCATCACTATATTGATCAAATCACATGCTGACTATCATCTTTATTTTTCATATTGACGACTATCACATATATCTGACATTACTACAAATTAGCCCTTCCACTCTGTACTGCATTGCGAGGAATAATTATGAACGCAAATTAACTCGGCTTATAGCATCCCTGTGGGTATTAAAACCAGGCCATGACGTTATTCACTGTCAAAAATGTGGTCAACAGTATACCGACCTCCTTCAGCATGTGGTCACATCATGTATATTAACAAGACAAATTGCCAACAACTTTCACTGGTACGTGACAACTTTGGACGTGAACTACATATAGAACTTACCCAAAGTAACGACGAATCACAGTTGCTAAAACTGTTAAGAACTGACATTGAAAGTAATTCACCAGTTTCAGATCTGTTCATTCCAATTTCACGTCTTTATATCACGAGTATACTTCATAGCCTGAAGACCAAACATGTGTCAAAAGCAAACATTTCCCAAATCAGCTCCTACCAAAACTCTCTACCTATATGACCTTACTTTAAAAGCAAAATCATTATCATTAATGGATCAGTACTGTAGTATTTTTTTTCTATAGATTTATGTACAAAGATTATATGCCATTGTGTATGTTTGCATGTATTTCCTAACTATTGATATTATATTTGTTTCTTCCTCATCTCTGTTAGTGTAATATGTGTCACTGACTTTCTGGAATTTTTCCGAAATCTTCAATGTAAATTGTTAAATATCTCTCTCTCTCTCTCTCTCTCTCTCTCTCTCTCTCTCTCTCTCTCTCTCTCTCTCTCTCTCTCTCTCTCTCTCTCTGTTATATCTTCTATATTTGTAATTGAACTCTCCTTATGGAGGAAATAAAGATTGATTGATTGATTGATTGATTGATTGACAAAATCACGTGCTGACTATCGTATTTAACTTACATAACTATATTGACAAAATCACGTGCTGACTATTTTATCTATCTTACATCACTATATTGACAAATTACATGCTAACTATCGTATCTAACAGACACCACTATATTGACAAAATCACTTGCAATCGAATCTATCTTACATCACTATATTGACAAACTCAGTTGCTATCGTATCTAACTTACATCACTATATTGACAAAATCACGTACTGACTTTCGAATCTATCTTACATTACTATATTGACAAAATCACTTCCTATCAAATCTATCTTACATTACTATATTGACAAACTCACATGCTATCAAATCTATCTTACATTACTATATTGACAAACTCACTTCCTATCAAATCTATCTTACATTACTATATTGACAAACTCACTTCCTATCAAATCTATCTTACATTACTATATTGACAAACTCACTTCCTATCAAATCTATCTTACATTACTATATTGACAAACTCACATGCTATCAAATCTATCTTACATTACTATATTGACTAAGTCACTTGCTATCAAATCTATCTTACATTACTATATTGACAAACTCACATGCTATCAAATCTATCTTACATCACTATATTGACAAAGTCACTTGCTATCAAATCTATCTTACATTACTATATTGACAAACTCACATGCTATCAAATCTATCTTACATTACTATATTAGTAGTAGGTGGTGGGTACTGAGAGCCAACATTTTTTGATGGCACTATAGAGCCAAGATGGCGGCGTGTGTTTTTTAATGTGGTGGGTACTGAGAGCCAAAAATTTTTGATGGCACTATAGAGCCAAGATGTCGGCGTGTGTTTTTTTAATGTTGTGGGAGTTGTTTGAGTTTAGGATAAAGGAGGAGAGTTCGCTTTAGGATTCCAATGTTCTTTTATTGGAATCCTCCTTCTCCTTCTCCTTTTTAACCGGTGAAGACGTGGTTTTTATATATATTAGAATTTCCGACGTGAAGGAAAAAACATCCTTTTCACCTAAAAGAAAACTACTTTTGATAAAAAAACCATTAGATCGATAGAAAGAGAGAGAAAGGTGATATTCATTATTTTTTTTTTCAAATTCAATAAAAAAAATAGAGGGAAAAAAAAGGTTTTAAACTTTTTTTAGATCGATAGAAAGAAAGAGAAAAGTGATATTCATTATTTTTTTTTCAAATTCAATAAAAAAAATAGAGGGAAAAAAAAGGTTTTTAACTTTTTTTAGATCGATAGAAAGAAAGAGAAAGGTGATATTCATTATTTTTTTTTTTTCAAATTCAATAAAAAAAATAGAGGGAAAAAAAAGGTTTTTAACTTTTTTTAGATCGATAGAAAGAAAGAGAAAGGTGATATTCATTATTTTTTTTTTTTTTTCAAATTCAATAAAAAACAACACAACGCCAATTTTTTTCAATAATTCACAAAATGGTTTTATTCAACAAGAACTATTCCAACATTATAAAACAATTCACAAAATGGTTTATTCAACAAGAACTATTCCAACATTATAAAAAAACTAACTATGTAACAAAGAAAATGTTTTTCAAACAGGAACATATTTACAAGGTTGACAACGTTGGGAAGGTAAAGTAAATGTCAAACTTTCTACATGGACATCATCATTTTGATGTACATTACGATGGTGAGCTAAAGACAAGAGATAACCATAACGTTCACAAAACCATCTTTGTACTTTAGCATCGTTTCGAACATAGTCACTATCAAAATAAGTCAATAAATGTTCTAAGGAATATCCAAGACTGCGTTGATGAAGATAATGAACACAATATTGTCCACACACCATTGAATCTGATCCTTGTAGTCTCACATTATTGAATCGAGTCGAGACGGCATTTCTTCTCATAAACTCGATGATGTCTTTTTCCAAAGGAGGTAATCCATAAGAATCAAAATATTCCACACCATTGTGATTGTTGGGAAAGTACACGGCAATCCAATGGGTTCCTGGTAGATGACTGTCGTCAGTATTGATGACATAGGCATGAACGTTTTTTGGTTTACGATGAGGTAGTTCATCTTTAGCACATACCACAGGATTCCAAGAAGAAGTATAGGAACCGCGATTCAATAAGTAATGAAGTTCCCTGGTATCCATTTTCGTCCTTCAACAACAGAAATATTGAGTCAGCAATGCACACCTGACTTTATGCTGGAATTGTTCTGTCTTGTAATTCCAAGAATATTCACGTCGGATAGGTTCTGCACTCTGATGAATGAGTCCTTCGATCCGTTTGATCTCCAGAGAAGTCAATGGAGGAAAAGAAGAAGTCTGTAAGACTTTATACCACTGTGTCAACACGTGTTCATCTGAGAGTTGTGACCAGGCCGTTTCCAAATATTCATCCAATTGTTCTTCACCTGTCAACATCATACACTTGTCGTGTTGTATCTGACTGGGATGATCGTTTTGACATCCATAACATTGTTCTTTAATCAAACTGTTAATGATTGGACTCAATTCCTGAGCATAACAGGTCACTAACTGTTTTTCGTGTTCTGGCCATCGACAAGCCATAAATCCAGTAAACACAGGAACGGAATGGTTTTCTTCTTCTTTGTCTTCTTTTTTTTCTTCTATTTGAGGTACTAAATAAATGACTTCGTCATTATCATTATCCTTTGTGGTAGTTGGTGATTGGTGAATCACTTCACAAAATCCCTCATCTATCTCGATAGGTTCTTCTACGTTCTGCATCTTTTGTTTCTTCTAATAGTCTACAATGACTTCTCTCAAACTGTTGATCTCTAGAGTGTTATCAAATTCTGCATACAAGATGACGTTCACTGTCTGGGTTAGAGCTTGACCAAACTGAAGTTCCACACGAAGGGGGCCTGATTTTATAGGGTGGAAATGTCCTTCATCGCTGCCTTGGTCCGGAGTGAAATCAAATCCCCACAAGGCATACCCTCCTGCATAATCCTCGTACGTAATGCCGTGGCTACTGTCTCGGCCTAACTGTCATGTGGCTTCATACAGGGTCAAGTAAGATCGTAAGTAATTTCTCTCGCCACCAAAGTCAGGTTCAAAAGGTCTGGTACACAAGGTCTTGCCATTTCGACTGACATCTATCTTGGTGACGTTAAAGTGTTCAAACTGGAACGGATTCTGACTGATGGCTCCGTTGAAGGCTGCATTAGAAACCATACCAATGATCAAACGTTTAGGGAGCTGTCCTTGGAAGATGTGATCTTCGACTATGGATCGGAGTCCAGCGGCTGCAGTAAAGGTTTTCACTTCCACACGTCTAAGAGGATACTTAGCAGTGGTTCTGCTCAAGGTTTGACTGATGTCGTTAGCTACTTTGGGTAAGACTTCTACACGTCGCACATAAAGTTTGGCTTGTTGAATGATGGTTTTCCACTCGTTAGCAAAAGCTATCAAATGGAAAGCGGCACTACTGCGATTCAGTCTCAGACGTACATCTACTCCGTTCAACAAATACTTGTCTTGCAACCACATGTCCAAATGCAAACGATCCATCAGTTCTAAACTGTTCCCTCTGATTTTCTTTCGGCGTTCGTTAAATCCCACATTATGGGGATCTGCTGGAATTATTTTATGAGCAGCATCATCAGTCTGGTCAATCCTCGCCCCTGTTGACGGGGATATGTCGTTGAAGGCACCCGCGGTGTCAGGTTTCCAGACCACCGAAGCATCCAGATGAGTGTTCTTGGCATCTTTTCCGTACGACAAGAGATTTTCCAAATAAGCACGGTAAGGGTAAGTATCCAAACTGCTGCTGATCAGTTTGTTATTCAAGTACAAATCTACTCCACTGAACAAAGAATGAAAGAAATTATTGACGGGAGCTACTAGGGAAGCTTCCACAGGAAGGCTGTTGTCACTTTTTTGTACTAGCAGTTTCAGGTACAAGTAACTCTTATTCAGATCGATGTAATCTTCGGTTTGTCCTTTGATATCAAATTCGATAGGAGCTGAATCCGTCAAAGACGATACAGGATGAAATTCCACCCATTGGGATTCTTGCATTGTCATCATGGTGGGACGCATAGAAAACAGTTCTAGTTCGGACTTGGTACATTCGCAAGAATCTCGGTGCATCATTTTCACAGTTTAGTAATCAAATACGTCTAATTCTCTACCAGTTCTTCTTCTTTTCTTATTTTTTCTGGAAGTACTACTGTCGTGTGTTCTTTTATGAACTTTGAAAGGATTTTGAGGTTGTCGTCTCTTTCTACCTTGTCCTTGCTGCTGTGAAGTAATGCCAGAGTCTGAAGCGTGAAGCGTATTTATAGGATTTTCTCGGAGACCTAAAAGATCTTTACCAGTCGTCATCAACACATTTTTGCCTGCTCTCAAAAAGGCTTCTTTAGGATTTTGTTTGTCGATGAGGACGTTTTGCAAAAATTCTTTTCCTTGTGTCAAAGCAGCATCTTTTAAGGCATGAAATCCTCGAGTCACCATCGGTTTCAAAATAGGAGCTACCGTCCGAAAAGCTGATTTTAACATATCTCCTAAACCATGTCCTCGTTGTCGAGCCACTCCTTGGTACACTGGATACATTTTTTTTGAGGAATGTTAGAGAACTTGTTTTTTTCGAAAATGTAGTTTCTCTGTGACTTTTCCTTGGTCAATGAATGGAACACTTTGTCCTAAATCTCCTTTTATACTAATCTGGACACTGTCAAAATACGATTTACTGACTGGAAGATAATGAGGATGTACAAATTCACGGTGAACGTGAAAGGTGTTGCCACCAACACTAGCATTACTAGTGGTAGTACTTCCACCCTCTTCGTCCACAGTAACACTAGAACCACCACCACCACCAATATCCAATTTGAAAGGTATGACTCTCAGTAACGGAGCAGAGGTGTGTCCCACCACGTTGTACTCCACCACATCAGAGTAGACAAACATTAAATTCAGTCCACCATTCAATTCGATAGGATGTTTAAATTTATGTCCAAATTCTACGTTGGTTCCAAACTCTAAATCACTTTCAGCGGTAAAATCTTTATTTCCACCCAAAATACCAAACAATCCAGAGCAAAATTCAATGGTTAAGTATTTTCTCTCTTCCAAAGGTAAACCTTTATCTTTCTCAGTAAGGAGTTGCCCTCTCTCTTTGAAAAATTGGACAATTAAACGTCGTGCCAAAGCATGGTAAGCAATTCTTACAAATTTATTGGCTGCTGATATGGCTTGGCTAAATTGGCGTGCAAACTGGGTTCTAATGGTGTCCACCAAATGTTCAGGACTAAAATAATACCCTGTAGGAATTCTCAGAGTAATCTGAGAATAGACAGTAGGACTAGTAGATTTAGGATCTGGTACTAACTTTTTGAATGATCCTTTCATGTCTGGATCTTCAGGGTCTTCTTTCCAGATTTCAGGATCATTATTTACCAAGTGATCATGTATTTTTTTGTTCAAGATTTGTACAACCATAGTGTTTTGAGTTTTGTTGATGTTTACGATTTGCGTAGGATGAATGATTTCTACCAAACTCACTTCCCAATGAGCATCGTGATCCAATTGAATGGCTTGAGGTAATTTGGCCGTGAAACAACATAAGGTGTTGTTGGGAAACACATCCATGGAACTGTCACTAGGTAACGTTAAATAAAATTGGTCATTCATAGTTCCAAAGTAGTGGTTCTGGTGTCCGAGGTGTCACTCAAGTGAACAGAAGAAGGATGTTCAAAAGGTTCCAAAAGAGGACTGGTAGTATTTTGGTGGTGGTGGTAACTGGACGAAGAAGAAGAAGGTGGACTGGCGTTGTTGTTGTGGTGACTATTGTCGTTCGTGTTCGTAAATTTCAAAGAGGGACTGGGTAAAAGATAACCGATGCAACTGCTCAGTAAAATGGTCCACAATTGTTTGTCTCCTTGTTGTAAACTCAAATTGGCAATAGCTGCTCCGATGACACAATACACTACAAAGATTTGGCAGAAAAAGACGATTTGATTTTTAGGCACACGTTCTCCACACCACACCCAAAGGGGTTGTTTTTGTAATTCTTGAAGAGAAGAACTTTCCGCAGGAGTCGTCTGGGTGGCTACTGTGTTGAATGGCATGTTGTGAGTTTACTTCTTTTTCTTTTTATAGTCGACGACTTGAGAAGCTGCAATCCAAGAATCGAAACTAGGGGGATATCCTTTCCAACGTACTTTGACTTCTTCTATTCGACGTTTACCAACTTTACGTGTTCTTTGTTCGAGAATGCTTTCGATGTCGTACAAGGTGTCTTCTTTTTTGGTCACTCGTTGTAACTCAGGCAAGTAAAATGTTCCTTTGAGTACTTCACCGTGCATGTCTTCCAATTTATAGACGGGAGGATCACGTCCACGGACGGGGGTAGTGACACGAAACAATTCGGTAGTCCAGTTAGGTAAATAACCTTTGTCAAAAGTACGTTTGGTTTTTCCGATGCGAACCCAATCTCCCGTCTTTAATAACTTCAACAAGGATGTTTTCTTTTTCTTCTTTTTTTTGGTCTGCTGGGGTGAACCAAATAATTTATCAAACACAGACACTTCGTTTTCAGGGCTGACGTCTTCGGGGGTACATCCAATGCTACGATGGTACGATTGATTGTACGCTTTGACCAAATGAGGTAACACGTCGATGTACTTGAGAGTATGTTGATGTGTAAAATATTTCCACATGCGTTCTTTCAAAGTTCTTTGAAAACGTTCCACAATACTGGCTTTGGTTTCAGGATTTTTGGTCGTAAAAAAAGGAATTTGTCTTTGTTTCAATTCTTTTTGAAAAGCTTGGTTTAGAAATTCGGTACCTTTGTCCGTTTGCCATCGTAAAGGTTGACGTCCACTTTGTTTCAAGACCAATTTTAAGGCTCGTACCAATTCGGTACTGCTTTTAGAAGTCAAAGGCACGACCCAAGCAAATTTGGAAAACACGTCGATGACACAAAACAAATATTTGTGACCACGATTGTAAGTGGCTAAATGAGAGACGTCCGCTAAATCGGCTTGCCATTGATGATCGATCCCTTCCACTTGAGTAGTACTTCTAGAAAATTTACGTCGAATGGGCTTGTGTAACGTGTACGTTGATTGTTCTTGTAACCATCGTCGTACTTCAGGCAAACGTACACTTTTCAATTGACTTTTAGCAGCTCGATATAATTTTTGAACTCCTCCGTAACCAGCAGCATGACCAGGATTGTAATAAATGGTGGCTAACAGTTTCTCCATGATGATGATGATTTTCCTCAAGAATAAGTTAACCAATTTCCAATACTCTTTTCTTCGTGACGTATCTTTTTGGATTGTTGTTGTTTACGTGTCCGACGTGCTACTGGGGTAAAAGAGGGAGTTCGAACATCAGGGGTTATCGGTTCTGTTTTGACTTCTTTTTTTACTTCTTTCTTTTTCTCTTCTGAGGGTAAAGGGGTAGACCTCTTCTTTTTTATCCAATCCGGGGTGGCTAACTTTTTTATTTTTTTAAGAGGTGGAGTTAGTAAAAACTCTTCTTCTTCTTCTTCTTCTTCTTCTTTTTCTTCTTTTTCTTTTTTGATAGTCACTTTAGGTTCGCTTTTCATGAGAGCCTTAAAATCTCTCAGAGTGGGTGAAGCTGTTTCGTCGACTGCTTTTTGGCGAAAGAGTTGTAGACGTTGTAAACGTTGACCGTACCGTTGGGATTTTTCTGTTTCAGACACATTGTTTTGTTCCATCAGGGATTGTAATTCTTGTTGTAACTGAGACATTTCGTTAAGATTAGGATTGGGTGGTAAATGAGGTATCCGTTGTTCGTTCCAACGATGAAATTCCATCCATCGTTTGTAAGGTACTAAAGTCAGTTTTCGTCCTTCCATTTCATTCAAAGGTACCAAAAAGGTGTGGTCATTTCAGAGAAGGGTGGTCCTTTTTATCTTCTTTTTTTGGTTATCGCATGACCCCTCCTAAAAGTGGTCCAGCAATCGTTCCTAATAAAGGAGCGGCTATTTTTAACAGCGGTCCTAACAGCATAGGTAGAAATCCTCCTCGTTGTACCAACATTTTTTTCTTTTGTTGAAGAGGTATTTTCTTTTTCACCATTTGACGAAGAACATTCCGATGTTTCCCTAATTTTTGTTTCTGTATCTTAGACAAAAGTACCGTTCCTTTCAACACGTTCAAACAACATTCACACACGGTATCAATGATTTCTTTAGGAGCTGTTTGAATGAGTTGTTTTCGCATGGGAGAATTGGATTTGCTCAAGACAGACAAGACATCCAAATGTTTAGCCAGACGAGGGGGAAGTCGTCGTCCTTTTTTGGTGGTTTTCTTCTTTTCTTGGTGGTGTACACGTTTGGGAGCCATCTTTTTTAGTCGGTAGAAAACAAGTCTGAAGTCTTTTAGCAGGGTACCCTTCTATTTTGTACTGGAACAGTTCTCCACTGATTGTCTGCACGACGTACCAACTTCACGACAGGTCTGACTCGACGTTGAGGTGTTTTCAAAGGACTAAATCGTCTCAATTCTTCTTTGGATAAATCCACTAAACTTTGTAAGATACCAGTTCTTTCTTGGACTTTGGTTTTAGGGGATGGTACTTTGTGGGTGGCTGCTGCCATGGCTAAATCAGCTGAAGTCGACGGTCCCGACGGGGTCACTTTCGAAATAGGTTTCCATTTTTGCATCAAATTAGGAAACACGGATCTTAAGTCTGGTTTTACAGGCATCATGGTAAAAGGGGGTGGTGAAGAAGACAAAGAGGAAGAAGTGGACGCAAAAGGAGACCTCGTCACTGCTGGTGGTGATGGTAAGGGTAGTGGTGGTGTTTTGCGGGTGTACGTTTGCGTCCTGGTTGCAGTACCTCTTTTACGTCGGGTGTTAGTGGTGGTAGTAGGTGTGGTTTTTTTCTTCTTTTGGGTACGACTTTTCTTTTTCTTGGGGCTGGTTTTCTTCTTCTTTGGACTTTTCTTCTTCTTTTTAGGAGTTGTTTTGGTTTTGGTATCATTAGGATCCCATTTCAAAAGGGAACGAATCATAACCCCTCCTAAAGAACCACTTCCACCAGGAGTTAAAATGATTTGTTTTTTAGTCCGTGAATCGATTCTAGGATCAGCCAGTTGTGACAATGCCGATTTATGTCTTTGAAAAAAACGTTGAGTTTGATGAGGGATGTGAATGATACCTTGTAGTAATTGACGTGCTGTCAAAGTAAACCATCGTAACACTTCTTTAAGACTCGCTTCTAACAAATGAGCACGGACTTGTGCATTTTTTTCACGACTGATGCCATACAAGGCACGAATCAATTTAGCCGAAGGATGAGATTGAAAGGAAGTCATCTTCTCTCCAAAAAGAGTGTGAGACAGAAATGACGTCGTAGGTTGTTTTTATAGTTTTTTTTTTAAAAAATGGGCTGAAGGGGACGTGTAAATGACAGGACCCCCTTCTTCACTCCGAGAGTGAAAGATACTGGCACGAAATCTCAAATAGTCAGGAGTGGTCGGTTTTAAGTCAATGAGTAAATACTCGTGAGGGGTTTGAGTGGCATCGTCGTACGCATAATTGAGCCAAGGAGCTCCTAACTGTTTGGCTAACACTTGTACTTGAGATTTGTCTCTGGGACTTTTAAACAAGACAACGAAATGAGAATTCAAACTGATGGTTCGATGGGCTTTACTTTGTTGAAATAAATTTTGAGTAATGTAGACAATGCTGGCATTACGATGGTGTCCTTTTCGTGTAAACCAAAGTTTAATTTCTTCTTCGTCTTCTCCTAACATGTCATCAAAAATAACTAAATGAGTTTGACTCACGTCAGACACGATTCCATCGTCTTCGTGAGGAATACCATCCACAAAGGAAATGGTTTCTCCTTGACTTTCTTTCAATAACGTGTAAGACGGTTGCCACTCTTTGTAACACCACACGATGCGTTGAGGTGGACGATCAAACAAATCAGTTTTGTGTTCGATCAATCGTTTGACAAATTCGGTTTTACCTGAACCACTCGGTCCAGCAATTAACATGTTAAATGGATGGCGCAGATACAAAGCATTCCAACTTTGACGATCTAACTTTTCGTCAATTACTTTCACCACAGAAGAGGAGGAGGAAGCAGACGAGGTAGAAGAAGATGTAGCCATGATTGAGGTAAGAAGATTTTTGAGAAGAAGACAAAAAATCCAAGGCATTTTATACGATTTTCATACACGTTTATTTTTTAGAGAAAAAAAGTAACTTACCAACCAACAAAATAACATATTTTTTACAAGTCATTCATTTTTTACAGTACGAGTGAGAAAATAGCAAAGTAAAATCATCAGGTACACAATGAAGGGTCCTACGGAAACCATCAAACTGTCATATAAACACGTCAATGTACAACAATAGTTTTGTGTCCTAGTCATGAAAGACACTGTGTTTTGGGGTGACATTCTTCTTCTCGTCTTTTGTTTTTTTGAATCCTCTGACGGTAGCGGTGGTGGTGGTAAAGAAGGCGGTGTTCCTCCTCAAGAGGTATTGGAACCACACAGTGGTGGTGTCAGGTACTTCTTCTTCTTTTTCTTCTTTTAGGGTTTCCCATCGAGGTTCCCCTTTTTTCGCTTTTAGAACCTTATGGATAAGTGGCCAAATCTTTGCTGAACTGGGCCACTTCTTGTAACCAATATTGGAAACCAAGGTTTCTTCAGGGTCGTACATCTTTCCAATGGAAAAGGTGTTGGTGTAACTCACTAGCAAAACACACTTCTTGAAATGTTTTATACACAGATAAAGTGTGACGAATGTCTTCTTCACATGGAAGTGCGTCACTAATTTTCATTACCACTCTCAACGCTTTACGTACAATGTGTCTTTCGTGGACTGATAAAATTAAGTTTTTATAGTCTTCATCTTCTTCTACTAAGTCCGAAGAAGAACACAGGGTCATATTGTTTTTTGGAACTCAACAACAATTGAGTCCAAAACAACCACGGATCGTTCAAAAGAATCCAAGGCATACACTTGTCCTCAAAAATAGTCCACAACGAATGTCCTGGAAAACGAATTCCAAGATAAGAAGTCACTAAGACACATACCACATAACGTCCAAAATTTAATGGACACAGTTCTTGTATCACTTTTTTATAATCCTCTAAGGTCTTAATTTTATCTATGCTTTCCTTCCACGGAATCCGTTTCACCAGTGGCGTGTAGAGTTCAGGCATACCCACTCTTTTATAGCCAGGCTGTGTCAAACAATACTAGACACTTAGTGGTGACGGGCTAGATCTTTGGCAAACTCTTGGTAAATCTTTTCGCGCACTTCCAAAGGCAAGCCACGAATGTACTCTGGTAAAAGTTTCCGTATTCTTCTAAAGAAGAAGTATTCTCCTCCGACATGGAATTTTTTTAAAAAACTACTACTTCTTCTTCTGTTTGGCATCTGGCTCATCGTACCCGTACTCTTCTAAGGCTACTAAAGGTAAGAAGTGACAGTGCGGAGACCATCTGGCATGTTCAATGTAAGCTGAGTCGGTAGGCTCCCAATGGCGAAGTTCCACACCGCAACTAAAACATTGAACTTTATCTCCTTCTCCCGTGTATTTAAATCCAGATCTAGCTAAACCTTCCGGTTTAGGTCCTTCTAGAAATTTTGGCCACTTGTCTTGGAATGACTCGAGTCGACTTTCATACTTGGAATAACCAAGTAAACTCACAGGTATTCTGATATGCAAATAGGGACCCACATTCACCGTGTTGTCATTAACGTCAATACCAAACCGTACAGAATCCGTTTCATCGCATGGTACTGCATCACACTCCAAGTCGTGGTGACTCATCTTTTTTTTTCTTCTTGCTTCTTGGTCCACGTTGAAAGTGAGAATGAAGGGTTAGGTTTGGAAGGGGTTCCTTTTTTATACTTCTCCAAATCGGCGTGTCCGTAAGGTAAAGTCGTGTGATCTGGAAGTCTCACTCTTTTTTGGTACACGATGCGATACACTTTTTGAACAGGTCGAGTCACAATTTTATGATTTGGTAGGCGAACAATCTTGTGAGGTTCTAACGTGGCTACTTGAAAATCTTTCACTTGTCCAGACAGCAGAGCATTTTTTTAAACCTCAAAGTTCACGACTTGGTTAGTTCGATAATTCAGAGTCAATCCTTTGACTTTACAGGAAGTGTGAAGTTGACCTTGAGGGTCTCGGTATCGGTACCCATAATTTTTAGGACCACCGCTAGCAAAACTCAGGATGGTATCTTGAGGGTGCTCGTCTGTCCAGGCTCCTAATCGATCTCCTTGAATGGTAGGGTGGGGACAACCGGGACGATGAATGTAAATGCAACTGTCAGTATCAAAATACAGAACACGATCTCCCAAGACTTCTAATGCTTCGTCATACAATTTTAAACGAGCATGAGCAGTCACGTAGGCGGCAATGACTACGTTACTAAACTTGTCAGGTTTAACAAACTTGGGTTCATCTTCAAAATTAACAATGATCAAATCCTCACGGACGATTTCGACGTGCTTGACTAAAATACTTTTGTCGTCCACCAGTTGAAAGTAACGATAAGGATCGTCCACGTATTCCGTTTTGGGTAAGATCGTACGTTGAGCCATTTTTCCCCACAAACAATTCAACATCACTTTAGCAAACGATCTTTTTCCTTCATTTTTTTCTACCTCTTCTAAAGTGATGCCTTCGATGTTACGGTATTCTTCTTTGAATCGAACTTTGTCTTCGGGAGTTTGACACCACAAAGGATAACCACTAGCTTCTTGTTTCAGTTTGAGAAATTGGTTACCGTACCCCGAAAAAATGCCTGGATGATGAGTAGCGTCGTCCTTTTGGTATTGGGCTGTCGTTGGAAAGTGCCAAATTTCATACACGTTCAATAAACGGTATCCACGATCCAATGCCCGAAACAATTCGGCACTGACCCACGTTCCTATCATTGACCGTTCTTCCTCTGTGTGGTGACAGGGATGATCTTGGTTACACATTTCGGCACACGTCCGACATAAAGGAAACATCAATTTTCCTTGACAATGGCAAGGTAAGATGGGATGAAACAAGTTTGTGGGAGGTAAAACTTTACATTTGATCAATCCTTCGTATTGACGAATCTGTTCCACGTCGATGTGCTCTGTTAAAATTTCAGGGTGTCCGGTAGGAAAACGAGCATATTTACACACCCAAGGATACAAAGAACACACGTCGATGTATTTGATTTCTTCTCCTTGGGATTCGTTCACATCGTACAATAATCGAGTAGCATTGGTTCGTCCTCCAAATAAACTGCGACGTGGATCTAAAGGTTCGATGTCGGCTGCGTCGTAACTTTGAGTGATGGTTTTAAATTCAGGATCGATTTTCAAACGTCGATCGTACTCGTGTTCCCACATTTCTATCACTTCGTAACCTTGACTTTCTAACTGAAATCGTCGTTGACAAGTCTGTTCATATAACTGATCCATGGTAGAATCTGAATAAGGGCTTTTCATGTCTCGGTCAGGATAACAAGTAGGGCATCCGTGAAACAAACATCCCTGAAACTCGTACACAATGTGCGGGTTTTCTAAATCCCAACCATCCACAGAATAACCTCCAATCTTTTTTTCTCCTCCACCGTTTCTAGCATGTTGTATCCATTTGTCTTCTTTTTGACATAAGTAATGAAGCCAACGTAAAGCTTTGACTGAATATTGACGACTAGCAAAGACCCAATTGTTGGGGTCGATTATGGCTAGTTGGTTTTCGGGCATGAAATGTTGTCTGTAGACTAAGGAACAGGCTTTAGGTAAGGTGGATGCCTCTTTCAAAGGATCAACCTTTGCACTATCGAGAAATAACTCTCGAAATTTTCCACAACAACGTCTTAAAATATCTACATCCGATCGACAATATTTGAGCATCTCTTCTTGAAAGTCAAAAGGATCGTTCTGGTGAGCCCGGTACCAAGCGTGAAAAGCTTCTCGCTGTTCGGGTCGCATTCCATCGGGGTCATAATCATGAAGGTCAGGTAAATGAGGTAGGACGGCCTGTTGATTAGCTTCCGTGTTAAAGAAGTGAGGAAAGTAACCTTTGGCCATTTCTGTCATGCCAAATGTTTTTGGCATGCGACTCAAAGGCATAGCCAAATAACTCATCGAATCTTTGAATTGAACTTGTCCTACTTTCATGTAGATAAGCTTTTTTCCATTCATGGTGACTTCAGGACGTTCGGTTCCATGGTTCAAATAATAATTAAGTAAAAACTGTCCATCGTATCCCGAAAAATTGTGAGTAATGACGTATGCATACCGATGACAATCTCCGTAACGATGAATGTCTTCTTCACTCCAACTGTCGTGGGTGGTAGGGTCTAAAACCCATTCAGCAAACTCCGACAAAGTATTCACTCCACGAAAGATTTTTTCACGTCCTCCTGGAATCCGACTACAATGAGGACAGTGAAAATGAATCGATTCTTGAATGCACCGATCACAAGCCCGATGGGCTACACAAAAATTTGGAATGTGAGTACCTGTTTCTTGCATACATTCAAAATCAAAAAAGATGAAATCTACTTGTTTCTTGTTTTTCTTCATCTTCTTTATTTCTTCTTTCTTCTCTATCTTGTCAAACTTTTGAATAAAACATCGATGATCAAAATCGACGATCTGATGACAAATAGAACATTTTTTCTTGCCAGCACAAACGTGTGCTTTGGGGTTGTTGGAACGAATGAGTTGTCCACACGTAGAACACAATTGTAATAACTCACAAGCACATTTTTGTTGCTGACCTTGGGTCTTGCGATGCTGTTGATAGCAAGTAGGACTGACAAAACGGCGTCGACAGGTTTTACAATACATGTGATGTTGTTTTGGTTCAGGAAGGCATGGTGGGTCGGATAAACAACCTCGACATCTTGCTCCACAAGCAATGTGTCGCTCCCTATTATTACACCCTTTGTTACATTTCTCACAGAAGTAAGAGCATCCCAAAAATCCAGTAATACTGGTAATGGTATCAAAATGTTCTTGATGGTGATATAGATGAATGTATTTTCCTTCAGGAAAATCAGGGCCTCGAAACAATAGAGCTCCACGCACTTCTTGAGGGTGAACTTTTAATGTATAATGAGGAGCCAAAACATCTTGAAGTTGCTGTAATTGAGAAATACCACACACAGTCTCTTTAGGGATCCCTGCTTGTTGTAACAAGAGTTCTGCTTCTTTTCGTTGTTGGGGTCTTTGCGATCGTTTAATGTTCATCCAGGCTTTTTTCCATTCTTTGCTCTCATTCTTGTTAGCATAGGTACGACCTACCACGATAGCTCGAGCCAAGCACATTGAATCTTCAGTATTGTTGATTTGAACGACACTGCGTTTGGTAGTAAGAAGATCATCCACCAATAACGGTTTTCTACTTCGTCCACTTCCTCGAGGTGGAGAAACGTGAGTCAAGTAAACGGTAGCCTTTCCATCGGTGATGGTAAATTTGTCGTTTGATTGTTGTACATGTTCTATTTTTGACATAACTTTATCTGGCGTTAATTCTGCCGGGGTACTAAATTCAATCCAAACAGGACTCTTCAATTGGTCATGATGAATGGCAAGTCTCAACCTATCGTCTTCTTTGGCTCCACATTGCCGTTTTAAGTTCTGTAACACAGATTCCCACAAATTGGTAATGAACCGCGCCGCTTTCTCTGGAGGTACTTGAGACTTGAAGTCTTTGAAGTGTACTGTGTGAGTATACGCCGTGGTCCTAAATTTTCGAGAAGTGATTTTTTGTGTCTCTCGAATCTGAATAATTTTCAGGAGCCACGGTAGCGGTAGCGGTAGCGCTAGTAGTAGGACTTTCTTGGTCAGGGGTTCTGGTGTTGGTACTAGTAGTAGTGACTTTGGTTTTGGAAGTTTGGGTTTCAGGTTGTTGTTCACTCATTTCGTCTTCAAAGTCACTGGCATGGACTTGAGCCAGTACTTCCTCTAAGGGTGTTTCAGGCGGCACGGAATACCTTTGTCGTCGTGGCTTCTTGGTTTGTTCTTGTTCTTCTTCTTCTGTTTTATCATGGTTTGGGTGTGATCTTTTCATCTTGAACTTTACTTTGAAACTGATTCAGATTTCACCCAGGCCCCTTTATATAGAGAGAGGAGAGTATATAAAGAGAGAGCTTCGTACCATGAGAATCAGTCTTTGGGATTGTACTTTCAAACTGTGAAGATGGAAAAGTACTGCGGTCAAGATAAAAGTAAAGATGCTGGAATTGAACTGAATAAGTACATTCATAAGGTATATAATAATTATGCTGCGGACATACTTGGAAATGTCTATCATTTGGAGTCTGGAAGGAAAGTCAAAGGAAGATTGAGATCAAATGGATTGATAGAGATTAAGGTTACTGGTAAGAAAGGAAAAAAGAGGAAAGATATAAGTCGAGGAAGATTTGTCTTTGAAGCGGTCAATGGTCTGGATCTACCAAGACAGAGTCAAGTGGTACATCTCAATGATGTACTTGATGATGATAGAATAGAAAATCTTCAAGTGATGACTGCTAGTGAACAAACTTGTTTACACAAGCATGTGAAGAATGATAAAGAAAAAAGAAGAGTTAATTTTGGAAGTGCTAGAAGTGTGTTATGCCAGTGTGTTGGTGACACAGAGGAAAGAAGATTTGAAAGTATGAAAAAGGCTGCTCAATATTTTGATTGTCAAACAGGAAGTATCTACCGTTGCTGTAAGGAGATACAAAAGTCAGTCTTTTCGAAGAAGTTTCAGAAAAGATTTCAAGCTAGATGGGAAGATCCAGAGAAGAAGAGTCAACTCACTAAAGGATTTGTGAAACCAGTGAAATTAACTGACTTGAATTCAGGATTATATACTCAAATGGATTCCACTAGTGATGTGGCAAGATGTTTTGGATTAAATCAACGTAAAGTTTACAAGATTTGTCAAAAACGGCAGTGGATTCAAGATGATAATGGACATTTTATTAAGCTGGAGTTTATTAATGAGAGTCCAGAAGAAAGTTATGAGAGAATTGTCAACAAGAATCTTCCTGAAGTATCAGAACAAGAAGACGATGAAATGGTAACTATGGAAATGAATTGAACTGTATTGGACTTATATGACATTGTTCTTATTACCATGAAATAACATAATGTATATAGATTGAATAAAATATAATTATTATTATTGATGTATATCTCGGCTCTTATTTGTTTTTTTAGATCAGAGTAATGGATGGTATATGTGTTGGATAGTATCTTGGCGTAATTTCATCCCTTCGTCATACCCTTTTGTAGAATAGCAGGTTTTTTATTGAATTTGAAAAAAAAAAAAAAATAATGAATATCACCTTTCTCTTTCTTTCTATCGATCTAAAAAAAGTTAAAAACCTTTTTTTTCCCTCTATTTTTTTTATTGAATTTGAAAAAAAAAAATAATGAATATCACCTTTCTCTTTCTTTCTATCGATCTAAAAAAAGTTAAAAACCTTTTTTTTCCCTCTATTTTTTTTATTGAATTTGAAAAAAAAATAATGAATATCACTTTTCTCTTTCTTTCTATCGATCTAAAAAAAGTTAAAAACCTTTTTTTTCCCTCTATTTTTTTTATTGAATTTGAAAAAAAAATAATGAATATCACCTTTCTCTCTCTTTCTATCGATCTAATGGTTTTTTTTATCAAAAGTAGTTTTCTTTTAGGTGAAAAGGATGTTTTTTCCTTCACGTCGGAAATTCTAATATATATAAAAACCACGTCTTCACCGGTTAAAAAGGAGAAGGAGAAGGAGGATTCCAATAAAAGAACATTGGAATCCTAAAGCGAACTCTCCTCCTTTATCCTAAACTCAAACAACTCCCACAACATTAAAAAAACACACGCCGACATCTTGGCTCTATAGTGCCATCAAAAATTTTTGGCTCTCAGTACCCACCACATTAAAAAACACACGCCGCCATCTTGGCTCTATAGTGCCATCAAAAAATGTTGGCTCTCAGTACCCACCACCTACTACTTATATTGACAAAGTCACTTGCTATCAAATCTATCTTACATTACTATATTGACACTAGTTCTGTGTAAACTATACTTCACTGCCATCAAAATGCACCTTTTTACGCTTGAAAAATAAAAATAAAATAATTATTGATACTTTAGACGACTCATAAAAATTACTAATCATGGACATGAGGTGTTTAATCAGAGAGACGGTTCTATCTTTTATAACAACTACTGTAAATATGTAAATATCTTCTGTCATGTGAAGTCTGGCCACTTGTTATACTGAATGTATATTTGCTTATTTACAGCAGTATCACCTTGGAAGGCTGAGGCAAACTACATAAAATTTTCTTCCCAAGGTAATGTTCAATTAGAAAACAAAAAACTATTTGCATAACTTAAAAGCAAATGAAAGAACCTCAGTTGCATGAAGAACACAAACAAAATGATGGAAAAGCCTTCCACGAAAACTTAATGGAAAATTTCAGTGCAAATAACTATATTTGGAAAAATCCCAGTAACCTCTATATGCCACACTGGAATACTTTTTAAACGAAATCCCTATCTTATAGTTTTTGCCCTTCATATGCATTTCTTCCCATCACTATAAATTCAGGTAACATTCAACAAGCAACAAATTTTCCTGATCCAACCTATCTCGATGGATCGATCGATCCATTCATTCATTGTTGTACAAGTGAGGCCTAACCTATCTCGATGGATCGATGGATCCATTCTTTCATTGTTGTACAAGTGAGGCCTAACAATCTCGATGGATCGATCAATCCATTATTTCATTGTTGTACAAGTGAGGCCTAACCTATCTCGATGGATCGATGGATCCATTCTTTCATTGTTGTACAAGTGAGGCCTAACAATCTCGATGGATCGATGGATCCATTCGTTCATTGTTGTACAAGTGAGGCCTAACAATCTCGATGGATCGATCCATTCGTTCATTGTTGTACAAGTGAGGCCTAACAATCTCGATGGATCGATGGATCCATTCGTTCATTGTTGTACAAGTGAGGCCTAACAATCTCGATGGATCGATCCATTCGTTCATTGTTGTACAAGTGAGGCCTAACAATCTCGATGGATCGATGGATCCATTCGTTCATTGTTGTACAAGTGAGGCCTAACAATCTCGATGGATCGATCCATTCTTTCATTGTTGTACAAGTGAGGCCTAACAATCTCGATGGATCGATCCATTCGTTCATTGTTGTACAAGTGAGGCCTAACAATCTCGATGGATCGATCCATTCGTTCATTGTTGTACAAGTGAGGCCTAACAATCTCGATGGATCGATCCATTCGTTCATTGTTGTACAAGTGAGGCCTAACAATCTCGATGGATCGATCCATTCATTCATTGTTGTACAAGTGAGGCCTAACAATCTCGATGGATCGATGGATCCATTCGTTCATTGTTGTACAAGTGAGGCCTAACGATCTCGATGGATCGATCCATTCGTTCATTGTTGTACAAGCGAGGCCTAACAATCTCGATGGATCGATGGATCCATTCGTACATTGTTGTACAAGTGAGGCCTAACAATCTCGATGGATCGATCCATTCGTTCATTGTTGTACAAGTGAGGCCTAACAATCTCGATGGATCGATGGATCCATTCGTTCATTGTTGTACAAGTGAGGCCTAACAATCTCGATGGATCGATCCATTCATTCATTGTTGTACAAGTGAGGCCTAACAATCTCGATGGATCGATGGATCCATTCGTTCATTGTTGTACAAGTGAGGCCTAACAATCTCGATGGATCGATCCATTCGTTCATTGTTGTACAAGTGAGGCCTAACAATCTCATCGTTTCCGACACTGAGTACTAAGTTTTGTGGGTCATTGAGAAATTATTTAATGAAAGATTCGTTCAATCAAAATACGCCTTGTGCAGCATTTCTTTAATATTGGATGAACGTGTCCAATATTGACCTTCAGACGATATGTCTATATTGAGTCCAAACAATTAATAGTCAAAACAAAAGAGCTTTTTCGGATTATTTAACTGTACTCCGGAAGTGATTCTGATTAGTTATCTGTTGTCAGGAAGCGATAGACTTTCAGTGCGTCGAGGAAACTGCTGACTCGTGATCCCATTCAATTAAGCATCATTAGGCTGACAAAAGTAAGTTTTCATTAGGTATCTTTGACAATTCTCCCCTGATGCGAAATTCAATTGATTGGTTGAATCTTTTATCGCTACACGTTAGGGGACCATGTCTCTCGGATGTGTTATTCCACATAAAACAAGTTTCAATGGTCGACCTTTGTTAAATTGTTACCTGCATTCGAGTGGTTTTTGTACAATATTTAAATCCTAATTTTCACCATTGCTCGAATACATATTATAACGGTTGCTCAGCAAAACGTTTCGTGAGATTCTATAGCGTGTCATTTCAACAATTCTTGGTTAAGCAGCAATTTATAATCAAGATATCATGGTATCACCTATTAGCGCAATCATGTTTCTAATTGATTTTGTGCATCTTAAGAATCGAAGTCAAGTGAGATCACCATCTATTCGTCCTCAAATAAATATTTTCATTTTAAAGTGATTAATACTTTATTTCAAAGGGTCTGTTCAAAGCGACGATGATAATCGGGCCTACAATACCTTACTGAGTGTCTGATCAAAGTGACGATAATAATCGGGCTTACAGTGCACTATTGAGGGTCTGATCAAAGCGACGATAATAATCAGGCCTAGGGTGCGCTATTGATGGTCTGATCAATGTGACGATAATAATCGGGCCTACAGTGCCTTATTGAGGGTCTGATCAAAGTTACGATAATAATCGGGCCTACAGTGCCCTATTAAGGGTCTGATCAAAGCGACGATAATAAACCAGGTTGCCAGGGCTTATTGAATATTTATTTCTTTGTTTGAGTTCGTAACATCCGACAACAGCCGAAATCCATGTTCATTAATACTATTATATGAAAATATTATGCAATGTTAGCAGAGCCTATTTAACTCTTGATTTAGTTTCAGCTATTATCGGCACTCTGCCTAAAATACCATTATTCACAAACTGCGTAAGCTGATGTGCCTGAGAATGTTAATATGCGAAATGAACATGTATATTAGGCCAGGTAAGTAAACATTGTTGTTAACATGAGAATTTAAATGTCTGTCAATGAAACATTTACATTTCGGCTGTTGTTTGATGTTACGATAGATAGATATGGTCAGATAGACGAAATGTATTTTAACATAACATTATGTTACTATACTTTGACCAATAAAGAGATTGAAAATTGTATTCATAATATTTAATACCGTAACAGCATTTCTTCATTAGTTAGGCTTCTCCTTTCTTGGCGATGACCATTGTGCCGTGGAACAGGTTCTCAATGTAGATTTGTTACATTTTATGACCTAAATCTTTTCAGGCATGGGATGAGTAAACTAAACTATAACATCCAGTTTTTATATGTAAATCATTTACTGAATATTTTTAGCAACTTTGTTCTATCAATATTGTACAGTTTTTATCTTTTCTGGCATGCTATTTTCTTTTCAGTAATTAAGCTCTGACAAGCAAGTGTACATACTACCAGGAAGAGGGTGTTGCGGAATAGAGAGAGAGAGAGAGAGAGAGAGAGAGAGAGAGAGAGAGAGAGAGAGGGAGAGAGATAGATAGATAGATAGATAAATAGAGAGATAGGCACTCAAAGGTCAATAAGACCACTTGCTCCAAATTATCGGGGAGTACACTAGTATTATGGAAACATCTGCCACCAGAGTCCATTTGCGTCACTTCGCAGAAAATTAGTTTGAGTGCATATAAGTAGTTGTATATTTGCATGTTTTGCAATATTTTGTGTAACAGTATCTCTAATTGCCGTTCAGAAAAGCATAACATATCAACACCGGACATCGAGACATATGCGTACTTCTCCGGAAATTGAGGAATTAGTTGTTTGTTGTGATATGTGGCTGGATGTTGCTTTTATGGGAAAATGTGGAAACAGTTGAGCCGAATAATGCACTGTTTTTCTTCCTTCGAATACGTATCCCATTGGGTTGTATTATATTTCATAGGTTTATTTACACCCAATACGGTTATTTATATCTCATAGGGTTATTTATACCTCGTAGGGTTATTTTGATCACTTAAAAGAATTGGGAGAAATGGTAAGAAAACATGTAGTTTTTGTTTATTTTTTTAATTTTTTGTTTTGTTTTGGGGGGTTTTGGGGTGGTTGGGCTTGGGTTTTTTTTGTTGTATTTTTACGTGGGGAGTTTACGATATATATATATATATATATATATATATATATATATATATATATATATATATATATATATATATATATTCAAAGTCAATCTGAAAATCCCTGATAAGATAGTAGAATGTCTAAACAAATCTTTCTCATGATAGTTACCTTCATTTTAATTTTGAATTTAGAGATATTAGGTGAAATCGATGCGGTCATTTAAGAAAAATGTTCTGGAAGACATATCAGCACTAACGTTATTAGCATTGCGACCGATGTTTTAAATTAATAGAAAGTTGGACACAAAATAGTATGTCTGAAAATAAAAGCACACCTGCCGTTATTTCTTTTACCGTTTTACTTTGGTATTCCGTTGGGAAAGTCTTACCAATTTCAGATGCCTTCTTTATAAGAAACACATTTTAACTTTTTGAACAGTCAATAGAAGGGACAAATGTTTTCTCCTACTAAAAAAATATATACCTAATACATTCTCAGTCCGTTGCTTAGGCTGCAGCCACAGAGTTTGTGACAAGAGTTTGAGTTCTCTGAACATTTGATTATAATTGATTTAGGTTGGAAATAAACCCGCGATAAAGAGAACATAACAATCTACTTAACATTTTGTGTTTTCGGTTAATATCTGAAATCTTTCTAAAAACTGAAAATTCGGTGTTCATTTCAAAGTTACGATTTCTTCTTCCGTACGTGTTAAACTTTCACATGCATAAAGATATCATCTTTGTTTGACCACCTTGATTTCAAGGGCTAGGGAAATAGTTTTGGTAAAATTCGACAAAAATTGAACAATCCAGCCATATTTATGGGTTTGTCTGTATTCAACCATTAAAGAAATGTCTACTCCGCTTAGGTAGTGGAGAACTTTTAATGAATTTGGAGTTCTGATCAAGTTTAAAGCTATGCAGGCTAAATAACCACGCATGTCTAAAATTTAATCAAATAGACCATGTAAAGATTGGTTCAAAATTAATGGTAAAAGATAAACTGGTATATGTGATTTCCAAAGTTGTGAAACCCCTGTTATAGATAGCTGATTTCATTTAGCCAAGCGATACATTCCCATTTCTAGTAGCAGAATCTAAATGTCTCAAGATCAAAAGTTCCCTCTTAGTCTCTCTTAAATTTATTAAATTAAACCTTGTCATTCTAGTATTCTCCTTATGACACAAAACTGTGTCGGTCAAGGTCTTTTGTGATAAATATATACATGATGAAGTTAGTACATTATATTGAGAAAGAAAGAGAGTAATTGCACCATTTCAATTTTCGTACAATTGTGGTCATCGGTCTGGTTATAATTTAAATCACGAAAATGCTAAGTAAAAAGTACAGTATGCTTATCATTGGGTCGCAGTTTTACTACTGCTCAAAAACATGAAAATGTTAACACAATTTTAGCGCTCGAAAATTTTTCGATATTCTGTACTGTACTGTACTAATTTTACAGATTCAGTCTATAAGATACCCAATTCAGTCTATAAGATACTTAATTCAGATGGACGGAATTGTAACCCTTTTTTCTCCTAAAAAAGGAATGTGTTGTTCCATTAGAGAAATACGTAAAACTGCATACTTGTTTTGTTCCTAGTCGGGAAAATAATGAGTTTGATAGTATATAAGGATACTTCGAGACCGTCAGGTCGAAAATTATTCATACGCCATATCAAACGAGTCCTTTACTAAGACTCGGCACAAAACACGAAACCAGTTTCGCATTTATTACATACCCCTTTTTGTACTCTTTTAAAATAATTTTGGCTACAGAGTTTGAATGGGATTCAAATCAAATTGGAATTTATAATAGTATCAATCTCGGTGTGCGATACGGAGTGAGCATATTGACTTTGGATCTTACTTTAAAGAAATCAATGATTGATGTTTTATGTATTTATTTTTAAATGTCCCTCATTATTGGCAGCGATTGATGCTATATGCATTTGGCAATAACTCGTGTTCCGTTTCGTCAGTGTTGACATGGTGTAGCAAGCAAACACATAACGCGTTTTCTTAGGTAAGTTAAAACTACTACTCCAAAAAGGGCTAAAATTAAAGATTCCCTAAACTTTTAATGACTCTGATATAATATGATTCACAGTGTTTGATACTATACTAAAATACTGTTAGAAGTTATCCACACGAGCGAAGCAGTTTTGTTTCGTACGAAAGGGAACAGATAGAAAACGAAAGCTGTTCCTATTAGCAGCAACTTGTTCCGTACTTGGTTAGATATTAAGATGGGAAGACCATCAAAATGAAATTTTTCCACACACATCGCCAGCCAAGGACATGATTTGTGGAGTCATCTAGAAAAATATAACGGATTCAATTTGCAAGACTGTTCGTATGGCAATTGGCGTCAGACTCTGTTTATCCAATATCTGACGTAACCTGAATTTGACTTGTGTATTGGCTGGCGGTGGTCCCTAGTATTTGCTCTTCTTAGCAAGTTAAAGCAAGCTATAATTAAGTGACTTATGTTATAAATAGGTGCACTTCAAGGGCATTAATAAATTCTTTCTGTTGACAAATCACAAAAATAATTCAATCAATGTCAATCAGTCTGACAAATATATGTTTTTAATAAACCTTTTTGAGAAACACTATCAACAAGTTATACCGCGACGTGTAAGGTGATACAGATATTAACTTCTCTCCTACTATCCGATGACCTCGTCTCAGATTTAATAATAGAGCTTGTATAGAAATAATTTGGAAATAATTGTTCAGTCTGGATGCCTTTCAAGCATGTTTATTTTTATCATCTGCATTCTACTTCTTATAAATGTTAAAACTAAACATCTTTTTATTTCGGTGTAATGGCGGTAGTCATTTCTTTAGATGCAATTTAAACTGTTTTTATTTCGTTGTCGAGGCGGTGGTCAATTCCTTACATGCAATATACATTTGCTAGTCTCTTTTGCTTTTCAAGCAGTAGGTTTTTAATTAAACCTTCTCATTGTAGTGCGTGAGTGTGTGCTTCAGTTAGATGTGTCATGTACTTCTACTTATTTTGATACACACAATATTTGGATTTGTACTTGATTTTTCTACTACAGAAGAAAACGTAGACAATTTGAATTTAGTCCTATTCACTTGGGTTTTGAGGTTTACTATTTATTCATTTTCTCTTAGGGAACGAATAGGAAAACAAATAAATGTGTGTTTTCTGACGTTGTTGAGCTCCTAGCATACTTAGTGGATTTACTGTTGCTATATCAACAGGGAATGGTTACATTCCTTTTTTATCACTATGAAATTATAGGAATAAAGGCAGTATAAACCGGCTTATTTGTGTTTCTTTATTAACATTATATCTCAATTATATATTCACGACACGACACGAAATAAAGATATATGTCGCCCGAAGATGTCCTTAATTAATTTCAAACTGAGGAAGATGACATTTTTGTAGTATTCTACATTCTATTGACCGATTCAATATATATATATAGTTCTATATTAAATCAAACTAAGGGAACATACGTTTTTATTTTTTTTTTTCTTTAATTGTTGTTTTGGTATATTTCTTTATAAATTTGTTTATTTGTTTCTTTCATTCATTTAGGAAAAGCTAGCTTTAGTCTAGAAAGAATACACTAATGTAATCCCTTTAGCTTATGGTAATCATCCCTCTAAAACACTGAGAATATGTGTACAGAGATTAAGTGGTAGATTTTGGGCGCCTCTGTCAGGAAATCTGAGCTAGACCGGCTGCTGAGTAACATTGTTATACACACACACACACACACACACACATATATATATATATATATATATATATATATATATATATATATATATATCTTGTTATTTTAGAATATGTCCATATAGCATATAGCTGTTTGCATTTCTATCTATATATTCATATATATATATATATATATATATATATATATATATATATATTTATATATATAATTATCTATCTATAACAATTCAAAATAAATGCATCACCATTGCCTCTGCTCCTGTCGTATTTACATCGAAATGGGAATAATATATGTTATTCTCTTGTAATTGTAAGTCTGAACTTTCTTTTATTATTCTGTTGAGCTTACTAAGTACACCAGCCACTGACTTTTCGTTTTTAAAGAAAACTTAAAATTGCCCCTTTTGTTTTACAATGATCTCTCTCTCTCTCTCTCTCTCTCTCTCTCTCTCTCTCTCTCTCTCTCTCTCTCTCTCTCTCTCTCTCTCTCTCTCTCGTGTGTGTGCCTGTTTGTCAAATGTAGTTAATTTTATTGTTCCCAATTCGCAGACCAAAGCATCGCGGTCTTTTCATTTTTCTACAAAATGTTTTCTGATTGCGTGATCAACGTTGAAGTTGTTGAATGAAACTTCCGTCTAATTAAAATAAACCTCACTTGTGTTCATTCTTTTCTTTGAATACCATGCCAAACATTGTCTGTTCATTCGTAGATCATTATTTCCTATAGTGTTCAGTAAAGCTGCTTTGATTAATGGTCAAAGCAATCCTTTCTTCTTAACTCGATGTAATTAGAGAATGGTAGACTATGAGTGCGTTGATTACTTCTTTTATTTTTTTAGAAATAGAGAGACAATTCAATCTAGCAGCATAATGAGGCCAAAAAATACGTTCGCTAGTAGATATACACTAGGCTGAAAGGGATTGTTTTCCAGACTGTGCGCGCAATGAGGTGTATATATATCTTACACATCAACAACAAGAACAATGAGAATATCCGCTTTAGGTGACTACACCCGTGTTATCCTGTTGAGAAACTACATGATTTGATTCAGCCTCACTTGTATTTCCATTACACTGCACCTGCTTTTGGTGGATAATTCAGTTTCAGTATATCAAGTGGTCAGTGTATGTAACAGTTACAGTATGGGGTGGTATTGTTTATTGGGTATTAGATATTGGGTAAGGGACATTGGTATTAGGTATTGGTTTTGTTATGGGTATTGGTATTGGGTATTGGCATTGGCATTGGTATTGGTACTGGGTATTGGTATCGGTATAGGGTATTGGGTATTGGTATTGGATATTGGGTATTGGTATAGGGTGTTGGGTACTGGTATTGGTATTGGATATTGGGTATTGGTATAGGGTGTTGGGTATTGGTATTGGATATTGGGTATTGGTATAGGGTATTGATTATTGGTATAGGCTATTGGGTATTGGTATTGGATATTGGGTATTGGTATAAGGTGTTGGGTATTGGTATTGGATATTGGGTATTGGTATAGGGTATTGGGTATTGTTATAGGATATTGGGTATTGGTATTGGATATTGGGTATTGGTATAGGGTGTTGGGTATTGGATATTGGATATTGGGTATTGGGTATTGGTATCGGTATAGGGTATTGGGTATTGGTATTGGATATAGGGTATTGGTATAGGGTGTTGGGTATTGATATTGGATATTGGGTATTGGTATAGGGTATTGGGTATTGGTATTGGATATTGGGTATTGGTATAGGGTATTGGGATAGGCTATTGGGTGCTGGTATTGGGTATTGGGTATTGGTATCGGTATAGGGTATTGGGTATTGGTATTGGATATTGGGTATTGGTATAGGGTGTTGGGTATTGGTATTGGATATTGGGTATTGGTATAGTGTATTGATTATTGGTATAGGCTATTGGGTATTGGTATTGGATATTGGGTATTGGTATAGGGTGTTGGGTATTGGTATTGGATATTGGGTATTGGTAGAGGGTATTGGGTATTAGTATTGGATATTGGGTATTGGTATTGGATATTATGCATTGGTATAGGGTGTTGGGTATTGGTATTGGATATTGGGTATTGGGTATTGGTATCGGTATAGGGTATTGGGTATTGGGTATTGGTATTTGGATATTGGGTATTGGTATAGGGTGTTGGGTATTGATATTGGATATTGGATATTGGTATAGGGTATTGGGTATTGGTATTGGATATTGGGTATTGGTATAGGGTATTTGGTATTGATATTGGTATTGGGTATTGGTATTGGATATTGGGTATTGGTATTGGATATTGGGTATTGGTATCGGTATAGGGTATTGGGTATTGGTATTGGATATTGGGTATTGGTATAGGGTATTTGGTATTGATATTAGTATTGGGTATTGGTATTGGATATTGGGTATTGGTATAAAGTGTTGGGTATTGGTATAAAGTGTTGGGTATTGGTATCGGTATAGGGTATTGGGTATTGGTATAGGGTATTTGGTATTGATATTGGCATTGGGTATTGGATATTGGTTATTGGTATTGGATATTGGGTATTGGGTATTGGTATAGGGTATTGGGTATTGATATAGGGTGTTGGTATAGGGTATTGGGTATTGATATTGGTATTGGGTATTGGCATAGGGTTTGGGTTATTGGTATCGGTATACGGTATTGGGTATTTGTATTGGATATTGGGTATTGTTATAGGGTATTTGGTATTGATATTGGTATTGGGTATTGGATATTGGGTATAGGTATTGGATATTGGGTATTGGTATAAAGTGTTGGATATTGGGTATTGGTATTGGATATAGGGTATTTGTGTAGGGTATTGGGTATTGGTATAGGGTGTTGGGTATTGGTATTGGATATTGGGTATTGGTATAGGGTATTGGGTATTGGTATTGAGTATTGGGTATTGGTATAGGGTATTGGGTATTGGTATTGGATATTGGGTATTGGTATAGGGTATTGGGTGTTGGTATAGGGTGTTGGGTATTGGTATTGGATATTGGGTATTGGTATAGAGTATTGGGGATTGTTATTGGATATTGGGTATTGGTATAGGGTATTGGGTATTGCTATTGGGTATTGGATATTGGTATTGGGTATTGGGCATTATTTAGGATAAACGAAACGAAGTTTTGAGATATGAATAAAGTGTCTGACGTAGTCGGTTTTGCTTTTGAGTAGTAAAGGTAATATCTTCTCGAAATTAACATAGGAGTAGTAGCGGCCAATAATATATCATGACTGGTCATAGATTATATTACTAACCCACCAATAATATATCATGATTGGTCATAGATTATATTACTAACCCACCAATAATATATCATGACTGGTCATAGATTCTATTACTAACCCACCAATAATATATCATGATTGGTCATAGATTATATTACTAACCCATTAGTTTGGTGCTGATCCGCCAACAAGGTATTATACATTAGAAATAGATAAGCATGCATTTAAATATAGCCATTTTAATACAAATGTATGAAACAAATGAAGGATTTTCTATCAATAGATGTTGCCAAATAAGTATGAGGAACAAACAGGACTTTATTGCTTGCGATGGTATAACACAAGTCTGACATTTTCGATAACGTCACAATGAAGCGCATCTGAGTCGCCATACACAGCCTAGTACTTATTTCTTTGAGGGGTTTTTTGTTTGGTTTTTTGTTTGTTTTTGAATTGGAAGGATCCAGTCAAAGTGGTCGTGTCCTAATCCGCGTTCACGACTTACTAAGGTTTAGATGACCCTGGTATCAGAACAACCTCATAGCAGCAATATATTCTGAAAGAGTATGAGCTGTGAGGAGCGTTGGAATTTTGTGCCTACACGATATAGCGACATTGGTTTCCATAAACCCCTGTCGTCATACACTCTGAGCTCAGTCCTATGTTTTCACAGGGCTTTCATAATTAAAAACCACTATCTCAAAAAAGGACACCTGTAAAATTAAAATCACTTGAGAAACATCAATTTCTACGATTCCGTGACAGTCGACACAGATATAATTTTATATGCTGCAATTTACTTAAAGGTTTTGGTACGATAGCTCTATATCATGTACGTGAGAAACAAGTGAGAAATCCATTGAGTTATGTTCACGTGTGCAAGATCTACTGCGAACTTTCATTTGTTCTAATATTGTTTTTTTTTTTTACAAAACCAATGTTTTGACGGAACACTGTAGTACAGTCATACTACGGATTAGGCAACAACATTGCTAAAAAATCAGGACAAATGTTGCTCATCTATTGTGATGCTTGGTCAGATACAATGATAATTATTAACATATTTCACCGAATTCTCTGTACATTTCCATTAAGTCTTCATTTGATATTTTTTTTTATTTTATTTTATTTTATTTTTATTTACAAATGTAATCACCATTATATATATATATATAGCGAGCGAGAGAGAGAGAGAGAAAGAGATAGACAGAGACAGTGACAGACAGACAGAGAGAAAGATCAAAACAAAATGTTTAATTCAACAAAATAACAGTAATATGTTCATCATTTATTATCCATAATAAAGGATGAACATATTAGTGATATCCTGTTGAATTAAAACTTCTTTCTATATTCGAACCTGCACATAGACATATTCACTTTTTCCATGTATATATATATATATATATATATATATATATATATATATATATATATATATGAATGTGTGTGTGCGCGCGCGCGTGTGTGTGTTTTGTATTTTATATTATTTTGTCATATTCATCATTCTTGATATATTATATATGCAATTAATGGTATGCGATCATCTAGTTACAAATGTATTGATCTTCACCTGTAAGCCGTCAATGATATTTAGGCACATAAGGTAGCTCTAATTTTTATCAGGTCCCTTGAAATCAGGAGATCACGGGCATCATACTACACGCCTGTAATAACACATTGTGTATAGTATAGTAACATAATCTCTTGAACAACATAGTGCTACAGCATGCTATATGGGGTGATTCAACACCCAGTGTTACTGCATGCTATGGGGTGATACAAGAAACAGTGCTACAGCATGCTATTTGGCGTGATACAACATCCCGTGCTACAGCATGCTGTATGGGGAGATACAAGAAACAGTGCTACATCATGCTATATGGGGTGATAAAACATACGGTGCTACAGCATGCTTTATGGGGTGATCACACATACAGTGCTAAAGCATGATATATGGGGGGATACAACATACAGTGCTACGGCATGCTATATGCCGATACAACATACAATACTACAGCATGATAAATGGGGTGATACTACTTGATATGTTAGCTCATGGAACTGTTACGTATTCAAGTGCACCAACAGTAAACCTGCGTCTCATATCGTTGTTGAAATGAACATGTCTGTATTTATAAGCGTTGGCCATAAAAGCGCTGTCGACCTGGAGTCCTCGTGTTGAGAAATATGTATTGTTCTGTTTGTATTGTATTAGTTGGCTTCTTTCACCCATATTGGACAGTCGCTTGCCTCTGAAAAAACAATCCATATTGAACAATCGCTTATCTCTTAAAAAACAATCTATAATGGACAGTCGCTTGCATGTGAAAGAACAATCCATATTAGACAGTCGCTTGCCTCTGAAACAACAATCCATGTTAGACAGTCGCTTACCTCTGAAACAACAATCCATGTTAGACAGTCGCTTGCCTCTGTAACAACAATCCATATTGGACAGTCGCTTGCCTCTGAAAGTTTAATATGGATATTCTACACAATATTTATAATGTCACCTCGGAGACGAGGTTTAAAACATAAAATAAAATAAAATAATCATACCACAGAACACAACATTTTGCTGATAAATTGACTGACTGGAGAATAGATAATTTTTGTTGAAAAATAGTTCATAGAACATTAAAAGTGCGCTTATTGTCAAAAGTCATTTCCTAAACTCTCAACGCAGATAGTCAACATAAGAGATTATTTGAAACTGTACTTAAATCAAAAACCTAATATTAATATAAATTCTCCAGTTCGATTTCAAGGCCACATATATATCTCTTGCATTGAGTATTCTCCATTATCACACTGTTACGATGTTATTTTTGCTAGAACATGTTGCTTCGAAAGTACGTAGAAATACCACGAAGGTGGAAGGCATAACGCGTTAACCTTGTCCGTCTATCCGTATGTAGTCCCCTACGTCGGTCCAAATGATTGATTCTTTTATGTCATTGTGTTGGAACATTTGTGTTCCCGGAATACATTTATTGTTTTGTATCACTATTTAAATATCAGAGTCGTGCGGTTCTCCAGGGTCCTTCTATATGTTTAGATAAAGTTAGATGCAGAGTTCCGAACGAGTTTCCTGTCATGCAGGAAAATAACATGAACGTGAAATTCTGTCTTTTCACTCAGTTATTTAGTATTTTGAACTATTTAAGTGATCGATTTGATCAATAATAACAATAATAATAATAATAAATGTAATAATGTACATTAACCAACCACATGTTTTCTACATGTTCTAGTCCCAGTATGACTGTCTCTTTAAGGAAACTTCTAACAACCTGGTAGATGTTTTCAGGACTTCATTGATGAGACAAACAGTATAAAAGTAGATTCACCTTTCTTGATTACTGTTTCAAACTTAAAAAGCCTTTTTTTTCAGCCCCTTCACAACTTTACATACTTTGGTTTGTTTACATAACACTATTTCCTTTACTGCTTTTATATGCACCTCCAATCTCTTAAGTTGTTCCGTTTTAAACTCCTCAACTTTATTTGAGTGAAACTTCATACTGGTCTCTACTTCCAACATTCTCTCATTCAACTGTTCTACCTTCGTAACAGAAATTGGGGGTTGGTCCGGGATCTGAAATTGTTTAAACCATTTCAGCATGCAAAGCACTACCAAGAGCATCCAATTCTAACTTAAGATCTTGGTACAACTTAATAAATTTTCAATACTTTGGTCTTAAAAGGTAAAACTCATTTAATTTGTCAAGCTTTTTGTCTATATTTAAAGCAACTCTCCGACGCACAGCTCAGAGTCCTCACTGGGCGCCCCTTAGTTTTAACTGGAAAAATATGGTCTAACCTCTTGCATGTCATTTCAAATGTTGTCTGTTGAGGAATGTCTACCTTGCAAATCTGTACGTGTAAGAATTCCTCCATCGCTGTAACCTTTGGTTGTAGATTTAATTGTGGAAGACTTCTTATTTCGCAGCTATTCAATGGATGACCCCGCTCTCGATCATTTGTGTCCATGTATATCAACACTTAAACTGACTAATTTTACCGTATCTACCGTATCAGGCAACAACAATATTTGCACTTACACACAAAGCTTATATTACCTTCTTCTTTAAAGCCTGTGGTTGGGAGATGTTTTCACCTGCCGCAAGGGCGCACCATTGCACGTTCAACGGCAAACCGGAAGTCTGTATATATAGCCAATGTTTACAAATATTATCAAAACACCAGACCGACCATTGCATAAATTACTTATTCATTTATGGTGTTATGAACTACTGGCTTATGGTTTCCATGGGTCACATGATGCGATTTTAACTAATAGCAATGCTTGTTACATTGATTTGTTAAGAAAAGGTAATTATTGCTGGATAAACAAGGGACTAAATTTCAAAATCTTGATTTCAATAATTGTACCGAAAGAATGAGGCATTCTGGCTGGAAGAATTCAAGTTTCATTATTTTCATACTTATTAATAATAATGGCATTTTGGCCAAAACACATATACACATCAAAAGTACACAAAGCAATGATATAGCGCACCTAATGTAGCATAATAATTTTCTCACTCATAGAAAAATAAATGTTTAATATATATATGATAAATTTAACATGTACATTTTAACCAGAATAAACAATTTTGAAAATTCTTTTTTTCTTTACTATCTTTAAAACGTTTACTTCATAATGGCTAGAGCCATAAAAAGTCTTCAAAGCTGCTAGAGATATCACATCTGTATGCAAAATCTTTTCGGGGTTATGATCCATTCAGCATGAGCTTTTCTATTGACATAGATATAGTCCGATTGAATACAGTCACATGGATTTCACTGAGGATATAAAATCTCTTGATAATGAAAGGAATTTGCAGGTAATCTTTTGTACAAGGCTTCACCACAGCTCAAGACTCACACGCACGGCAACCTTCCAAGTTAAACATACGCACAAAGTCAATGCATATTATTATTTAATTACTGAGCCCAATAATATCGTATTAGCTCTAGGATTGCTCGTGTTGAAGTGGTAATGCAGCTAAGTGGCACATGTTGCATTTTGCACATCCCATTGCTTAGAATTAATTTATCTCTTCTGAGAAGGTACACAATAAATGCAAATAGAAATAAGGAAGATGGTCTTAGGATATCATTATCAATTCAGAGTAAAAAAATAATGTCTTATTGAGAGTTCATATTTTCATGGATAATTTACAGAATGACAGAATTTATAACAAGATTTTATATAATACGATGACATTAAAACATTTAGTATCTTTCATTTACCCCCTTACCTCCTTCCTCTTTAACGTATTGAGTCACCTCCCCCACTTACGGTTACTTATACAAGAATATTTATCACAATTAAATGTCATCAAACTTTCTTGCTGTATTTGAACAATCATACCAGCACAGTAGACAGGTGTAACTCAAAGAAGGTTTTGTTTTCTCTTTCTTTCTCTCAATTAATCGGAGTAAATGTTATATTGTTCACCACCGCTTTCGTCAGATCACGCATGAAGGATTCAAATAATGACTAATTTAAAAGGACGTTTCATACAATATATATTTTTTCAGCCTGTAATCGGTTCAATGTACACACATGTAAGGCAGAGTTAGAACCAGTTATTCAACTAATCTTTATCATTTTATCACGTTTAAGATTTAATAGGAGTGCGATTCGTTTAAATTATTTGTTACACATAACACTTTTTTCATTTGTGTAATCTTGTGATTTATTTAAGACGTGCTTGGAAACATTAGTGTCCAGTTTGTTTGCCGTAAACATTATAATCGTTGTCTTTGTAATTATAGGTCAATGAACAAAACTTAGTTCTAGGTCAATTTCAAGAACTTTTGCTTGTTTGGTTTAGAAACAAAATCTGGAGGAAACTGTGAAGAAGATTTGGTGGATTTCTGATCAATATCCTGACTCCTATTGTCGTAACAGCATGATTCTAAAAGAACAGCTGTACTAGGATTACTTGAGCGTGAAGGTTAATTGCCTATTGTCAAACAGATGGAGGCAGGTGTACTCGATACAAAGATACATTGATTGATTGATAGTGTTTAACAGCACATGAAAACGTGACATGTTATATCGTACATTGGTAATTGGAGTAAAGTGCAATGACCAGAGACAAAATACAGAGGGCGACCTGGCTTGTTCTGAGTAGGCTTCGAATCAGCATACTTCTGTTCCTGAGTTCAGTTTATTTACCACAAAGCCGTCGCGGCTCTCACAGCATCATATAGCATGATTTATCGAATCATGTCAGTAAACTTGTACTGTCATTTTCGGCATTCTAGGCGGTCACATTTGGTTTAATTCGATATATTGTGTCTTTCCTTTGATTTAAGTGTGAAAGATTGTCATACATATAATAAGATAAGTATGAAAATTAAAACAATTAAAAAATAAAGGTTTGCAAGAAAAGCTTGATGCAAGTCCAAAACAATTGCAGTTTTAGTTGAAGACTTAGATGTAAGAGATTATATAATTGAATGAAGTAGGTTGTCGAAGCCTACATTTTAAAATCAGCGCAACATTTGCATACTATGTACAGGTATTGGAGACAAACAGCATGAGGAGTATATTAATAGGGTAATATAAACAATGGCTATAATTGTGGGCGAGGCTAGTGCACTGGGAATACAGTGTTCTCTGTTTAACTCAGTCTAAATCTTACGCTCTCCATCATCATGACTATTCTGATGGTAGTAAACACAAAAAAGAAAACACAATGTAATCTTTTTGCCAGCTAAACGATGCAAACAATAGGCTGAACAACAATATTAACGAATGTCATAACAGGCACTAACGTATTGTTAGACTCACTGCCCGTGCATCAATCATATAATATATACCATCCTTAATGTAACATAGCCCATCATTTACAAAATATATATCTTCAAAAGATCAATGCTGAATAAACAAGAGCTTTTTTAACTCAGAAAATATTTCCATTAGGAGGCTGTATGCTATCATTTAACACTAATCATTAAAGGAAACGAAGAGAGATATTCCGATTAAACTAATCTAGTGAAATATAATTCCAAGCAAGAATTTTATTTCAATAAATGCCGATCTACTTTCTAAGATCAGAATTCACGCTCTATGGATGGTTATTCCTTATGAAACAGACGTGTATAAAAGGCTCTGACAGTTTCTAATTTTTGTTTGTTTTGTTTTGTTTTAGTGACTTGGGGAGGGCAGGGTTGTTCTTTGTTTTGAAGCACGTATCACAATGAGGTCTCCGTATTTTTTGTACATCTTCATTTGCAGTTGTGCTGACGTTATTCGTACGCTGCTATTCCTGTTATGGTGACGTTATACATACGATGATATACCTGTTATGGTGATGGTATGCATGCGATGATATACATGTTTGGGTGACGCTATACTGTTATGTATGATGTTTATATAATATTATAAATATTTTAGGAAATTATAAATCTTTCTTCACTTTAATATTTGCTTAAATCTTAATGTTATCAGGAAAAACATGTTTAACTAGTGTCCTTGAATTAGGTTGTTTTGATCAATATGTTTTCTCAATTTGAAGGTCAAGGTTGATTTTTGTTTGCAAGTAAAAATTCCATTAAGATGACTCATGTTCTAGAACATTCTGTCATGTGACCAATCTTTATATATGCCATGTTTGGTGGACATTTATTCAGTTTTGACATTACCATCAGTCTTGTAAAGAGCTATTACAGTTGTGAAAATTCATTCAAAATTCTAAGAGAGGAATTATTTTAAATATTCATTGGATTATAACAGTGCTCATAAACTTTTGGATTTTGGATTTTTAATTAATGATTTTGGGAATTTAACTGAACTTATTCAGAGATTTTGGAATACTTCATTTTGACATCAGCACATCAAGATTTCTAGTACATCAGGACTTTGGAGACCATTGGCACATCATAACATTCAAGGACACAGCCGTGAATTCGGAACATTCTATATTTAGGACTTGTGATTAGAACAATCATTCTTATTGGATTATTAGGATTTCAAAACACATTACTGTAAGTGACTTTTTGATTTTTCATTTTAATTATCTAGTAATAAATTGCTTGTTGATTTTTTACTTGATTTGTTGGTTTCACTTTCTTTCTGTTACATTTTTCTTAGACCATAGAGTCGTAACAATACATAAGCTGCTATTCGTGTTATGGTGACCTTATCCATACGATGGTATACATGTTTTGGTGACGTTTTACGTACTGTGATGTACCGGTTATGATGACGTTACACATACGATGGTATACCAGTTTTGGTGACGTTATACATAGCTGATATTCGTGTTATGGTGCTATTTCTGTGATGGTAACGTTATGCGTAAGTTGCTCTTCAAAATCCAATTGACAAAAAGTATGACGTCATGGTAATGGAACGTGTTGTCTTCGACAATATTTAATTTATGTCACTTCCACCATTATTCCCTGATGTGGCTGCATCACTTGATTGATTTAATTTTACATTTTGATCAAATTCCAATCATAGTTAATTGGGAAATGGAAATGGAAATGTAAAAACGTAAATTGATATAGATCGACTTCTGGAATAGTGTTATTAGATTTTCAATGGAAAGGCTGGAATTGACAGAGAAAAGTCTCGCTGTGTATTTCGACCTACGTTTATGCGGTGGCAACCTTTAAGACTTCATCGATTTTTTAAAATATGTTTAATATTAACGTTTAAATATATATATGATGAATAGTTGTTCAAACTCACACTCTATGTCTCTTGATAGAAAAAATGTTTTTAATCAATTAACGTAATATAGACCAATATTCGCCATTTTAATATATTACGTGGCGTTTGAAGACCAGGATGTAAAAATAAAAAAATCATAATGGTTTGCCCAGAACTATTGGTGGTACGACTTTTGGTCTTAAAATATGTAACAGAAAGAAAGGGAAACCAACAATGTAAGTAAAATCAACAAGCAATTTATTTCCAGACGATTAAAGTGAAAATTCAAAAGACACTTACAATTTGTGAGTTAAATTCCAAATAATCCTAAATGTCCTAATCACAAGTCCAAAATAATAGAATGCTCCGAATGATTTCCGATAGCCTTGAATGTCCAGATGTACCACACAGATGTAATCCAGAAGGTATTTGAATGAGTTCACATAAATCCCAAAATCATTTATTAATCCAATAGTTAATGAGAATTTTTATATTTACAATGAATATTGTAAATAAATATTTCCTCTCAAATTATGTCTGATTTCAACAACACAACTAAAATAGCTTCCTTACAGACTAATCTTTTAGAACCGAAAATCTTGAATAGATATAAATTTGTTTACCAAAATCTGTATATGAATACACGTCTACATGATCTATGTCATATCACAATATGAGTAATTCTAGTGGAAAATAACTTTGTGTACCTGAGTTTTGTCACAACAAGACATGGAAATAACAGTCCAGCTGCTTACAAAACCGGCCTTGAACTCAAATCCTATGTAAACATGTTGTTTATAAAATGACCATAATCTGACTAAAGTGCAACCTGTCAGATCGGAGATGCGGTTGGATATCATTGATATTGTAAGATCGGAGATATGGTTTGATATCATGAATAGTTTTGTCTGTATCTGTCATTGCAGCCCTGCGATTGACGGCATGTCAGATATCCGATTGCTTTTGGAGCTCATGGGGACATTTTGCTGACACAAGCGGTGTTATAAGTTAACATTGCATTGTGATACAATATAGCGGACCAAAATTAGTCAGCTGAGTTTATAAAAGTTCTTCTCTTTTCAGCATTTATACAAGACTGCTGAACATCAGATGGGTAATACTTCATCTTAGACGAGCCTGTTCTGCACAGCACACTGGTAACCCTCCAAAGATATGCTCAATCGCTTTGGGACGGTATGTCTTTCGTATTTTGAAAACAACAGTGTTTTATCAACTAAAGTAAGACGTCAAATAAATTTAGTTTTAATATGCTAAAATGAATTTTACATCAAGCCTACCAAACCATTTGAATAACAAATTGTACGGTCAACTGGTCAGCATCTTTAAGGCTTACTTTTAAACCAAAACGTTGAGTCCATAACAAATCGATTAATGTACTTTACATGTTTTTCCACTGCGTATTTTCAGGAATCAGCCATCAATGCAATATCAATCGTGTCTTCAAATCTCTCATGAACCATTGGCTTTCCTTACTTTTAGCTACTGTCCAGATATTTCAGGAATCGGTAGCTCAGTTGGTAGAGCATCGGACTCGTAATGCAAGGACCGTGGGTTCGTTCCCGCCCAGACCCGCCAAGGTATGACCATGGGAAAGGCACCTAGTTACATGTATCTGCGAAGCAGGCGAGACATAGCATTTTTAAAATATCCAGCTGCTTCATTCTTAGCACAGATATCCACAGTTGTATCAATTAAAAGTGTGAAAAAAAGAAAAATTCTTTAATTTGGATTGATTTTGTGGATGGAAGAAACAGTAACAACTCAGTTTCATTTAATTTCACTCGCTTTCTTCCTTCATACTTTTATATAGTAACACTATTATTCTTGTTATCTTCTAAAATGGAGCTATTTTCGAGAGAAAAGTAAGCAATTACTACCCAGACATATCTATATTAGACCCAATGTACCAAGCAATTACTATCCAAACATATCTATATTGGACCAAATGTACCAAGCAATTACTACCCAAACATATATATATTAGATCAAATGTACCAAGAAATGAATACCCAAACATATCTATATTCGACCAAATGTACCAAGCAATTACTACCCAAACATATATATATATATATATATATATATATTAGACCAAATGTACCGAGCAATTACTACCCAAACATATCTATATTAGACCAAATGTACCAAGTTTAAAAAATTACTGTGTTCAGTGAAAACTAGCGTTTTAAAAAAGCTACCTGAAAAGATCCATACTACTTTGCCAACATTTCATTAATTTATAATAATCTGCATTTTGTTGTGTTTGTTTTTCTTTATTGTTTTAAAGAAGAGAAAGATACGGTAGTAAACACGCTATAAACTGAGATATGTGAATTTACTTTTAAACTAAGGGTATTTATAATTCTCTCTCTCTCTCTCTCTCTCTCTCTCTCTCTCTCTCTCTCTCTCTCTCTGCGATATAGTATACGTCGATATGTATATATATACATATATATATATATATATATATATATATATATATATATATATATATATATTACTGTTTCATCGTTGCAAACTAGCGAGTTTGCCACATCTGACTTGGTTTTTCATTTATTGTAATGTTTGCGTTCTTTTCAATGATATTAATATTCCTGTATTTTGATGTGTAGAGCTCTACGTAGGTTTTCATTGGTTCGTATTTTTCATTACTGATCGTGACACTGCTGTTAATCTGATATATATTGCTTTTACTATATATATATATATATATATATATATATATATATATATATATATACAGTCCATGGTTGATGTACAATCATGCAAAGTAAGATATTATTTAGTTTTTGCTTTATATGTTGAGTATTGCAGTTTGATTGAAATAAAGCTTTTGTTATTGTTATTGTATTGTTTTTATTGTATTGTATTGTTTTTATTTGATAAGTTGAGGAGTTGTTGTTATTGTATGTGACTTAGCTTTCAATCCACGTTTGGTGGCGAGATGTGACTTAGCTTTCAATCCACGTTTGGTGGCGAGATGTGACTTAGCTTTCAATCCACGTTTGGTGGCGAGATGTGACTTAGCTTTCAATCCACGTTTGGTGGCGAGATGTGACTTAGCTTTCAATCCACGTTTGGTGGCGAGATGTGACTTAGCTTTCAATCCACGTTTGGTGGCGAGAGGTTAAAAGGTGTTGAAAGTTGAGCACAGACAAAACCTTCAATTCATTTTCAAACTCCTGCAATACATCTCACAATCATCCATTTCTGAGCTGTGAAATGCTTTCAATTCATTTTCAAACTCCTGCAATACATCTCACAATCATCCATTTCTGAGCTGTGAAATGCCTTCAATTCATTTTCAAACTCTGAAAGTTGAGCACAGACAAAACCTTCAATTCATTTTCAAACTCTGAAAGTTGAGCACAGACAAAACCTTCAATTCATTTTCAAACTCCTGCAATACATCTCACAATCATCCATTTCTGAGCTGTGAAATGCCTTCAATTCATTTTCAAACTCCTGCAATACATCTCACAATCATCCATTTCTGAGCTGCAAATGCATTCATCGTAAGATGTAACCGCAATGTAAGTTTGGTGGTAAGTTTTATGTCGATAGAAAATGACTTATCGTTACTCGTCTCCAATCAGACCTTATTCGGAGGAAGACGAGGATGTTTCGAATAACTCGTCCAGAGTCTTGACACGTTTCATATTCCTAATTATCAATGCAAAATTTAATAACGTGTACTGGACCTTTTTCTTTAGCATACTTTCTTCACCTCCTTAGTTATCCAAAGACTTATGACCCAAACAAAAGGGAACATTGCCTTTACCCTCATCGTGTAATCGCTCCACCGATGAAGATGAAGACATACATTTATAGTAGAGTTAGAAACGTTTCAACATTGAAAATGTTACAATAAACCTTCAAGCTAAATGTGTATTCATGTATTTTCATCTGAAGCTATAAAGAAATACACATTTCTATCCACTAAGAATGAAGCATTCAGTTTTCTAAATCATAACTTTTGATATTAATTTTCATCCATATGGAAATATTCCCATTTAATTTTACCATAATATATATGGAAATATTCCCATTTTATTTTACCATAATCCATATGGAAATATTCCCATTTAATTTTACCATAATCCATATGGAAATATTCCCATTTAATTTTACCATAATCCATATGGATCTATTCCCATTTAAGTTTACCATAATCCATATGGAAATATTCACATTTTATTTTACCATGAATTCACATTCTTATTAAGCTGACTATCGTGTCTATCTTACATCACTATATTCACACAATCGCGTGCTATCGTATCTATCTTACATAACCATATTGACCAAATTACGTGCTGACTATTGTATCTATCTGACATCACTATACTGACAAACATCACGTGCTGACTGCTGTATCTGTCGTGCTATCATAAAATCACCTGCTGACTATTGTACCTATCTTACATAACTATTTTGGCCAAATCACGTGCTGAGTGTCTTATTTATCTTACATGACTAGACTGATCAAATCGCACGCTGACTATCACATTAAATCACTTTATTGACAAAATCACGTGCTGGCTATTTTATCTATCTAGGATCAATATATTGAGAAAATCACGTGCTGACTATCGTATCTAACTTACATCACTATATTGACAAAATCACGTGCTATCGAATCTATCTTACATCACCATATTGAGAAAATCACGTGCTGACTATCGTATCTAACTTACATCACTATATTGAGAAAATCACGTGAGGACTATCGTATCTAACTGACATCACTATATTGACAAACTCACTTGCTATCGAATCTATCTTACATCACTATATTGACAAAATCACGTGCTGACTATCGTATCTAACTGACATCACTATATTGACAAAATCACGTGAGGACTATCGTATCTAACTGACATCACTATATTGAGAAAATAACGTCCTGACTATCGTATCTAACTGACATCGCTATATTGACAAAAGCACGTGCTATCGTATCTAACTGACATCACTATATTAACAAAATCACGTTCTGAATATCGTATCTAACTTACATCACTATATTGAGAAAATCACATGCTGACTGTCATATCTAACTGACATCACTATATTGAGAAAATCACGTGCTGACTATCGTATCTAACTGACATCACTATATTGACAAAATCACTTGCTATCGAATCTATCATACAGTACTACATTGACAAAATCACGTCCTATCGAATCTATCTTACATTACTATATTGACAAAATCACGTGATATCGAATCTATCTTACATCACTATCTTGACAAAATCACTTGCTGACTATCGTATCTAACTGACATCACTATATTAACAAAATCACTTGCTATCGAATCTATCTTACAGTACTACATTGACAAAATCACGTCCTATCGAATCTATCTTACATCACTATATTGAGAAAATCACGTGCTGACTATCGTATCTAACTTACATCACTATATTGACAAAATCACGCGCTGACTGTCGTATCTAACTTACATTACTATATTGACAAAATCACGCGCCGACTATGTGCTATCGAATTTATCTGTCATTACTATATTGACAAAATCACCTGCTATCGAATCTATCTGACATTACTATATTGACAAAATCACGTGCTATCGAATCTATCTTACCTCACTATATTGACAAAATCATGTGCTGACTATCGTATCTAACTTACATCACTATATTGACAAAATCACTTGCTATCGAATCTATCTTACATTACTATATTGACAAAATCACGTCCTATCGAATCTATCTTACCTCACTATATTGACAAAATAACGTGCTGACTATCGTATCTAACTGACGTCGCTATGCTATCGAATCTATATTGTATCACTATATTGACAAAATCACGTGCTGACTATCGTATCTAGCTTACATCACTATATTGACAAAATCAGGTGCTGACTATCGTATTTAACTTTCATCACTATATTGACAAAATCACTTGCTATCGAATCTATCTTACCTCACTATATTTACAAAATCACGTGCTGACTATCGTATCTAACTTACATCACTATATTGACAAAATCACTTGCTATCAAATCTATCATACATCACTATATTGACAAAATCACGTGCTATCGAATCTATCTTACCTCACTATATTGAGAAAATCACGTGCTGACTATCGTATCTAACTGGCATGACTATATTGACAAACTCACTTGCTATCGAATCTATCTTACATTACTATATTGACAAAATCACGTGCTGACTATCGTAACTAACTGACAGCACTATATTGACAAAAGCACGTGCAATCGTATCTAACTTGCATCACTATACTGACAAAATCACGTGCTGACTATCGTATCTAACTTACATCCTTATATTGACAAAATCACATGCTATCGAATCTATCTGACATTGCTATATTGACAAAATCACGTGCTATCGAATCTATCTGACATTATTATATTGACAAAATCACGTCCTATCGAATCTATCTTACCTCACTATACTGACAAAATCACGTGCTGACTATCGTATCTAACTGACTTCACTATATTGACAAACTCACTTGCGATTGAATCTATCTTACATTATTACATTGACAAAATCACGTCCTGACTATCGGTTCTAACTGACATCACTATATTGACAAAATCACTTGTGATCACATCTAACTTACATTAATATATTGATACTCATTTTTTTTATATTTCTCCCGTAACCTTGCTGACATGACGAGGGAGCGCATAAACTTGATCTTGGACCCAAGCGTGATGTTGCTGTCTTTCCAATTACGTTTCAGCCTAGCCAGAGCAGCTGTTGTCTGCGCAATCCTGGAAAGAACCTCAGGTTTTGAACCTTCATCAGAGGCGATAGCACCTAGGTACTTGAAGCTTGTTACTGTGCCCAGCTTCTGTCCATTCACTCTTATTTCCTTTTGGATGCCACTCGGGTTGTTTGTCATTTCAGCGTTGATCTCCATCCCATATCTTAGTGATGCTTGATTGAGACGGTTAACTAAGGTTTCCATTTCTTCTTCATCTCCTGTTAAGTCATCGATATCATCAGCGAAGCGCAGGTTGGTGATTGTTCTGCCTCCAACACTGACACTGCCCTCATGGTCTTCAAAGGCGTCGGACATGATCCTTTCCAGGTAGATGTTGAAGAGAGTGGGTTAGAGAATGCACCCCTGTATGACTCCGACTGTGGTTCTGAACCAGTCTCCTATGTTGCAGTTGACGAGAACTGTACAAATCGCCTTGTCATACAGGGTTTCTATAGTGCGGATTAGTTTTGCGTTTATGTTGTATATCCGCATGGTGGCCCACAAGGCTGCATGCCATACCGTGTCTGAAGCCTTCTTGAAGTCAATGAAGACATGATATAGGTTCTGTTGATGCTGGAGATATTTTTCACAGAGGATTCTAAGATTGAAGATCTGTTCTGTAGTGGTATGTCCTGCTCTGAAACCTGCCTGTTCTTCCGCAATGATGTGCTCTGCTTGGGGTTTCAGTCTGTTGAGGATGGTCTTAAGCATAACCTTGCTTGGGTGACTGATGGGACTGATTGTTCGGTAGTTCTGGCACAGTTGTAGATTCCCTTTCTGACACTAGTTCTGTGTAAACTATACTTCACTGGCTTATTAAGCTATGACGTTCGTCAAAATGCATCTTATTAGGCTTGAAAAATAAAAATAAAATGGTTATTGATACTTTAGATGACTCATAAAAAGTACTAATCATGGACATGAGGTGTTTAATCAGAGAGACGATTCTATCTTTTATAACAACTACTGTAAATATATAAATATCTTCTGTCATGTGAAGTCTGACCACTTGTTATACTGAATGTATATTTGCTTATTTACAGCAGTATCACCTTGGAAGGTTGAGGCAAAATCCATCAATTTTTGTTCCCAAGGTCGTGTTCAAAACAGAAAAAAAAACTATTCGCATAAATTAAAAGCAAATGAAAGAAACTCAATTGCATGAAGAAACACAAACAAAATGATGGAAAAGCCTTCCAAGAAAACTAATGGAGAATTTCAGTGCAAATAACTATATTTGGAAAATTCCCAATAACCTCAATATGCCACACTGGAATACTTTTTTTAAACGAAATCCCTATCTTATAGTTTTTGGCCTTCATATACCTTTCTTCCCAGCATTAGTAATTCAGGTAACATTCAACAAGCAACAAATTTTCCTGATCCAACCTATCTCGATGGATCCATTCGTTCATTGTTGTACAAGTGAGGCCTAACAATCTCGATGGATGGATCCATTCGTTCATTGTTGTACAAGTGAGGCCTAACAATCTCGATGGATGGATCCATTCGTTCATTGTTGTACAAGTGAGGCCTAACAATCTCGATGGATCGATCCATTCGTTCATTGTTGTACAAGTGAGGCCTAACAATCTCGATGGATCGATCCATTCGTTCATTGTTGTACAAGTGAGGCCTAACAATCTCGATGGATCGATCCATTCGTTCATTGTTGTACAAGTGAGGCCTAACAATCTCGATGGATCGATCCATTCGTTCATTGTTGTACAAGTGAGGCCTAACAATCTCATCGTTTCCCGACACTGAGTACTAAGCTGTGTGGGTCATTGAGAAGTTATTTAATGAAAGATTCGTTCAATCAAAATACGCCTTGTGCACCGTTCCTTTAATATTGGATGAACGTGTCCAATATTGACCTTCAGACGATATATCTATATTGAGTCCAAACAATTAATAGTCAAAACAAAAGAGCTTTTTCGGATTATTTAACTGTACTCCGGAAGTGATTCTGATTAGTTATCTGTTGTCAGGAAGCGATAGACTTTCAGTGTGTCGACCAAACTGCTGACTCGTGATCCCATTCAATTAAGCATCATAGGCTGACAAAAGTAAGTTTTCATTAGGTATCTTTGACAATTCTCCCCTGATGCGAAATTCAATTGATTGGTTGAATCTTTTATCGCTACACGTTAGGGGACCATGTCTCTCGGATGTGTTATTCCACATAAAACAAGTTTCAATGGTCGACCTTTGTTAAATTGTTACCTGCATTCGAGTGGTTTTTGTACAATATTTAAATCCTAATTTTCACCATTGCTCGAATACATCTTATAACGGTTGCTTAGCAAAACGTTTCGTGAGATTCTATAGCGTGTCATTTCAACAATTCTTGGTTAAGCAACAATTTCTAATTAAGATATCATGTTATCAACTATTAGCGCAATCATGTTTCTAATTGATTTTGTTCATCTTAAGAACAGAAGTCAGGTGTGGTCACCATCTATTCGTTCTAAAATAAATATTTTCATTTTAAAGTGACTAATACTTTATTTCAAAGGGTCTGATCAAAGCGACGATAATAATCGGGCCTACAATACCTTATTGAGGGTCTGATCAAAGTGACGATAATAATCGGGCCTACAGTGCGCTATTGAGGGTCTGATCAAAGTGACGATAATAATCAGACTTACAGTGCGCTATTGAGTGTCTGATCAAAGTGACGATAATAATCGGGACTACAGTGCCATATTGAGTGTCTGATCAAAGTGACGATAATAAACCAGGTTGCCAGGCCTTGTTGAATATTTATTTCTTTGTTTGAGTTCGTAACATCCGGCAACATTATACAGTTTTCATCTTTTCTGGCATGCTATTTTCTTTTCAGTAATTAAGCACTGACAAGCAAGTGTACATACTAGCAGGAAGAGGGTGTTGCAGATAGATAGATAGATAGATAGGCCCTCAAAGGTAGCATCGTTTAAACAATAAGACCACTTGCTCCAAATTATCGGGGAGTACACTAGTATTATGGAACCACATGCCATCAGAGTCCATTTGCGTCACTTCGCAGAAATGACTCCATAAAACTAGGTTTGGTGCATATAGGTAATTGTATATTTACATGCTTTGCAATATTTTAGGTAACAGTATCTCTAATTGCCATTCAGAAAGCATCACAATTGCATTGTTTTGGTATCAACACCGGACATCGATTCATATGCGTACTTCTCCGGAAAATGAGGAATTCGTTGTTTGTTGTGATATGTGGCTGGGTGTTGCTTTTATGGAAAAATGTGGAAACAGTTGAGCCGAATAATGTGCTATTTTTCTTCGTTCGAATCCGTACCCCATAGGGTTGTATTATATTCCATAGGTTTATTTACACCCAATACGGTCATTTAAGAAAAATGTTCTGGAAGCCATATCAGCACTAACGTTATTAGCATTGCAACCGATGTTTTAAGTTAATAGAAAGTTTGACACCAAATAGTATGTCTGAAAGTAAAAGCACACCTGCCGTTATTTCTTTTACTGCTTTTATTTGGTATTTCGTTGGGAAAATCTTACCAATTTCAGATGCCTTCTTTATAAGAAACACAATTTATATTTTTTAGCAGTCAATAGAAGGGACACATGTTTTCTCCTAGTAAAAAAAATATACGTAATATATTCTCACTCCGTTGCTTAGGCTGCAGCCACAGAGTTTGTGACAAGAGTTTGAGTTCTCTGAACATTTGATTATAATTGATTGAGGTTAGAAATAAACCCGTGATAACGAGAACACAACAATCTACTTAACATTATGTGTTTTCGGTTAATATCTGAAATCTTTCTAAAAACTGAAAATTCGGTGTTCATTTCAAAGTTACGGATTTCTACTTCCGTACGTGTTAAACTTTCACATGCATAAAGATATCATCTTTGTTTGACCACCTTGATTTCAAGGGCTAGGGAAATAGTTTTGGTAAAATTCGACAAAAATTGAACAATCCAGCCATATTTATGGGTTTGTCTGTATTCAACCATTTAAGAAATGTCTACTCCGCTTAGATAGTGGAGAACTTTTAATGAATTTGGAGTTCTGATCAAGTTTAAAGCTATGCAGGCTAAATAACCACGCATGTGTAAAATTTAAATCAAATAGACCATGTGAAGATTGGTTCAAAATTAATGGTAAATGAAAAACTGGTATATGTGATTTCCAAAGTTGTGAAACCCCTGTTATAGATTGCTGATTTCATTTAGCCAAGTGATACATTCCCATTTCTAGTAGCAGAATCTAGAGGTCTAAAGATAAAAAAAAACGTTCCCTCTTAGTCTCTCATTAAATTAAACCTGGTCATTCTCGTATTCTCCTCATGACACAAAACTGTGTCGGTTAAGGTCTTTTGGGATAAATATATACATGATGAAGTTAGTACATTATATTGGGAAAGAAAGAGAGTATTTGCGACATTTCAATTTTCTTATAGTCGTGGTCATCGGTCTGGTTGTAATTTAAATCGCGAAAATGCTATGTGAAAAGTACAGGATGCTTATCATTGGGTCGCAGTTTTACCACTGCTCAAAAGTATGAAAATGTTTACACAATTTTAGCGCTCGAAAATTTTTCTATATTCTGTACTGTACTAATTTTACAGATTCAGTCTATAAGATACTTAATTCAGCCAATAAGATACTATAAGATACCTAATTCAGTCTATAAGATACCTAATTCAGTCTATAAGATAACTAATTCAATCTATAAGTACCTACTTCAGATGGACGGAATTGTAACCCTTTTTTGTTCAAAAAAAAAGGAATGTGTTGTTCCATAAGAGAAATACGTAAAACTGCATACTTGTTTTGTTCCTAGTCGGCAAAAATAATGAGTTTGATAGTATATAAGGATACTTCGAGACCGTCAGGTCGAAAATTATTCATACGCCATATCAAACGAGTCCTTTACTAAGACTCGACACAAAACACGAAAAAAGTTTCGCATTTATTACATACCCCTTTTTGTACTCTTTTAAAATAATTTTGGCTACAGAGTTTGAATGGGATTCAAATCAAATTGGAATTTATAATAGTTTCAATCTGGTGTGCGATACGGAGTGAGCATATTGATTTTGGATGTTACTGTAAAGAAATCAATGATTGATGTTTTATGTATTTGTTTATAAATGTCCCTTATTATTGGCAGCGATTCATGCTATATGCATTTGGTAATAACTCGTGTTGGAATTAAACGACAGGCTATATGCATTTGGTAATAACTCGTGTTGGAATAAAACGATATGCTATATGCATTTGGTAATAACTCGTGTTGGAATACAGCGATTCATGCTATATGCATTTGGTAATAACTCGTGTTGGAATAAAACTACATGCTATATGCATTTGGTAATAACTCGTGTTGGAATACAGCGATTCATGCTATACGCATTGGGTAATAACTCGTGTTGGAATACAGCGATTAATGCTATATGCATTTGGTAAAACTCGTGTTGGAATACAGCGATTCATGTTATATGCATTTGGTAATAACTCGTGTTGGAATACAGCGATTAATGCTATATGCATTTGGTAATAACTCGTGTTGGAATACAGCGATTCATGTTATATGCATTTGGTAATAACTCGTGTTGGAATAAAACGACAATGTCCCATTTCATCAGTGTTGACATGGTGTAGCAAGCAAACACATAACGCATTTTCTTAGGTAAGTTAAAACTACCACTCCAAAAAGGGCTAAAATTAAAGATTCCCTAAACTTTTAATTACTCTGATATAGTATGATTGACAGTGTTTGATACTATACTAAAATACTGTTAGAAGTTATACACACGAGCGAAGCAGTTTTGTTCCGTACGAAAGGGAACAGATAGAAAACGAGAGCTTTTCCTAGTACCGTACTTGGTTAGATATTAAGATGGGAAGACCATCAAAATGAAATTTTTCCACACACATCACACACCAAGGACATGATTTGTGAAGTCATTTAGAAATATAACGGATTCAATTTGCAAGACTGTTCGTATGGCAATTGGCGTCAGACTCTGTTTATTCAATATCTGATGTAATCTGAAATTGACTTGTGTTTTGGCTGGCTGTGGTCCCTAGTATTTGCTCTTCTTAGAAAGTTAAAGCAAGCTATAATTAAGTGACTCATGTTCTAAAGAGGTGCACTTACAGGGCATTGATAAATTCTTTCTGTAGAAAAATCACAAAAACAATTCAATTGTAAAGAGGTGCACTTACAGGGTATTGATAAAGTCTTTCTGAAGACAAATCACAAAAACAATTCAATCAATGTCAATCAGTCTGACAAATAGATGTTTTTAATAAACCCTTTTGAGAAACACTATCAACAAATTATACAACGACATGTAAGGTGATACGGAAATTAACTGCTCTATTACTATACGAGGAATCCGTCTCAGATGTAATAACAGAGCTTGTATGGAAATAATTTGGAAATTATTGTTCAGTCGGGATGCCTTTCAAGCATGTTCATTTTTTTCATGTCCATTCGACTTCTTATTAATGTTACAAACTAAAGATTTTTTTTTATTTCGTCGTAGAGGCGGTGGTCATTTCTTTACATGCAATGAACGTTTGTAATTCTGTTTGGTTTTTCAAGCAGTAGGTTTTTAATTAAACCTTTCTTATTACAGTGCGTGAGTGTGTGCTTCAGGCAGATGTGTCAAGTACTTCGACTTATTTTGACACACATAATCTTTGGATTTGGACTTGATTTTTTTACTACAAAATAATAACAAGACCATTTGAATTTAGTCGTATTCACTTGGGTTTTGAGGTTTATCCTTTATTCATCTTCTCAAAGGGAATGAATAAGAAAACAAAATAATCTGTGCTTTCTAAAGTAGCTGAGCTTCTGGCATACTTATTTTGACTTTCTGTAGCTACCTCAGCAAGGAATGGTTACATTCCTTTTTCGTCACCATGCAATTATAGGAATGAAGGCAGTGAAAACCGACCTATTTGTGTTTCTTTATTAATATTATTTCTTAATTTCGTATTCACGACACGAAATACAGATATATGTCGCCTGAGGATGTCCATAATTAATTTAAAGCTGAGGAAGATGACATTTTCAGTAGTATTCTGCATTCTATTGACTACTTGAATGAAAAAATATATATCTATATATATATATATATATATATATATATATATATATATATATATATATATATATATATATACATAATTCTATATTAAATCAAATTAGGGAAACATGAGTTTTTATGTTGTTTGGTTGGCGTTTTTGTAGTTGCTGTTTCTCTACATTTCTTTCTAGAATTTTTATTTGTTTATTTCCTTCTTTTAAGTAAAACTTGCTTTAGTCTTAGAAAGAATACATCAATTTGATACCTTTAACTGATCTTAATCATCATACTCAATCCGTGAGAATATGTGTACAAAGATTAAGTGTAACAATATTTGCGCATATGACAGCAAATTAACCAGACTGGCTGCTGCGTAACATTGTGAATTTAGAATATGTCCACATACCCGTTTGCACACACACACACACACACACACACACACACACACACACACACACACACATATATATATATATATATATATATATATATATATATATATATATATATATATATATATATGGATAGAGAGTGAGAGAGAAAGATAGAGAGAATTACATTAACAGAATATTATCATATAGATTAAAGCATTCTCTGTAGGATCCCGAGATAGCACGTTCCGCTCTGTTTAGTGTATATTTGTAATTCTCTATGATAACCTCTATATACTTTGATCTCTGTCGTTGGAATCCGGATTGACCGTTTACTTACATGAGAATTAATCGCAGGGTCGACATGCAGGTGTGTCTGCTGCGTACGATGCATATACCAGCGACTTTGTAGAATCATTTTTTGGTGATGTGTGAGTGGACGAGATGGTGTAGGGGTTGGTGCTTACAGGCAAGGCGATGGGTGACGTTATGTGTGTGTGTGTGTGTGTGTGTGTGTGTGTGTGTGTGTGTGTGTGTATTTTCCAATTCAAAATAGATGCATGATGGGATTTATACACAAGATCTATCGCCATTGCCTTCTATCGTTTTTACATCTAAATATTTTATTCTATTGATTTTGCAAGTCCTAATTTAATTTCTTGTATTCTTCTTTTTAGCTTACAAAGTTAACCACCCACTGACTTCATTTTTTAAAGGAGAGTAGAAATTGCCCCCTTTGCTTCACAGATCTCTCTCTCTCTCTCTCTCTCTCTCTCTCTCTCATTTTTCTACAATATGGTTTCTGAGTTGATGTCGTTGAATGAAACATTCATCTAATAGAATAAATTTCACTTATGTTTATTTCTTTTCTTTGACGACCATGCCAATTATTGTCCTGTAATCATGGGTTATTCTTTTGTGAAATGAAAAATAAGGCTGCTTTGATTAATGGTCAAAGTAATCCTTCCTTCTTAAATTAGAGAAGGGTGGACTTAGTTTTTTAGAGAAATTGAAATACAATTCAAACAAAGATCATACTCATTATTACCTCATGTCAAAAAAGATGTTCGCTAATAGTTGTACACTATGTTGAATGGGATTCTTTTCCAGACAGTTCGTGCGACGAGGTATGTAGCTATCTTACACCCCAGGTACAAATAATAATAATAATAATAATAATAATAATAATAATAATAATAATGATGATGATGATGATGATATCAACAACAAGAACAATGAAAATATCAATTTCAGATGACAACACCCGTGTTACCCTCTTGGATTTAGCCTCACTTTTATTTCCCTTATATTGTACGTGCTTTTGGTGGGTGATTCAATTTCAGTATATCAAGTGGTCAGTATATGAAACAGTATGGGGCTATATTGGGTATTGGGTACTGGGTGTTTAGTACTGGGTATTGGACATTGGATATTGGATATAGGTATTTGGTATAGGTATTGGTATTGATATTGGGTATTGGGTTTTGGTATTGATATTGGGTATTGTTTATTGGTATTGGGTACTGGTATTGGATATTGGGTAGTGGGTATTATTTTATTGGGCATTGGATATTGGATATTGGTATTTGGTATTGTTATTGGGTATTGGATATTGGTATTGGGTATTGGGTATGGATATTGGTATTGGGTATTGGTGTTGGATATTGGTATTGGGTATTGGTATTGGGTATTGGGTTTGGGTATTGGTATTGGGTATTGCTATTGGATATTGGTATTGGTATTGTTATTGGTATTGTTATCCTATATGCATGGACCCTAACAGCAGAATTATAGAGAAGAATCCATGCCTTAGAGATGAGATGTTATCGAAGGATCCTGAAAATCTCATACTTAGACCACGTCTCTAATGCGGAGGTGCGCACTAAAATCCAAGGTGAAATTGGACCTTATGAAGATCTGCTCACCACTGTAAAGAAACGCAAACTAAGATGGTATGGTCACGTCTCACGCTCAACTGGCCTGTCAAAGACAATCCTACAGGGCACAGTGTGAGGAAAAAGAAAAAAAGGCAGACAGAAGAAGAGATGGGAAGACAATATCAAAGAGTGGAAAGGCATGGACTTTGCAAAGTCCCAAAGAGCAGTGGAGAACAGGGCAAAATGGAGAGAGATTGTCGCAAAGTCATCAGTGGCGCCCCCTACGACCAGCAAGGTTACGGGAGACATGAAATGAATGATTGTTCTTGGGTATTGGATATTGGGTAGTGGGTATTATTTTAGGATAAACGAAACCAAGTTTTGAGATATGAATAAAGTATTCGACGGAGACATTTTTGTTATCACGTAAAGTTGGTGAGAATTAAAGGTGAATATCCTCTCGAAATTAAAATAGGAGTAGTAAAAATATCGTGATCGATCTAAGATTATATTATTCACCCATTAGTTTGGTTCTGACTCGTCAACAATGTATTATGCATTGCAAATATATAAGCATGCATTTAAATGTAACCATGGTGATACAAAATATATGAAGAATGCTGAAGACTTTTTTGTAAAGATATTTCAAACTTTCGGGCCTTACATGTCCCTTGTTATTCAATCGGATTACATAACGAAATAGTTTTATCTTCGAAAAAATTATATTTAAGTAATATATCAGAACTTGATTCCCATGTTGAAATCGTGGAATATCAGTGGTAAGTTACTTTCTTGTGTTATGAATTAATATTTTTTTAAAAATATTTTCGAGAATAATTCTATTTAGTCTGATATTTCTTTTTTTTCAAGTATCCAACCTCTTCTCCTTCTAAATATAAATCATAACATGACTAATCTTCTTTCTGTTCTTAATTGCAAGTGTCGGCTCCGTTAACAAACTGAACTGATTTTCTATCAGTGTATTCCTTCAGACGTGACGACATGGATTTCTGCAAACTCCCCGCAGTGGGTAACCGCCCTTGGGGAGGATAATACCACTGCCAGAAAGCTGTAAATATGGTGGTAAAATAACAACTGATAATTCATCACTCTCAATTTACTTTGCATTTACAAAGAACTCTTCCCTACGAAGGCTTTAGTGCAGATTTGGAAGATTTTTCCAAAATACGTAGGTGGAAAAAATCAGGAATTCTTTACTTGCGATGATGGAGCACCAGTCTGACAATGTTACAAGGTAGCAAGTGACACACGTAACAATGTACAGTGACAATGTTACAAGGTAGCAAGTGACACACGTAACAATGTACAGATGACGTCACAATGAAGCAGATCTGAGCCGCTATTCACAACCTGGTTGTTTTTACTTGTTTTAGGTTGCATTTGAAGAATCCAGTCAAAGTGCTCGTATACTAATGCGGAGACAAGGTACTAAGCAGCGGTTACCAAACTTTTTTTGCTGCGAGACTACATTGGCCACCCGATCCTCAGGCTTATGATATGATTTCTTCTGATGACCCTTCGCGACCCTACTGAGGATCCCCAGCGACCCTGATTTGGGTCGTGACCTGAGGTTATGAAGCGCTGTACTAAAGCTTAGATACCCTGGGGTCAAAACAGCCTAATGGCAGCGATATATTCTGAAATAGTATGAGCAATGATGAGCGTGAGATTTCTGTGCTCACTGGATGTAACGACATGGGCTTCCATATAGCCCTGTCGTCACACACTCTGAACACAATGCTTTGTCCGCACAGGGCTTTCAGAATTATGTTGTTGTTGTTGTGGGTTTAACGCCATTTTTCAGCACATGATAGGCTATACATGGCGGCCAGTTTTGTCTGGTGGAGGAAGAACCCGGGAAAACTCCGGGAAGAACCACCGACCCACGGGAAGCTACTGGCAAGCTTTCTCACATATCCACATTGGCCGAGCCCGAGACTCGAACCCACGCGGACAGAGTGAGATTGCAGTGATCGGTAAAGGCGAGCGCCTTAGACCACTCGGCCACCCGGGGCGCACAGGGCTTTCAGAATTAAAAGCCCCTATCTCAACAAAAAGGACAGAAGTATGTAAAATTAAAATCATTTGAGAAACATCAATTTCTTTGATGCTGTGACAGTAAACACATATGTCAGTTTATATGCACTAAAACATTTTGGTATGCCAGCTGTATATCAGGCACGCTTTTACGAGATCTCGTGCGAATTTACATTTGTTCTGATGGTTTCGTACAAACCCAATCTTGAACTAATTTGACGGACAACAATATCACAGTCATACTATGGATTATGGTAACAACAGCATTCTCTATATGTTTCCATTACATTTTTATTTTATCGTAATTATTCTCTGAGTTACAATTGTAACCCCCGATTATATATATATATATATATATATATATATATATATATATATATATATATATATATATATATATATATGTGTGTGTGTGTGTGTGTGTGTGTGTGTATTTAATATTATTATATGCCCTATTTATCAATTTAAATCCATATTGTATATGCAATTAATGTTAAGCGATCTTCTACTTACAAATGTACTGTAATTTCCCTATGACCAGACAATGATATTTTGGCACATCCAGGAACTCAAATTTTGATCAGGCCACTTGAAATTACTGGATCACGGGTGTCATACAACACATCTGTAATAACACAGTGTGTGTCCTATAGTAACATAATATGTTGCAGAACATACAGTGCTACAGCATGCTAAATAGAGTGATATAATTTTTATATTTTAGTTCATGGAGCTGTTACGTATTCAAGTGGGCCAACAGTAAACCTGCGTCTCCTATCATTGTTTACATGAACACGTGTGTGATTATAAACGTTAGCCATAAGATCGCTGTCGACCATATTGAGAAACATTTATTGTTCCATTTCTATTGTATTGGCTTGCTTCGGACACATAGGTTGTACTGTATTTGTCGGTTTTGGACACCAAGTTTATATAATAATAATAAATAATAATGATGATGACTTAATAGAGCGTTTATTCTTTTAAAAAGCTCTAAGCGCTTTACAACATAACGTTAACACAGTTTGCATACAGAAAACATAAAAACATGAAAATATCTCACAAACAATATCAAAGACAAATGAAATATTACGCACAAAAACAACATGAAACATGAATTTACAATACAGTTTCAATCTTACACTAATGGTCAGTGGTTGAATGACAAACTTATTCTTGCTGATGGAAAAGATGTGTCTTGAGAGCACTCTTTAATGTGATCGTGGTCTCTTTGTGTCTGAGATCAAGATGCAGTTCATTCCAAGTAGCTGGGCCCTGATATGCAAATGAACGCTGTCCATATAACTTAGTTTTAACCTTGGGAATACTAAGTTTACGAGTGTCCAATGATGAGCGCAAGCTTCTAGCAGGAGTGTACACGTGGGTGAGATCGGAGATGTATTTCTTACCAGAGGCAGTCAACGAAGTATAACAGAGAGAATAGATTGTATGCTTGATTCTACTGCGAACAGGTAGCCAGCGGAGTTTGTGAAGAAGTGGGGTGGTATGATCCGTTCTTGGTGCTCTAAGAATGATCAGTTTTGTCATCGTTCATATGTAGCTTATAGGATTAGTCGACTAGGTTGTATTGTATTAGTCGGTTTCGGACACCTAGGTTGTATTGTATTAGTCGGTTTCGGACACCTAGATTGTATTGTATTAGTCGGTTTCGGACACCTTGGTTTTAGTGTATTAGTCGACTTCGGACACCTAGGCTGTATTGTATTAGTCGACTTCGGACACCTAGGTTGTATTGTATTAGTCGACTTCGGACACCTGGTTGACTACATATATGCTACCTTTCCAGGCAAAGTGGATTTATTGTAATTATCTTTACAGCCAATAATTACAGTGTCCATCAATTAGGCAGGCATAATGAGAACTAAAAGTCACTACAAGTCCTAGACTTCGTGTCGCTTTTTATCCTCATGTTATCACTCTGGTATTATCTACAGTACGCGCAAAGCTAAGTGGCTAAATGACGCCCTCAATCAATTGGAAAGCCAAGAAGTCAGAATAGTTGTAAGTACTCTCCATTTATTGAATACTGATGTGTACAGTGTCCGGTTAAAGGAGGATCGAAGATTATTTGTTCAAAAGAGAACATAATGATTTGATCTCTTCCAAGCTCTACCGTCCTCGATATTTCATTTGATTTGCGCATGCTCAAGCTGAGTGCGTTATTTAGTTGCTCTCCTTCACATTTCTCTCTCTTTCTCTCTCTCTCTCTCTCTCTCTCTCTCTCTCTCTCTCTCTCTCTCTCTCTCTCTCTCTCTCTCTCTGTTTCTCTACGGCGAGAGAGAGAGAGAGAGAGAGAGAGAGAGAGAGAGAGGGAGAGAGAGAGAGAGAGAGAGAGAGAGAGAGAGAATAGGTATGCAGAATGTTTCAAGCAGGGAAGGGGATAGGCTAAGATAATAGTGTTTTCTATTGTCAATTTCTAGCCGAGTACTGAAAGATTTTTAAGTGAAAACCCCTTTAAACCGACAAGTTGGTCCATAATCAACGACAAATATGGACATGATTTATTCGGTAACGTAGGGGTACGGTCTACTTATTTGACAAACACTTTATTGTTACAATCCTCAGCCTGTCAAACAACTGATGTTACTAGAATGGCATTTGTATTATTTATCTGCAATTGTGCAAATGTATCAAGATATATGGAATAAATTGATCAAAATATCATTTTGATGCTATTCTAAGTGCCAAAACAGACACTTTTCTCTTTATATCGACGACAATTTTAAACGAATTTTTTTTTATGGAATTACAACAAACGAACTCTTGTCATATTCAAAGATGCAATAGTTACTTAAATTCAATTTTTCAAAAAAAGAGATCTTCAAAAGTGTTTCAATATACCAGTCTAAAAAAGGTCTAATAGTACTTACATGTGCCATGTAGGACAGTCACCTCCCTCTGTATCCTAATTTGTAGATTTTACCCAACATTGACGTGGTCGCCTTCGACACGATTTGATCAAGATTCATACTTCTGAGAGCAGACTGTTAACGAAACAGAGAGTGCAAAAGGGAATTATTGTCGAAACAAGTAAGGAAGAGGTACGAGTCTGTTATATCTGTATCTCGTTATAATTGTGTTTCATTTTTTTAAAACGTCTTCACTGCCAAAATGTCACTGATAACACAAACATACCATAATGTCATTGATAATAAAAACATACCATAATATCATTGATAATACAAAATATACCATAATATCGTTGATAATACAAATGTACCATAATATCGTTGATAATACAAATATACCATTATATCATTGATAATACAAACATGCCATAATATCATTGATAATACAAACATACCATAATCTCATTGATAATACAAACATACCATAATATCATTCATAACACAAACATACCATAATATAATTCATAATACTAACATACCATAATATCATTGATTAACACAATTATACCATAATATCATTGATAATACAAACATACCATAATATAATTGATAACACAATTATACCATAATATCTTTGATAATACAAACATTGCATAATATCATTGATAATGCAAACATACCATAATATCATTGATATCACACACATACCATAATATCTTTAATAACACAAACATACCATAATATCATTGATAATGCAAACATACCATAATATCATTGACATTACAAACATACCAAATCAGGAAAAGTTTAAACTTTTTTTCACAAACACGTAATCAAACGAAACTTCATAGGAATAAAATTATCGTTCCTTTTTTCGAAAGGAGCCTATGATGATTTACGTCCATTAATCTCATTATTGCAATGCCCAATGTAAAGAAAGTATATCATTAAAGTGTATTTCTAAATAGATCTCAAAGGAGTTTAAAACAGAATTAGTTTTAATGTTGGTTTCATTGCAGTTAAAGTGTCCTTAGTACATATAAACACGTAATTTTTATCTTTTATAAGCATTCACATTCGTCTTTGCTATAACACTGTTATAAGTGTTCACATTTGTCTTTGCTATAACGCTGTTATCAGTGTTCACATTTGTCTTTGCTATAACACTGTAATCAGTGTTCACATTCGTCTTTGCTATAACACTGTTATAAGTGTTCACATCCGTCTTTGCTACAACACTTTTATAAGGATTTAGATCCGTCTTTGCTACAACACTTTTATAAGGATTTAGATCCGTCTTTGCTTGACCACTTAACTTTTATAAGCATTTAGGTCCGTCTTCATTTTTATAAGCATCCACATCAGTCTTTGCTATAACACTTAACTTTTATAAGCATTTAGGTCCTTATTTACAAGAACACTTTTATAAGCATTCATATCTGTCTTTGCTAGAACACTTTGCATACACACACTAAACAGGTTGTTGGTCAAATACGGTAACTTACCAGACAGATGGAATTTTACTATGGTACTACCAGACACATGGAATTTTGCTATGGTACTATCACAATCTAAATGTCAAATACGGTAACTTACCAGACACATGGAATTTTACTATGGTACTATCACATTATTATGGTACTATCACATTAATATGGTACTTTCACAATCTAAATGTCAATAGAGTTTCTCGGTACTTCAAAGGATTTCAATAAATGTTGACTTCTTATTCCAAAATGAATTTCCTGCTTTGAAAAAAATAACAATGGAATTTTAATATTTTCGTCTCGATTATCTAGAAGAAATAAACTAAATAAGCAATAATAATACTACTTATATTATTATTATTATTATTATTATTATTATTATTATTATTATTATTCCCACAGTACTAAAGCCATTGGCATACCGAGTGGATTTACTGTATCAATCTTGACAATTTATAATTATATTACTTTTTTTATCAACGGAACAATCAAGGGGAATAATCAGCTATAACACATGACAAATTTGTCTCTTTATTAACAAGATCTGACTACTTTCGTATTCACTACATTTGGTGTATATGTAAATGTAGTAAGTTACTCAGTACGAAGCTAAGTTGCTGCAATCAGTCCTTAATTCACTGAAATTCGATGAAGCCGAAAGTTCGTTAAGCACTCGCCCTGTGTTGAAGGCTTCGGTGTGTATTGTGTCCAATTAATGGTGGCATGGAAGGTCGATACCTTTTTAATACGTATATCCTGTATTAATCAAGGAAAGAAGTATCAATTTGCCCTCTTCCATGCCATGTCGTCCTAAACATTTAATTTGATTCGCGCATGCTGTATGTACCATTTCTAATGTACAGTTTGAATTGTATGACCGAAGCAAAAAACACACAACTACCCAACAATTTACAAGGAACCATTTCCAAATCATTAAACTCTTATTGTACTATTAAATATCTTATTTAGTTTTTACCCCATTTAAACTCTCTCTCTCTCTCTCTCTCTCTCTCTCTCTCTCTCTCTCTCTCTCTCTCTCTCTCTCTCTCTCTCTCTCTGCAGACTGTTTCAAGCAGGGAAGGGGGTAGATTGAGTTAATAGTGTTTCGTAGTATCAATGTTTGTCACATACTGAAATATAATTTTAGTTGGAGAACCTTCAAATTGACAAGTTTGTCTACAATCAGTGCCAGCCATGGACATGATTAGTACTGTAAGATAGGGACATTATTGATTTCTCAAGGGATTTTCATGTTGTAATTAGTAACATACTCAATCTATTTAATATCCTGCTTATGACTAATGTCTCATGTGGAACAAACACCTGACTCTGACTAATGCCCCAGGTAGGACAGTAACGTGTTGTTGACTTATGTATCATATAGGACCATTGTCTGGCTACTATATCATGTTGGACAGATAGCTGCCTCTGACTAATATTTCTGACTAATGTCCCATATTGGACAGTGACCTGCATCTGGCTAATGTCCCAAGTAGGACAGACAACTGTCTCTTACTAATGTCCCATGTAGGACAGTCAAATGTCTTTTACTAATGTTCTAAGATAACGGTGCCCATAATAAAAAGGCAGTGAACGTACATCATTATAGTCTTCCTTTCTCCGTGAATCCTGAAGTATTTTAGACAATAACCGTTTAGGATTGGGTTTTTATGCAGGTGAAATATTAACATAAAAATATTCATCTTTCTTTTATTAGAAAACAGTCTTTGCCAGAACACTTTGCTTCCAAGGATATATTTTTGCTGACGTACACAAAGTTAGTCTTTACAAATTATTTATGTAAGTTTAATTAGAATCTAACAATATCTTATACACGTAATTTATCAAAGTCTTTCTAAGTATTTTGATAAGTTTTGCTTCACGTGTCCGTGCTTGTTTTACGCTATGAGCGGAAAAAACCACAAGATTTTTAGCCTTTTCTTCTTGGATACCTATTGCTTTAGCTACTTTCTAATTTGTCAATATATCATGTAAAAGAATACAATAATAATGTGTGATTTCCATTGTCAATATATCATGTAAAAGAATACAATAATAATGTGTGATTTCCATTGTCAATATATCATGTAAAAGAATACAATAATAATGTGTGATTTCCATTGTCAATATATCATGTAAAAGAATACAATAATAATGTGTGATTTCCATTGTCAATATATCATGTAAAAGAATACAATAATAATGTGTGATTCCATTGTCAATATATCATGTAAAAGAATGCAATAATAATGTGTGATTTCCATTGTCAATATATCATGTAAAAGAATACAATAATAATGTGTGATTTCCATTGTCGATATATCATGTAAAATAATACAATAAAAATGTGTGATTTCCATTGTCAATATATCATGTAAAATAATACAATAAAAATGTGTGATTTCCATTGTCAATATATCATGTAAAAGAATACAATAATAATGTATGATTTCCATTGTCAATATATCATGTAAAAGAATACAATAATAATGTGTGATTTCCAAATTACAAAATATATGGTAAGAGGAGTGTTATGTATATTTAATCTATAATGTGTTTACATTTTGTCCATGACGGTAAGTTGCACTTTAGATTCTCATAAATGGACTAAATGTATAATACTTTGGAAAAGCATAAATGGACTAAATGTATAATATTTAAGAAAGGTATAAAGGGACTAAATGCATAATACTTTGGAAAGGCATAAAGGGACTCATTGTATAATACTTTGTGGAAAGGTATAAATGGACTAAATGCATAATACTTAAGAAAAGCATAAAGGGACTAAATGCATAATACTTTGGAAAGGCATTAAGGGACTAAATGTATAATATTTTGGAAAGGCATAAAGGGACTAAATGTATAATACTTTGTGGAAAGGCATAAAGGGATTAAATGCATAATACTTTGGAAAGGCATTAAGGGACTAAATGCATAATACTTTGTGGAAAGGCATTAAGGGACTAAATGTACAATACTTTGTGGAAAGGCATAAAGGGACTAAATGTATAATAGTTTGGAAAGGCATAAAGGGACTAAATGTATAATACTTTGTGGAAAGGCATTAAGAGACTAAATGCATAATATTTTGGAAAGGCATAAAGGGACTAAATGCATAATACTTTGTGGAAAGGCATAAAGGGATTAAATGTATAATACTTTGGAAAGGAATAAATGGACTAAATGCATAATACTTTGGACAGGCATAAATGGACTAAATGCATAATAGTTTGGAAAGGCATAAAGTGACTCAATGTATAATACTTTAAAAAAAGCATAAAGGGACTAAATGCATAATACTTTGGAAAGGCATTAAGGGACTAAATCTATAATATTTTGGAAAGGCATTAAGGGACTAAATGCATAATACTTTGGAAAGGCATTAAGGGACTAAATGCATAATACTTTGGAAATGCATTAAGGGACTAAATGTATAATATTTTGGAAAGGCATTAAGGGACTAAATGTATAATACTTTGTGGAAAGGTATAAAGGGATTAAATGTATAATACTTTGGAAAGCCATGAAGTGACTAAATGCATAATATTTTGGAAAGGCATTAGGGGACTAAATGCATAATAGTTTGGAAAGGCATAAAGGGACTAAATGTATAATACTTTAGAAAAGCATAAATGGACTAAATGCATCAAAAAACTTTAGAAAGGCATAAATGGACTAAGTGCATAATACTTTAAACAAATATTCCAGCACAGTATTCTTTTCAAATTTTTCTTCATCTTTCAGTATATTTTACGAAGGAAGCTGTGCTAAGAATATAAGTAATGAGATCTCCCATTCTTCATGGTGCTCAAAGGAAATATGTTGACACCATCAACAATACACTGCCTTACAATATAGCAGAAAAAAAGTGAGTTAAATCTATTTTACAATATTGATTCTTCTTTAGTTTCCTCGCTCCTTTTCCAATATCTAGACGATTTCAGAAAATAGGACAGGCTATATTTTGTCTTAGACAAGTCCGTGCAGTACGGTAACTAAGTGTTTCTAGACGATTCCAGAAAATAGGGCAGGCTATATTTTGTCTTTGACGAGTTTGTGTGGTGTTTCTAGACGATTGCAGAAAATAGTGCTGGATATATTTTGTCTTAGGCAAGTCCGCGCAATACGGTAACTGAGTTTCCATCTGAAGGTACGTTAAATCTCTTGAGGCATGTCTTTTCTCTAACTTTTTGTTGAAGTAAAACGTCATTCGAAATGTTATCAAGTTTTCAAGGTGTGTTTTTGTATGCTCTGTTTGTAAAGCAAATATACGTTTCTGTATTTTAATTGTAACTGAAAATAATATATACAATGAGACTAAAAAGAGTCCAAAAGGCATGATTGTAAAGTACATGGAAATTGAGGCACATATATTTTATAAAACTGCGGGATGCTTTATTGACTTGATATGGTCCATCTGTTGTATGTTTCCAAATCCGTTTGGATTTGTCTTTCTAAATCTCCCACTTTAATGAACAGTGTTATTGTTTTAAATCCAGTGCAGAGGAAACTGCATTAATTAGACAGCCGTAAACATGATGGAGAATACGTGGTATTCGCATTACAATAATAAGGAAAAAACTATCGTTGCTTGCAGAAAATGTCCTTTATTTTCTCAAAGATATCCACTCAGAACCTCCTGCATCAGTTAGCCGTACGTACCTTGAGGCTCAGAGGTCCAAACTGGTTAGGTTAGTCGACAGATTTTCTTGTCTGATCCAAACTGTTTTATATAATCTCTCTCTGTCTGTCTCTGTCTGTCTGTCTCTCTGTCTGTCTCTCTCTCTCTCTCTCTCTCTCTCTCTCTCTCTCTCTCATGCATAACTTATGTTAAGTCTTCTCCACTACATTCTCAGTCTGCATAAAACAGTTAACTCACCACCTAATTTTATGAGTACTCAACAACAAACAAATGTTCGAAATGATTTTAGCTGAATAAACCCTTTTACTTGTTGCTGTGTATTTGCGCAAGTACATCCATACATCAATTTCGAACACTGTGAAATAAATCAGTGAGCAGAACATGAGTTGGTGTTAAAAGCAGGCAAGTGTTATCAATGACCTCTGTATAAATCAAAGAGCTGTCTTTGAATTGAAATATTGACTTTTGTCTGAAGGTAAATAACGCATTTATTAAGTGCAGTCTCTTTGGGGTGACCGAGGTGCAGTCTCTTTGGACTAACCGAGAAATATAATTCTTTATTAGACCCTCGTTGAGACGTCAAAAAATGACTTATAAATAACTCAGACGTTCTCCTTGGTACAGTTCTGTTCTGACAATTAGTCCCATATATATATGTCATGTGAATGTCCCACGTGCTAAAATCTACAACATCCCTATGACGTAATTTGTTAAATTCGAATTTTTACAGCAATTTGTTCACATGCTTGAGTGTTAATTATCATACCAGCACATTGAGTCTCTAAATCCTGGGCATGCGCTGTTGACGTTTCTTCTTACGTTCGTAACACGGAGGTGAGCGGCTGAAGCTCAGTTGGTAGAGCGTCGGGCTCGTAATCCAAAGATTGCGAGTTGGATACCCGCCCAGGCCAGCCCGATATAGCCAAATAAAGTACTAAACGTGCCGTTAAAAACCAACCAACCAACCACCCATATGACGGAATATCTCAGCAAAGTGGTTGGCAATATTTTCTGATAAACACCGTACATTAAACTTCATATAATTATTTAATTCCATTAGGTGTGATCTAAGATGCCTCTCACCGTCTTTTACCTTCTAAAATGCAAGGTATGTCTTCTCGAGTTCCTTAAAGATATACTTTGAAATCTACTTTATTATAACATATAGACGATGCCTAAATAATAAATAAACTTTATCAGTTAATCTGAGTTTCTATCAAAGAGAGCCATTCATTCGTTTTGGAGGCCGCACCTTTCATGGGAAAAATGTCTAAACAGTTGAATTACCATTTATTTGTATTCATCTATTCATATCATTTATTGATTTTATTTTCCTAAATATTTTCGGGGTGTTTATGATGTAGTGTCAAAAATATGTTAATATCCTGTCTCTCTGCCTCTCATTAGAGACAAGTGTTTGGCTGGGCTTGACTTTAAAAAAAACGAAAGTTGTGAATCTTTTTGACTGAGTGACACTACTCATGTGTAAAATGTTTCCATGTTTAATAAAGCCTAAACTTTATTTACCCAGCACATATTTTTTATTTTAAAAAGTTCTCATTGGCTTCACAGTCCTGCTGAAAATAGATCTGATGAACTATTTCTTTTTTTTACGAATTGATGGGCCAATTTTAATTTCTTTAATGATGTACTGCATTACTAAAAGCATTTTGAGAAAAAATCATCTTCATTTATCTACCTTTAATTATCGCTAACTTTTTACGAAGAAAACATATCTGTCAGAGGCACGCTTTTTACCCTCCCCTATCTTCCCATCTGCCAAAGGCACACTTGCTACCCTCCCTTATATCTCCATCTGTCAGAGGCACGCATTTTACCTTCCCGTATCTTGCTATATGTTAAGTTTCCATCATCAATACACGCTTTTAACCATCACCTACTTTTCCATCTGTCAGAGGCACGCTTTTTACCCTCCCCTATCTTTCCATCTGTCATAGGCACGTTTTTTACCCTTCCCTATCTTTCCATCTGTCAGATGCACGCTTTTTACCATCCCCTATTTTTCCATCTGTCAGAGGGACTTTTTTACCCTCCCCTATCTTTCCATCTGTTAAGTTTCCATCATCAATACATGTTTTTTACCCTCCCTTATCTTTCCCGTCTGTCAGAGGCACGCTTTTTACCCTCCCCTGTCTTTCCATCTGTTAAGTTTCCATCATCAATGCACGCTTTTTACCCTCGCTTATCTTTCCATTTGTCAGAGGCACGCTTTTTACCCTCGTTTATCTTTCCATCTGTTAAGTTTCCATCGTCAATACAGTTTCTAGGCATCCATCTATATGGAATTTATACTGATACTTACATAAAATAATTATTAACAAGTATCATGATTGAGTTTTTCTTCTTAATTTTAATTTTGTCGTTAATAGGCTACAGAGCAATTCTGCTGCAGTAAAAATCCACATAATCGCAATATTTTCTGTTTTACATAATCTTTAATAAAGCAATAGTTTTTCACATAAATGTGACAGAAAGTATCTTTTAGAACCATTCTAAAAATAAAATAAAAAATGAAAACATTTTATGCAGAAAGAGAAAATTCATAATCCAATGTAAGAGTTATGAGACCTCAAATTAAGTTGAAATATGCTATTGTAATGTAGCAGATGTCATCGGCATAGTTTCTTTGTTTCATTGTAATTCTAAGTTGTGTTGTATTAAGTTCCGTTTTCAAATCACATCTATTAAAATATGATTCATTTGCTTTCTCCTACAATTATGAAATTTTAAGACCATAGGTGTATCACAAAAAAGATATAGTTATGATTTCATATTTGATCATCAACACAGAATCCAACGATCATAAAAAATATACTTTGATTCTGAAGTTTTTGTATGCCGATAGCTGTCTAATTTCCTGTGAATCTATGTTTGATGTCTCGGATAGGTAGAAATCAATCTATGTGTCTGATGGTCTCAGATAGGAAGAAATCAATCTATATGTCTGATGGTCTCAGATAGGAAGAAATCAATCTATGTGTCTGACGCCCTCGGATAGGAAGAAATCAATCTATGTGTCTGACGCCCTCGGATAGGAAGAAATCAATCTACATGTCTGATGGTCTCAGATAGGAAGAAATCAATCTATGTGTCTGACGGCCTCGGATAGGAATAAATCAATCTATATGCCTGATGGTGTTAGATAGGAAGAAATCAATCTATATGTCTGATGGTCTCAGATAGAAAGAAATCAATCTATATGTCTGATGGTCTCAGATAGGAAGAAATCAATCTATGTGTCTGATGGTCTCAGATAGGAAGAAATCAATCTATGTATCTGATGGTCTCAGATAGGAAGAAATCAATCTATGTATCTGATGGTCTCAGATAAGAAGAAATCAATCTATGTATCTGATGGTCTTTGATAGTGAGAAATCGATCTATGTGTCTGATGCCCTCAGATAGGAAGAAATCAATCCATGTATCTGATGGTCTCAGATAGGAAGAAATCAATCCATGTATCTGATGGTCTCAGATAGGACGAAATCAATCCATGTATCTGATGGTCTCAGATAGGAAGAAATCAATCTATGTGTCTGACGGCCTCGGATAGGAAGAAATCAATATATGTGCCTGATGGCCTCGGATAGTGAAAAATCAGTCTATGTGTCTGATGGAAGGGCGAAATCAATCCATGTGTCTGATGGCCTCGGATAGTGAAAAATCAGTCTATGTGTCTAATGGAAGGGCGAAATCAATCTATGTGTCTGATGGCCTCAGATAAGAAGAAATCAATCTATGTGTCTGATGACCTCTGGTAGGAAGAAATCAATCTATGTGTCTGATGATCTCGGATAGGAAGAAATCAATCTATGTGTCTGATGACCTTATATAGGGAGAAATCAATCAATGTGTCTGATGGCATCGGATATGGAGAAATTAATCTCTATGTCTCATGCCTTGGATAGGTAGAAATGAATCTGTGTGTGATGGCCTCGAAGAGGGAGAAATCAATGTATGTGTCTGATGGCCTCAGATAGTGAGAAATCGATCTATATGTCTGATGGCCTCGGATAGTGAGAAATCAATCTATGTGTCTGATGGTCTCAGATAGTGAGAAATCAATCTATGTGTCTGATGGTCTCGGATAGGAAGAAATCAATCTATGTGTCTGATGGCCTCGGATAAGGAGAAATCAATCTATGTGTCTGATGGCCTCAGATAGTGAGAAATCAATCTATGTGTCTGATGGCCTCAGATCGGGAGAAATCAATTGATGAGCAGAGTATGCGTAGCTGGTGACTGATGTGCTTGCTTTTATATATATATAGAGAGAGAGAGATAGACAGACAGACAGAGACATACAGACAGAGAACTTATGTTACATATTCAAAGGTCGGGGTCGAGTTACTAATGATGCGACACCCTCTTATAAAGTCCCAGTAATCAAATAATGCGTCAAGATTATGATTTGTAAGTGTATATATTGTTGTCAGAATTACCAAATGCATGTTTTGAGTATTTGTATATTTTTATACTTGCTGAATGTTGTAACAGTATTCGAACAGAACAGGTGTCTGATTTTCAAGTGAATGCGTTTCTTATCATGCATATGTTTTGCTACAGGCTAGTACATGTATTGTTAGCAGTTCACTTCTTTCCTTTAAATGTACAACACAAAGAAACATAATTTGTAATTATAACTGGAATTGAAGCCGCTGGAAAGTATCTGGCTACCACGTACTTGTAGCTACTTTGATATGCTGTGCACCCATTGAACTTTATTAACAGGGACAAAAAATATACAGCTGAGTTCTAGCCTCAGTATTGATCTCTTATGTACCATTATTTTGTATTCATTTTGTATTCTAAACACGAAATACAAATATAGTTCTCTTTATGCCGTCCTTAATTAATTTGATATCTTTAAAGTCGACATATTGTATTACACCAGTTCTATCGACTGATTCCATGAACAACACGTTTGGGGCAAAATTGTGAATACATTTGTATGGAAAAACCTTGTCAAAGACACAAAGGTCAACCTTTTCTCTGCAATTGTATCTAATGTGTCCTTCTGCAACTTGAGACCAGATTTATGGATAGTCCTAGAACACCACTGATATGTTTAGGTAACCTTGATTAAGGTAAATGCTGAATATTATTCAGATATTTTCTCATCATAATCAAGTTTACGAACAAATATGAATAAATTAAAACTAGTATATGCCCACCGTGTTAAAACATGCCGCTGTATGCCTGTCCATGGTGTCAAAACATGCCCCTGAATGGCTGCCCACGGTGTCAAAACATGCACCTGTTTGTCAAGCCGCATAGTATTGACATGTACACGATTATCAAAGACGTCATATTTCAACAACTCAAATGCTGAAAACGTTTAACAGGAAATTAATCTGATTAGACAAGACATGTATTTATGTGTGTGATAATTAATTATTAAAGATGGTGTACATATATGTAAACAGCATTGTATCGTAATTCTTCAAATAATCAGCAAATATTAATTCGGGCAATTTAAAAAAAAAAAATTAAATGCACTTAGACTTTGCTAGTTTGCTAGTCCTTTGTTCAAACAATAGTACGGAATAGTATTTGGTTCTCTGTGGACATTACCTTTGACAAAAAGAAAAGTATCGCACTCGTAAATGAATAAAAAAAATATCGAATGACTATTCTCGGTTTCATTCACAATAGAAAATAGATTTGAATTCAACATACTATAAAAAAAATCACAAGCATTACATTGGAACGCCCACAAAATGAACAATTATACAATTATTATATTCAAATAGTTTAGCTATGAGAATCAGAGAGTTTTTGTACGAATGGAATGGTAGAGTACTATAGTATGGGCCCGTTCGATTCTGAATCGTACACCACCTTCGGTCTTCGAAAGTATTTACCTGGGCCAGTTACAATATAGCTGAGGATTATTTAATCTCTATATACCTTACAAAATTTCAAACCAAACCTTCTTCATTCTATGCATACTTTTTTAATTTGGAAAAAAAAAGTTGTTAACGGCGAGTGCAATGTTAAAGAAAATGCTATTTATAGTACAAGCACTGCCTGATACACGTCGTAAGGTGCATGGTTGTGACGCTGAGCCTCGCGCAGGTAAAACTTAAAGTCGGTACATTTATACTGTATAAAACGTGTATGAATTAAATATTTTTTACACTTTTTTTTTTTTTTTACCAAATCAGTGATGATAACAAATAAAGATAGAAATGTAAAATCAAACAGTTAATACTTTTATTGTAAGGTGCACGGTTGTGATGTGGATCTATACTGTATTACCTACCATACAAGATGCCTACTACTTTAATGACTATGACTATAATAAATGGATACAAAACAACATTAATAAAATTCTCTAAATCATATGTCATTCTACTCATAAATATGTCAGATAATTAGATTATTGATTTTTATCATTTTTATATCATATATTAAACATTCCACAAAAATGCAATATGAACATAAGTGTCTTCACCATCTAAATATATTTAATTCATATTTACATGGGATTTAGCATTCCAGCAATTTGAATAACATTTAATAAGAGCATGTAATGTAGACATTATTATTATTATTATTATTATTATTATTATTATTATTGATGTTCTTGAAAATACAAATAATTCCTCAATATAAGTGTAAATGTCTGATAAACATATAAATCATTATTTACTATGATTATTTATTTTACAATCTGATTCAGTTTCTTAATTTTAAAATTGTGATACAAAATATCAGCATTATTATACAATATTGATTCTATTTTTATTTGTATTTGCTTTTGATCTGGGAAAAAAATATTGTCATCTGAATATTTTAATTATTATTTGAATTATTACTTATTTTGCATGCATGTGTATATGTTGTTTTTTTTTTTTGGGGGGGGGGGGTTTGGTTTTATATAAGAATAATAATGACTAAATTACTTGCTATTCTAAATGTACTTAATTATGATTTTTACAAAAATATTATAATGCTATTTTATTCCGACTTTATTATTTTGAAAGGTGTGGCATATAATTAACAAAAAAATGATAAAGTCTATATTTTACCTACATTAAATATTTATGATTCAGAAAAAAAAATTCACTGTAGTTTCGTAGGCTTCATTTTAATTTTACTGATTATAGCGGATGGTATTGTGCACGTTTTATACAGTATAAATGTACCGACTTTTAGTTGTAACTGCGCGAGGAATAGCGTCATACCCATGCACCTTAGAACGTGTATCAGGCAGTGCTTGTACTATAAATAGCATTTTCTTTAACATTGCACTCGCCGTTAAAACAACTTTATTTTTCCAAATTAAAAAAGTATGCGTAGACGGATCAAGGTTTGGTTTGAACTTTTGTTAGGTATAAAGAGATTAAATAATCCTCAGCTAGATCGTAACTGGCCTAGGTAAATACTTTCGAAGACCGAAAATGTAGTACGATTCAGAATCGAACGGGCCCATACTATAGTTACATGTTAGATTACCGGCTTCGGCTCAGGGTGTATGGAATTCAAGATGGTCATAACATGCCCTACACCCCGGTAAACCAACATGTAATTAATGTATTACCTAATAAACCAAACAGAAATTTATTTCCGGAAAGAGTAACACATAAGAATTTCTTAGATGCTATAGGTGCAAGGGACAGTTTTTATGCACAAATTTAATGCAGCATCCACTAGCCTAATATAAAAAATCATAAAAAATAAAATACACAAGTGAGGTCAAAAAGGTCCATATTTTTGGATAGCTATATTAAAACAAAGCATAAAAATAGTATTCACTTGACCTGACAAGTCAATGGCAGTTCATAGCAAAGGAAGTTTTTGCACCCCAACCCCAAATTTATATCTGCATTTTTCACGTCCGAAGGTCATTTTTGACACCTAGTGATGCTTACAGTGCAAACACAAGCCCTTTTCCTAGGTGATTTTTCCGCAAAACATTGTGTACTAAACAGCTTGATGCAATTCAAAATAGTTGCCATCCAAGCCGTTTTTAAGATATTCTTCTTGCCTTGAAGCCACATGTTTACTACTATGGGTGGCTAGCTCTGCTTCCTAGCCGACTATTGGTATTTCACTGTCTACATACTGTGAACTGACTATGGGAGGTGTACATGCCTCACATCCATTTGAAGAACAACACAAGCCCGAAACAACTAATTCACAAATATATCCATATCTTTAATTATTAAACAATAATAGCTCAAAAAGTCACATCATAGCCTTAAGTTAAGAAATTTGACAGTCGCCAATTTACGAAACTGTCCCCTGCCACCTTATTGATCGTTTACAAACAGTACGCTAGTAGTAGCAGTTACCTCCCTTGGACCGAAAACGACTTCCTGGCGAACGACTGACAAAGCAGCATTGCTAATATAAAATCTAGCCTTTCTTCTCGGTATAATTTACACAGATAATAATTCACATAGTAACTCATTTCTGTACATAATAAAAACAATGTAAATATTTGGATCATAAACTACATATTTAAATTTTCACTTTTGATGCGGTGGCTGTTCGACATTTTGTTTTACCGAGTTGCTTATTGCCAGTCTTCATGTGAGTTACTTACACCCCGCTTGTAAGTCAAATGATCTAGTTATGACCTTCGTGTGAGTTACTTACACCCCGCTTGTAAGTCAAATGATCTAGTTATGACATTCGTGTGAGTTATTTACACCCCGCTTGTAAGTCAAATGATCTAGTTATGACATTCGTGTGAGTTACTTACATCCCGCTTGTAAGTCAAATGATCTAGTTATGACATTCGTGTGAGTTACTTACACCCCGCTTGTAAGTCAAATGATCTAGTTATGACATTCGTGTGAGTTACTTACACTCCGCTTGTAAGTCAAATGATTTAGTTATGACCTTTGTGTGAGTTACTTACATCCCGCTTGTAAGTCAAATGATTTAGTTATGACCTTTGTGTGAGTTACTTACATCCCGCTTGTAAGTCAAATGATCTAGTTATGATCTTTGTGTGAGTTCTTGCACCACTCTAGAATAATATTAACACAAATACTGGATTTTATATCTCGGTAATTGACCAATCATATTCCAAGAATTTTGTTTATGACGCATTAAAGTCTGTTTCATGCTCATGTTGCCACCTATCTTCGACAATATACGTAGGAAATAGCTGGCATGGTTAAATTTATTTACAGTTATCGTAGAGAGTATGTGTATGTTTTCTTACTAAAACACAAAAGTAACAGCAAAACAATTATCCCTGCGTTTCTTCTATACATGTACATATGTATGTATGCAAGTAAGTAATTTACGTATGCAAGTCTGCAGGTCTATAGGTAGTTAGACAGGCAGATAATACTTAGAAACAACAATCTGAGGTGTTCGAATAAAATGTCTTGTACCTAAAATTGATGGAATGTGTTTTCAGCACGACTGTTCTGTTAAGGAAATGTTGTCACTGTTGTGTCACATACTCTAAATGACAATTCACGTACATGGCGAATATGTTGTCACTGTTGTGTCACATACTCTAAATGACAATTCACGTACATGGCGAATATGATGTCACTGTTGTGTCACATACTCTAAATGACAATTCACGTACATGGCGAATATGATGTCACTGTTGTGTCACATACTCTAAATGACAATTCACATACATGGCGAATATGTTGTCACTGTTGTGTCACATACTCTAAATGACATTCACGTACATGGCGAATATGTTGTCACTGTTGTGTCACATACTCTAAATGACAATTCACGTACATGGTGAATATGTTGTCACTGTTATGTCACATACTCTAAATGACAATTCACGTACATGGCGAATATGATGTCACTGTTGTGTCACATACTCTAAATGACAATTCACGTATATGGCGAATATGATTAGATGGGAAGAGCTTTAAAACAAGACGTATGTTCACTATCATCGCTTGGCAACATTATCACTCGTGCAGTGAACTAAATCTATTCTAGACTGACATGAATGAGTTAGGGTTATGAACGAGGACTTTCATGTAACACTCAGTTCTTGTCTATTTAACAACTTAATATAATCCACACTGATATGAATGAGGACTTTGGTTTGGCACCTGGAACACGCCTATTTAACAACTTAATCTATTCTAGACTGACATGAATGAGGACTTTGTTGTAACCATCAGGACCTGCCTATTTAACAACTTAATATATTCTAGACTGATACGAATGATGATATTGGTTTAACATCCAGGACGTGCCTGTTTAGCTATTTAATATGTTATAGACTGATGAATAAGTACATTGGTTTGGCACCCAGGACTTGCTTATTTAACAACTTGATCCATTCTAGACTGATATGAATGAGGACTTTGGTCTGGTACTCAGGATTTGCCCATTTAACAACTTGATCCATTCTAGACTAATATAAATGAGGACTTTGGTCTGGTACTCAGGATTTGCCCATTTAACAACTTGATCCATTCTAGACTAATATAAATGAGTACTTTGGTCTGGTACTCAGGATTTGCCCATTTAACAACTTGATCCATTCTAGACTGATATGAATGAGGACTTTGGTCTGGTACTCAGGACTTGCTCATTTAACAACTTGATCCATTCTAGACTGATATGAATGAGGACTTTGTTCTGGTACTAAGGACTTGCCTATTAAACAACTTATGTACTGCATTGTTGGTGCTATTTGGCGGGTGTGATGGTGGGGGTAAAGAGGGAGCTTCTGCACTTGTCACACAGACTTTACCCATTTAAACAATCTTGGAGCCTTTACTAAACAAGAGGCCTAAGTGTGTCGCTTATATGGGGAAGTGGCTCACGATAGTCTTTGAGATGAATATGATTGCTATTTCCTGAACGATCTTTGAAAATATTTTTTTTAAATGTAGTTGTGTACAATAAGGTTCTAACGGTGGCTTTACAATACTTGATGGCAGTGTCGTCTCTTTCAGTCTTATCTCTGAAATATATTTTTAGGTACATTTTCACGCGATAAGTGTGGATTTTGAGTTATTCCCATATATACATCTTTTGTTCAATATTACTTACAGGTATTAACTTCAGAAGAAGCAAACATATTCATGCTCACTATTGACTGTTATCTAATTTCCCATAATATCGCTACATAAGGTATTTTGAAGTGATGAGGCCATACTATCGCTACATGAGATATTTTGAAGTGGTGAGGCCATAATATCGCTGCATGAGATATTTTGAAGCGGTGAGGCCATAATATCGCTGCTTGAGATATTTTGAAGTGGTGAGGCCATACTATCGCTGCATGAGATATTTTGAAGTGGTGAGGCCAAAATGTTGCTACATGAGATATTTTGAAGTGGTGAGGTAGATAGGTCATCTTCATTTGTTGCTTCTCTATTTATTATTTTAGATTTTTACATCTCATAAATTTCAAAAATAAAACTATTATTTTGAATTAATTTATGCAGTCACGTCCAATTCCTGCAGACGCCTTGAAAGGGTAGTATGCCTTTTACAAACACACACACAACGATACAGCTTATCGAAATGAATCAACTTAAGTTAAACTAGATTTAAGTTTGTTTCTCTATGCTACTTATTCTTTATGGAGATTCATCATCAGCGACCGGTCATCCCCATATGACAAGAGTGCTCGTTCGTTAGTATCATATGGCGTTCAAAATTGTATCACTTTGTATTTCAAGGGGTATTTTGGATTTAATTTACCTTGCTGGAAACTATAAGACTGATTCAGACAAAATCGAACGAAGAATTTTTCTGGTTGATGTATTTTTGGTGTACAATAATATTGCGCAGGATAAAGGCAGATGCTATTTAAATCTAGAGATGTTAGTTAGTAATGTTCAGAATCCTTGAAAAGAGGTCACAGTTACAAGTTCTTATGTGTGAAAAGCGAACATACTAAGATGCACCCTCGTTGTAAGCCTGGTGGCAATAGGTGGAAAGGTATTGGCATTTTAGTCCGTATACTCGTTTGGTAAATCGTGAAAGTAGGTCAAACCCAAGTTTTGGTGCTAAACGCACGCTCGTCCCAAAATGCACGCACAGTGAAGTTTGACCTCTATAGTTATAGTAGTATAGAAGTTATAATCCGGAAAGGGGGATTGATAACTTTGTATGCAATTTTGAGAATATTCAGGAAGTAGTTCACAGTGATCAAGTTTAGGTGCGTGACAAACATCGATCCTAGGATGTACCCACAATGCAAGTTGGTGCAATAGACGAAGAGCACAGACACGATTCAGTGGTGTTGCAAGAAATTCTGCCCCCCCTCCCGCCCCCCCCCCCCTTCACTTGCGATGGTTGCTTCGGCGGTTGCTACGCCACTGACACGATTTAAAAAAAAAAAAATACGTAATAAAAATAAATGCTGCTGTAAGGTAGGTTACATCGAATCAGCTTTGCTTCGCTTGTTAGTTACCTCAAAATCTAAAAGGTGAATATCTTTAATTACCAAGCAAAAATGTTATCAAAACGTATTCTGGACCTTTTTTTAAAAAAAAAACACTTTGTACACTTCTCTTGATATTTTAAACACTTGTGGTAAAACAAAAAAGAACATTACTTCTGTTCTTATTGTGTAATAATAAATAAAATATGTAAAAAGAACATTACTTCTGTTCTTATTGTGTAATAATAAAGAAAATATGTAAAAAGAACATTACTTCTGTTCTTATTGTGTAATAATAAAGAAAATATGTAAAGAACATTACTTCTGTTCTTATTGTGTAATAATAAAGAAAATATAGTTGAAGCGCTATAAACTGTGTAACATTTTCATTGCCATAATCAGCCTTCAGGCCAAAATATTCATACATGTGTATTCCATTTGTACCAATATAGGAATACGCCTTTGCATTTAGAAAACAAAGAAACATATTCATATATCCGATATAGAACTCTTGATAATAAGTTTCATTTATATGGAAATGTTGCCTTATATTTTGCCGCAAATCAAGTCTTATCAAGAAAAAGCTTGAAATACACATTATAAAATCTTGTTATTAATGACGCTTACCTTTCTATATTGACAAAACCGGTGTTCAGTGTAAACTATACCTTATCCAGAAATATATCTTATCAAAATCAACGGGAATTGTTATTTTGCTTAGTGGATTTCCACTAGTCAGTATGACATGATAGATTGCAGTTTGGAAAGGGAATACATCCGTGCATTTCCACTAGTCAGCATGACATGATAGATTGCAGTTTGGAAAGGGAATACATCCGTGGATTGCCACTAGTCAGCATGATATGATAGATTGCAGTTTGGAAAGGGAATACATCCGTGGATACTGTGTGATAATTTAAAGGAAATGTAGTCATTTAAAGAGATCAAACTATCAAAATCACATTAATCTGAGATTAAATCAAGCACACATTGTGACTTTGCTAGGTGCTCGACGCGGGTACTATATAAGTCAACGTCATCTCCAATGGCCAATAAGCAGACTTCAACTGTACAGGGGACTCCAATGGCCAATAAGCAGACTTCAACTGTACAAGGGACTCCAATGGCCAATAAGCAGACTTCAACTGTACAGGGGACTCCAATGGCCAATAAGCAGACTTCAACTGTACATGGGACATATCTGATGCATTGGTTGGAACAGGATAAATGGATATGCATGATAATCCCTTCTTGATTTTTTTTCTTTTCAATTTTGTTGATTTGTTTGTAGATGTCACCCTGTCATTCAAACATTTAGGAATTCAGAATTTCTCTTAGCTTTTGTTTTTAATGTTTGTTTTGTGGATGTAAGTTGTTTCTTCTCCTGACGAAGATCCTGTTTAGCTCGAAACGTTGGGAAACTGTTTTATATTTGCTGTTATAGATAGATAGATAGATAGATAGATAGATAGATAGATAGATAGATAGATAGATAGATAGATAGATAGATAGATAGATAGATAGATAGTTAGATAGATAGATAGATAGATAGATAGATAGATAGATAGATAGATAGATAGATAGATAGATAGATAGATAGATACACCAGACAAAGCGGACAGTGCTATTCTGATAGATAGATAGATATATAGATAGATAGAAATATACACCAGACAGAGCGAACAGTGCTATTCTGATAGATAGATAGATAGATAGATAGAGAGAGAGAGAGAGAGAGAGAGAGAGAGAGAGAGAGAGAGAGAGAGAGAGAGAGAGAGAGATAGATAGATAGATAGATAGATAGATATATACACCAGACAAAGCGGACAGTGCTATTCTGATAGATAGATAGATTGATAGATAGATAGATAGATAGATAGATAGATAGATAGATAGATAGATAGATAGATAGATAGATAGATAGATAGATAGATAGATAGATAGATAGATAGATAGATAGATAGATACACCGGACAAAGCGGACAGTGCTATTCTGATAGATAGATAGATAGATAGATATATAGATAGATAGAAATATACACCAGACATAGCGAACAGTGCTATTCTGATAGATAGATAGATAGATAGATAGATAGATAGATAGATAGATAGATAGATAGATAGATAGATAGATAGATAGATAGATATATACACCAGACAAAGCGGACAGTGCTATCCCTGGATCCTACGTGAGGATGAGTGATAATATAGGGTGAAATGTGTTGAGAAAGAATATTATCATACAGAATATTTTTAATTCGTTCCCTACCGAGACTCAAACCCAGGTCCGCGGGTTACTGCAATAATTGCCGTGCATCCACGCACCCACCCCTATACCCCCTCGACCATGCACACATTGTTAATAAAGGATGGAACATAGTCGCTGTATTATTACACGCACTCATTGTTAATAAAGGATGTAACATAGTCGCTGTATTATTACATGCACACATTGTTGATAAAGGATGGAACATAGTCGCTGTATTATTACATGCACACATTGTTAATAAAGGATGGAACATAGTCGCTGTATTATTACATGCACACATTGTTAATAAAGGATGAAACATAGTCGCTGTATTATTACATGCACACGCGTGTGTATGTGTCTTTACTAACAGCATCACATAGATGCATTCCACAGGTCATGGTCAGTACACCAACAGGGATGAAAACATCTATAAACAAGGAGGTTTACATACTAAGATACTGTAAATACTCTAAATTTCTGATTACTTTAACTCTTACTAAACCATGACAGTTTTGACTGTTTAATAAGATTCCTGGGCAAATACTGCTTCTCTCCCTTAAGTAGTGTTAGATGTGAGACGGCTATCAGTAGACAATTCATAAAGAGATAGAGATAAGTAAAATAAAGAAAGAGCAATGTGTTGTAAAAATGAACAAATTATCTATTTATTATTTACGTTTGATGAAAGTAAAATCCAAATCCAATGATTCCATTACCAACTAAATGGTGTGACATGTAGATGACTGATTCGTCGTACAAGCTCTACTGGGGTTATCTTCTCTTTTAGAAAAAAAATTACGTTTTGAATTCACAACAAAGTGCCTGATGCGTCGTTTCCGGGTTATGCTAGATTACGGATGCGTCGTTTCCGGGTTATGCTACATTATTTAATGGGGCCTTATTTCATGGCATCAATCGTAGAATCCTTAAATTTTTGACATAAGGTGTTTTACACAAAATTTATAGGGCTATACTATTAGGCTATTTTCTATACGTATGCTGTTTTATGTTAACACCGGACACCAGAAAGCCTTGTCTTAAGTTTGCGCAGGCATATTGATCATGGTTCTTCAACATTGGTACAAATCTCAAAAAAGAATTTGTGTTAGAATTCCCTCTCTTTTAAATTTGACATCTGATCAAAAGCAGAGTTTTCAAAAAGACCGGCAGAAGGGATAAGTAGCTTATACTACAAATGTGATGTGATTAGTGAAGTAGGTGGCTTTTAGTTATATATCAAACAAGACATAGCAATCGTATTATCTATTGGTTGCTCTCACGGTGCATGGAGTTGTAAGCTAATTAATCTCTAATCAACCAATCAAAATTAATAGGTGATCATCCAGGAGCCAATCATCACCTATTAATGATTGTGTCAGGTAGTTAGCCAAACCATCCAACCAATCGGATCCCAATAAGGAACAAACTTTGCTCGAAGACAACTATGTTTAGTCGGCAATTAAAAGTAACTTTAGTATCTAAGTAAAATTAAAATAGCTAGTTTGAAAGGGAAAGGTCTAAGGAAGTCGGTTAGTGCCACACCGAAATTGCCTTTTTTTTTTTTTTTTTTTTTTTTTTTGATCTTATGAATTATGACTTAGTATCTCATAATTACGATTTAGATATCCAGCAATTACGACTTGGCATTCTCGTAATTACGAAGTAGTATCTCGTAATTTCAACTGAGCATTAACTACGTACAATTTAACTATTACGAATGTGTTATCTCGTTATTACAGCAAGTGCCTCGTAATTACGACTTTACTATCAAGGAACAAAGAGCAATTATCTCTTAACTATGATAAACTATCTGGTACTTTACGACTTATTTTGAAGCAATATAGATACAGATTTTTTTTTCAATTTACACGAAGCAAAAATACACGTATAATTTATGACAGTGCAAAATGTCTGAGCTTTCTCAGAGCATGAATTCATGGTTGCTGCCCTACTGGAAATATCTAGAAAAAAAATGGTATCTCTGGATGTACATGTATAATCAATATCATTAAATTGCAAAGAGATAAGTTTGCCACTCTCGTTCTGCTCAGAATTTATCATATTTCAACTAGCTTTACCCACCTAACCTGTATAATATATAACCCTTACCTGTGCAAAAGAAAATCATTGACTGTAATATTTTTTTATCTTCGATTCCAGCTAAAATCCGAATCCAAGCATTCGTTAAGAATACATAACTCTCTTTCAAATACTTATAATATTATACATAGTGTACTTGTTATGAAGCAATTACAGCACGAGACATAGTGAAAATTGCACTCCACGGATAGCTGTCATGTTTCCCTATCATTTAATTAGTATATGTACGATTATTGCATCCATTGAATAAGCTATCACGTTGCTCTATTGGTCAATAGACCTACGTCCCTATGACGTCACGCGCGTTTGCATGATGGGACTGATGGGTATACTACACCACTGGGATTCAGCCTACTCTCCAAAAGATAATACAAACAAATTGTGGAGTGTTCAGAGCTGAAATAAAGTGTCTAAAGTCTGAATTTATATGTCACGTGCTTTCAAACAAATGAAAAACGAAATTCCGGTACAAAGAAGTATTGTGTTAGTGCCAAATAAACTCATAAGAAATGGAACTCAGCCTTTGACTTGAAACTCATAAAAAATGGGACTCAGCCATTGACTCGATAGTCTATGTAGAAGCTGTTCTGATTTACCCTGCTCAAAAGTATTGGCAATGTAAATTTGTAGTATACTTTATTGATGATATCCCATACTTTATTATTGATACTAAAATATTGAAAGGTTATCCTGTGACGGTACTTTAATTTCAGTGAAAAAGATACGCTGGAAATAATAATGACGAAATGTCTGACCTAGTAAAGGCAAAAAGTCATTTAAAACACTTTGTAGCGAGTTGTTATTTAAATACATGAATTCACTGGGATAATATTTGATTGATGCTATTTCAATCAGAAATCAAGATGTTTCTTTTTTTCTCTCTCTTTTTTGCATTAATCTGAATACAATTCTAATATGCATCAGTCAACACAAGCTGGGAAACTGCTTTGTTGTGAACGGTCATACCTGTCATCCAACTCCTGTGTCCTTACATCCTTGATGCCATTATGTAGTATGGCAATTATTGCGTTCACAGATAGAATTATCACGGTACCTTCTTGGTACATTATAGCATCACATTGTTGACTCGACATAAGACGCATTAGTCATAAGCATTATCATCGTAATACAGGGCCTTATCATCGTAATTCAGGGCCATCTACGCCGAATTTTTGTTGGCACGGATATTTTTTCGTGGTAAACAATCCATAACTTCACCATATTGACTCAAATCACAATTATTTTCCCTATATAGTCCTTACATTTGCTTGTCAGTACCGAACTTTACAGTGTGTCCAAATCCTAATAAATCATATGTTAATCTAAAGCAGGAGTGTACTGGGTAAGAAACTCGGCGCTGGACTTATATGCCGGGACAGGCCCTGGGTTTTGCTCACACCAGTAAAACACTGGTAAAAACGGATTTTTTTGACGGCCCACCGGCCCACCGATGCGGCGGTCTGCCGGGACAGGCTCGGGGTTTTGCTCACATCAGTAAAACACCGGTAAAAACGGATTTTTTTGCGGCGGCCCACCGGGATTTTTCCCGGTATGCCCAATGGCCAGTACACCACTGATCTAAAGTGTATTGAATGATGAAGTCATTGTGAAGTTTTAATCATAATCGGTTAACTGGCAATTTTTTGAGATGCTGACCTGTAAACAAAACAACGTGCCATGGGTCACAGATTTCACTTCTGGGTACGCATGAATGCCAGATTACTCACTGTGCACTGTCGCCAAAATACACACACACAGTCAAACTATAATGTTCATATTCTTGTGAATAACCAATTTCCTTAAAGACAATACCAAGAATGTTTAAATCTATGACAAGGATTACCACCAAAAAAAAAAAAGAGGAAAAAATACTCTAACAAAGGATTGGGACTACATTCGTGGGTACTGACCCGGAAGTAATAATTATGACCTGAGTCCTATCATTCTCCTGATATCATATTAATTATCCAGTGTACGCCTTTAGCTGCATGCTATATATTGTTGTTTTGTTTTCTAATCTGCTGCTATCGTTGACATTGTGTATGCCTTTAACAATAAAATTGTCATTTTCCCTACTTAAATTATTAAGTATTCTCCTTTCTGTGACGTGTTATAAATATTAATACGTAAAATAAAACTTAATAATAAAAACTTTGTATATTTGCATGTTACTTACTGTCGTATTATCTTTTAATCGGCTGTTGCCGCTGGCACTGTAATGTTTTTATGTGTATTGCTTCACTGTAAATGTGTACTATCTGTGTATCTATCTGTTGAATTATGAAATACTTGTTGTTATGTCATGTCGGTAAAATAGCTCCGTACAGAGCTAGTGTTTTAGGTATTTTTTACCCAGACCACCGACGTTAAAAAAACTTTCCTGTATCTTTTATCTTTTAGGGTCAGAATTCTGCTTTCGGTAGTTGATAACATTCGGTTAACTTGGAGCTTGTCCCCAGTCCCATCTACTCAAATGTCCATTATCCTCTGCCCGCTCCCCATTCCCCCAACCGCCGCAATTTTTTCCTTGAAATGTATGAACCAGTTGTCATTAAAAATAATCGTGAAGTAAGAATATGCATGTACATATTTATAGGTGCTGACGTATGTATCTGATAATATCTTGGGCCAAATCTCTCCGAAGCTGAACAGTCTATATTAGTCTATTATGTGATAACTATATTAGTCTATTATGTGATAACTATATTAGTTTATTATGTGATAACTATATTAGTCTATTATGTGATAACTATATGTCAATAACATGGTAATTGGGGAGGGGGGATCTACTCCACGGCCATTTTCCGGGAAAGGGCTGGGGGTTCGAAGGAGGAATCGGTCTGTAGGGTTAGGGTTAGGGCGGAGAAGGAATCGGTCTGTATTGTGACACCTATATATAAAAAGTAATCCATGGTAGTGTTATCGCAGAGAAAGATTCTCTGAGGGGGTGGGGGTGGGGTGGGAATTACCCAAAGAGAAATTTTCACCCGGGGAAAAAATTACAATCCAAACTTGGCAATTTAAAGTACCCGATGAATAAGACAGAAGAAAAGACGGACAAATAACTCGAATTTGAAGCCATAGGGCACCTGCATTAATTGATTCTTTAAAAAATTCTATTCTGATAAAAGAGTTATTAAATAAAGTAATTCTTCAATAAATCAAGACCAGAAAAATATAAAACAAGGAAAGTGATGTTAAAACAGTTTTGTTTTCAAAGTTAATGAACAGAAGAATAAAGTATATATGTTGAGAGAATACATAAGATTGGCAAATAGTTTTATCAGATAAACGATGACACCTTGGATTACAGACTACTCTGTAGTCACTACACAGAATATACAACCTGTGGTACCATGGTTATATTGAGTTATTCCCCTTGAATTATGACTGGACAGCCAGATCCCACTTTCAAGTAGAAATCCCTTCCCCACCTAGGTCTTTTTATATACACTGTATATTCTTAATTCTTTACCTATAATGATAATTAAATCGACATAAAAAGTCTACGCTAATGATTGAAGAATGGTGAATATATTAGAAATATATCTGACAACAGGCTACAATTAATTTTTTGGGAATGAAAATAAAAACTTTTTGAAAAATACACAGGGAAAAGATGCCGTATATTAAAATTCAGGGGAGCAATCGAATGCCCTATCTAGTGCACAAGTAATAGTGTAGAGCAGGGGTGTCAAATTCATTTGCTATGACGGGCCAGATTTGATATAAATAATAATAAATAATAATAAAATAAATAATGAGTCTGGCGGGCTGTATCCGGCCCGCGGGCCATATTGTTTGACACCCCTGGTGTAGAGGCTAGATTTAACTTAAAAATATAGGAAAATATCTTTATTTATTTATTTAATTATTTTTCACCTAGGTTATGTTCTATTTCGCGCTACAAAGAAAAATATCTAAACTTCAAACCAGAGCTTTATTTTTTTTTTATTTTTTTTTTTGGCTTTGTCTACATTTGGTTGTTTATAAATGACAAACTGATGTCAAATTATTTCTTTTTAATGAATTGTTTTATTGATTGAATTATTCGAGGGCATTTATATGCAAATATTGATATATGCGCAAAAACGAATGGAGATATGCGCAGCTATTAGAATTAAAAGAAAAGTTTCGACTTATTACAACCCTTAAGAGAACCACAAACAGTGATTAGCGTGCCGGACTCGTGACCAGAAGGGTGCGGGTTCGAATCCTTCAATCGCATCAGCCAGGGTCGGCTAATGTCATGGACAAAACCCTTTACTCCAACTGCCTCAACACTAAACAACCTTCATATGTTGTTGTGCCGTAAAACACACAAACAGACTATTTCCATTGTATATCATGTCGTAAAACACACGAACAAACTATTTCAATTGTATATCATGCCGTAAAACACACAAACAAACTATTTTCATTGCATATCATGCCGTAAAACGCACAAACAAACTATTTTCATTGTATATCATGCCGTAAAACGCACAAACAAACTATTTCCACTGTATATCATGCCGTGTTTACACATGGACAAAAAGCAGTGCTTCAAAACTCATCTTCGTTGTCCAGACCGTACTAAAGTGAAAAGTGAAATTTGATTCTCACTTTTGCGACCAGTTGAATCGTACTTATTTGAAAGATAAGCTTGAAATAAGGTGGGCGTCATTGAAAGAATTTTAATGATTTGTATGCCTTATTAAATATTTATTTTATTCCGTCTATCAATGTGGCTCTTCCTTTCAAATACAGGGAGTTTATCTGAAATGGATTAAGTGGGGTTGATTCAAATTTGCCGTGTGTAAATATGATTACATATACTTTCATGAATAATTCTAATCTCTGTGTGTAAGTGTGTGTGTGTTTATTTCTCTCCCCCTTTTTCAAGTCTCCACCAGGCTGTATGCATTTATAAATACAGGGGCAAAGCGGCATCCAGGAGCTTAGATCTAGGATTGAGCAAAAGAGTTATGGAAGGAAAATTTATGAATAATCCACGAAAAATCATTTTCTTCTAATTTTTTTCACAAGGGTACTCCTGAAATGTGACTTTATAGTATTCATCATCCATAATAGTTTCTGAACTCAAATCACGACCATTGACTTTGACCCCATGGTCACTCAATGCTGATTATTTAAGAGGTCAGGGATGTGGTTGAGATACAAATGGGTACTGATTTTTTCTATTTATTCATTTTATTTAAAGATCCATGAAAATTTCTTCAACTTGTTGAGTTCACACGCTTGCTGTGAGGCAAAACCATAATTGTGACCTTTGACCATGACCCCAAAAGGTCTTGGATGTCTGCTTTTCAAGTTCGTTCACTATATTACTTAGATATATCCACATGGAAAATTATATCGATATTTATTAAAGTTAATACCTTTGCAAGCCATAATTGTTCCAAACCTTAAGTCACAAACATACTAACTTTGAAACAAGTGTCCTATAATTCTGATGTTAAAACGTGTCCATAAAAGGTGATTATCTTATTGCAATTCGTGCAGAGTCTGATTGAGATATATTCATACATCAAGTTTTACCTAGATCCACCGGTATTTGTTCATGTCACTGTGTTTACAAGATTACTGTAGTGTACAATTCTAATTTGTGACTTTTGACCATGACCCTAAGGTTATGGAGGGATGGCTATCTAAAGGTATTCTAGATATTGCCACGTATACGCACATCCCTAGTTTTATCAATCTCCAATGGTTTATATTACCTTGAGTTATCATGTTCGTACGCATTCCATTATGAACAGATGACGGCGGAAGGAATTCAAACGATAGACAACAGTATATAACAAAAGCTCGACCTCCCTAAAGGCTAGTAGAACTAAAATATTCACTTCTTTGCCGAACTCGTTAAAAAAAATAATATAATCCGTCTGCAAGGGAGCCTAAAAGGACATGAAAATTTCTTCTTTAACGGGAGTGCGTCCATGTCATGGAGGGGTGCCCCAGGTGTGACCTGAATTAACTCTTGAACATACAGAATAGTCTCTTGAGACTAAAATCTGGGTTTACCCAAATCCCCTGAAACAAGTCATTCATCTGGTTCTTTTTTTTCTTCTTTAGATTAAATACACGTACACTCCGTAATCTGAAACTTTGCACCTCTGAAAATTTACAAAACTGCTAATCACAAATGTCATGTTTACACTAAATTGCACTCTATAAAACCGAAACTTAATCCGAACATGTGGTCAGCCAAAGGTCTCTAAACAGTCTAAAGCCATGCTCAGTTATAAAAAAAAGACAACATTAAAACACAATTTAAGATGCCATAAAATCCTAACTATCACATATATATATATATATATATATATATATATATATATATATATATATATATATATATATATATATATATATATTGATAAAAAAAATCATAACTTACTGTATGATGTGAGGAAAAACTTGATCACATCTCATTCTTAGGTGAAAATAAAGAACCCCAGAAGAAGAAAAAAACTCCGAAAACTGAAAATTTAATTTGGTATCAAGGGATATCAGTATTGAAATATTTCCCCTAGCAATTCCTAATGGACCTTTGAATCAAGATTAACTAGTACTAACACATCTTTAATGAAGTCATTTAAGTCCAAAGCCAATAACTAGAAAACAAGCAGGTACAAACTATAAATCTTGCAGAAGTATGTCGACAGTTGCCAGCTTATTTTACGATGTCCTTTATATGCACTGTGAACAGAAGTATGTCGACAGTTGCCAGCTTAATATACGATGTGTAGAAGTATGTCGACAGTTGCCATCTTATTATACGATATTTAGAAGTATGTCGACATTTGCCAGTTTATTATACGATGTTCTTTATATGCACTGTGAATGAACATAAAGACTGAATCGAAAATAAATGTCTTCTGTTTATACAAGACAGGTGTCCTGTAAATAAAGTACCTACCCGTTCCTTTCCAGTTGGCCGGTTTATAAGACCGATCTTTGAAACTCCGCATACGTATTTGAAGAAATTAATCGAAAAGGTGCAAGAAAAAAATGTGTATTATATATTTGAAGACATCTCTTTGCACTGTGTCACTTATTTTTTGTGGGAACATTTGAATGTTTGTACTCCATATGAAAACAATAATACATGAATTTATATGGAGGATTTCCATAATGTATTCGAAACGTTGATGTCTCTTGCGTAGAGGCTTCCTTTCAAGTAGATTTCACTCCAGTTTAGAGATTTGCAAGTCAAAAATAAAATAAAAACGTTGAGTGACTGTATTTGTTTTCTACATGACAAAAAGTATAACAAACAACCAAATCGTAATATCTAATTATTTTCTTCATTTTTAATTTGACATATAATGCATTCTCCATTCATTTAATCATTGATATGTTGTACAATCATGTAGTCAATTATTTTTAGCACTAAGTCTGAGACAAATGTCACAAAATATTTTCTTTGCTTAATTCAAGAACAAATGTGAAAACTCTAAAATTAAAATTTAAACATCATAAGAAAAATTCATAAATAGGAAAAACCATCAATCATTCCAATTAAATCATTTTCTCTGAATACACAAATCACAAATCCTAAATGCAGGAAATAAAAAATATGCAACAAACAAAGATGTATACACAACATTATATCTGTATAATCAAACAACAAAACAGAAAATAAGGTTTGCAACAGTCTGAGACATGCTATCGAAATTTTGGAAAAAGTTACATATGCAAAAATAATTAGGGAGTAATTCTGAGCGTGCTATTATGCGCATTTTGTGGCATTGGAATGAAGTGAAATGATATCAATTCAAATAGGAGTATACATTAAAACAAAAATCGGGATGTCTGATTTCGTTCCAAAATATAAGCTAACTCTCAGACAAACGTCAGTTAATGGTGAACTTTGGCTAAGCACTGTGAATTCTGTTTAATGAAATGACAGATAATACTTGATAATTTACTTCACAAGTTTCTTTCTCTGTTTAAATTTAGATTTAGTTCATATATATATATATATATATATATATATATATATATATATATATATATATATACAATATTGCCAGTTCTATCAATAAACGCATATGAATAAAATAATTACAATTTATTTTTGTCATTCCCAGAAAAGTCAGGATGCAGAACTTAAGAAACTTTTTTTTGTGTTTAGACTTTAATGTTACGTTTAAATGTATAAAATAAATATTTTTCATTTATAAGCTCTTCTCTCTTCTTCGCCAAAAATGGGGGAAATGATAATAACGATTTATGGAACTACACTAGAATGCTATAGTTTCCAATTTACTTTAGTTAAAAACATCACATTTCAGTAAAAACTGTATGAACTTCCAATAAGTCACATAATTCGGGCTCAGAGTGGCTACATAATTCTACTGAATGAATATTGCCAGATTTACATTTAATGTGAGTCCTTTTATTAAGCAGCATTGTACGACTGCATCAAAACGTATCATTGTACGACTGCATCAAAACGTATCATTGTACGACTGCATCAAAACGTATCATTGTACGACTGAATCAAAACGTGTCATTGTACGACTGTATCAAAACGTGTCATTGTACGACTGCATCAAAACGTGTCATTGTACGACTGCATCAAAACGTGTCATTGTACGACTGTATCAAAACGTGTCATTGTACGACTGCATCAAAACGTATCATTGTACGACTGCATCAAAACGTATCATTGTACGACTGCATCAAAACGTGTCATTGTACGACTGCATCAAAACGTGTCATTGTACGACTGCATCAAAACGTGTCATTGTACGACTGCTTCAATACGTATCATTGTACGACTGCTTCAATATGTATCATTGTACGACTGCATCAAAACGTGTCATTGTACGACTGCATCAATACGTATCATTGTACGACTGAATCAAAACGTGTCATTGTACGACTGCTTCAATACGTATCATTCGCCCTTGACGCGTGGCAAAACACACATTTACATAAAACAAACTTTCTTATATATCCAAACGTGTATGCCGCTCCAAAGAGCAAGATTTCGCTCAAATCCATTTTATGCTTCATAACATCATTTGAATTGAAGAATAAACATATTATAGAAAAAAAACTATAGTCAGAAGCACTAAAATGATGCTAATTATTTTTAGTAACACTATATTTATTTGAAATTAAATATAAGTTAACAACTTACAACATCTTATGACACTAATTCCATTACGGGGATTTAATCTTCAACTTACAAAAACAGATAATACCGCCTCAGTGATTCCGGATTTAATTGATACAAACGCTGAGATCAGTTTTAATTTTCATACAAGATACACGTCTGTTGGGATAAAAATTAAACTTTGTATTCCTAATATGTTTTCTTCCGCTGTTATGAAAATTCTAAGGTACAACGTGCAAGGTTGATACATGGATACGATATTGAAATACACAGTAGCCGAATAAATCCTTGTACAAACTGTGTGACTGGGGAGGGGGGGGGGAGAATTCAGCACACATGTATTTATATGAAGTATTGTCCTTTACGTGTGTGAATGAGTGTTTAAGTTTTAATAAAGTCTCTATTGATGATATTAATCACAGACTAACAGTCGATTATTAGATTCACGGAATAGTAGTCGATTAACTATTTATGGAATAGTCAATTAACCATTAATGGAATAGTCGATTAACTATTAATGGAATAGTCGAATGAACTTCTTCTATTCTTGTTTGCAATGTACTAGAGCCCGATTCCTTCGAACTTAATTATTGATTTACATTATTTATTTTTTTTTAAAATTATACAGCCAAGTCAAAGTCCTAAATTTTTCGGGCCCAAAAGGTACACGTAAGCATACCTTTAAAATCGACAAATTGTATTTTGTATAAATCTTTGCTGGACAGATAAAGGTTATCACTACAAAACGTATCGAGTGACAGAATGGACATTTTGTTTTGTTTTTTTGTTTGTTTTTTTTCCTAGTCACAATTTTGGAGATTAGAAGGATCTTGAAACATGCTTACAAGGGAAGTGGTGCTTAATCGAGCTATGTTGTATCCCGTTTGTTTTGATATCACTAGGCGCATATAAGATAACATTATTTGTTCACCTGCAATCAGCCAATTTGAGTTCCGTTTAAAGCATGTATACATGTCCAATAAATCACTAAAACCATTCAAACTGAACAAGTAAAACAAGTTTCTAAAAAGTGGAATAAAAAATATACATATGGAAACTACTGATTCATGCAAATATTACGTGCCATGAGGATACACGAATAGAGCATTCTCTCGAATGAAATAACACGTGACACTGATTTACCTGTACAGCAGTTTATATTTGTCTTAGTTTCTGATCGTTCCATTAAAATTGAGATTTTATTTCCTGAAACATTGTTCAAGTAAAACCAAAACAAAACAGGAAAATGTTGAATGTTGTTGTTGTTGCTGCTGCTGTTGTTTTTGCTTAAACTGAATACTTGTTCATTATGCTCAAAACACCTGCTTTGTAATTTGCAAGATCTGCTGAATGCGCGCGTACTTTATACAGGGACAACATAATAGGTTACATGCTGACCGCGCACGTACTTTAAAAAAATAGGTTACATGCTCTCCCTTCGGATTTACAAGTTAAATTCAGAAAGGTTGAAAAGATGTGTGTGCACTTATGATATCTAAGGTTTAAGCTTTGGTATGGTTTTAAAATGAAGTATTTTTAAAAGGATATTAAACGTTTCTTTTCAGAATTTCTGTAAATTAAATCCTATAAAAATAAATGCTTTAAAGACATTAGCTTCAGTCATTTGAACACGATACATGAGGTAAATTGACTCATTTTACATCGGTGTTATCAAAATTGAGCAAATATATGAATGAGCTCAAATCATATATACACACACACACACAAATATATATATATATATATATATATATATATATATATATATATATATATATATATATAACCTTCCATTTAACTTTCATTTAAGAGTCAAAATTAAATGAATGTAAATGCAGAGACTATGTGCAGCATCTTTGGCCACGTAAACAGTACATAAATATTGTCTTTTCACGTGTAAGCACCGAGAGCCGAATGGATTAGAGGGATGGGCAACACAGATCCGCTGCGAAGCCTGTAGTCGCGACCTCGAGTTGACTTTGAGGGTATATGTGTGTTCCCTAGGCCATATTGACAACTTCAGTGTTCCAACATCAACAATAACAACAGCAACGACTCTGTTTTTTTAGACCTGCGTGGCTGTAGGTAAAAACACACCTGATAATACTGTCATATGTAACAAGGTCCCAAAATAGACTTGTCCAAAATAATCTCTAATTCGATCAATGTTTCACGCTGAGATATACCTACTGAATATGCATTTTACATTGTAAGAACGGCACGTAATTTCAAATTAAATTTAGGAGCTCCTTTATTTGATTTTATTCATATGTTCGTTGATTATACCGTAACATGTTAAAAGCATTCATCGCTGTCCACTTGTCATATGGTATACTATTTCTAATTATTTGTCGAGTATTTATTGTTATGGTATTTCTAAGAAAACCTACTCGTATGATAGCCAGACAACTCTATAAAAAAGGTGGCTTTTGCCGAATTTGTCTTGTATACCTTAACGTGATTTTAACTCAGTGGGGTTTGTTTCCTATGTTTACAGTGGTATTTGCTTCAAGAAAGTATAAATATTCAAAACTGTACATTTACCATTGAAATCAAAGCAATCTTACGACATTAATTTTTTTTTAACTTAATTCAAATTGCTATATCATGTATAATATAAATAATTATTAACAAAGATATCATCATTTCCAATATTAATTTATCCTCAAATATAATTAATACCTAAAATAGATTACTGTGACCCATACTTTAGGAACATTACTAAACGTATAAGAACATCATAACAGAATTTAGTAATGGGGATCTGACTAAAGTAAGAGAAAATCTCGCAAAATGTAGATTGATCAGATATTGTAGAAATATGTAGTTTGCAATGTTATTCTGCATTTTATAATGCTTAGATTTTCCAAATTTAAAATAAAGAAAAAGATGCAACTTAACCCTGCTCCTCTCGCCCGCGCCGGCAATGGGCAGCCCTCATTTTTCCAGTTTGGTTAAAATTTTCATGATTAGCCAAATATTTTGGTAATTCTCTAAACACAGTAAAACTATAGAAGTAAGGAGAGCAATTAAACTTGAAAGTGGTAGAAAATAAAATTTTCTAATATAATTTTATTAATTGGGAGAAGAACAGAAATATGGGAATGCATACTATCTAGGGATTGGGTGGTTTGCAAGAATGTAGGAGACCTTTTAAGAATCTATTATGTTTTGTTAGAAAAGCTCTAATGCAAAAGATCACCTCTTCTTACGATATACCTATAGACAGACGCGTTGGGAATTGATTAAAATGTAGTGTTTTCGGTGGGCTAATGACGATATATGCAACAAGCTGAACATTACGTAATTGCACATGCACCGAGTGCCAGAAAGGGTTCGGTCTAACAAGGCGACATGGACACCTTAGTAGATTTCATTGTATGACATAGGCAAATTTAACTAATTATAATTTGACCAGGATGGTATACATTTGTAAACCATATTACTAAAATTTCCGAACTTGCTACGTATAGTCTTGGGGTAGATCTGTCGGGGTCACGCAAGACACAAGAGTATGTGGACACAGTCCATATGTCAAATATTATTAGACTGGTTGTAATCAAGAAGTATTTGCAGCTTTATAAGTATTGTACATACCGTTTTCAAGGGTGTGGTAAGAACATGCTACGTATAACGATAGCGTCAATTTGGTTTTTGCCATAATTCTTTCAGCTGACTAGTATCGAACGATCAAATAATCGTTTTCTGACCAGCTAGCAGAGCATGTCTGAATCTTAATTTTTAAAACAACTATACAATGCACAAAACCAGTGAAGCACATACCGCCACATTAACATAATTGTCGCCTAGAGAGGTGTCAGTGTCGGTAGCCGATCTGGTTCAACTGTTGGTCTCGATGAAATTTGTCTGAACCCTGAGATCGAGAGTTCGAGGCTACACGACGGTGATTTTACCATGTCGTACTGGAAAGCTGAGGTCACTGATCCACAACAACAACAACAACAACAGTAGTAACCTCTCTTGATTTTCACAGACCTGTGTGACTGCGGGTAACAATAACAAACAAGACAATACAAGAAATAAGCGGTACATATACACGAAGACGGAGAGGCATTACTTCATACATGAGACATAATAACATGTGCGAGTGTTTACGACTCTGAGCCAACATTTTAAGGCTTTTCAAGCAAAATAAAAATGGTATAGAAGAAACATCTGGTTACATGTAGCGTCGATCTTTAATAAAAAGGACGCTTTCATTCAAAATAGTAACAACCGTAATCATTTTGCTAATTAACGTACTTTAATCAATAATAAACTCATTTGGTGACAAAGTCACCCGTTGCGTTAATAAAGGTTGAATCTACACTCACATGCAAAAACCATTAATTCCATTTGGACACTGTATCAGGCAAACAATCTAAAAAATTTAAGATGTACTTTTACATAATATGAAATAAGAACAAAACTTTAAGACAAATAGTCCCGTTATCTATCGAATGTACAGGTAAACCTATTATTAGTTTCTTTACAAACGGCAAGTACAACCATAAGAAAAGTTCTTAAATGAACGTAGCAGTGGCTTCTGACATCGTAAAAAATGTGATAACCTTTCTTCGTATTGATACCTCAATCTGTTTCCAAACACTGAGGTAAAATATGAACTAGACTCCAGATGGTGTAAATGGACTTATTGTTGTTGTTGTTGTTTTTGTCATCATTATCATTATTATTATTATTATTATTATTAGTGTTGTTGTTGTCGTCGTCGTTGTTGTTGCTATAAAATGCAATGTGCCGTAAAGGTGATAACCTTATGGTGAGCATATGGCTGGCTTCTTTGATTTTACCACTACAAAGGAAAATAAAACTTACTTTCTTTAACGTCATTCCAATCTGTATCATCCAGGAGATTAAACTAAGATACAACATATATGTACATGCATCTCTCTAAATTCAGAAGCTGATTTGAAAGGTTACAATTTTGATTCACTTTAATTATTCGAGGAAATTTATCCATATTCGATGCATGCGTACATGTAAAGCATCTCGCATGAAATATTATGTATTATACAATGCAAACCATAACAAGGTCTTGAATTACAAAAGCTTTCAAGACTTCAAAAGTCAAACAATACAAGACATTGAATCATATAATGGCATACAAATTGTTCCTTAAAGTGCCGTTGCATGCGATGTTTTGTGACTATCAAAGTGCATACCCGGAAGTTGTTGGTGTCGCTGCTCTCTGCACGTGCTATTCGGAGACCATGATTGTTCTTTGGGACGATTTGTAGAGACAGATTGTGACTGTGAACTCGTGTCCTCGGAAATATTGTTTTCGTTGCCAGTTCCTTGAAACAAATCAGGCTTATCTATAATCCCTGATCTAGTTTTTGACTTCTGCTTGAATCTGCCTGAGCGCGATATCGACATTGTATGCCGTAGTCGCGAGTTTTTCTCCTTCTCTCCCTCAGATTGCCAGGGGATTTCTTCATTCCAACTATCACTTCTCTTTAAATCTGGTTTTCCATCCTTTGATTTGGATTTCTTTCCCCAGAATTTTAGCCAAGACATGGTTCCTGTAGTGTGGGTATCCAACAGAACACGGATTTGACGAAAACGCTAGGCGTATCCACGGACTAAGACCAAAGAACTGCTGAATCCAGATCCTAATAAAATACACTTTTATTAAAAACTAAAAAATTTGTATTTGTTTACTTCACTAATACATCCATTGGAAATCTTTTGGCACGATAATAATAATCCCTTGCTGCTCTTCAGTTTTAAAAATAGTTTCTCACCTTCTTCTCAGACCACTGGAACTATTTCACATTCTGAAATAAAAAGTAGAGAGTAAGAATATGAATTACAGTCCTTGAAAGTTATGCCAGTAAATAACAAGGAAACTTACTAAAACATAATTATTGATAAAATTCTACATATTCGGTCGGGAGACCTGTCTATTTTGAATCTTCCATTGATGAGTGATAAGTGCTGATTTTTGCTGACAAAACCTAAGGATCAATAAGTACTTTACGGAGTCTAAATATAGCCATGTATTCATATCTAATTAAAGATACAAGCATTACCAATGCTGTGGATTCACCTGTTTACGCAGTAATTTAGCGAGAATACATTTGTGAGATTAAAGTAAATTGACAGTATAAATTATCACACAAACATAATAATATTATCGTCAATGCATTTTACTAGCTAAAACATTGTGGTCGCTCAACATTTTACGATGATCAGTCCTGTCTCTCTGATTGAAAACAATTACTTGTATCGAAGTTTTGGAGTCTCGACTTGGCTACTACAGATCTCATGTAGATAAGCTAGCAAATATAAAACGAGTCACGTGTCAATGCAATGACCTAATACTTCAGACAAAGGTATACACAATTGATCTGATTTATGACGGTTTTATTCCGAGCATACATTCGATCACAATTTGCTAAGATCAGCTAATAACACAGATATTGCCAGGTGAATAAATTCAATATAATGCATACCTGATTTAGGCGAACACATGCCTATGAAAGTAAGATTTTAATAGCACCGTTTTCATCGTTGTATAGTTTCTTATTTCCGAATTAGTGGATACCTGGTTATAACGGACAGAATGATTTAGTCCCTTGGTTGTCCGCTAAAAACAGGTTTTACCACACTCTCAACGATACTCTGTGTCTTAGAACTTTCGGACTTAAGATCTTTAAGACTTCTAAGAATGAAAAAGTCTCTTTCTAGACTTGTTCAATGTTATAATTATTTTTTATCATCATCATATATATTATGAATAGACTGGAACTCAAGTATTTTGCACCTCTTTTACATAGTTTAGAACAGGGGTGTCAAACATACGGCCCGCCAGACTCATTATTTATTATTATTATTTATTATTATTTATATCAAATCTGGCCCGCAATAGCAAATGAGTTTGACACCCCTGGTTTAGAATATATCATTCTCAAATTAAATCGCCTAACCTCTGGAATATGGGGTTGTCTCAATCCCACAACATTCAGCATGATACGCAGTAAATAAGAAGAGGACGCGTAGGAATGGGGTAAATATTGATAATCATCGTGAATAGATAAAAGGCATTTTTTGCTTGTCATTTTAGATATAATCCATGTTTGCCTTCGTGTGTGACAATACAGTTTTATTATATAAAGGATTTGTTTTATTCCATACATTGCATACAGAGGTAAATATAAAAAGAAAGATAATGTTGTTGGCTTGTTTTTACGGCACTTTTAACACATTATTGGCTATATCATGCAAAGGAAATGGGAGATAACTGCCTTTTCCAAGAATACACAGAGGCAACCGACCCTGGCTGGCCTGGGCGGGTATAGAACCCGCGACCCTTGGATTACGATTCCGACACTCTACGAACTGAGCTATTGGCTGAAAAATATATAGAAACACAGCTTGCTAACACTTGTTACGTAAAAACTATGGCGAGGTGAAAATATGCATTTAAATATGTGTGTATGTGCATTTTGATGTTATTAACATTGACGCTATTACATGACAGTTCATTTTTTACCGCGGGGCCCCGGATGAACGAGTGGTTTAAGGCGCTCGCCTTTGCAGATCACTAACGTCTCACCTCTGCCTGCGTGGGTTCTAGTCTCGGCTCGCCCAACGTGGGTATGTAAGAAAGCTTGCCAGTAGCTTCCCGTGGGTCGGTTGATCTTCTCGGGGTTTGCCCGGGTTTTTCCTCCACCAAATATATTGGCCGCCATGTATAGTCTATCATGTGCTGAAAAATGGCGTTAAACGCACAAAACAAACAAACAATCGGGTTTTTTTCTACTCCATGTTGTTCGTAGCACTGTTAACGTTGTCCTAGCACACACGACTAACGTTGTCCTGGCACACACGACAAACGTTGTCGTAGCACACACGACTACCGTTGTCCTAGCCCACACAACAGATGTTGTCCTAGCAAACACGACAAACGTTGTCCTAGCACACACGACTAACGTTGTCCTAGGCCACACGACTAACGTTGTCCTAGCACACACGACAAACGTTGTCGTAGCCCACACGACTAACGTTGTCCTGGCACACACGACTAACGTTGTCCTAGCCCACACGACTAACGTTGTCCTAGCACACACGACAAACGCTAATCCCCATTAAGTTTACAATACGTGTCGATGTACGAGATATATAATCACAGGAACACCTGAATGTACTATCTTCTTGATTGAAATCCCTGCATAGTTGAATTTACACAATAGATTTTCAACGTGACCTTAACCTCACCATCGCTTTGTGGTCCGATGGTAAATTAATGGCTGCTGTTTTTTTTTATCGTGGTTGTTGCTATTGTTACTGCTACTGCTTTACTGTTGTCGTCGGCACCCCTATTTTCATCATTATCATCCTCATATTATTATTATTATTATTATTATTATTATTATTATTATTATTGCCATCTCAGTTATCTATCTATCATAACAAATAGGATGTAGACCGAGGTGACATCTCCTTACCATTCGTCGGTTCATTTAATCTCTTATCAACTGTTTTTGACACGCCGACATTCATCAATTATGACAGATAATTACACGCACTACATTAAAACAATATGCAACCTGTCCGGGCTATACACGTAGGACATGTTGATACAGGTCTATGGACATGAAACACAGTGACAATGATTGACCTCTCCATTTCTTACGGCGATTACATGCAGTGCGATCTGCTATTATTTACTGACACCGATTGAAATATGTAGTGAGAGTAGGTAATGACAATTAAAGATTTGTTCAGCTGCATTGTCAGTGAATAATATAAAGAACATATTATGAACAATATCGGGGGGTATTATTGGAAACATGCTGCTAAAAAAAGAAAATGAAAAACACTAGAATTGTGTTCATGGAACACGGATGCCCCACCACTATGATCACTATGACTGAAAACTGATCTAAATGCATACAAAATACGGAATTTACTCACGGAGGTTTATATAGCGAACAGGAAAGAGACTCACTATGAACATTTGCTGCCCCGGTTTCGATTCCCAAACTTGCAATGGTAAGTGGTTATCGACATTTGAAGCTTCTAGGTCAATCCTAGAGATCATACCTCGAATTTATGCCGATAGCTGTCATTCGGAACATCTTGGCTATTTACAAAAAGGATTGATCGAGAAGTTGCGAATGATTAGAACTATTTTTTCTTTCGTAACTTCTCGGTCAATCGTATTGTCAATCCAATCTTAGAAATAGCCGAGGTGGTCCAATCAGGTTACGGTTTCTTTTCTGCGAAGACATTTACGACGAACAAAATGCATGATATTTCTGTAAATTACTACGTCGACATAGACCCGACGCATATTTTTGTCTCACAGAAATAGCCGAGGTGGTCCGAATATGATTATCGATGCAAAGTCTTTTGTTTATCTGGTTCCTCTAGTTTCCTTCATGTTAAATCCCGTCCAGCATCAATAACTGTATTATCAAGAATACATACTGTAAGTTGTTAGGTCCTGATTAACAATCGATGTGAAATATATAGCATTATAACACGTTTTGAACCAGAAATAAACGTAGAAGAGTCATCTAATTTCAGCTTTAAAAAATATTGAAATCAAGCTTTCCAAATTAGACGATAAGTTAGCGAGGAAATCAAATTCAATATATATTAGATAAGTACAGTATGATGTATATAAGAAAATCGCACTTTTACTCCCCTTTGACCGTGTTTAAGGCAGGGATGTATCAATCTTTGAAGGTACTAACATTTATAGGGCAATAAAGATACGAAGTTTCCATGCCTTGAGATTAGTCATGCGACAAATTAGTTATCGATTAATAGCTATAACATGTCATGTTTATTACAAATCGCGGTAATTTGCCAGGACGTTTATATACATGTGCTTCAGTTTTTGCATGTTCTGCCTAAAGTCCCTCATTGCATAGTCATACCAGAGACATATACAAAAGTGTATGTCAATGTGGTCACGTACGCGCACTTACTCATCTTAAATTAAATATTAATTGTTGTTCTAAAATTGAAAACTAATCTAGTTTTACCCAAGTCTATTCAATCCTGATTATTGAATGCTATGCACCTTAACTGTCATAAAAAAATTTTCAATCGAAAATTATTGATCGCTATGGACTTTTATAGTGGTGGTCAGGTACGAAACTTGATCAAGATAAGAGCACGTCGCGTCTAATCGTCACAATATAGGGTAGTACGAATTTTGTTTTTAACATGCGTAGCTTTCATTGCGACATCACAGAGCGCGACATTCAATCCAGTTTGTACTGAATCACACCTCTAGGTTGACCTCGTCTAAAAATGCCCACGTACTTTAACATTCAGTTTTGCTGTATGTATTTCTCGGGGCGTGTAAATACTGACCTTCCAAAGGAATGTGGATATATGAGGATCCAAATAAAGTGAATAATCGCCATTTAAAAATATGTGTAATCAAATTCTAAAAAACGACATCCGTTACTAAAATAGTCGGTACTGAACGTATACATGACCTGTATGACTTTTACTATAGTATATCTTATATATGTATTTGATCATACATTACCCTCTGTTTGAGACGGAAAGAAAACTTTCACGTAAAATTTCAAATTAGAATTTTCTAAACAGAGAAGTTACCCAAGATACTAACTTGGTTTATATGCAAACTAACAATACAAGACTAAAACATCTCTACACATTGAATTAGTCTGATATATTCCGTTATGACACTGATATCTAATGAAAAACTGCTTCGAAATTTCCTCGAAAATAAAGTAGCCATAGCCGTCGAATCTTGCGGAATAGGAAAGTAACTCTTGCAAAAAAGGAAAAGGAAAGTAACTCTTGCAGAAAACACCTTTGTGAATAGTGCCTACAGCGTCGTGCACGCAAGAATTAGTCCATTACATTAGATCAACACATCATGATGGAATTAGGTACTCATAGTGAATAAACTATAAGCAAGTAAGAAAGTATATATGTATGTATGTATGTATGTATGTATGTATGTATGTATGTATGTATGTATGTATGTATGTATGTATGTATGTATGTATGTATGTATGTATGTATGTATGTATGTACGTATGTATGTATGTATTATTTCGTGCATGTATTCGTGTTGATATATTGACAACAAGAGTATGTAAGAGTGTGTGACGTTTAACATATTACTCGCTATATCATGCCGACGAAAAGTATGTAAGACAGGACGATGAACACTCTAATTTGTATATACATCTAATCTATGTAAGACAGGACGATGAACACTCTAATTTGCATATATATCTAATCTATGTAAGACAGGACGATGAATACTCTAATTTGTATATATATCTAATCTATGTAAGACAGGACGATGAATACTCTAATTTGTATATATATCTAATCAATGTAAGACAGGACGATGAATACCCTAATTTGTATATATCTAATCTATGTAAAACAGGACGATGGATACTCTAATTTGTATATATATCTAATCTATGTAAGACAGGACGATGAATACTCTAATTTGTATATATATCTAATATATGTAAGACAGGACGATGAATACTCTAATTTGTATATATATCTAATCTATGTAAGACAGGACGATGAATACTCTAATTTGTATATATATCTAATCTATGTAAGACAGGACGACGAATACTCTAATTTGTATATATATCTAATCTATGTAAGACAGAACGATGAACACTCTATTTGTATATATCTAATCTATGTAAAACATGACGATGAATACTATAATTTGTATATATATCTAATCTATGTAAAACATGACGATGAATACTATAATTTGTATATATCTAATCTATGTAAAACATGGCGATGAATACTCTAATTTGTATATATCTAATCTATGTAAGACAGGACGATGAATACTCTAATTTGTATATATCTAATCTATGTAAAACAGGACGATGAATACTATAATTTTTATATATCTAATCTATGTAAAACATGGCGATGAATACTCTAATTTGTATATATATATCTAATCTATGTAAAACATGACGATGAATACTCTAATTTGTATATATCTAATCTATGTAAAACAGGACGATGAATACTCTAATTTGTATATATATCTAATCTATGTAAAACAGGGCGATGAATACTCTAATTTGTGTATATATCTAATCTATGTAAGACAGGACGATGAAAACTCTAATTTGTGTATATATCTAATCTATGTAAAACAGGACGATGAATACTATAATTTGTATATAGCTAATCTATGTAAAACATGACGATGAAAACTCTAATTTGTATATATATCTAATCTATGTAAAACATGACGATGAATACTTTAATTTGTATATATCTAATCTATGTAAAACAGGACGATGAATACTTTAATTTGTATATATCTAATCTATGTAAAACCGGACGATGAATACTCTAATTTGTATATATCTAATCTATGTAAAACATGACGATGAATACCCTAATTTGTATATATCTAATCTATGTAAAACATGACGATGAAAACTCTAATTTGTATATATATATCTAATCTATGTAAAACAGGACGATGAATACTCTAATTTGTATATATATCTAATCTATGTAAAACAGGACGATGAATACTCTAATTTGTATATATCTAATCTATGTAAAACAGGACGATGAATACTTTAATTTGTATATATCTAATCTATGTAAAACAGGACGATGAATACTCTAATTTGTATATATCTAATCTATGTAAAACAGGACGATGAATACTCTAATTTGTATATATATCTAATCAATGTAAGACAGGACGATGAAAACTCTAATTTGTGTATATATCTAATCTATGTAAGACAAGACGATGAACGCTATAATTTGTATATATATCTAATCTATGTAAGACAGGACGATGAATACTCTAATTTGTATATATATCTAATCTATGTAAAACAGGACGATGAATACTTTAATTTGTATATATCTAATCTATGTAAAACAGGACGATGAATACTCTAATTTGTATATATCTAATCTATGTAAAACAGGACGATGAATACTCTAATTTGTATATATATATATCTAATCAATGTAAGACAGGACGATGAAAACTCTAATTTGTGTATATATCTAATCTATGTAAGACAGGACGATGAACACTATAATTTGTATATATATATATATATATATATATATATATATATATATATATATATATATATATATATATCTAATCTATGTAAGACAGGACGATGAATACTCTAATTTGTGTATATATCTAATCTATGTAAGACAGGACGATGAATACTCTAATTTGTATATATATATCTAATCTATGTAAGATAGGACGATGAATACTCTAATTTGTATATATATATATCTAATCTATGTAAGACAGGACGATGAATACTCTAATTTGTATATATATCTAATCTATGTAAGACAGGACGATGGTTATACAGTATTTATTTTGATTTTGTTTCAGATAATGCTGTCAATCCACAACAACGCGAGTAAATGATACGAAAATAGATTAATATACACTCTCTCTCTCTCTCTCTCACACACACACACACACACACACACACACACACACACACATACACACACTTGAAAGAATATAGCAACTGCAGCAAGTTAAGTAAGAAGTTAATTCCTTTTTTTAAAAACAAGTTAAAATTTGAAAATATTCTGGTTTAGGAACTTAGGAGCATACACTCATCTGGTACTATTCTATGATTTTTCACTGTTTAATTCAACAACACCCATGGTTAGCTATATCCTCGTTACACCAACAACAACACTCATGGTTAACTATATCCTTGTTACACCAACAACAACACGCATGGTTAGCTATATCCTCGTTACACCAACAACAACACCCATGGTTAGCTATATCCTCGTTACACTAACAACAACACTCAATGTTAGTTATATCCTCGTTGCTCCTTCAACAACACTCATGGTTAGCTATATCCGCGTTAAACCTACAACAACACCCATGGCTAGCTATATCCTCGTTACACCTACAATAACACCCATGGTTAGCTATATCCTCGTTACACCTTCAACAACACTCATGGTTAGCTATATCCGCGTTAAACCTACAACAACACCTATGGTTAGCTATATCCTCGTTGCACCTTCAACAACACTCATGGTTAGCTATATCCGCGTTAAACCTACAACAACACCCATGGTTAGCTATATCCTCGTTACACCTACAACAACACCCTTAGTTAGCTATGTTCTCGTTACACCTACAACAACACCTATGGTTAGCTATATCCTCGTTACACCAACAACAACTCCCATGGTTAGCTATATCCTCGTTATAACAACACCCATGATTAGCTATATCCTCGTTACACCTACAACAACACCCATGGTTAGCTATATTCTCGTTACACCTACAACAACACCCATGGTTAGCTATATCCTCGTTACACCTTCAACAACACCCATGGTTAGCTATATTCTCGTTACACCTGCAACTGATTAGCTATATCCTCGTTAAACCTACAACAACGTCCATGGTTAGCTATATTCTCGTTACACCTACAACAACACCCATGGTTAGCTATATCCTCGTTACACCTTCAACAACATCCATGGTTAGCTATATTCTCGTTACACCTACAACAACACCCTTAGTTAGTTATATCCTCGCTACACCTACTCTTCTCTCAGTTCTCTAAAGAAACATCATTTTTCTTCTTTTCAGCAATTATATGTTTGACCTTTCTCATTTCCTAAACTGTTTGTTTTTTTCATCGAAAGATTTGCTATTCAAATTTGTTCAATATATACGATTGCTGACTTATCCGTCACACTCTTGACGTCACTGGTTACACATTGGAAAAGTAACTCATAGTACCTTTACTAATCAAGTATTACATCCCCTTGATAATGTGCTATTTTCCTTTATTACATCCCCTTGATAATGTGCTACTTCCCTTTATAACATCCCCTTCATAATGTGCTACTTCCCTTTATTAGATCCCCTTCATAATGTGCTACTTCCCTTTATTACATCTCCTTCATAATGTGCTACTTCCCTTTATTACATCTCCTTCATAATGTGCTACTTCCCTTTATTACATCCCCTTGATAATGTGCTACTTCCCTTTATCAGAAGCGATTGAATATAAGCAAGAGTAGAAACTGTGACCAAACTTGCATTTCCGAGTCTCTACTACTTGCCTTCAACACATTTGTCATTTCCCTTCAATATTAAATGGTAAGAAAGAAAGAGAAACGTTATTTTTATTTGCTGTACAGTAAAGAGGCTTGTGTTCACAGGGGCAGATTGGGGGGTGGGGGGCAGAGTTACCCCACCCCTCTAAAATGAGCGTGTAACAACCGGAACGTTTTCTATAGTAAGTTTTATTTACAGTTAGATGGTTAAAATGATGCCCTAGAAACGTTTAAAATGCAGGAGCTTATGAGGCTTTGCCCCTGCCCCCCGCCCGGATTCCGTCCAACAAACCCCTTGTCTACTTTTTTTTAAGCCCCCCCCCCCCCCCCCCCACGATATTTCTGGATTCGCCACTGGTCAACTTATATGAGAAATAGTTCGTTGCAGAACTTTAGTGGTTTATTCCAAAACAATAAACTCGATGTTCCCAAACAATCCTTTCAAACAACCGTGATATCTACATTGCCGAACGTTATTGAACAACTGATCTCGTAAACATGTCCAAAGACCTTGGAGAATGCCCTTCTCCTATCTGCTTTATTTCTGAAAATTGCATAACATTTACACTGTACGGTTACATATAAACATGTTGTTGGTAATCTGACATCAATGGTCACATTATCTGATAAATTACACATGCAAACAACGAGTTATATATATCAACCTGGAAATTATATTTCGACACCTGCTACCTGCAAATATATTACCTAATTAAACTAGTTCGTCCGAAGATGCAATTTGTTTTTCAACCCAGACGCAAAGGTATATCTATTGAGGTCAGTCGTAGGTCAAATGTAAATTTCCAGGTTATATGTCTTCCTTATTTCCTGTTTATCTTTTTCATTGCATTTATTATGCTATTGGTTTGATTTCTACAAAATGAAACCATCACATTCTTGCGTTAAAATCTGTCAATCAGTATGTATGCATGTATGCATGTACGTATGTATGTATGTATGTATGTATGTATGTATGTATGTATGTATGTATGTATGTATGTATGTATGTATGTATGTATGTATGTTTCTGGTAGGTATGGTTTAAATATATATCAATCATAATAGGAATTACTAGAAAAGGAGTAAGTAGGGTTAATAATGTATTTCAAACTTTGCTGAACTCCTAAAATTATGTGAAAAATGTAAGTTATGGTTTGTGTGTGTATGTGTGCGTAAACAAATAGTCGAGATGTATGTGGGACAGAAGGCAAACCCCCCTGGAGCTCATGCATTGAAATCGTTTCCAGGCCATAATTTTAACCATCGAACTGTAAATAAAACGTACTCTATGAAACGTTCCGGTTGTTTCGCGCTTATTTGTGGAGGGGGGGGGGGGGGAGCGGTCAGTCAAAGCAAAAGGAAAGTAAAAACTTGATAGATTGTAAAGAAGAGAGAAAAGATAAAGAAAGGAAAGAAAGGTTGGAGCAAGTAGTTTAAATGACGGGAGAGGGGTAGGGGGGGGGGGAGTGACGGTCGGACGTCATCAATTATGTTTTGTTAAGTATATCATCCAAAACTGAACTACATATATGGATATATTAGACGACTTACCTGACATAGTACATTGGCATATATTGTTAATCCAATAACACAGCTTAAGACGGATTAAATATTTGTCTAGTGTAAATTCTATCACTTTTTGAAAAGCGCTATCTTCTGTGAAAACATGTCCAATTACTGTGTTCATGATTAGAAGCCGTGCTGAGAATTGATATAAAATGTCCTGTCATTTACAATCTTCCATTAGCCGCCAGTATATTGACTGTCAATGCTTCCGTGTACCCACTAATACACATATGTTCCTATATATTGTCACACCTGAATAGCCATATCGTACCTGTAAGTAGCTATATGCCCACCTCACTACTCTATCGACAAGCCGTCTGTGTAGCCTTATATATCACCTTAGAAGCTACGTCTTAATAATTCCAACAATATTATGGTTTAAATCCAATCATTCGCTTGACTGTCACACTCGTCAATTGTAGGGTTACGTGATAATATAAGATTTAGTGTTTCCTATGTCCTGTTTAAAAATTCTAAGTTCCCACGATGTGCATGCAGTTCAAAATCAATTCAAAAGGTGTGTGTGCAGAGAAACAAATTTGCCATTAACCAAGCGATAATGCGGATAAATGTATTTAGAGTGCATTTTAATTTAATATGCTTACAGAATGCTGTATAACATTGACTCTCTCTCTCTCTCTCTCTCTCTCTCTCTCTCTCTCTCTCTCTCTCTCTCTCTCTCTCTCTCTCTCTCTCTCAACCCACTACATGTAATGATCTACAACTGAAGACCAACTGCATATAGACCTTTCGATGCAGTTGATGGTAAACTAAACAAAAAAATTGTCGTATACGCACACACACTGATCATCAAATACCAATTATAAAATAGTCGTATACGCACACACACTGATCATCAAATACCAATTATAAAATAGTCGTATACGCACACACTGATCATCAAATACCAATTATAAAATAGTCGTATACGCACACACACTGATCATCAAATACTAATTATAAAATAGTCGTATACGCACACACACTGATCATCAAATACCAGTCATAAAATAGTCGTATACGCACACACACTAATCATCAAATACCAATTATAAAATAGTCGTATACGCACACACACTGATCATCAAATATCAATTATACTATAGCCGATAATAATGAGTAATCACAGCCATTGACAACACATACATTTGCAAACATGTGTCTGATAGTATATGTCATATCATTTCAGTCATTTAAGGAGGTTGAATGATTAAGTTAAAAACATATTATTATTTTTGTTATCTAAGGGGACTAATTAAGTTATCAGCATAGTATTATTTTTGTCATCTAAGGGGACTAATTAAGTTAAAAACATTATTTTTGTCATCTAAGGGGACTGATTACGTTATCAGTATAGTATTATTTTTGTCATCTGAGGGGACTAATAAGGTTAAAAACATATTATTTTTGTCATCTAAGGGGACTAATTAAGTCATCAGCACAGTATTATTTTTGTCATCTAAGGGGACTGATTAAGTTATCAGCATAGGATTATTTTTGTCATCTGAGGGGACTAATAAGGTTAAAAACATATTATTTTTGTCATCTAAGGGGACTAATTAAGTCATCAGTACAGTATTATTTTTGTCATCTAAGGGGACTAATTAAGTTATCAGCATAGTATTATTTTTGTCATGTAAGGGGACTAATTACGTTATCAGCACTATTATTTTTGTCATCTAACGGGACTCATTACGTTATCAGCATAGTATTAATTTTGTCATCTAAGGGGACTAATTACGTTATCAGCATGGTATTATTATTGTCATGTAAGGGAACTAATTACGTTATCAGCATAGTATTATTTTTGTCATTTAAGGGAACTAATTAAGTTAACAAGATATTACTTTTTTCACCTGTTTATAGCCATAATTAATGTCAATTATCATATCAATTAAATGTGATACACGTCAGTTACAAAAAAAAAAAGAAGACTTTCAGTATTCATTTATCATATTCCGAATGCATTGTAGCATTCTGTTTCCTAAGACTGCATCGTTGAGGAACGTACTTTCGAGCGGGATGAGTGGGGGTGGTGGTGGTGGTGGTGGCTGTGGTGGTGGGGTGATGGTTTTATTGTTACTGAATGTTCTTTCTCTTGGCATATCATTTAGTATATATGGTCCCTCCAACACATAACAAGTTCATTGTATCTGGAGAACACAACTGTTCCTTAGTACTTGTTAACATTAGTTTTATTTAGGACTAATTTATCTTGAAGTTAATCATAAAGAACTACTTGTGAAATGAGTGATGGAAATGGATTCCATTATTGCTAATGTGCCTTTCTTTTTAGGAGGGGTAGGTATTTTAGACTACCAATGGAGCTGTTTCGTATCCGGGTAACACCGAGTCCCAAGCATGTATTGGAGGTAGATCATGTTGCCAGAGTGTCTACTGGGAAATAGTGTTGACTTCAAGAAAAACAGATAATTGAATGCTATTTTTTTTTTTACATCTATACCTGGGATAAGGGAAAATTTATTACGAAGCAAATCAATTAGAAAAGCTTTACTCTCCAGTACTATAAAGCAATTTGCTTGTATCTTGACGATTTCGTAAGTCATCGGATCTGACATTTTAAAATCCAATTTGGAATAAATGTAATGAATCAAAAGAAACTTTACGCATTATTATTATTATTATTATTATTATTATTATTATTATTATTTTCAAAGTAATAATATAGAAACTAGTAAATTTATGAAAAGGATCACGTGACAAGTAAACTGAGTTAAAAAGGTATTTTTAAAAATATTTTTAAATAAGAAACTTGGAATATTTAATGATGGTACTGAATGTGAACCATATCACTTATTTGCGCCCTGTCTGTCCGTTAATCCTTTGAGTTGGGTTTGGCTTGATGCTTAACGGCACATCAACACTTGCAAGGTTTTATCGCTCCCAGGCAACTGGAGTAAAGTGTCTTGCTCAGAGACACACCAGGGCGGCCGATCCAGTCTGATCTGGCTGGGTAGGATTCAAATCCGGACTCGTCTGGTCGCGAGATCAGCTTGTCTGTTAATATGATGACACTTTCGGAATCGATCACAAACTTCCGCTGCTGACTTCTCATGGAGGATAATGTTTGTCAAAACAATCTTATGTTTGTTTTTTATTAAGCATAACTTTTTCCATCAAATTATGCAAACCTGCTGTATTACTAGTGTTTGCCTGCATGTTAGTGTTTTTGTTTTTTTGATTTTGTGGGGTTTAACGCCATTTTTCAGCACATGATAGACTATACATGGCGGCATGTATATTTGGTGGAGGAAGACCCCGGAACCTACTGGCGAGCTTTCTCACATACCCATGTTGGTCGAGCCAAGACTCGAACTTGCGCTGACAGAGGTTGAGATGTGTGAGTGATCTGTAAAGACGGACGCCTTAGATCACTCGGCCACCCAGAGCCCGTCTGCACGTACTTGTCAGCTCATTCCATTAGAATATTGTGGAAGTTTAAAGGAAGAGTATTTTAACATATGGTTCTTGTTATCTCTAATATAAACTACATCACACGCTACAGAATAGACAATATACCGCGTACGAACAAATAGTTGTATCAGCGTACTCTCTCTTGATAGGCAATACAATTAAATTTTCTTAATGGTTTGAATCTAGACAATGTACGTGCTGTTTACATTTATTGAGAATTACCATGGTATTTATTACATTTATGAAGAATTACCATGGTATTTATTACATTTATGAAGAATTACCATAGTATTTATTACATTTATGAAGAATTACCATGGTATTTATCCATAAACATGAACTTTTGAGGAATTACCACACAGATGTTGCGTGGTAAATTAAACTGCTTAAGGAAAAGTTGTCATTGACTGCTACTGAAGTTTAAGAGGACAGAATGTGCATATGATGGTACTAGTAGCCGTTAAATACAATTTATACTCACCTATAGGTTGTGTCCAACTGCAAACAACATAATGCACCAGCATATCAAGGTTTATGTTGTTTGTTCTACTAATTACTCCCAGCAAACTGCATAGGGGGCGCTCTACAGATAATACATGCTTCTGAGAGAGTGACAGGTGTAAGATGAAGTATTTTGCATTTGCAACATGCACAATGGAGAGAATGTTGGCATACCTCTATGTTACTTTCATGTACTGTGGCTGAAATTTCTTTACATATTGTACTTGTGGACACTGGACATGATCTAAGCACACGGCAGACAAAATGGCCGCTCTAAAGTACTCGAAAAATCAGCCTGAATTAGTCAAAAGTGCACTATTTTCAGGAGTTATTAAAATAGGGAAACGAATTTTGCCAGAGCAGACAATACCAGCCTCTGAAAGTACTATGAATAAATTACAAAATATATCAAAAGTAAAAAAAGTTATCGGCTCTTTTTTTTATATTTACCTTTGAAGTCCAGGAAGTGAAAATGACTAAGCGGAGCTAGCAGTTTTTTGAGAGGTGCACATCTTAAGTAAGACCAAGCTGTATACTCTATAACCCAAATTTCACCCATCAATCATACACCAAAATAAAGGGAATTCAAAGTTCTTTTAACAATGCCTAAGATATACAAGGTCTTTTTTAAATAGCCAGAACAGCCAGTGAGGAAACCCTGGGTAATTCTTTTTCTTTAAATTTCTAACCCTATGCAAAGTACGAAACTGGAGAGCGCCACCATAGACCCAGATCTGCCTGCGCATTATACGATCTATGCAGTTTGCACCTGGATTCAACTTATACGCGTGTATATACGGTATGCCTGTAGTAACCACGTCAGTACTATAACTTATACGCGTGTATATATGGTATGCCTGTAGTAACCACGTCAGTAGTATAACTTATACGCGTGTATATACGGTATGCCTATAGTAACCACGTCATTACTATAACTTAAACGCGTGTATATACGGTATGCCTATAGTAACCACGTCATTACTATAACTTATACGCGTGTATATACGGTATGCCTGTAGTAACTACGTCAGTACTATAACTAGATCTTAGTAATAGCTATTATTAGTAACTCATTTTCTACGGATAACAAGTTGCGAAAGTGCGATAGATTTGTCTAGGGATAAGGCTTATAAAGAACAAAATTCTAAGTTAAATTTTGTACGTGCAAAAAAACGCACATACATGGCTGACATGCTGCTAAATATTCGACTCATATCTAAGTTTTAACTTTTATTTATTCTGTAATTGTAATGCTATTTTAATTAGTATTGCCAATCAAGATGCAGATAACACACTAAAAGACATTTTTTTTCTTCCTATCCGAGTATTTTGAGGTGATCCTTCATGCTACTGCCGTGAAAACTCGGTAGTCATAACCTTAACTAATTATCTCAAAGTATTAGGAAACACCCTTTCTTCCAAAATGTAACCATTATTATATAGATTAATAACATATTAATATTGATTAATAACATTAATATATAATTAATAACATTAACATATAGATTAATAACATTAATATATAATTAATAACATTAATATATAATTAATAATATTAATATATAAGTAATAACATTAATATATAATTAATAACATTAACATATAATTAATAACATTAAAATATAATTAATAACATTAACATATAGATTAATAACATTAATATATAATTAATAACATTAATATATAATTAATAACATTAATATATCATTAATAACATTAATATATAATTAATAACATTAAGATATAATTAATAACATTAATATATAATTAATAACATTAACATATAGATTAATAACATTAATATATAATTAATAACATTAATATATAATTAATAACATTAATATATAATTAATAACATTAAAATATAATTAATAACAATAATATATAATTAATAACATTAAAATATAATTAATAACATTATTATATAGATTAATAACATTAATATATTGATTAAAACATTATTATATAATTAATAACATTATTATATAGATTAATAACATTATTATGTAGATTAATAACATTAATATATAGATTAAAACATTATTATATAATTAATAACATTAATATATAGATTAATACCATTATTATATAGATTAATAACATTAATATATAGATTAAAACATCAATATATAATTAATACCATTATTATATAGATTAATAACATTAATATATAGATTAATACCATTATTATATAGATTAATAACATTATTATATAGATTAATAACATTAATATATAGATTAAAACATTAATATATAATTAATAACATTATTATATAGATTAATACCATTAATATATAGATTAATAACATTATTATATAGATTAATAACATTATTATATAGATTAATAACATTAATATATAGATTAATAACATTATTATATAGATTAATACCATTATTATATAGATTAATACCATTATTATATAGATTAATACCATTATTATATAGATTAATACCATTATTATATAGATTAAAACATTATTATATAATTAATAACATTAATATATAGATTAATACCATTATTATATAGATTAATAACATTAATATATAGATTAAAACATCAATATATAATTAATACCATTATTATATAGATTAATAACATTAATATATAGATTAATACCATTATTATATAGATTAATAACATTATTATATAGATTAATAACATTAATATATAGATTAAAACATTAATATATAATTAATAACATTATTATATAGATTAATACCATTAATATATAGATTAATAACATTATTATATAGATTAATAACATTATTATATAGATTAATAACATTAATATATAGATTAATAATATTATTATATAGATTAATACCATTATTATATAGATTAATACCATTATTATATAGATTAATACCATTATTATATAGATTAATACCATTATTATATAGATTAATAACATTATTATATAGATTAATAACATTATTATATAGATTAATACCATTATTATATAGATTAATACCATTATTATATAGATTAATAACATTATTATATAGATTAATACCATTATTATATAGATTAATAACATTAATATATAGATTCGTGAAGTACCATGGCTCATATCTTTGGTTGAAAATCATGGTTAGCACGTTGCTCTTTTGTCAAGAAAACAACAAAAGATCATGCATGACGTCAGGAAAATCTAACCTATATGTTAATGCACGGGTATCCTCTGGTCAACCAGATACCCCTTTGTGCATATGTTCCCATCGAATCGTTTTAGAATTGGGAAGCAATCTGATAGGCCTTCGTACCTATGTAACTGTGGAATATATCACGTGGGCAAAGCACCATTCACTTAGATATTACCACCGTCAACTTTGGCGATAGGCTATTTCCCCCTTTAAGCGCCATTCAAGTCAAAACACTGATATCTCGTCTGCCACTCAAAGTGTTCGTGTTATCACATTTGTACCAATCCTGCTGAGAAACGGTAAAATATGGCCTTGCGCCCATTAAAATAACCCACATCAATGGTATGATGTAAACAAAAAAAAAGTTTTGTTGACGAATTTTCAGGTCTAAGGACCACCATTTATTTATCCTTGGAGTACGTTCGACAAGTTCGGTTCTCATAAAAACTAGTGCTAACATTGCGCATGCGCAGCAAGTACGGTTTTAACGAGCAAAAACAAAGGACATACACACAAAAAAGGTAAATCTGTATGGTTGTCATGTGACCATTTCAGTTCTGTTATCTCTCGAACAATTAATACCATGGTAAAAGAATTCCATAAAATGTGGAATAGACTGTTCCTGTTCTACAGATAACCAATTGTGATAGATGCATCTAAAAATGATGATTTGAAATCACTTGTTTTTTCTTCAGAAAACAAAAGTGAAACCTGAAAATTTTAAAACACATAAGCCGGAGTTCGTATTTATAATTCATCCTATAACATAATTAAAATGTTACGATTTTTCTCCTAATTGGCCCGCTATTTCTCTTAATTGTCCCTCTATTTTAATTTAATGGACATTCAAGGTGCTGCAAAACGAGTATAATATATTATATGAATATTACTTAAGTCACACCATCATATAGTAGTGACATCACATGAAATTATAATTGTTAATTTGCTGATTACAAGTCATTTTTATTATGAACAATTTATTTCGAGCGTATGACAATGTATGTATGTATGTATGTATGTATGTATGTATGTATGTATGTATGTATGTATGTATGTATGTATGTATGTATGTATGTATGTATGTATGTATGTATGTATGTATGTATGTATGTATGTATGTATGTATGTATGTATGTATGTATGTATAACGATACGTCAGTCTCAGTCCTGGCTATATAATGCCGATTAAAAGAATGGTGTGAAAAATATAACAGGAAAATTGCGAGGAAAAAAATAGAGCATTTCTTTCTTTGACTAATATATTACACTGGAATTTCAAGGGTTCGTTTCACATTCGCAAAATTCGCCGTCATTTTACAGTATATCATCTAAACAAAACAGAGAGCTGTTAATGCAAATGTCAGATTGCTTATTGAAAATTTGACCCAGAAATTTAATCAGACACAAAAAAGCAAATTGATCGTGTTTTTCATTTGCAAACAGGGGTAACTCTTACGAAGAATATGCAGCCAGCTGGCCATTGGAAAAAGGTCTATTCAAAGAGAAAAGCATTGATCTTTGCAAAAATAAAAGTAAATGAATGTTACTGGTCGAATAAAGTTATCAATATAAATTTATTTAAATGAAACAATCAAGAGATAGCATCAGATGATGGCTTTTAAGCCAGACTCTGTATAAATACTGAATATAACTTCATTAAATAAAACTTTGCTAATGCATACTGAATATAACTTCATTAAATACAAGTTTGTTAATGCATACTGAATATAACTTCATTAAATAAAACTTTGCTAATGCATACTGAATATAACTTCATTAAATACAAGTTTGCTAATGCATACTGAATATAACTTCATTAAATAAAACTTTGCTAATGCATACTGAATATAACTTCATTAAATACAAGTTTGTTAATGCATACTGAATTTATCATTAAATAAAAGTTTTTTAATGCATACTGAATATAACTTCATTAAATAAAATGTTTTATCCGAAATATTATACAGGAAAATGAGATTAAAAATTGGGAAGTCGATATCTACACACCACCATCTCAAGCATTCTAAAACAACTTGTTAATATACTTCAGTAGCTTCTACATTAGCATTAAATTAGATACTCTACACATCGGCACATGAATACACTCGTGTGCATCAGCAAGATATAATGGTGTTAGAGAGTTTAAATTCAGGGACAGAGAGGACACAAAAGTACAACGGATTAGTTTCGAGACAAAGTTATGACCTTCGTCTCCAGACTTTGAAAAGTTACTTAGTATTTATAGTCAGTATATCTATGCTTTGAAGAACAATTCCATCAGCAGAATTCTGTTGTAAAGTCAAATATGTTCAAATTTTACGCATAAGTTTCAAAATGAAAATACCATTTTTTACCTATTTTGTGAAATATATTTTTTGAACAGTATCACGTGTGTCGTTAGTGCCATACACTACTCGTGTTCAACATCAGACCACGTGATTTGCTATATGTAAAGAGACTGCAGTCTCTAAATAAAATCTAGCAAGAAAATGGAAATGTAGATAAATAATATGAACACACTCACGCATATATGTATGTATGTATGTATGTATGTATGCATGTATGTATGTATGTATGTATGTATGTATGTATGTATGTATATATATATATATATATATATATATATATATATATATATAGAGAGAGAGAGAGAGAGAGAGAGAGAGAGACAGAGAGAGACAGAGAGAGAATATGATCATACAGGTTAGATATATAGATAATATTTTTAATTCGTTCCCTGCCAAGACTCAAACCCAGGTCCGCGGGTTACGGCTACAATCGCCTTACCTGCACACACCAATCCCTATACCCCCTCGACCATGCATACATCCCCCCCCCCCCCACACACAAAAAAAAAAGGATGGACCATATTCGCAATTAACTCTCATTTAATAAACAGTCTGTCCGTATTCCTATGACATAAATCAAGGCATATAGAAATTAATATAGACAGGTACAAAAATAGACACCAGACATAGCGGAAAGTGTTATCCTTGGATCCTACATGAGGATGCGTGACAATATAGAGTGAAAGTATGTATATCAGATGAGAGTTAATTGCTGGGTGGTCATGCGGTGTGTCTGCTACGTACGAATGCTTATACCAGCGACTATGGTCCGTCCTTTTTTGAGAATGTGTGCATAGTCGAGGGGGTATGGAGGTGGGTGCGTGCAGGCAAGGCGATTGTTGCCGTAACCCGCGGACCTGGGTTCGAGTCTCGGTAGAGAACGAAATAAAATTATTCTCTCTCTGTATATATACATACATACCCAATTAAAATACACATATTAATTTAAAACCGTTCGTTAAAGTGTTTTCACAAATGTGTCCGTCGACATAAATGTCTCTTCTTCGTTTAAAACATATGCATGTAGATAGATATATAGAAAGAAAGTATTGACAGAAAGACAGATAAGGAGATGGACATATAGATAGACAGACATATATATATATATATATATATATATATATATATATATATATATATAGATAGATAGATAGATAGATAGATAGATAGATAGATAGATAGATACAAGGACGGACTGCAGGACAGACAGATAAGGAGATAGATAGATCAGACGAAGCCATTTTGACAATGTGTGTATGTGATAACTTAGTGATACCTGTATTGTTTTACATTCAGTGGACATGTGTGTATGTGATAACTTAGTGATACCTGTATTGTTTTGCATTCAGTGGGCATGTTAAATAGCATAAATTGCAATATAAGTCAACATATTCATAGAATTGAGTCATTCTTTGGTGACTTATCCCCTTATCTAGACCACAGTAGTACATACTCTTTTGTACCGCCTGAACACCATGTATAAAAGTATAAATTATATATGAATAGACACTGCAAACAAACACCATGATCTTTCTCGCGATCTGGAGTGCACTTGTGATATTTGCACTTTACCAATATACAGACTATATACGGGTAAGTGGGGGTTTATATATCATGAGCCATAGGAAGATTTGTTGAACCTAATATTTGTTCAGTTTAATTTGGAAGACTGTCAGGATAGCAAATGCAGATATATTTCAGGTGAAGTTGACTGTATATCGTTATCTTTCAACAAGCCATTCCCATTGCCTGTAAAAGGCAATTCATAAAAAAATTATATACCAGGCAAACTTACTTTGAAATCATTTCGATGTGATTGCCAAATTAAAAAAAAAAAAACAATCAGCGGTCTTCAGGTGTATTCGTTTCTTGACAAGATTTCAACAAACTTAAATTAAGAAATTACAAGTAAATCTCTCTCTCTCTCTCTCTCTCTCTCTCTCTCTCTCTCTCTCTCAGTGATATATATATATATATATATATATATATATATATATATATATATATATATATATATATATATATACAGCAAATTAAGTAGAGCTAAAGGCAACTTGCAATTTACGGATAATATTTTTATAATATATCTTATAATGAGATTTTAAAATATATCAGTGGGAGAAAAATTGTATCGCCAAAGTGGCGGTACCACTTTTCATCGCCACAGGTGGCGATATCACTTTTGGAACTACTTTCCTTGTCCATTTAGGAAGTATATCTGATCTCATGTATGTTCTTCAGGCCTGTATTTCCATATTTAGGCCTATTTTATTTTTTCTTCTTCTTTTCCCTCTCTCTCTCTTTTCTCATCCTTCCTCTCTCTCCCCATCAGAGTGAATAGATCTTAAAATGTGTCGACACTGTTGACCCTCTAGCATACGTTTATGTAATCAATAAAAAGGCACCGTCAAGCATAAAAATGAACCCCAAACAATAAAAGCAGGATTCAAGTATTAACTTTTTATAATTAGTTTTCCATATGAATCAAATTGTCAGCGACTGAACTTACATGACCTGTTACTATTCGATATTCTGTGTCACACAAACAGTATCGTATACCTATCACACTCAACGACAAATGGTACACATTTTTAAGAAAAATTCTTGATTACATACAGTAATACAATTGTTTAAGTAGCGGTTTTAACTTTAATCACAGTCATAATAATGTCTGAAAACGGTGGAAAAATTTGGCATTGACTAGTGTCAATTGCAAACCGAAATTAAGTGACAATCGAAATTAGGGTGCAGCGTTTTTTACCGAAATGGACTGCAAGCCTGCGAACACACAAAAATGCACGTCAGCATGCAGAAATAAACAAAAGTAGCAGCCAAAATTCTTACAAGTAAACTCACAATCATTAAAGTCTGCTGTTCAATGATGCTACGCTCTGAAGCCTGTTGGAGCGTTCTGTCATGTCCCCATCCCCAGCAATGTTGTTCTCAATGTTCACTGTATCAATCCGTGCAAGAAATATGTCAATGAAAATAAAAATCTCTTCATTTTCGCATAAAACCATTGATTAATTTGACAAAATACACAATTTGAAACATTATATGTAAAATCAAAATTTGTATAAAGTCGCTGTCCTAATTATTGTAAAATTTCGAAACTTCTTTTTATCGATGTAGTAATGCAGCCGTTAATCGCATTGACACAGAATGGAGAAACAAATCCATCCAAATCGAAGGTTTTTGCCTTAAAAATATATAATAAAAAGAAAATCTACGTTTTTTTAGTAGATATAAGGAAATATTTCATTCGTGAAGTGGAAACATTTTGTATTGTCACGGGTACAATCTTTCCACTTCACTCGTGAAATATTTCCTTATATCTACACAAAAAAACGTAGATATCCTCCATATATTTTAATGGATGACGTTTTAATAAGATTCAAAAAAGAAAATTAATAGATGACACCGATGCTGATATTGTGGATTAGGAGAAGAGGACGAGAAGAGGATGACGAGGACGACAATGACCACAGTCACGAATGGGATGAAGACACCGACGACGACATTGATGACTACGACAAGAATGGAGTTGACTGGGCCGATAAATTTTATATCCAAAGTTCAATCTATGAAACAAATTCGAGTTTTTAAACACAAACATGACGATACACTGGTATTACACGAATAAATTAGCTGCCATTCGGACCACCTCGGCTTTATACGAAACAAGGATTGACCGAGAAGTTGCGCATTCATCGAACTATTTTTTCAATCGCAATTTCTCGGTCAATCCTACGGTCATACAAATCGTAGAAATAGCCGAGATGATCCGAAAAGATTGCGATTTCTTTTTTGCCAAGAAATTTCAGGCGAACAAAATGCATGATTTTTCTGTAAATTACTGCGCCAACACACATCCGAGGCATATTTTTGTATCACAGAAATAGCAAAGGACGTTCTGATTGTGGTCTTATTCTGAGAGACTTGAATTTAAAATGTGACTTAGTACGAATTTTGAAATTTATTATTTGTGTGCTGGATGCTGTGATGTCTTTGATCATTAGCAGCAACAATGCGTAATTCAGTGTTGGAAACCTTGAAGCTCGAGACAATGTGCAGGTCATATAATATGTATAATAATGTAACGCTCTCAGTAAAACAACAATTGTGGATATTTAGTCTAAACTAAACGATAACCAATGAAGTTGACTTCAAACAGCGTCTGAATAAACTGCATTTATTCTGCTTGCACTTACATCGCTACGTAAATAAAATAAAAGTAATTAATACTGATATCCTGCATGTCTGACGTTTACTAAGAAATGAATGTCGAATGGACCATTTTTCTATCTTTATCGTCGTTGTTCGATATATACTGCTCGAAAGTGGTTTTGATTCAGTTGTAAGTCAGATCTAGAAACAAAAAGTCAGACAGACAGATAGACGGTCGGACAGATAAGCAGGTAAGCCCATGGTTCGGATCCACAGGAAGCTGTGGGGACGAAAATAAGTTTAATTCGGGGTTAGGGAAGAGAGAAGCTGGATCGATCAATAAAATACATATATGTATACAGACCTACGAAACGTAACATGTGTTCTCATCTATGGACAACCACATCATGACAAGAAGACGGTTGTTTTTAGTTATTGATCAAAATCACCAATTAGATCAGTGCGCGTGTGTGTTGGCGCTCATAAATAAACTAACAAGGTTATGCACGAAAGAAATGACCGATCAGAGAGAGAGAGAGAGAGAGAGAGAGAGAGAGAGAGAGAGAGACAGAGACAGAGACAGAGAGAGAGAGACAGAGAGAGAGAGAGAGAGAGAGAGAGAGAGAGAGAGAGAGAGAGAGAGAGAGAGAGAGAGACTTGCATAGATATATATCCCATCTAATCAGATGTTACAAACCTTGATAACTTAATTGCAGCTCAAGCGTCCCTTAGAAAGCGACATCAATTCAATTGAATATCCTGGAGATTAAATAAAGGTATCGTATCATGGCTCGTGGTGCGGAAAACTTAGGTGCTTTTCAATTTGTTCTCTGTAAGGGTTGTGAGTAATCAAACCGCAAACGACCCAGAATACATCATTATGCAAAATGTATTCCTGTTACCGATACCGCGACGTCCTTTAACTTAGAATTAATTGGACAGTAGGACATAAATCATTTTCAAAAGGAGCGATAACTATGTGATGAAAGAAGATCACAATACGAATCAGGCTTTGAAGAAGATGTCAATTATTGCATGAAAATTGTCAATCCTTCTTAGATGTGTTTGATTTTAGGGACACCTTGCAGCCTTTCAGGTACACTTTATACACTTTATCTTTTAAGAGAGAGAGAAGGGGGGAGGGGAGTTGTCACAGTTAAATACACTGAGTGTATATAATTAATGATAAAGCTTTTCTAACCATTCAGACCTATTAAGAGTTCCCTCAGCATGAGTCCAAAAATAAAACCCATCTCTCACAGATTTCCACGATGGTAGTTGGAAACGGTTCAAATAACTTAATCCTTCATAAGTATGTATGCATGTATGTATTTATTTATGTATCGATATATGTATGTATTTAAGTTTAACGGCACGTCAGCACAATGCTGTTTATATGTTGCCAATAAGAATAAAGTACTAAAAATGTAAATATAAAGAATTGTATATATAAAAAAATTGTACGAAGATAATCCCTTCCAAAATAAACATAAACATGCAGTACTACAAGATAAAATATAAAAGGGTACAGATTTTAAAGTTCTGTAAAGGATACACGAAATAAAACATAACCATATAGAATATATATATATATATATATATATATATATATATATATATATATATATATATATATATATATATATATACATATATATATATAAAGCTGAATGAAAACTTGAATAGTCTTAAAAAAGACAGTTTGTCAAACCAACTTCCAAGTAATGCAGTCTGTTTCTTCAGCCTTCTATGAGCCGTGGTGGTTCAGTGTCTAGTGTTCCTGACTCGCGACCGAAACGATTCGAATCCTGCCCTGACTTGGCCGAGTCGGCCGCCGCGATGTGTGTCTGGCCATGTCGCTTTACTCGTCGTCACACAGTTATAACTGTCGCCTGTTGATGTGCCGTGAAACACCAACAAATCAGTCAATCAATCAATTAAATCTTCCACCTTCTTTATCTTAAAAAGCACGGAATCTCCAATTCCCCCCCCCCCCTCTCTCTCTCTCTCTCTCTCTCTCTCTCTCTCTCTCTCTCTATATATATATATATATATATATATATATATATATATATATATATATATATATATATATATATATATATCTGACCATCTTGGGAGAGAAGACTTCCTAAAATTGTGTTGCTATAGCTGTATAACTGTGTCGGATGTGACTGGTAGTAACAATGTAAATTTGTTTTATACTGCAAATTACTTTTGTGTTCAAGTACAAATGATATGGATTGAACTTTATACAAAATAACCTGGGACAAAATCAACCAAATTCCTTTATTTTCCGTTGTCACCACCATCCCTTGAGCTGTTTTCTATCATAGCCTTCCGTTGTCAGCACCACCCTTTGAGCTGCTTTCTGTTATACCTTCCGTTGTCACAACCATCCATTGAGATGTTTTCTATCATACCTTTCCGTTGTCACCACCATCTCTTGAGCTGTTTTCTGCCATACCCTCCGTTGTCATAACCATCCCCTGAACTGTTTTCTATCATACTTTTCCGTTGTCATAACCATCCCTTGAGCTGTTTTCTATCACCTTTCCGTTGTCACCACCATCCACTGAGCTGTTTTCCATCATACCTTTCCTTTTGCCTTTCCGATATGTTCAATATGCAATCTTCCAGTTAGGTTATTAATTAGTTTCTACCCGTCACGTGATTTTGTTTTGTATAATAGAGACGAACTTGTAAGTTCTTGTGAACTTGTTTCCTATCCTATTTCAAACATACTACTTTTATGTCAATGCATATATTTAAACTAAGATGGTAAAATAATCACGCGATTAAAAATATAGGAAAATTGCGATATTATATAATGCTATTTTGAAATATGCCACATCGTAGTCTTTTATAAGTCTATTTTAGTATCGGCATTATTTCCGCCATTAACATGTAATGACTCAAGTGTTCAACTCGCAATGTGGAGCTCATGGCACAAATCTATCCCTGTCAATCAATTATGGCAATTCACTTTGACGGGCCTATTAAATAAAGCACAGACCTAAAGATATGTGAGAAGAACACAGTATTTATCAACAAAATTGCAAATATGTTATCAGCTAATCAGTGTGAGAAAAGTGTGGCAAAGTAGCGGTAACAAATAGCAAATACCATCTTCGCTAGCCAAGGTTCTGACATGTTAACACCATCTAGATATGGTTACCGTAACAGGAACTTTGGCAAGCGAAGATGAGTACACACATGATTTTCCCTCAGGACAACAACACCCATACAACAGCTAATTTCGCTTAAACTGAACATCAAGATAGTTGTGTAGATGACTATATGTAAATGTAGTATAGGAATGACCTTTTGGGATCAATGTTAGGTAAGGTCACGTGACTGGGTCATGCATCTTACTTATTATTGACGTCACGGTCGAACAAAGCTATTAATATAGCGTTCATAACTCCAGTATTGATCTAGTATGGCAAACAAAGCTTTTCATATAAATTATTTTAAAAAAATATCTCCACCATTTTGTCTTTTGCTACTGATATTACATAATCACGATAAATATTTGGATATCTACTGGCGAGTTTTCTCACGGATTGTATAAGTCCTAGTAGACGTTCCTTGTTCCTTCGAGGGCTTATTTTTAATTTTCGTTTCTAAGATACAAGCTTTGAGTACAATTCTACTAGTTCATTTTCTGTCAGTCAAGTTGGTGTGTTCAGAATATTTGATTACCGTCTATACTCGGGTATAAGACGGATCCAACTGCGAACTGCATAGACCCATATCTGCCGTCGCATAATGCGCCGGCAGATCTGGGTCTGTGCAGTTTGTTAGGAGTAATCAGTAGAACAAACAACATAGACCCTCATCTGCAGGCACATTATGCTACGGCAGATCAAGGTCTATGTTGTTTGCAGTTGGATTCGACTTGTACGCGAGTATAGACGGTAATGGTGATAATAATAAGCAAGGACTTGACCGTCACCAACATAATTTGGGTGCCACAAAAATGTATACAGACAAACTTGTGTGCTCCTTATAAACCCCAATTACAACAAAAACCTAAAAAAAAGACCTGATAGTATGCGTGCGATGGATGGCATTCCCGTTGTTTGATGGTTATAGCTCAACTTAATGCTTTAATGACGGGATTTACACAAATCGGAAATGTTTAAGGAGTTGTTTTTTTTTAATTGTATCGCTTCCAAACAACGCGTAAGGGAATTATATCTGAGTATATTGTTTGAAAAAATGAAACACAAAATGGAACTTTTATTTCCCAAATTTTGAAAGCATAAGAGGGAATTTTTAAATTGACCGTCCCTTTTACATCTAAATGAATCTTCCTTTATCACTTTATCATACAATATACTATACCATCATTGGGGATATCAAGGTATAACCGGATTCCTGTGAACTGATCTTGATCCGTGGACGACCACAGTAGTTGACGGCTCCAAAGAAAACACTTTCCAGATTTAGTACATGGACTATCGAAGCTAATACCTCGCTAAGGTTATAAAAACATATATATATATATATATATATATATATATATATATATATATATATATATATATATATATACATATATATATATATATATACATATACATACACACACATATATATATATATATATATATATATATATATATATACACACATATATATATACATATACATACACACACATATATATATATATATATATATATATATATATATATATATATATATATATATATATATATATAACAACAAATATTAACTCATCTGAAAGAAAACACGTGGTGTTTAGTGGAGAATGTTATTCAGAGTTCAACTGCCTTGTATAATAAAGTCTTTAGGCAAAAACCATGTTATTGGCGGGGGGGGGGGGGGGTTTTCCCTACCCCCCCCCCCCCCCCATGTTAGAAAACAAAAGTGTCGACTGTAAACTAATTAGAAAGTTTCTTTCTTCAATTAAAGAAATATTTCAACCTAAGAACAACTCCACACCATCCACCCCCATCGCTAAGCCCGCTCTCCCCCAACATAAAATAGTCCGTGCCTGATCAGCGTACTAGATATTATCAATATGAATGTCTGCATCTTGTACAGAAATAAGAATGTCGGTGTGTCTTCAATGATGTAATGCTATTTTCGAGCATGTACACGGAAGATTTTTCGGTATTTCAAGTACATCCTGAAATTTAAAACAAAAACGAAAGCGATACCTGTAAAAAAAAATTTAACTTGACGAAATATCAACTGCCAATGATACTTTATTGAATATACAACCTTAATATCAACAATATATACACGTACATATATACATACATGTACATACAGACAGACAGACACGGATTCATGCATGCATACATACATCAGTCCATACATATACACATTAAAGAAGTTTTATAATCCAAATATTGTATCCCTGCACGTGTACCTTGCAATTTATAAATTTCTTATTATCAATCTATAAATAGACTGCATCTTGAATTTATCTCTGGTATAAGGAGAGCAAGAGAGAAAATAAAAGAGTATAAACGCATATATACTAGGCAGCACATGCAGTCATGTCAACAGTGCATATATTTTGTCAATATATATGCAGGTATACCTAACGACGACAAGTATATTAGATGGTTGGGAGAAACAGATCAGCCAGAGGTCTTGGGTTAGAGCTATAATGGCAGAGATGTGATTTTCTCTGGGTCTTTAAAAAAAATTGAATTCAAAGATCCAAACCAAGGACAGCAGCATCAATAACAACGACAGTAATCCTTGGTTCTCATAAACATGTGTAGCCGCAGAGAGAGAGAGAGAGAGAGAGAGAGAGAGAGAGAGAGAGAGAGAGAGAGAGAGAGAGAGAGAGAGAGAGAGAGAAGGAGAGGTTCGAAAAGTGAACTGAAATGCTCTCTTCTCATTGTCAAATTAGTATTCACTGGCTCCGTTTACAAATGCCCCGTTTACAGGTTAAGATATACAATGTTTCCCTATTTGATCACCTGACATGGGACAAGACTGTTTAAAATTAATGATGTGTTGTGACGTATATTCTTTGCATGTGATAATTAGTGCTCTGTCACACAACTTAATACCGTCCGTACTCGTTTACAAGTCGGGTCCAACTGCAAGCAACATAGATCCTGATCTGCCGTTGCATAATGCGCCGGCAGATCAGAGCTATGCTGTTTGTTCTAATGATAACTCCTAACAGAGTGCATAGACTCAGATCTACCGGAACATTATGCAATAGCAGATCTGGGTCTATGCAGTTTGCAGTTGGATCTGATTATATGTAACCTTGTATGTAACATTATATGTAACCTTGTATGTAATATTATATGTAACCTTGTATGTAACATTATATGTAACCTTCTATGTAACATTGTTACTAACTCTTTTGAAATTGGTTTGGTACATAATAAACTTTTAAACATTCTACATTGCAGCTTTCAAACTTTTATAGCGAAGTCTGCGTAACAACTAAGTGTACTCCTTTGTTGTACTTACAGATGCCTTGATAGATGGACAGATAGATGAAGAAAATAATAGAAACTAGAAATATATCCATAAATGCTGAAAACGATTGTAAAATCATATATATATATATATATATATATATATATATATATATATATATATATATATATATATATATATATATATATATATATATAGTGAATAAACGTGAGAAAACACGGCAGAAGTAATGACGGCAATACTTTTTAGGTACCCTTTCTAGAGGTAGAACACTGGTGAATTTGTGAAATATTGATTGATTTTTTTTTTACGTCTTAATCAGATCAACAGAATCAAAACTGAAAGTTTCAAATGTGTATTACATCAGACACCAGCATTAATGTATGTGTGTGTGCATATATATATATATATATATATATATATATATATATATATATATATATATATTGATTTGGCGATTTGCCAGTGGGAAATATTCAACCATGAATCATGAATTTAAAAAGAGCTAACCTGAACAGTTGGGCTGTTAGTCATCGCTAAACTTGGTGATGATCAGACAATGCGAAGAAAAGAAAAAGAGCAATCTGATATTGTAGTCCTTTTTTTCAAATATATCCACAGACCCATCTTGGGTGGATGTCTGACATGCATCCATCATGGGTCGTGTTCTAATGATCTTAATAACAGTCAATCAAGTTGCACATTTCAGGAATCTGAAAATCAGTGGAATCATTCGGTATGTATTGCTACTAACAGTCAATATTCCTGTATACAAAATATTAAAGCCCAAAGTTGTTTGTAAGTGACTATCTGATTATTTAATAAGTGACTATCTGATTATTTAATAAGTGACTATCTGATTATTTAATAATTCTTTATAATATCGAAATTATTGCCTTTGTCAGAGAACAGATGATGATGGTTTCCTGTCAGATGTGCGTGTAACGCAAGTCTGTTGATGTCTGAATTTAATGAGAGACAGACAGACAGACAGAGACAGAGAGAGGAGTGACCTTCCGATATAATTGCATCATTCTTTCGACAAACTCCACCACCAGCTGAGAAAACGGCTCATTCAACACGTATATTCTATACACAGTTTTGAACATACATACATACATACATACATACATACATACATACATACATACATACATACATACATACATACATACATGCAGAGATACCTGTCTTAGCAGACAATTACATATAAAGAACAAATTTGATTAAAGGACAATTTGTGAAGTCCTTTTCTTCATTTCATTTAAACATTCAGTTTCATTATACAAGACACTTGACCACAATGGGCAACATGTTGCTGTCCATATAGTATACTTTATAAATACGTTTACCTGCATATACATAGATACATGCATGTACACATACATATTTACATATATGCATACACATACATACAAACATGCACACAAACATATATATTTACGTCCATTCATCCATCCAGCTATCCATACATAGATACATGCACACATAAATACATATTTACAAACATACATGCATATTTACATCCATCTATCCATACATATATACAGACATGCATTCATATTTACACACATACATGCATATTTATAGCCATCTATCCATACAGACAACAAGACATAGATACATGCACACATGCATATTTACACACATACATACATATTTACATCCATCTATCCATTCAGACATACAGACATGCATTCATATTTACACACATACATGCATATTTATAGCCATCTATCCATACAGACAACAAGACATAGATACATGCACACATGCATATTTACACACATACATGCATAATTTACATCCCTCTATCCCTCTATCCATCCATCCATCCATACATACATACATACATACATACATACATACATACATACATACATACATACATACATACATACATACATACATACATACATACATACATACATACATACACACATGTATACATATTTACACACATACATACATATTTACATTCATCATTCCATAAATGTATACAGACATACATACATGCACACATACATAAATATTTACACACATGCATACATATTTACACACATGCATACATTTCTACCCACATACATGCATATTTACATACAGACATAGATGCATGACTATGTGTGCACAAATATATACATCATGCAGCATGACACAAGTCACGTTATCTCCATCTGCTTTGCAAGACTGAATGTAAATATGTTCTTGGCTTATTACCTTTCAAATTTATTTTACCTGATTCAAAAACAAAGACACACCTTTTTCAATCTTTACAGTCTACCTAAGAAGATTTTAAATTTAAAAGCTTGTTTGCAGCACACAGCCACTTAAATCTTCACAGCAATTTTAATTTTAACTGCATGTAAACTTCCCTCTTTCTAAAGTAATCAATCTTCAGAGAAATTTCTCCCATTTCCTTCTTCCTTTAATCTGTCTGTTTTTGTCTTTGCGTGCAAAATGGCAAAGATGTTCCCCTGACAGCCGATTGGCAGCACACTCGCTTTGCGCCTCTGTGATCAGGGTTTCGATCCCATATGTTAACACGTGTAAGAGAAAATGGCCGCAAATCCAATGTCAATGATTCCCTACCCCAATCTCAGGGATTCTGTTATTTATTTTACCTATTTCAGGCGTATTTGATGCATGGTGTAAAATATCCAGACCGTTCTGTGTCCTTGATACATGGTGTATAACATCCATGCCGTCCGGTGTACTGGATACATGGTCATCATCCAGGCCGTTCGGTGTACTTGATACATGGTCATCATCCAGGCCGTTCGGTGTACTTGATACATGGTCATCATTCAGGCCGTTCGGTGTACTGGATACATGGTGTATAACATCCAGGCCGTCCGGTGTACTTGATACATGGTCATCATCCATGCCGTCCGGTGTACTTGATACATGGTCATCATCCAGGCTGTTCGGTGTACTTGATACATGGTGTATAACATCCAGGCCGTCCGGTGTACTTGATACATGGTGTATAACATCCAGGCCGTCCGGTGTACTTGATACATGGTCATCATCCAGGCCGTCCGGTGTACTTGATACATGGTCATCATCCAGGCCTTCCGGTGTACTTGATACATGGTGTATAACATCCATGCCGTCCGGTGTACTTGATACATGGTGTATAACATCCCGGCCGTCCGGTGTACTTGATACATGGTCATCATCCAGGCCGTTCGGTGTACTTGATACATGGTCATCATCCAGGCCGTTCGGTGTACTTGATACATGGTCATCATCCAGGCCGTATGGTATACTTGATACATGGTCATCATCCAGGCCGTTCGGTGTACTTGATACATAGTCATCATCCAGGCCGTGCGGTGTACTTGATACATGGTGTTATCATGCAGGCTGTCTTGTGTACTTGATACATGGTGTAAAATCTTGCTTTACAGTCAACGTACATATATGCATGTATCCATTCATCCTTCTATCAATTCTTCCATCTATCCATTCATCCATTTATCGTTTCGCCAAACTGAATATTAGTATTTGGCATAATCATGAATTAAATCTCTCTCTCTCTCTCTCTCTCTCTCTCTCTCTCTCTCTCTCTCTCTCTCTCTCTCTCTCTCTCTCTCTCTCCAAAGCACTTTTCGAGTTTTAGTGGACAAAAGGAAACACATCGCACTGAAAGACAGAAAGACAGGAGGAAAATAGACATATACACAATACTGATGAATAGAATTCACAAAAGTAAAACTATTCCATTCATCAAAATAAATGCAGACTGAATTCGACATTTTTTAGAGTTGTCCAGTAAATCAGAATTTAGAGAATGACAATAAAAGAATATCAGCAAATATCCTAGGGTTAGCACTATCTCTCTTCAATTCCGTGTTTGATTCCCGGCTCCGACGAGTGCCAGGGTTTGTAATCGCCCATCCAATATTGGGAATTTGTTCAACCTCAAAGACCACCTCAAGCTAATATCCGGGCTTTCTATAACAAGGTTTACAGTTGCTGGAACTGTTTGACCAAATTTGTGTAATAAATATTGAACAAACAGAATAAGTATTTGATTTTTGAAACTTGAAGGCTCCGCCATATTAAACTCAATGTTTGGTTTAGAAAGAAAGCACAGGGGGCAAGTGATGTGGGTTAGATAATCAATTTGAAGCAAGAATATTATTTTAATATTGAGCAAGCATATGATAACTTGAGTGTGGGATTATATTTCTTCTTGTCATTGTTGCGCTTAGTTTGATTTAAATAGTTTAGGAAATCCCTATATCGTGAAAAAGCAGTGCACCGATGGGATTATCCCTCGAAAGGAACATTTTACATAATGCATCTAGTTTTACTCTTGTCACATACATACGTTTTTGGTATGACGCAAGTAATGCAATGCTTCTTTTTTTTTTTTTTTTTTTTAGCGTGCCACAAAATCTAAGTACTTTCAACATTTTTCAGACATTGGCAGATATTTCACGACATTACTGTGACACTGATACCAAAGAGGCTATTAAACTGATGGATATTTATATTTATTTCAAGATGAGGTGTAAAATAGCACTTTCAGTTATCATGCTTGCGTGTATTTTACTGTGGACCATACTTGCGTGTATTTTAGTTTGGACCATGATTGCGTGTATTTTACTGTGGATCATGCTTGCGTGTATTTTATTGTGGACCATGCTTGCGTGTATTTTTACTGTGGACCATGCTTGCGTTTATTTTACTGTGGACCATGCTTGCGTGTATTTTACTGTGGATCATGCTTGCGTGTATTTTACTGTGGATCATGCTTGCGTGTATTTTTACTGTGGACCATGCTTGCGTGTATTTTACTGTGGACCATGCTTGCGTGTATTTTACTGTGGACCATGCTTGCGTGTATTTTACTGTGGATCATGCTTGCGTGTATTTTTACTGTGGATCTTGCTGGCTTGTAATTTACTGTGAACCATGCTTGCATGTATTTTTACAGCGGACCATTTCAGGAGTCTATAAATTCACTAAAGTACTGCACAAGATATGTTTTTCTCTTTGTCAATTTATGTGTCTAGGACAAATCTGCAAACTGAGGTACAGGCAGAATGTTAAAGATTTTTTAAAACTATTTTTAAATTTGAAATAACTTATATGAGGACACATAGTGAATTCAAATAATTGCGTGTGACCTATAATTGGACAGGTTAGTACAATTCCAAGTTGTTCCCCTTACACGTCTACAGAACGGTACATGTCTAACGTATCGCAATTACAGTTATCGTCAAAAATCCCCGATGCAGATTTCGTGAATTTAATTGCATCAAGAATCCAGATACAAAGGACTTTCTAAACTTTCCGAATGCAGCATTGATTTACAGCACATGATCTCTTATGTATGCCAGCATAGATTAGCCTTATCAGCATGTACAAAATATACGCATGTGACAATTTGATTCTGCACCGGTCTGCGATTGACACCGTTTTGGCCATCTGAAACTGATGTAAGACCAACATGTGACTAAAATTTAGTTCTGCACCGTTACGTAAGTCACTCGGCACCATCGCCGCTAAATAAGCACCTCTGCTATCTGACAATTAACTATCCAGTTTTGTATATTATCGCTACGCCAACCAGCCTGGCGGACACGTATGTATGTCAAGAGTGTAACAAAATAATTCCAAACACTTGGTTCATCTATGTTTTTATGTTATGATGACTTGTACGGTCAAGGTAATATATGCCTTGATTGTAATTTAAACTAAGTAAAAAATTCTTCCTGAAACTGCGTTGACATGTGTTTTTGTAAAACGTAAAATTGTCCATCCTCGTTGGAGCACTTCCGTTGTCAAATGTTCAGTTTCTGAGGTGCGTAGTTTTTTCCACGTTGTAGAAGCTCTTCAATTTCGGAGGTCAGTAAATCTTGCACGTAGTCCGCAATCCCATCATGCATGAATTGAAGTGATCGGTTTTGTAAAAACACCGGAGCTTATGAAGTTTGAATGTCAGTTTGTCACTTTGACCAGTCAGGTACCCTTTAACATATGGATTTCGGGAACATTGGCATTACCATGGCTGAAATACTTCCGAAATTAATATAGTCTGCGCTTGGACACGGAACTATGTAAAAGAACTAGTCTGTACATGTGTAGGAAATGTGGTAATTAGCATGGTTTATTATATAGTATGACTCGTTTTCGGTTGCATTACCAATGCATCACAATACAAGTAAATGCTATCAGACCACGAAACGATGGCGAAGTTCAAGGTCAAGTAGAATAGTTTATTGCGCAGATTTATCAAGGTATAAAAATAAATACCAAAGTCTAAATGGTTCGAATAATCAAAGCCTGACTCTGTCACAATATCTGAGCGCAGGTAGGCAATTAACACCCTTTCTCCAGGTGTTCGCACAGTGTTTGGTCGATATCGTCCATTTAAAAAAGAAATCGTAATAGGTTATAGGTCTTTGACAAAGATACAATCTAATTTATATTATTGCTGTTAATTGACCCAACTGATAAAGATATGGTTTTTCTTTTTTATATTATAATTATCGATTCAACTCCCCTAAATCAAAAGAAACGAGAATTATGCGTGTTCTTGCACAAATTCGATGTTAGTGATGGTGACAGTTTGCTACAGGCTATAGTGTTTGAAGGTGTAAATAGCCTGCCTACGCCTCGATATCAGGCAAATATTATTCTCACCATTTCGACTGATATATTAGTTAGCGTTGGAGCTACATTATTCACTACTTGTTTTGACAAAAGAGTTTATTCAGTGCACACCCACTTGTATATATGCACTGTAATAGACTCCTCGGTGTGACCCATGTGTCCTCGCCGTCGTTTTGTGACTGGTGACTGGATAGAAGTAAACAGCGTACTTTGGTACGTTTCTTGTGAGCCGTAAGTAGTCTAAAGACGGTCTTTATTACATAGCCAACCACGGATAATAATACATGGACAATACCTCAAGTTGTGCATATGTTAACGTCCAATTATCACTAGTTCTTTGTCCCCTTAACTATACCATCACACACGTGTACCTCTTTATACATGCAGATTGTTATCTGTTTTCTTAAATTATGTATCTTCTTTACAAAACATGCCAATCTTTGTTTACAAAAGTACAAATATTTTGTTATCTGAACTGTTTCCTTTGAATGTAAAAAACCTGTGTGCATTCATTCTCATACGAAGATGAGCGTACTAAAACACTGGAACCCAAATCAGACAGTATAGCCCCGATAAGAACGTGTTGCATTTTAAAGTAAATAATTGTAAAATTTATATTTTACGAGGGGAATGGGGGGGGGGGGGGAGAGAGAGAGAGAGCCTCCACACATAAGTATGAGCTTGAAACAACCGGAACGTTTCCTACAGTAAGTCTTCTTTACAGTTAGATGGTTAAAATAATGCCCTGGAAACGCTTAAAATGCAGAAGCTTGTTTGGGGCTTCCCACCCCCACCCCCATCACCAAATAAACCCCCAGAATTTTCTGGATACACCACTGTATTTTCTATCAGTCCTTATGTCTATCAGACTGCATTTCTGTTTCTATGTATATGTCTATCAGACTGCATTTCTGTGTCTATGTATATGTCTATCAGACTTCATTCCTGTGTCTGTGTAAGTGTTTCGTTTGATCATTGATGTTGCCATTCATTTTACAAACGTTTCCTTACAAAACAAAATAATGACACAGTTTACACTGTATCAGAAAGGAGGATAAATTGCTGGATGATTGGTTTTATAATGACCAGGACTTATGTGCAGACGTAGATCAGTATACGTACGTACGAACATACCTATGTATGCATACATGGATGATTATTGCTTTTGTCTGTACTAATGCATGTGTAAGAATACAGATGTACTAACAGTTCTGTTTATAGTGTTTCATTCAAAGGCTGAAAATGCTTTTAAGTGCTTTCGTTTAACTCCGGTAGTTCCTAATATGATACAAATAACCGATAAAGGAAAGAACGAACTAATGAACGAACGAAGTACTGCTTTCTGTAATGCCACGAGAGATCTAATTTATGTATTTAATGAAAACTTACGGTACTTGAAAATTGATTTATTTATGAATGAAGAAAAAATACAATAAATGTCCTTCGTTTTTCAATTCACTCTTTGATGAAACTTTCTTACACATACGGCCCTGTTCTACACAATTAGACCGCATCAAACAGGGACATAATAATACGATTTTATGTCATAAATTGCCCTTATTCAAAAGTAATACGATTTTATGTCACAAATTGCCCTTATTCAAAAGTAAACTCTTTAACCTCAAATTAGATGGCTATGTGCAAAATCAGGTCTACCTGGTGAATGAACGTAAATCAGCAAAGCTAGGATAAATCATGCAGTTTGGAGACCATTGGTGATACTTGTTTTCATCATGAATACCAGTCCATATGGAAACTCTTAGAGACCACTGACGAAACTTGTTTTCGTCATGAATACCAGTCCATATGGAAACTCTTGGAGACCATTGGTGATACTGGTTTGTATCATGAATATCAGTCCATATTAAAACTTTTGGAGACCATGGACAATACTTGTTTTCATCATGAATACCAGTCAATATGGAAACTCTTAGAGATCACTGGCGATACTTGTTTTCATCATGAATACCAGTCGATATGGAAACTTTTGGAGACCATTGACGATACTTGTTTTCGTCATGAATACCAGTCCATATGGAAATTTTTGGAGACCATTGACGATACTTGTTTTCATCATGAATACCAGTCATGAATACTATCATGAATGAATGTCATGAATACCATCATAAATACCAGTCGCGAATACCATCATGAATACCAGTCATGAATACCATCATGAATACCAGTCCATATGGAAACTCATCAGAAATCGAGGCTACGTATGTGCATGTACATGGTTTAGCAGCACGTCAGCACAATCCTCGCTATATAGTGCCGATAAATTGGGACTAGAAAGATGAAACATGAGAAAATTAATGTAACCCATTACCAGGTAAAATAAAAGAGATTGGCTCGTTCAACCAGACGCGAAAATGGGTAGGGTAGGGATAAAGATGGCGTCCTGCTGTCCGCAAATTTGTTTAAGTACATTAATTACGGCTAAACGGCAGCCAACTGTGTCTGCCACCTTTTTTCTGTTGAACCAGGTATAAACCTAAGTTAAAATTGGTCAGACCAATGACGTTACATGACCACAAACAACGTTACCAAAACGGTTGACCAATGTTTCAAGTGAAACGTGTTTCTGATCAGTGCACTGCCAAAATACAGCCCTGGCTGTCTGATTTTTAAGTAGAATATTCATTACACCCTAGTCTACTCCAGTCCACTCGAACAGTATACATACCCGGCTGTCTGATCTTTCAGTGGAATATTCATTAGAGCTTAGTCCACTTGAACAATATACAGCCCTGGCTGTCTGATCTTTCCGTGGAATATTCATTAAACCCTAGTACACTCCAGTCCACTCGAACAGTATACAGCTCTGGCTGTCTGATTTTTTAGTAGAATATTCATTATACCCTAGTTCACTCTAGTCCACCCGAACAGTAGGCATTACTGTGCATGTATCATGCATCTTGCGTGCTGGTGTAGATGAACTATATTGTTCATATCAAGCATGCACGGTGCATGCACATGCACACAACAATATTTTTCTCTGAAATAAACTACAGCCTAATAAATAGCATAATGAGAGTAGTCCGTAGACCAGTCAGTGACGCTTGGTAGGCCTTTTTTGAACAGTACAATCATTTTATATAAAATTGTACCAGACTTTGAGGTAATTTCGAGCTGAAAGGAAGCAGATTTTGAAGCATGTTTGTTATAAGTTTATGTTTGCAGCAAATTGAGACAAAATTATTGTATATTGCCTGCATATATTTTCGAAACTCTCCTAGGAGGAACACACACACACACACACACACACACACACACACACACACACAGATATATATATATATATATATATATATATATATATATATATATATATTGATCTTATTGAATGGGACTTAAATCGAATATTTTCTCAGAAATGTGAAGATTGGTGTGCTGCACATCTGCATATCAAGTGGTTGACTGGTGAGTTATGAAGTTGCTGTCGATGAAGAGTTCGAAAAGTATATCCGCAGTTATATTATCGACTCCCTCCACCCCCACCCCACGATAAGCCAATCGGAATTCAATATTATCTCATTTGAAGAGGTTATTTGCTCGAATATATTCCTATAACTTCAATGATCAATACTATTCGGAAACTGCGCTGATTTTCCTTCTTAGTTCTTTTGTTGTTGTTGAGAAATTCGTCTCATGAAAAGCATTAAGATATTTCACACCTTTTTCTGAACTTTATTTTTTTTTTAAATCGGAAATTAATGAGTTTTGAATTTGAATATAAGACTATGGATAGGTTCGAGTACACCGAATATAAATAACCTACCGGAAACAAGGCTTTGACCCTAGTAGTAAAATTATGGATTAGTAAACTAATATTCAGACTGTAATGCTCTTGTACTAAGAAGGTCGCAAAAATATGAGGTGAGCATAAATTAGTCATTTTTGTAATAGACAAATTGACGGGTGTCATAAGTATATAAGAAAGAGTCTCGTTGTGTTGAATTGCTATCAATTTATTCATAGATGGGATCAGAAATTTTGGAGCATTTTAGATTACATTTTGATTACAGCAAAATACGTCCAAGGACAATATGTGCATTGTACCTTTGTCATCTAATCGTTTTAAGTACAAATGAGCAATTAAATATATAAAATAATCTCTAAATCTAAAGATAAATTCATCAGATGTAAAAAAAATATTATGTCTCCTCTTGAAACCTGAGGTAGTTTATGACATACAGTGGTCTCTGTAGTGAGAGTCCATGCTTCCTGTACCTCCAATTTGTGATCCTAGAAACCCAGTTTTCAAACTTTGGGCTGCAGTGTTCTATATTCAGGTACAGTATTCACGAACCTCCACAACTCTAGTGCTCATTCAAACTCCACAACTCTAGTGCTCATTCAAACTCAAATTTATCTTTATTTATTGTAAGCTATTAAACTACGATGTTGAGTGCGCACTCAAGTTGACGAGTTTCTTGAATACGGCATCTGGACCCTCTGGTTATAAAGAAATATGGGCGTGGAGTTATATGTTCAATAATCTACAGAGATCTCTAATATAGCGTATTTCTTCTGTCATCTTCTGTCTGATCTCGAGAAAGACCATTTTCGATAAACACATGCAGATTTCAAAACAAGAAGTCATTGTAAAAGTCAGGTTTTATTGTTTCAAATGGACATAAAAATATCATTTCATTTTATCTATCAGAGCTTTACACAATCTTTGATCAGAATGTGTTGTATAAGACATAATTAATTCGATTCTTGTTGGATTTTTTTGAAAGCGTGCCTTATATCCGTATTACAAAACAGGGAGGTGCCGTTACATTTCATTCGGGTAAGATATGAATATTAACACATTCAGCAATAATTTAAATCAAATGATAATGAGGGCAAGTTAGTTGCCTAATACAGGTCTTCTGGGTAAAGAAAAATCAGAAGTACCGATAAACCACCGACTACCCGCAGGACATATTGCGTCTCATTTTTCCCTGTCGCAGAAAAGTTTGGGACATTCCAAAAGCACACATGACGTGCTAACGGAAATTGAAACTCTGGGAATTCAAAGCGTATTCGTTCCTCCGCAAGCAAAATTATTTTTTACTATATTGCTTGGATTGTACATCATTTCTAGATCTTATTAACATTACGTATTGCTCTCATGGCGGAAGTATCTTGTAAATCGACCGTAGTAAAAGCAATCCTGAATACTGAAGGCGGTGAAACCTTTCTGTCTTAGAACTGTGTGTAAGAATACTGAACGCGGTGAAACCTTTCTGTCTTAGAACTGTGTGTAAGAATACTGAACGCGGTGAAACCTTTCTGTCTTAGAACTGTGTGTAAGAATACTGAATGCGGTGAAACCTTTCTGTCTTAGAACTGTGTGTAAGAATACTGAATGCGGTGAAACCTTTCTGTCTTAGAACTGTGTGTAAGAATACTGAACGCGGTGAAACCTTTCTGTCTTAGAAATCTGTGTAAGAATACTGAACGCGGTGAAACTTTTATGTCTTAGAACAGTGTGTAAGAATACTGAACGCGGTGAAACCTTTCTGTCTTAGAACAGTGTGTAAGAATACTGAACGCGGTGAAACCTTTCTGTCTTAGAACTGTGTGTAATCTGTTTCCATTGCACCCATTGATCGATCAGTAAAAAATATTGTTTTGCGGATGTGTTGGACAATACATTATCGAGTTTTAGGACGGGTTAGCAACGAGTTTGGGAAATTAGCATTTGCCTAATTGAACTAACCTTTGGAAAAAGTTATTATGTTTTTGTTCATCGTAGACTTGCAGCGTATTTTACTACTAAACGATCATAAGACGAGATAATAAGAAATAAATATGATACAACATTGAGATCTATGTAGCTGTCCATATCTGCTGGGCATTTAGGATAAGGTCATTCAAACGAAGACAGACTTACACTAAATGAAGTTTTAGAGTTAAATCACCATGGTAATGGTGGAAACATAGACAGGTTTAAAACTATATACAACACCTAAATTATTATTTGGACAATTATATTGAAACCAGTTTTAATTTCTGAACTTGCTAATTTGCAGAATTAACACAAAATATTCTGCTGAAAACATCAAGGCCCGTCTGCATGAAGAAAAACAAAAGAACAAAATAAACTTTATAGTCTAGATACCATGAAATCTTGGAGGGAAAAGAATTATCAAACGTTAGTCATATTTCTGTCTCATTATCTTGTGTTATTTTCATTAAAATGCTAAAATCCGTTGCGGGTCTATAATGAAGGAAAGTATACTTATTGGCAATGATTACCAGATGTGGGTTTTGTTTTGAGAGAAAGACTTTATTTCCTCTTTTCATTCAAAGATCGTGTTTGAATTAGGATTAATTAACACGAAACATGGGTTCGTTGAGACACGAAACTGCAAGGTATTCTATAGGGCAGCTGTACGATTCATAAAATGATCCTTTATTATTACGCAATCGCCTTTCATCGTTGTAATACATTCATTATTATGCAATCGCCTTTCATCGTTGTAATACATTCATTATTACGCAATCGCCTTTCATCGTTGTAATACATTCATTATTAAGCAATCGCCTTTCATCGTTGTAATACATTCATTATTACGCAATCGCCTTTCATCGTTGTAATATATTCATTATTACGCAATCACCTTTCATCGTTGTAATACATTGTAATTTTGCTTACAAGTCTATTCTCTAGGAAATAGCGACGACGCGCAAATTGAAGAACTTAGATAAAAGACAGTTCTCTGGAAATAACGTTTTCAAATGGGCATTAGAGTGAATAAGTTGGTGTTATTTATCACTGTGCCAAATTAAAAACAGTATGCATATTAATATTGTTATTATTATTATTATTATTATTAATATTATATCAACAAGTACATCCTTTAGGGATAAGCTATGTATCACCTTAATAAAGATTAGAGACTGAAAGGACTTATTCCCCTGGATACGCTTCAAAACAGAAGTTTCTAGTTTCTTTGTAAAATCCTGATTTCTTTTAAAATCTCAATACATGTTTTTAAAAATATTTAAAAAAAACCCCACAATTTTCATCATTTTCTAATTGTCTAATGCTTAGATTGCACATTTAAGCTTCGAAAAAAACAACAACAAACAAACGACCACCCCCCCCCCCCCCGTTTTATTAACCCCTTAATGTACTAACCCAGGGATTCTTCCTCATTTGTAGCAGATCCCTTTAGTGCAGTGTCTTTTTCTACATATAACAGTATTTTAAATTGTTTTAAATTCATAATATTTGAAAAATAGGCTTCCATGATAGTTGACTATTTTGTTCATGCAAATAGAACGGAAATCAGGTTGAACTTTGTCATTAAGAAGTGCTGCTTTGTGGGTCAATAATTCCACACTTATGAGGAAATATAATAGTGTCAATATTCTTGACCTACCTCTAGGTCATTTAAACATCAGACTCTGACCCTCACGATTTCTATGACCCATCAGACTCTGACCCTCACGATTTCTATGACCCATCAGACTCTGACCCTCACGATTTCTATGACCCATCAGACTCTGACCCTCACGATTTCTATGACCCATCAGACTCTGACCCTCACGATTTCTATGACCCATCAGACTCTGACCCTCACGATTTCTATGACCCATCAGACTCTGACCCTCACGATTTCTATGACCCATCAGACTCTGACCCTCACGATTTCTATGACCCATCAGACTCTGACCCTCACGATTTCTATGACCCATCAGACTCTGACCCTCACGATTTCTATGACCCATCAGACTCTGACCCTCACGATTTCTATGACCCATCAGACTCTGACCCTCACGATTTCTATGACCCATCAGACTCTGACCCTCACGATTTCTATGACCACTAAATGACCATCAATTGCGGAGTAAACGTCTCTAGTTTCTTTGTCAAATCCTGATTTCTCCTAAAATCTCAAAAAATGTTTTTAAAAATATTTTTTTAAAAACACAATTTTCATCATTTTCTAATTATCTAATGCTTAGATTGCACATTTTAGCTTCTAAAAAATCTTTATGGTGTTCGGCACTGAACTGCTTTAGACAGCTTTACCTGGGAACTGTCGATCATACCTGGATTCTGCATTTCATTGATCAGAGTCAATACTCGGCTAACAACAGGATGGCCTATCAGGTTACAGTAATCAATATATTGTTGTTGTTGTTGTTGTAGTGGGTTTAACGCCATTTTTCAGCACATGATAGGCTATACATGGCGGCCAGTTTGATCTGGTGGAAGAAAACCCCGGGAAGAACCACCGGCACACGGGAAGCTAGTGGCAAGCTTTCTCACATATCCACATTGGCCGAGCCTGAGACTCGAACCCACGCAGACAGAGGTGAGATGGCAGTGATCGGAAAAGGCGAGCGCCTTAGACCACTCGGCCCCCCAGGGCCCCCTAATATATTGAGAAGAGTTGTTAAAAGAAGCTAAGATTCTAGACAAGACCAACGCCCTTCCTTACTGAATACCTTTCTTCTAGGGTGGCCACTGGTCCGGGTTTATACCGAACAGTCAGTTTTCAGCTGGTCAGTCCCCTTCATAACATGATCGTTTTTGCGTGTGTTCAAAGGAGTGTCCGGTATTCTTGAGTTCCGTCAGTGGCCACCCTACTTTTTTGTGTGGCGTATTTTATATTCAGTAATTGGTAGGAAACTGCACTACTATTCTATGTGGCGTATTTTATATTCAGTAATTGGTAGGAAACTGAACTACTTCTATAAACACAACAATTATTCATTTGAACAACACTTTGAATGGTGCGGACCTCAGAGAAAGCAAGCACGGACCTTAAAGAAATGACTGTCTGTTGAATTACCGATATGGTGCTAAACATATATTCACAATATCAAATTGACTTACCCTTTTTTACTAGCCAGTTTGGTCCATGTTAGATTTCAAAAGTAGAAGTCACTCTTCCACTCCTGTTTTTGGAATTGAACAACTGTAGGGCTTATTTCCAAGTCGGTACTTTATGGTGTTCGGCACTGAACTGCTTTAGACAACTTTACCTGGGAACTGTCGATCATACCTGGATTTTAAACTCCATTCAGAGCAAACATAGGTAAGACGGGGTTGAATAGCGGCTTTGATGCGTGAAGACAGCCGGTTCAGACTATTCAGACTACAATAAAAAACGTTCCACACGAGCCTAGAAACCTGGGTAGGCTAGCTGTTATCAGTAGATAAAACTGTCACACACTGTGCAATACTTATTGAATATAAATGGAAATCAAAATATTAAGTTTAGCTCTTATGTTTAGATCAATTAAACACAAATGGTTGGGAGTCTGGTAAACTTTTCTGCGTCTGTAGAAAACATTATATGTACCTATTGACTTTTTTACCCACCACACGTCTATTAATGTTAGACAAGTCGGGGTTTTATCAAAGAGATGGTAGTGATTACATACAAACCTGTTGTTCAAGCTGTTACTCCTTTGAAGGAAAACAAAGAACGATGTATACGGATTATTAGTATGTACTTATTGTATGACAGATACACGACAAAACATTAAACAAAGACCCACTGTAGAGTTTACATACTTGGTAATGTGACAAGAAAGACTACATCATTTTAACTAGTTGATTACTTAATTTGATGACGTAATCATACTTTCTAGATCATTGATGTATAGGCCTTTTTGAATGCTTACTTCTGGAACATGCAATAAGTTATTCACAAAACGTGAAACGCAAGCAGAGATGATCTCACTTTTGTAAATATTATGAACAGTTAATAGCAGAGTGACTACATGGATTAGACCATTTATTTTCATGGGTGCGGGAAGAGGAAGCTGCATGGATATTTTGTAAGGGCTGGAACTTTTTTCTTGTTCTCAAGTAAGGATTTTTTTTCGCCAAATAATAGTGGGCATATCAAATGAGGGTTGGGAGAGCAGGTCAGAATATTTGTACAGATTTTTTTCTGCTTAAACTCCGTCCCCCCCCCCCCCAAAAAAAAATCAAATGGTTGTCATACTCTTCGACATACTGCATCATAATGCGAGGATGAATAATGGCTATACTTTTAACTGCCTACAGGAAGAAATAATTCATAATCTTTAGGTGATTTTCTCCTTAATTACCCCATTTTTAATCGATTTTCAAAGTACAGATCTTTTTTCAGGAAGAATATGAAAGAAATTTCACTTGTTTTAATTTATAAAATACTCGGTAACTGAAGCCCTGACGTACATTTCGGAACCGGGCTGCCTCGAAGGTAAGTTTCGGCAATATGGCGGCGGTTCCCCAACCTTGAAGAAATGACTGGCTATCGAAAACCGAAATTCAAACATCTCTTTAAGCAATACATACTATAGTCGTTATCATTATTGACCATATTTATATTCTGACAATTAATCTATGTTAAATGCCCCCGAGGTATTGCTGGATATTTGCATTAAATTTTCATTTGTATTTCCTTATTAGGGCTTTAATGATTGAACTAGATAACGTCACAGCGCTATCGCACTGGACGGCAAAATCTATGGAAACAATGATCAAATTTTCACACGTTTTATCGTGTTGTCAAATAAAAATGATTTATCATTATTTCAACCTATTGGAAAAAGGGAAAATTTCATTGATTTTGATAAATTTAACCAATAATAACTCTTGACCACAATAAGCTTATGTAATCCTGCCACCCAAGGTATGATCCGAATGACGAATCACATGACCATTTTTTGTAGAACTGAAAGGGCTCATACAGGACGCATCAGATTTGTATTCTAACTACGCCTGCGTGGAGAGTATCCCTCTGTATAACAAATAGAAGGGCAGCTAAAAAACACAATTGGAAGATAAGCGAAAGGGAAATTCTGCATGTAGCAGTGAGACTGTTAATGGTTTCTCTGTATTTATTATTTAAATATTTACATGAAGTGACATTTTTATTTTTATTAGCTTTTCTATATACAAACTGCTGCTTCATAAACAGTATGTTCGCACACATATGCGATTGTAATTTATAATAGAGTGCAATATTAAATTAATAGCAGTAAAAATACAATGCGAAATAGACTGTTAAAAACTTGAAAAGCAAAGTCAAGTTTTCACTCCCATGGTCGTCATCATAAGCACACTAACTCCCGAGTACGCCTTTTATTTTTGTCGTGTTCTCAGCGTTGGTGCTCAGTGTTTGTTCTCAGTGTTTGTTCTCAGAGTTTAAGCCGATAAAGGATGATGTACTCAGAGTGCATGGTTAATGTGTGAAAATACTGTAACTTGTTAGCATTCTAAATGTGCAACAGTTGTATTGTATTTTGCTGCATATATTTTCTTTGATAATTTCTGAAATCCACAAATCAATAGTTTTACTATTGTAGTAGGTGAAAACATTTGGCTTACTCAGACTTTATCCACAATTCTGGGTAACGTTACAGCCTAAATCATTTTTGAATTTTTGGAGCTAGAGCTCATAAAATGAGGTAAATACACAATTAAAAGCTTGTCATGGCACGATTTTTACTCATGAAATAAATCAGTAAATAAATAAAGCAATGACGTTTCAGGATTGGATTTGTCATTAAAGATAAAGGAACTGTAAGGAAATGTTAGAGTAAATCACCTGTCAGAATGACAATATCGAATTCTGACTTGTCTATAAAAAGAATGACAATATCGAATTCTGACTTGTCTATAAAAAGAATGACAATATCGAATTCTGACTTGTCTATAAAAAGAATAACAATATCGAATTCTGACTTGTCTATAAAAAGAATGACAATATCGAATTCTGACTTGTCTATAAATGAATGACAATATTGAATTCTGACTTGTCTATAAAAAGAATGACGTCAGTGAAACATTACGATTTATTTATTTCCGACTCTATCACCGAACAGATGTATGAAGTTAAGAGAAAATACATATTTTAATTTGCGCGGTGTTGTAACGGGAAAAAAAGAGAGAAATTTATAGTCTGCTTAGCAATACAAATATGCATGATAAATATAGGATATAGATAGTACAGTACAACACTCATCCCTTTACCTGGAAATCAGAATGATTTAAATACAAGTTGAACAAACTTACTTAATTTAAGTAGTATTTAACACTACAAGGATTTAGCAACTCCCCTAAATTGATCATGTAACGAATACAAATTTAGTTATTTATGTTAACTGTAATCCTACAAGCTTCGTATAAGATTGCATGGTAGTTTAGAAGGTGTACCAGTCTAGAGTTTGAATCTAAAATAAGAAATATGTTCCCTCCTGGCTCGGGAATATAGACTAGGCTCGATGCGCCCTCCTGCATGTCACTAGAGCCGACAATTGAATGCAGGAGCCGAGGGGGCTCAGTGATTACCATTCTGGACTCGTGACCTACTTGTGCTGATATGCCGTAAAACACCAAAACCAAAATAAATTGTGTCCGAGTAATTTACATGCTTTTATCTGTTTTGTTTGTTTTTGTTGGTTTTAACGGCACTTTTAACACATTATTGGCTATATCATGCCAAGGAAATGGGAGCTATGTGCCTTTGCCAAGGACAAACCGAGCAGCCTCCCATGGATGGCATGGGCGCCTATCGAACCCGCGACCCTTGGATTACGAGTTCAACGCTTTACCAACTGAGCTACCTCGGCTATCCAACATGCAGTAGACTGAAAACTCTTTCATGTTCCCGTATTTACGAAGCACCTCAACTAGAGTCCATTGGCAGTGATACACCATAGCGGCAGACCTGACCTGGTCACCAGGTCTTCCACGCTAACCAATGAGCCAGTCGAAAATAAAATTAAAAATGTTTCTAAACTTGGACCTACATATGGCCGTCGACCTGTACCAACCGATATAGACGAAGACAGATTAGATCAACAAACACAACCTCTCAGTCAGACGCAAACATGACCTCTCCAAGATATCTCAGTCGAATGCAAATCAATTTACCAAATGGACTATTCTCAGTCGAATGCAAATCAATTTACTAAATGGGCTATTCTCAGAGAAATTGAACTTATACAAGTCAAATGACATATTCTTAAAATGTAGACTTTTCTAATTCATATAAGTCATCTGTAAATTATTCGATTCGCATCTCAAAAACTTCAAAGGTCAAATACACTTTTATGTCCACGAACAAGACTTAAAAAGCATAACAAGTCTTCTTTGCATGTGGAAAGCCATTCAACGTTAGCTCTATGTTTGAGTAAACAGTCTGTCAGTCCTATTTAGAAGACTTTACCTTTATCTAATTTATCTTTGTCGATTTATCTACCGTGTTTCTCAATCTAGAGGACCATCTTTCGTTTGAAATTTCGAGTTGCATATTGAAAAGCGAAAACAATTTCTCCCATGTCTTTAATGTCAGGTCTTGGGAGTTCTCCTTGTGCATTTTCTAATGTTATCAAGGATATCCCAAATGTTAAGTTTCCGTCTTGACTGGTACAGAACACGTTTAGTAAAGTGCAGGTCGACTTTGTTTCGGATTTGTACGACAACTCGTGTTGAGTTGTCCACAGTATTTATACTCGGTAAATACTCAGGAGGAACAGTGTTAGTCACGTGACCCCTGAAAAGAATAATCGATATTTTCTAGTGGCGCAAAAGGTTTTAAAGTGGTGTTTGTAATTTACCAGGTTGCAGAATAATGCACTGAAAACAAATCAGGCTAAACAAATACTCCATCATTGGAGCTTCATATTTTTAGAGCTACATGGACGGAAGTGTGGAATTACCCAGACACCAAAAGGGGTCGAAGTTCCAACTCCCTTCCCTAAGTTCATCTTCGCTCGTATTGTCATTTGGGACCGACCATATAATTTTCGGGGGCGGGGGGCTCGGATTTTATTTAGAGCCGGGACATGTTTTCCTTTTACCTCAAGATAATTTACTGTTTTCAACTAATATAAGGGATATAATAGGTTTACCGCTTGGTTCCGGTTAATGTATACTTTTCAGTCAAATACAAAGAGAGTTAGTCATTTTAAGTGTTACAGATCATCTCTTCTCAATATCGATTTCTGTCAGAAACAAAAACCTGGTTCTGGATTTGCTCCTGAGGTTATTCAATAAATAGAACTAAGTCAATTTAAACAGGGATCATAAATCTAAAACCCCGTTTTAAAGTTGAAACCCCGTTTTAAAGTTAATTCCCCGTTTTAAAGATGAAACCCGTTTCAATACATAAACTTTAAGATTCATTTGTATGATAAGACTGTATTCATTGTTTCTTGCCAAAGACATAAGATGGAATTTTCAAGAGAAGTCCTTACACCGATAGCTGACACATATGAGTTACTTAGTATATCATCCAATGATAATTGCCTGAGGGATATTCCACCTGAAACGAGAAATTAATGTCTCTCAGGTAAGAAAATAATTATTATGACAAACATTCTTCAATATACAAGCTATTTAAAAAAATATTTACAGGCATGTCAATTGTTTTACAGGCTTGGTCTAGGAAAACTCAATAATAAAATAATAATATTCCCTAGGATCCAAGTACGTAATGTATGTTTAACGTACATATACATCTATCGATGCGTCAAGTACGTATTGTATGCTTTACGCACATATACATCTATGCATATAGTTTGCATATAGTTTGCAGCGACTTATATGGTTTCCTCCACACAAAAGAGGCATAGAGCAGTGATGAGTCTATAGATTTCGTCATATGTATTTAGAAATCGAAAGTTGTTGACTTTTCAATAGTATGGTGTTACCATAGGCTTACTTATACAACTATGAGCCCTTTGCAAGAGAGGCCTTACAGAGAGAAGGTAAATTTATGCAACACGAATAGAGTTGCCTCCCATCCATATGTTATTTGGGGTAGACATAGTCGTCAATGCAGTTGCTCAGGTTCAGATGCAGAAATTCATTTCCTCTTCTTCTTCTTTTTCCTCTTCTTCTTGTTCATCTTGTGTGGCAATTCGATTATTGAAAAGTCGCTGATTACCCGCAATTTTCACTTCAGAGTATGCATGCAGCAATGATATAAGACAAGAGTTTATGCCTGAAAATTCAGACACTAAATGAAAGTTGGTTCGAGTCTAATATAGTTTTTGTTGTTTTTGTTCTTCTTCTTCTTTGCAACCCGTGCGTGCGAAGGTATATCCTGGCGTCCTTAAAATCACATATTTAAGGTGTTCCCCGCAGGTGCCGCACAGAATCCAATTCATAATCACTGACAATTGTGTCAGATTACTGGTGCTCGTGAGATCGCAGATAACTAGCATCCTCCATCTTAGCGTAAGTACTGAATCTCCGTACTTTTTTCCCATGATGCATCGTTCTCATTATTCTGGTTCTCTGCACTGGATTCTCCCCGCTACACGCTTCCTTCTACGCACCACACTACACGATTAACTAATGGGGAGGCACAGATTTTACGAGTTACCGGCCTATGATATTGGCTTGCGAGTTTAGGCCGGGTACCAACGAACTCTACATACTCCTTTCTTCTGAACGAATCAGTATGTTAAATATAATTGTTTTCGAATCAGATAGCACTGATGATAGCAATACACTGATGATAGCAATACACTGATGATATCAATACTTTGGGTATCGGAAAGTGGATGTGTGTAATAACATGGGTTTTGGGAAGTGGGTGGGTGTAATAATATGGGTATTGGGAAGTGTGTGTGGGTGTATGAGATAACATGGGTATTGTGAAGTGTGTGTGTGTGTGTGTATGTGTGTGAGATAACATGGATATTGGGAACTCTGTGTGTGTGTGTGTGTGATAACATGGGTATAGGGAACTCTGTGTGTGTGTGTGTGTGTGTGTGTGTGTGTGTGTGTGTGTGTGTGTGTTTGATAACATGGGTATCGGGAAGTGGGTGTGTGAGTCGAAAACGTATCGTACCTATATTTTGCGTCTTATTTCTCAAAGTTTCTGCGCATACAAGTGAAGTCATCGTCATCAGAGTTGATAAAAACATTGCGAAAACACAGAACACCTGTGTTAGTATGAGTACTGGCCAGATTATAATCTCATTTTGCAGTCGCCCCGTGTACTTAAAACAGCCAATACATTTTCATATGTTCAAGTTCTTGTAATCTCTTAATTCGATTGATTGCAAGTCCAAGCAGTATGTGCTAATTTTTGTTGAATGCACGCGTGTTTCCGTTATTGTCAGTTCAAAACGTTGATAAGTAATTGCCTTTGGATCAATGAATATAAAATCCATGTACGTGCATATGAACCTGGGTAAGTAGGTATACACAAATAGGTATTATAGATATACACAGAAGAAGTTACATGTAGATAGATAGATAGATAGATAGATAGATAGATAGATAGATAGATAGATAGATAGATAGATAGATAGATAGATAGATAGATAGATAGATAGATAGATAGATAGATAGATAGATAGATAGATAGATAGATAGATAGATAGATCTTTCAACTTTTTGCAGTGAAATTACAATAAAACAGCAGTAAAAATAAAGCAAACACATACTGTACTTCACATATAAACGCTTCCGGCATTTCGCAGGGGGCGTCATTCCAAAGGTAGTTATGGCCGCTGTTCAACCCCAGACAGTTTTCCGCCCCCTGGTGGTTCGGTTCCCCGGGCCCCCATTTGGTATACTCTACAGTTTTGTCCTTTTTTATCCAAACCCAAGTCCCCTCCTGAGCAAGGTCATTTGCCCCGAGCCAAAAATTATTCGCAGTGGGCGTAACTAAAAGCGAAGTAGACAAGTTTACCAGGCTAATAAAATATAAATTATAGCAGGGTAACAAAAAGAAAGAAATTGGGGTGGGGGTGGGAATGTTTTTGTAAACTGAAGAAAACGTATTCTCTCTCTCTCTCTCTCACTCAAAATTATATCAATACGCCATTAGCGTGTGCATATGTCATTAACGTGTGCATATGTCATTAACGTGTGCATATGTCATTAACGTGTGCATATCGAAATGATGCATAAATAATACACACACATCTGTCTGTTTATGCATGGATAGATAGATAGATCGATGGTTAGATAGCTAGATGGATAGAAAGATAGATCGATATACAAGAGGCGTCGGAACCACTTCGTAAGTGGGGTGTCACTTTCATTTGCAAAATGAACTTTCGAAATTCTGTTTAGTGGTCATATATGTATTTCACATAAATACAGTCAATTTTTTTTTACTGTATTAGTAAATGGGAGCTAAGTGCCTTTCCCAAAGACACACCGAGACAACCAATCTGGGCTCATTTCATTGGTCTGGATGAGTGAAAAATTTAAAAAACTGTACAGATAATCAGCTTTTTACGATGGTGGTGTGTCTGTTGTTACCCAGGTATTTCCGGTTTCGACGCCATTGACTAGTCATTACATTTTCATAATTGTAACAAGATTTCCCTTGACATGTTATGATTAATATATGTACATGTATAATAATGTGTAATATTGTGATAATTTAGGATAGCTGAAGCCTATAATCCGGATAATACCTACCGAATTTCGATCTGAGGACGTTTTCTATGTAGGTTTGTTCCGCAGCATCCTCAATCATAGCTAGTGAACCCAGGCCTGTGCCGTATAAGGAACAAAATGCCTGTAGTTATAAAGGAGAAATAATACAAATAATAATATGATACGAAACTTTACATGATACAAATTTTTATATGATACGAAACTTTACCTGATATTTTACAAAGAAGTTAAATGATATCATGGTACAAAAATGCGGTTTTTTGTGTAATTGATCTCTGCATCTTATTTGTTCATATTGTAACAAACATTGGATATATGATATTTGTATTTACGTCTCCGTTTATAGTTTTGTTAGATTTTAGTGATTACTTCTTTCATTGTGGCGAATCGGTTTTGAAAAGGTATTTATCAAACCGATTAATTGGCCTTTTGTTAGGTACAGGTGTCATAATTATTTACAGGTGTCATTATTACTGAACCATATTCAGGAGATTGTATAGTAGCATGGATAAAGTTTAGTAAAATAAACACTCTCTAATTTCTTAATATAATAAATTATTGGGAAATTCCCATGTATAAGTGTTTAGTAATTTGAGATATTGATAAGTATATGTATTAGGTGTTTGGGTCATGTTGGATAGTACGTGGCATGAAATACCGATCTACGACTTAGAAATGTGTATTGATAAATCACATGAATGTGAAGCAAGAAAAAACATACAATTGTGAAAATGTGTAGTCATTTGTTTGATTAGCGAAAATTTATTTGTTGTATCATTGAGTTTAAAAGCCCTTCAACTGACAACGAAGGTTGTCTTGCGGTCCTTGGAAATAGGGGATTTGACCTCAAAGCAAACTCATTCAGTTGATTCGGCATTGTTTTTGATCACTCGGTCTGGTGGTGATCTTATACTAGGTGCTTTTAGACCCCTGTTACAATATATACTACTGTATTTAAAGACTAAATCGAAAGAAACAGTATCTTCAAGCTACAAGCTAAGACATGTTGAACAGAAAACAAGTTAAAAATCCCGTCCTTGAATCCTCTAATAATATTCGCTTCTGGAAATTCATCTCCGTGCCGTCCGTAGGTGCGTCCGTTCGTGCGAAAGTGCGCTCTCACATCATATTCCTTGTAAACGCAAAATCATTTTTACCGTTCACTATCCAGCTCGTCAAACTTGACAGATGACTTCCTTATGAGGTGTAAATCTGGCGTAAGGTTTCCAAAACTTTTTCTGCCCCAGGAACCTTAGGGTTGGGTTAAAGGTAAAAAATAGCTCATTCTCCCTCTGTTGAATATACTTTTTATTTTCATTTAAGTATAGTTCTTACATTACTCTATGTATCACAAAAGTAACGCGTTATTCACGGATGACTCCTGGGACCCCTGCAGCAGAGGTCAAAGGTGCCGATTGGATCAACATATAAGATATCATCGAGACATGTCATCATGGGTGTCGTCATGTCATCATGGGTGTCATCATGTCATCATGGGTGTCATATTAGGTGTTTTCGTGTCATCATGTGTGTCATCATATTATCATGCCATCATGGGTGTCACCATGGGTGTCAAATCAAACGTCTTTCTGAGGATGCTTTAGCATGGAATAAATTTAGTCCCCTCACTAACCCCTGAAATCGCTGAGCAGGGGTCATACGATGATAAAAATAAGACGCCACTAAATCATGTTGCAACGGTATTAAATTGAACACTTTTAAGATCCTTGGATGTTTATGCTCTTTACGATATAGGCTGGCTGTAAGTTCTCCCAATTTCAGTGCCAGCAAGACTCCCGATCTCACACCAACACCAACACCAACACCAACACCAACACAGCCTCTAGGCTAGGTTATAAGGTCAAAGTTACATCTCTGGGGTTTTTAAAAAAATATTTGTGTCTGTTAATTGCTCCACGTCTAGGCGCGGAATATATTAATTTTGGAATGTATTTCAGCCGTTTTAAGGCATATATAACCGAAATCCATATAAAAAAGACATTTAATTGGCTTATGTGGCACATTAACATACCGATGTAGCACTAAATTATTGTTTCATGTCGGTGTAGGCAGGGAATGCGGGATTTTTCTTACTGCAGTTTCAGAAGGTATCAATCGCAGACCGGTGCAGAATCAAATTGCTACATGTGTATTGTTGTACACATTAATAAGGCTTATATGCTGATATGCATATTTACGATCCCATCGACCTTGCGATCGGAAATCTCAAAAAGGCATTGTGATTCTTTGGGTGGAGGCGAAGGGGGCGGAGGGGGGAGGGAGTGGTAGTCAGAGCTGGGGGAGTCGAGGGGGTGTGATGGGGCATGTTATTGCAATAATCTTTCCAATCACAGCTCTCACACTACTATTTCAATTCCCTCATTATACCATATAAAGTATTTCAAAATACAAATTAGATATAATCTTAAAAGAAATTCTTACTGTATCTCAATTTGCAGATTTTTCATAGACACATAATTAATTAGCAGACAAAATTATGATATTCAACACTTAAATAAAATTATATCCTCTTCAAATTATCCACCGTCAAATGACTTCGAAAAAAATACATATTCATAATTGCAATACCCTGTCGGGTACCAATGCCACAGTGAAGTGATATAGTAGTATAAGTGTATGCCAATTCATGACAAACTTTCAATACCCTGTCAGGTACCAATACCACAGTGAAGTGATATAGTAGTATAAGTGTATGCCAATTCATGACAAACTTTCAATACCCTGTCAGGTACCAATGCCACAGTGAAGTGATATAGTAGTATAAGTGTATGCCAAGAAATGACAAAATTTCAATACCCTGTCAGGTACCAATGCCACAGTGAAGTGATATAGTAGTATAAGTGTATGCCGAGACATGACAAAAGTTGAAAGCTTTTTAGCGTCATTCCATAGTCCGTCTTCAAAGGGTGGAGTAGGCACAACCTTCAAGTTTGCTGAAAATATGATTCACCAAATAAAAAATGATAACTAACTGTTGCCTTTAGAACGCGACAGCAAAATTATCCTGAGCAAGCAAATGCATTTTAAAACAGGTTCAAACTTGCTACACATTTTGCCCACAGTACCTTGCAGAAGATTACCCACAATGACTTGTAATATTGGCCGATTTTTATGGAAATTTCCCCGTTTGCCGTCATCTGCTACAAATCATAGTTCTAACCGAAAGTGAAATTCATTTACATGTTCAAAATAGCTGGGTTCTCGTGTTTTCATTTTTATTTGGTAATGTATTTTTTTTAGCAAACTTGAAGGACATATATGCTCGACCCTTTTGAGAGATACTTTAGTCTTAATAGCATGCTTTATAAACAAAATTGGGTACTTTTTTCTGTCAGCCCTGTTTTGAGATCACCAGGAAACCACATTTCTTTAGTTTTATCATATGAAAAGCACAGATATGTGCCTAGATTTAGACATATATACTTTGCGAAACCTTCCGTATAAGAGGAAATCAAATAAGTGCACATATCTTTCATGATATAGAATTTCCTAATTTCTTGAAATCCAATTATGCTCTACAATGACAAGACACATAAAACCACAGCACTGGGGTAGGGGTCAAAAGGCATAAAAACAGAGCAAGCCAAAAACACGAGACAGTCATTACAGGCGTCAAATGAAACGACTTTAATTTTTAGAAACTAAAAAAGGGTGCAAAGTATGGAATGCTAAGATCTCTAGAGGGTATCCACGTTTTTTTAGTAGATATAAGAAAATATTTCCAGAGCGAAAATACAAAAATATTTCACGAGTGAAATATTTCCTTATATCTATTATAAAAAAACCTATATTTTCTTTTTGTTATATATTTTAAGGCAAAATCCGTCGATTTGCATGGATTTGTTTTCCCATTCTGTGCCAATGCGATTTACGGCAGTATTACTACATCGGTCAAGATTTTGCAATAATTTTAGGACAGCGACTTTTTACAAATTTAGCCTGTACATATAATACTTCAAATTGTGTATCCTGTCAAATTAATGACTGTTTTCGTACGAAAATGAGAATTTTATTTTTGCTAGCACATTTATTGCGCGGATTGATACAGTGAACATTGCTGGGGTACTGTAGAAACATGACAGAACGGTTGTACACAACAGACTTCAGAGCGTAACATCATTAAACAACAGATTTTAATGATCGTGAGCTTACTTTTAATTAATTTGGGTCTTTATGTTGTTTATTTCTGCGTTCAAAAGTGACCTTGTCAAGGTTGCAGTCTATTTCGGTAACAGGCACTGCACCCAAATTTCAATTTTCAATGCATTTCTGTTTGCAACGAACACTGATGAATATCAGATTTCTCCATTGCTTTCATACATGATGATGACTGTGGTGACAGTTAAAATGGCTACTTAAACAATTTTATTGCTATATATAATGAAGATTTTTTTTAAACAAATATGTGTACCGTTTGTCGTAGAGTGTAAGAGATATACGATACTTTATGGGTGACACAGAATTTCGAATAGCAACAGGTCATGTAAGTTCAGTCGCTGACAATTTGCATGTTTCATGTCGAAAACTAGTTATATAAAACGTTTATACCTGAAGCATATTATTTGTTGATGGTGTTCATTTTTACACATTTTTGATGGTGCCTCCGTACAGAATACGTAAATGTACACCATTTGGTCTTCAGTATTGACATATTTTAAAATTTGTTCATCCTGATGGGGAGAGAGAACAAGGAAGAGAGAGAGAGAGAGAGAGAGAGAGAGAGAGAGAGAGAGAGAGAGAGAGAGAGAGAGAGAGAGAGAGAAAGAAAAAATGAAATAGGCCTAAATATGAAAATACAGGTTTGAATAACATACAAATAGGCAAATACTGTTCTTAAATGAGAAAAGAAAAGAGTTCCAAATGTGATATCGCCACTGCGGCGATATAATTTTTCTCAATTTATATATTTCAATATCTCATTATGAAATATATAAACAGAAATAATTTATCACATTTGCTGATACCTGGCCTAAATCGGCAAGCCAATATTAAAGGCCCGTGACTAATAAAATCTGTGTCTACCGATTAGTTAGTCAGTGACGTCATTCGGGCAACTGTGACGTTCTTCCGATAACCGCTAATTTGGAACTTATTCCTCAACTGCAGTGATTGGCTGGTAGCTTCATATCGGCGCGGTGCATCAAGGGAAAAAAGTAAAGAGATTCTGTACTTTCACTAAAATGAAGGATGATAGTTTTCTCACATTCCTATATGTGTTATGATCGTGTTTTCCGGTGTAGAAAACCGGTTGAGGATATCTCTAATATTCTTCACGTGACCATGTATGTCTGTCAAAGAAACTATTTTTTGGTATATAACAAATATTCTACCCTTAGAGTCTTGTTGAGTTTGGTTCTATGGATGGCTTCAGAAAGATTTCAAAATGTTGAAGTGGATAACGTTATGGAGCAAAACGAAACGAGAAATTGATCCAGAAAACTTTGCAAAACACCAGGGTGTTACGGTCTTACCGAGCGATGAAAGGCGACTGCAAGGTATTCCATGAAATCTCTCTTCTCCTGCTCAGACTTGCCCTTGACCTTGCTAGTTTTCTAGTTAATGTTTGCACCAAAGATGGTGATGAATATGAAATAAGAAGTTAGAGAGGGATGCTTAGAAGTTTTGAACGCTGTACGAAAACAAACAACTATATAGGTATTATATGGTAAAAACTATATTTAGTAAAACACTGGACGCACTCAAAGCAAAGTAGAAAGATCTATAGGGCAAAGGTTAAGGCGAAAAACTGAAATGATTCGACTTTCAAACTCCTGAGGAAATTGCCTATTTACACACTACTGGGCAAATGGACAACTCCAACACATCAGGTAATGCATTGTGCTTCGATAACAATATTTTACTTTTTGGAATGGGATGGGGCATGGATCATCAGTGTGTGTGTGTGTGTGTGTGTGTGACGAAATTAATCTTGATTATCTGTTGTACTATGAATGAATTACGAAGACTAGAACTGGTATGGATCTACACAATACACAACCTAGCCTTCCCAGAATGCATGCAAACCCATCTGGTACTGACAGATGTCCAGTTGGAACTTACATGTTTTACCAGCAACGCGCAAACAGGGCTTCAACAAACCTGACGACCCCTTCTATATCAAAGCAGTGACATATGCGAAAAGCCCGAAACTGAACGAGCGGTGGTTTTTGGTGTACTCATGGGTGTTAGAAAACTTAGTGAATTAATGAAAAGAATGGCAACAGAGGCTGACTTAACGAAGGCAAGAACATTACAAACACAGGCATTCGTAAAACCCTAATATAAAGCATGACTGATCACCAGGTTCTAGACACACTTTAAGTGTATGTCCCAGCCATAAAATAACATGTGTCTGAACTTATACAGGGCGATCAATGACAAGCAGAGATGTGCAAATATGTAATTAACTCAATTCTTTCCAGTGTCTCCAACAAAGAAAATCTCTCAGCACTACCCTCTGTGTCTCACCATCAACAACAGGACCTATACTTTGCACACTCGACATCCTTGATTGCAAACGGTATCGGACCACTAATTATTTTACAGCCAGAGAATCAGTCTACTGGTGGGGGAATAAAAAATAGAGTACTAAATATTTTGAGGCGCACCCATTGGCTAGTAAATGGATTTAATTGTTTTTCCACTATACATTACAAAAACTTCACTCTGAGTACTATAGTTGACAACAAAATATGGTCTACTAGTACTTTTACATGGTCTATTAATACTTGTATATGGTCTATTAGTACTTGTACATAGTCTAATAATACTTGGATATGGTCTACTAGTACTTATACATAGTCTATTAATACTTGTATATGGTCTAATATTACTTGTATATGGTCTATTAGTACTTGTACATAGTCTATCAATACTTGTATACGATCTATTAGTAATTGTACATTGGCTATTAATATTTGGATATGGTCTACTTGTACCTATACATGGTCGTTAAATACTTGTATATGGTCAAATAATACTTGCATATGGTCTATTAATATTTGTACATGGTCTATTAATACTTGTATATGGTCTACTAGTACTTTTACATATTCTATTATTACCTGGATATGGTCTATTAGTACTTGTACATTGTCTAATAATACTTGTATATGGTCTATTAGTACTTGTACATATCTGTATATGGTCTATTAAAAATTGTATATGGTCTACTAGAACTTATACATGGTCTATTAAAAATTGTATATGGTCTACTAGAACTTATACATGGTCTGTTAATACTTGTATATGGTCTATTAGTAATTGTACATAGTCTATAATCACTTGTACATTGTCTACTAGTACTTATACATGTTCTATTATTACTTCAATATGGTCTATTAGTACTTGTACATAGTCTATTATTACTTGGATAAGGTCTATTAGTACTTGTACGTAGTCTATTAATACTTGTATTGTATATGGTCTATTAGTACTTGCACATGGTCCAATAATACTTGGATATGGTCTACTACTACGTATACATGGTATATTATTACTTGCATATAGTCTATTATTACTTGTATATAGTCTATTATTACTTGTATATGGTCTATTATTACTTGTATATGGTCTATTATTACTTGTATATAGTCTATTATTACTTGTATATGGTCTATTATTACTTGTATATGGTCTATTATTACTTGTATATGGTCTATTAGTGCTTGTACATTGTCTATTAATACTTGTATATGGTCTACTAGTACTTATACATAGTCTACGAATACTTGGATAGGGTCTACTAGTACTTATGCATGGTCTATTCATACTTGTAAATGGTTTATTAATACTTGCATGTTGTCTATTAGTACTTGTACATAATCCATTAATACTTGTACATGGTACATTAGTGCTTGTACATAATCTATTATTACTTGTACATGGTCTATTAATACTTCTACATGGTTTATTAATACTTGTACATAGTCTATATAGTCTATTATTACTTGTCCATAGTCTATTAATACTTGTACATGGTTTATTAATACTTGTACATAGTCTATTCATACTTGTACATGGTCTATTAATACTTGTACATGGTTTATTAATACTTGTACATAGTCTATTAATATTTGTACATAGCCCATTAATATTTGTACATAGTCTATATAGTCTATTATTACTTGTACATAGTCTAATAATACTTGTACATGGTTTAATAATACTTGTATATAGTCTATTATTACTTGTACATAGTCTATTATTACTTGTACATAGTCTATTCATATTTGTACATAGTCTATTAAAACTTGTACATAGTCTATTAATACTTGTACATAGTCTAAAAATACTTGTACATAGTCTATTATTACTTGTGCATAGTCTATTATTACTTGTACATGGTCTAATAATACTTGTACATGGTTTATTAATACTTGTACATAGTCCATTAATACTTGTACATGGTCTAATAATGCTTGTACATAGTTTATTAATACTTGTACATAGTCTATTGTTACTTGTACATGGTCTGTTAATACTTGTACATGGTTTATTAATACTTGTACATAGTCCATTAATACTTGTACATGGTCTAATAATACTTGAACATAGTTTATTACTAGTGCATAGTGTAGTATTACTTGTACATGGTCTATTAATACTTGTACTACTCGAATAATACTTGTACATGGTTTATTAATACTTGTACATAGTCCATTAATACTTGTACATGGTCTAATAATACTTGTATATGGTTTATTATTACTTGTACATAGTCCATTAATGTTTGTACATGGTTTAATAATACTTGTACATAGTCTATTATTACTTGTACATAGTCTATTATTACCTGTACATGGTCTATTAATACTTGTACATGGTTTATTAATACTTGTACATAGTATATATATAGTCTATTATTACTTGTACATAGTCTATTAATACTTGTACATGGTTTATTAATACTTGTACATAGTCCATTAATACTTGTACATGGTCTAATAATGCTTGTAGATAGTTTATTAATACTTGTACATAGTCTATTAATACTTGTACATGGTCTAATAATACTTGTACATAGTCTATTATTACTTGTACATTGTCTATCATTACTTGTACATGGCCTATTAATACTTGTAGATGGTATATTAATACTTGTACATAGTCTATATAGTCTATTATTACTTGTACATAGTCTATTATTACTTGTACATGGTTTATTAATACTTGTACATTGTCTATTAATACTTGTACATAGTCTATTAATACTTGTACATGGTTTATTAATACTTGTACATAGTCTATTAATGCTTGTACATGGTTTATTAATACTTGTACATGGTTTATTAATACTTGTACATGGTTTATTAATACTTGTACATAGTTTAATAATGCTTGTACATGGTTTATTAATACTTGTACATAGTCTATTAATGATTGTACATAGTCTAGTAATACTTGTACATGGTCCATTAATATTTGTACATGGTCTAATAATACTTGTACATAGTCAAAAAAAACTTGTATATGGTCTATACCATTATATTGTCATAGAGTGTATTCGCGGTGGCTCAGTATTTGCTATGCCGGACACACGACCAGAAGAGTGCGGATCAAATCCTGCCCAGTATAGGCAGGGTCGCCTACGTGGTGTTTTCTCGACAAGGGACTTTACTCCATTCGTCTCGCCACGATCTAACATTGTATGCATTGATGTGTCGTAAAACACCACATAAAAAAATCTTGTTTACAGATATTGCAAAAGAGTTCACGTGCAGAGAACATTTTGATTTTTGAAGAAATAGAGACGATTGTTTGAGTATTTAGAAGAGAGAGAGAGAAAGAGAGAGTATAGATTGAGACAGACGGAGAGACTGAGAGAGAAACGGAGAGTACCATTGCGTCCCACCAGGTCAATAGTGGTGTATCAAATGCGTGGTAGCATGAGTCGCCATGGTGTTCAAAAAACAGTGGACATCCCGGATCCCCCTGTGGCACCTGCGGCCCACGTTTACGCTGCTCTTGCTGTCCCTTTACTTCAACAAAAAGAAAAAGGAGAGAAGAAAAAAAACCTCACAGAAATAAAGAAATGTAAACTGCAAGAAATAAGACGTAGTGGACGGCTGGATAACGTGGCGATAACTTATTCGCCTGCCACCATTACGGTCACTGATTCAATAAAAGCGGAGTCACTGCGTGTAGAGGTCAGGGCAGCCCATTCAAAGGTAGATTATTTTATTCGGAATCCTCGGTTTTCTCAACATTCAGATCCAACTGACGCCAGAGTCGGGTTTTTGAGAGAACGATATGTAATTGGTATACATGTTACCTGTAGAACATGTTGTTCCATCGACACAAATATAAACAAAGTTTAATTTAATATCCAAATGAGGGATCTGGGATACCGTGCCGTGCTATTTCATCCTACAATTAGCGGAAACAATATCACAAACAAAATTTACCGGTAAAATTATGATTAGGGTATGATGTTTCTTCGGTAAAATGTCCCAAATGACTGATATCTGAAGTTCATTTACAAGTCTCAAATAACTGATATCTGAAGTTCATTTACAAGTCTCAAATGACTGATATCTGAAGTTCATTTACAAGTCTCAAATGACTGATATCTGAAGTTCATTTACAAGTTTCAAATAACTGATATCTGAAGTTCATTTACAAGTCTCAAATGACTGATGTGTCAAGTTCATTTACAAGTCTCAAATGACTGATATCTGAAGCTCATTTACAAGTTTCAAATAACTGATATCTGAAGTTCATTTACAAGTCTCAAATGACTGATGTGTCAAGTTCATTTACAAGTCTCAAATGACTGATATCTGAAGTTCATTGACAAGTCTCATACATTTTGACCACATTTTGTCCATGATATAACGACAAAAATAGTAAATTGTCAATAACGTTTTAAAAAGTAGTTCTACACAAAGTAAAAATATATGCAATTACATCAAACGGCCTTAACAATTTTCATGTGTGTGTGTGTATGAGTTGTGTGTATAGGAAATGCATAGCTTTGTAAATATAGACCATTTTTTTTCGACATGAAATAAATATGAAAAAACTCTGTTTTTCATGATTTGTTCATGCCACTAGAGGGAGAGTAATTTTGTTTACTAGAAAGATAATCGCCTTAAATTATTCTCACTTACACATAGGCTATTTATTATAACCGAATATTTGTTAAAATATCAACTTATTTATGTATGCCATTTTAGAATCGTGTATTTCCACCAAGTGACGTCCTGACAGACCAACGGACAGACAAAAGTACAGATAGAAGAGAGGTAAGCATGATTCCACCCCACCCCCATTCCACCCCATTATAGCAGGAGGGGGATAAGTCGACGATTATCAAAGTAAGTAAGTAGTAAGTAAGTAAGTAAGTAGGTAAGTAAGTGAGTAGTCATTTATTCAGAATAAATATAGGCCTGGGGCCCATACATTCTGTGTAGTCATTTATTCAGAATAAATATAGGCCTGGGGCCCATACATTCTGAGTAGTCATTTATTCAGAATAAATATAGGCCTGGGGCCCATACATTCTGTGTAGTCATTTATTCAGAATAAATATAGGCCTGGGGCCCATACATTCTGAGTAGTCATTTATTCAGAATAAATATAGGCCTGGGGCCCATACATTCTGTGTAGTCATTTATTCAGAATAAATATAGGCCTGGGGCCCATACATTCTGTGTAGTCATTTATTCAGAATAAATATAGGCCTGGGGCCCATACATTCTGTGTAGTCATTTATTCAGAATAAATATAGGCCTGGGGCCCATACATTCTGTGTAGTCATTTATTCAGAATAAATATAGGCCTGGGGCCCATACATTCTGTGTAGTCATTTATTCAGAATAAATATAGGCCTGGGGCCCATACATTCTGAGTAGTCATTTATTCAGAATAAATATAGGCCTGGGGCCCATACATTCTGTGTAGTCATTTATTCAGAATAAATATAGGCCTGGGGCCCATACATTCTGTGTAGTCATTTATTCAGAATAAATATAGGCCTGGGGCCCATACATTCTGTGTAGTCATTTATTCAGAATAAATATAGGCCTGGGGCCCATACATTCTGTGCTGTAATATCAACAGTACAGAAGTCCATAAGGTGCACATTTTAGGTGGAAAAAAAACTGTACATTCAAATACATTATCAAAATAAATCTTCAATTTAAGAAGAAAAATATATTTTATGGAGATAGTTAGATATACATATAGCACTGTTATCAGAAGAAAAAAAATACCCTTATGATAACACAATACAGTATCTAAGACGTTTTTCTAATCGTTCTTTTTTAAATTAAATGCCTCATATATTGCTGAATCACGACTTTTAACAATTCAGAAATTCATTCATGATATATATATATATATATATATATATATATATATATATATATATATATATATATATATATATATATATATATATATATATATATATTGGTGTCCAAAGAACAATTATTGATTATTTCACCACTTTATGATTCTGTCATTTCTAATCTTTGTGAAAACTTTTCCATAAACATTCAAAAGCTTTATGTAATATTAGACAAATATCTCACACGATAATTATTTAGATCCTCTTTATCGCCACGCTTATGTAATATTGGACAAATATCTCGCACGATAATTATTTAGATCCTCTTTATCGCCACGCTTATGTAATATTGGACAAATATCTCGCACGATAATTATTTAGATCCTCTTTATCGCCACGCTTATGTAATATTGGACAAATATCTCGCACGATAATTATTTAGATCCTCTTTATCGCCACGCTTATGTAATATTGGACAAATATCTCGCACGATAATTATTTAGATCCTCTTTATCGCCACGCTTATGTAATATTGGACAAATATCTCGCACGATAATTATTTAGATCCTCTTTATCGCCACGCTTATGTAATATTGGACAAATATCTCGAACGATAATTATTTGGAACCTCTTTATCCCTATGCTTATGTGATATCGGACAAATATCTCGCACGATAATTATCTCATAATTATTTAGATCCTCTTTACCGCCACGCTTATGCTATATTAGACAAATTATTCCCTCACACTATGAAACTGGAAAAGTTACCTTCTTCAGTAATTACATTAGAAGCGCATGCTTACTAAACTTGAAAAACTCAATTACTATAATACCAACTGGTCCCGGTACTTTATTGTTTTTAATTGACTTGACAGCATTAGGAATATCGCCAGAATGACAGGTTGATCAAGTGATCAAGATCCATATGATATTATTCACAGAGATCACAATTTGCATCATAAGCTTCATTTGTAAAATAATTTCTTCATCAAACTCTATATTCACTTCAAACTTATTAATATTCAATAATTTTTAAAAAAAGATGCAAATCATTCTTCTGGAGAAATATCAGAAAGAATTTTTTAAAAAACCATTCATTATAGCCTTTCGTACATTTCTTAACATTGTTCCATGAGCTAGTAGTACATGTTCCTGATAACAATTTACACTGTACTCTGTCTTTGTACAATTTTTTTTTTTTTAAAATTCAAGATGTATTTTCAAAGCATGATTTGGCTTTTATACTGTAGAAAATCATAATCTGATTTTTTTTTTCTAAACTGCTTCAGAATATGAAACTTTCCTTGTTTTAAAAGGTCAAGTTCAATATGCCACCATGCCGCTTGCCCGAGATAATCTAATGAAGAGATAATCGGATGAAGAAGATTGAATTTTCAACAATGGTTTTCCTACTGTTTGTATCATACTTGCAAGAGAACATAAATAACTGTGTACTCTAGAACCTAAAAGATTATGAAATTCATCAACAAATTCTGTATCCGGTAAAAGAAACAAAAAACTGTTCATATTAACTATGAAATGTCCGCATGATGTGAAATATAATTACATCGTCGCCATGCAATGGTAACAACTGAAGTATTCTGTGATCTAGGGGAGGTAACTTAGACACACCTAACTGGATAAATAATCTGATTCGTCATTTTCTAAAACTGTCAAATCCAGAATCTTATTGAATAAATTTGATAATGCTTACATGTAATCCACAACACTTTAGAGGGGTTTGTTGTTATTACCAGTTAGCAGTCAGCTGCCGCAATCCATTGGAATATCACTGTCGTTCTTCAACATGTCTATAATAGGTATTACTACGTTAATGAAGTTCTTTATACATTTCTTTCATTTCTCTACATTGTTGATGAATTCTATTGCATTAGTTATAAGTTCAGATGCATCGAGACTATCTTTCTGACACTAGGCACTAACCTGGACACAATATATAGAGTGCTAGAGTGTGCTTTCAGTGTATCTTCAGTAGACTCTAGTCTTTATACTTTCTTTTCACAAATTGTTTTCGGATTGAAGCGCTACTCATTTTCTTAGAAGCCATCAGCTTTACTTACAAGCGATTGAATATTCGTGTTCTTTGTCTGCAACTGTTGCTGTATAGTTATAAGGGGCGTAGTTACGTCTAGGTCAGTGGAATTAGACCTGGTCAGACGACCATTGCCAGATTCGAGTACAGTGAACTTTATTTTTGCACCACTTTAGGAGTTCCTGTGTTGACCTCCACCTGACCAATGGTCACCAACTATATGCTTAGAGCTAATAACAGTCTCAAAGATAATGAAAATGAACGTCATCTTATCTTAAAAATCTGAATTTAGTATATCTTCTTGTCTGATGGATAGAAATTTAGTATATCTTCTTGTCTGATGGATAGAAATTTAGTATATCTTCTTGTCTGATGGATAGAAATTTAGTATATCTTCTTGTCTGATGGATAGAAATTTAGTATATCTTCTTGTCTGATTGATAGAAATTTAGTATATCTTCTTGTCTGATTGATAGAAATTTAGTATATCTTCTTGTCTGATTGATAGAAATTTAGTATATCTTCTTGTCTGATTGATAGAAATTTAGTATATCTTCTTGTCTGATTGATAGAAATTTAGTATATCTTCTTGTCTGATGGATAGAAATTTAGTATATCTTCTTGTCTGATTGATAGAAATTTAGTATATCTTCTTGTCTGATTGATATAACCTAAATTTAGTATATCTTCTTGTCTGATTGATAGAACGTTTATATATTTTCTCAATTGCACCAAACAAATTCCCATTATAACGAATTTTACCTCCCCCCCCCCCAAAAAAAAAAAATGATAGTGAGACAGAATGTTTGTGCACAATATGTACCGCAAGGCAGCGCTTCCGGTTGCCAATTATCATAACAAAGTCCCAATTCATAAGGCAAAATAAGACCAATTAATTTGTTTATATCTTCATCACTTCCATAATACGTCCTGTAAGAATCACACTCACACCCCATGCGTTAGAATCGGGGTTATTATGATACCATCCTTCCGTTCGTCCGTCTGACTGTTCATTACCCTTTTTCCTCCTAGATATACAATGTAATTTAATATAACTTAGTATTTTACTAGTCCCTATAGTGATTAATTACAAAAGAGGTATTAATTGTTGTTTCATCCCTAAGGATCTACTGTGGGGAAAAAGGGGAGTCTAAGGTCAAATGTACAGGAATATTCAATTGTAGTAGAATTGTTTAATATTATTTACCAAACTGTATACATACAATCATAGCATAAAAATACATAATACATGTAACAGTTTTCGCGTTAGGACCCCTGGGAAATGGAGGAGGTGTATGCAATCGATATTCCCCTGATGTAAATCACATTCATATTTTCATCATAAGAAAACATTGATTTACCCTTTCCATAAATGGACCATGAAACAAACAAACCGTATGACGTAAGTTTTGTCATATTTTCAATGTGTCATTGTAACTGTATCCGATTATATATATATATATATATATATATATATATATATATATATATATATATATATATATGTGTCTGTGTCTGTTTCTGTGTGTGTGTCTGTGTACGCACGTATGCACACATACCAAACAAGGATATGAAAATTACTTTTTTCATACATGGAACCAGTGAACAACATACGTGTAAAATATAATAAGTACAAACAGTAATGCTCTAAGAGTGCTCGATTTTACTTTTGTTTTAAAGTCTACTCACCATGAAGACAGAATATCACTGAAAAAATAACAATGTGTACGTCAGGCACCATCTTTCATTGTTAATTTTGTGATAATAATAGACAACGATGACTCATTGATTATGTCATTTCCATGTACTGGACATCTGTTCCTATCACACGATTTGGTAGTACAAAGTCACGTACCACAACATGGACTTATATCGAAAGGTCAGAATGTGTTCTCACTCAATAGGGAAGTCATTTTGTATTTTCCTTCAGTAATGTAATTTATTACTTTAGGTATATCTATTGAGAAAGAGAGAGGAAGAGAGACATTGAGAGAGCAATTTTCTGTCTGAACCCAATGTTCCGTTGTAAAGAATGTTGCTGTAACTGGAATTGACTCTCTCTCTCTCTGTCTCTGTCTCTCTCTGTCTCTGTCTCTGTCTCTCTCTCTCCTCCCCACCCCCGTAAAAATGAGAGCGAAACAACTGGAACATTTCTTTGAGTAAGTTTTCATTTTTGTTAAATGGTTAAAATTATGCCCTGGAAATGGTTAAAAATGCAGGAGCTTCTGGTGCTTCGTCCCCTGAGTTCCCACTAGAGGTTCCATCCCACAGACCCCTTACCTACTTGTACCCTCCCCCCAACCTCTCCAGCCTTTACATACTTGAGCACTTGGCTACCACAATGTTGCTCTGTCAGAGCATCCCGTTCCCGCGTATATTCGCCAAGTACTACCTCAAAGGGACTATATTCGCCAAGTACTACCTCAAAGGGACTATATTCGCCAAGTACTACCTCAAAGGGACTATATTCGCCAAGTACTACCTCAAAGGGACTATATTCGCCAAGTACTACCTCAAAGGGACTATATTCGCCAAGTACTACCTCAAAGGGACTATTTCCTGATTTGAAGGACTTTGACATTAAAAGTTTAATGAAAACAAAAATGTAAGTTTTAAACAGGTCCGATAAAGTTATGAACATTCTATTAATTATACGATTGTAAATTGCATTATGGGAAAGATCTTATACTGAGAAGATTAACAAATTTCCTCGTTCGGACTGAAAATGTAACCAACTATTGGCTGGACTTACGTCGAAGGTAAATATTACTGCACGCGTACTTGCTGCGTGTGCAGTCAGAAAGAAATTAACAGAACCGATATGAACAGAACCGATATGTCGCACGTGATGCCATGATAACAATTTGGTTCAGTATTTGCCTGTATAGTGCACGCGATCTGTGTTATCTTCACTACCAATAAGTGAAATGCACATGATGATAATGTTTTGTACACCGGTGGTTCAATATCCATCAACATTACTCTTTTCCAGGTAATTAAATCTCTTTATATGATTATATTGACAGGTAAACTCTAATGTCATTTGTTTCCATTGACACACATCCTGGTTTGTTTATTTTATTCAGACTATGCCCAAGGCACGAAACAAAATTTCCATTCGGTATGAGTCGCGACAAAAGTAGGGTAAAATTTCGTATCATCAAAAATATTTTACAGTGCACTTTACAAGTGTGTAAAATTAACATAAAGCGCATAACTTTATATGATGTTTGCAACGACAGATCGTTCTCTATCTAATTTTGCCATGTCCAAATTAAAAACAAAAATACTTAAACAATTCCAGTGTCTGATAAATAATGTACCGGCACACTTTTATTGCCAAGTTTAGAAAATCATAAAACGATAAAGACTTCTTAAACTGAAAGCATTTATTTTATCAGATTTAAATCTCTCTCTCTCTCTCTCTCTCTCTCTCTCTCTCTCTCTCTCTCTCTCTCTCTCTCTCTCTCACACACACACACACACACACACACACACACACACGCCTGGTTGATGGGGATGGGGGTGGGGTGGCTTTATAAGGGAAAAATCTGAGTTCAGAACGTATGATCAAAACTTTGAAAATGTAAACACCGCTGCTGTGCTATCTTAACAAACCGTAATAGTTCCTAACACAATCTGAATTTCTGAAATTCACCCATGTGATAGTATGTATTACATTGCTCTTCAAGTGACATTGATGCCAGTTTTCCGTATACAGCGATATTTAATATGCATGATCACCCAGTCACAATATAAAAAAAAACATTCTGAAATCATTGAAACAGCTTATTACACCTCGATCTCCACCTCAAATCCCTAACACTTAACTCCCACCAAGACCCTTTAAATCGCGGAAAAGCTGGACAGGCTCTGGTTATCGTAAAATCCTGAACTTGATTTCACCAACAAACACTTTAGATCGCGGAAACCTGGATCGATTCTTACAATCGTAAGATCCTGACCTTGATTTCACTAACAAAACCTTAAGATCGCGGAAACCTGTATATGAGTAGTAAATGATGTCACCTGAGGGGCAATGGGAAATTAACATAAGGGCCGCCATTTGTATGGAATTCTGGGGACAAAGGGAAATTAGATGTTAAAAATGTCCATAGGATGAACATTAAAAAATTTCAGATAATTAACTCCATATTCTTTTAATGACCGGGCCCCGGTTGGCAGAGTTGTCTAAGGACTTTATAGATCACTGACAACTCACCTCTGTCCGCGTTGGCTCGAGTCTCAGCTCGGCCAATGTGCGAAAGCTTGCTAGTAGCTTCCCGTGGGTCGTTGGTTCTTCCCAGGATTTTCCAGGATTCTTCCTCAGCCAAATATACTGGCCGCCATGTATAGCCGACCATTTGCTGACAAATAGCGTCAAACCCACAAAAAAAACCAATTTTTTTTAAAGATTTTATTTAATTGTATGTTTGTAAATAACTTTGTTCCTGATGATTTCACAAAGGTTACAATTATACCGCTATTGAAAAGTAAAATGTAACCTGACAGACAAAAATAATCATAGACTTATAGCTCTCACGACAATTATTTTGAAAATATTTGAATGTATTGTACTACAACGACGTGAAGTCACAATTTCTGATAATCGGTTTGGTTTTAGGAAACAACATTCAACGGACTTACGCCTCTTTGGCTTTAAAGTAACTGTCACCTATTATTTAGAACATAGTAGACTTGTGTTTCCATGTTATTTAGACGCTAGTAAGGCATTCATAGGGTCAATCATTTTACACTTTTTAAAAAGTTGCTTGACAATCAAATACCCGTCTGCATAGTTCATACTCTAATTAACTGGTATGGCAAACAGTTGTACCATGTGCGTTGGGAAAGTGCAGTAATCAATTCCTTCCATGTAATCAATGAAGTGAGGCAAGGAGGTGTTCTTTCGCCTTTGTCATTTAATACACGATTGAAATCGTAAGTTGGGTCAGTATCACGTGGGGCTACATTTAACACCAACTGCTTTATTTCTTAACAATTTTCGTTTTGCTGATGATATGTCATTGATAAGTCCTTCGATCGCAGGTTGAAGGAAATTATTAAAGAGCTGTGAACACTACGCGTTTAAGAATGATATCAAAAACAGTCACTCTCAAGCCACCCAGAATGTGGTTTTCTTTTCTTTTTTTCCGTTTGGGTAACAAATTTTACAAATTTGCTAACCTATATTTCGTACACTAACCGACTTTACTCAAGGTCTTTTCACTAGTTACAAATGTTTTTGTTGTATGAGATGTGTTACATTTGTCACATTGTTAGACTTAAGGCAGAATTTGGCTTGCTGAAGTTAAGATTTTTCTTGTAATGTTGCATCACGCTCTTCAGCCAGATTGGTTCTTCTTTTCTTCAGGTTGGGTGACTAAATTGTTTGCTACTTGAATAGTAAAAGTCAGTTTTTTCACTAAATTGTATGGTACTGCAACAATAAAAATCAGTTTCTTCACTAAATTGTATGGTACTGCAACAATAAAAATCAGTTTCTTCACTAAAATGTGTGGTCAGGTTCTTCACTAAAGTTTGTGCTACTGCAACGGTAAAAGTCAGTTTATTCTCTACAATCTGTGCTATTGTAACAGTAAACTTCAGTTGTGTTTCACTAAATTGTGTGCTACTCTATAGTACAAATTAGTGTCTTCACTAAACTGAATGCTACTGCAACGGTAAAAGTCTGTTTCTTCACTAAATTGTTATGCTACTAGAACAGAAAAAGTCAGTTTCTTGACTAAAATGGCTGCTACTGCGACAGTAACAGTCAGTTTTGTTTCACTAAATTGTGTACTACTGGAACAGTACAAGTCAGTTTTTTCCCCCACTAAAATGTGTGCTACTGCAACAGTAAAAGTCAGTGTCTTCACTAAGTTGTATACTACCGCAACAGTAAACGTCAGTGACTTCACTAAGTTGTATGCTACTGCAACAGTAAAACGACACATAACACATGTTGTATTTGGTAACCTGCAAACGTTGCAGCATCCCAGACTACAGAACGCAATGCTCATCCTCTACCAAAAACAAACAAGCTCGGTGCAAAGTTTGGTGTACTTTTAAATCAAAGCAGGGTGTCCCATTATTTGTTTCCTCAAACGGTAAAAAGTAAACTACATTGAAGTTTTGCATCTTAAATGGAGTGTTTTGTACTTGTTAAGAAAATATTTTTTTCTGTCTTTCTGCAAAAAAACCTATCACACACAAGCAAGGGTAGGAGTGCTTACACACACTATACCCCAAAACATACTTATATGCTATCACACAAGAGGGGTAAAGGGTTTAAGTCTTAGTTTTCTTGTTGGAAGACATAGACATACACAACATAAAACACATAGATTTACAATGAATGAATATCATCTCTGTTTCTAAGAATTGAGCGTCCATTTTTTCCATCCAAGTCCTACTCCTGCTGTGGTAGTAGTAGTGGTAGTGGTTGCCGCTGCTGCTGACATCTGCGTAGTGGAGAGTGTAGGTATCTTTCTCTTAAGTTTTTCCAACAAAGTTTGGTACATTCTCTCAGTTGTTTTAACACTGCCAAAATGTGTTGTAACACACTAACAGTTTTATTTTCATTATTTTCTTCTGTTCACTGTTCAAAGTTTTCGTCTTCTCTTCATGTTGCTTTCTCGTTTACTCTTCATGTTGTTGATCAAATGTCTCTTCTTTTTTCTGACGTTGTAAAAAAGCCACTAACTCCTTCTGCTTTGTTTATAGAATCATCATATGCTGACAATAGCAGTAGTCATATTATCACTCCGACTATAAGACGTATCTACTGCAGGCACACCCCAACACAATGTCTACATTTCAGCCACAATATTTATAACGGATATATGTTTGGAATTGCAAAAAGTAAGCCAGTTCCCTGTTATTAATTCGTGTGTTTGTTCTTCTTTCAATTCTATCTTTTCTCTTCATTTCGTTCCATGTATGATAATGTTGTTATGGTTGTAGGAATTATGAGGGTGGTAAAGAAATTCAAAAGGGGATAGAAGTGAACTTATAGAGGGGTTAGAGATTTTACTTTATTTATAAGGGGATCCTAGGGTGGTAGGGGGATAGGTAAAATGGTTATGCTGAATACTAAATGTGGGGTGTCGATAGTACGTAACCGTGTGATGAATAGTAGATCAATGGGTATTGGTCAGTCAAAGTGAATGTTAAACCTATCGAGGTTTTTAACATTACGTTTCCAGTTAGAGGTCAGAGAACCCAACCATGTTCTGTTAGAGGTCAATGTGCTATTCCTATGTTAAAATTCCCTTATGCCCCATAGTGCCATTCTCATGTTAAATTCCCGTTTGGGTCCTGAGTGTTAATCGCATGTTAAATTCGTGTCAGAGGCTAGAGTGTCATTTTTGAGGCTAGAGTGCCATATTTGAAACCAAGTATTATAGTCTCAATGTTAAATTCCCATTAGAGGCCAAACAGACAATATTGCAATGTTACATTTCCAGCCAAAAAAGTCCCAAATGTTAAACCTATGGACATTTTTAACGTAGGAGTTCCCCTTGTCCCCAGAATCCCATACAAATAGTGGTCTAATGTTAATTTGCCTTGTCCCTCAAGCTACATCCTTCACTACTGATAAGCTCCGGCACTGGTAAGATTATGACCTTGATTTTACCAACAAACTCTTTAGATCGCGGAAACCTGGATAGTTTCCGGCCGTCGTAAGATCCTGACTTTGATTTCATCAACAGTACTTATGTCTAGACTGTAACTAAAGTTTCTAATCCAGCAATCTGATTAGATCAAGTGTAAGTCTGTATTACGTTTGATCAACAAAATGCTCATCGTCTAGACCTAAACTTTATGGCGTGTTGGAGAAATTGGGGTCCATGAATCGGCTCTTATTTCCATATTTAGTATATAGGTCTCAATTTGTAACTATATATAGCTAGTAACGATGGGTGCATCGCAAAAGGCCCGTTCTCTACGCTTTGCTCTGCGAGACCTTAAACAGTAAAAAGTCTGTTGAAAAACCAAAGTTTGGCAAAATACAATCAGGGGACATTACTCTTCTAGCTGATGAACGAGTAATGCTGAAAATCCAACTCGTTCAATGTCCCATCAATATAAAGGTGCACCCTAACTTTGGTCGAAATGCAATATTCCTTAGTAAAGTTATACCGGGGAAGAAAAACGAGCAATTAGGGTCGATAACTCTTTCAAATGATAATGTGCAATACTTTAAATTAAATTTAATCAAAATCTCATTAATATGACCTACATGCCAATTTTTGTTTAATCGTAACAAATCTGACTAAAGGTATGGTACGGAACCGAAAGACAGGAGGACGGACATCAGGGGACATAACACCTTGTAACCCAAAGTCAGGAGGATGAACATCAAGGGACATAACACCTATTAAATCAAATTATGGACTATTTTAAATCAAACTTACTTATGGTTTCATCAGTCTGAAGCCACATGCCAAATTAGGTTGAAATCCAGCTACTTTTAGTGAAGTTATCTTGCGGAAACCATCATCAGGAGGACGTGCAAGCAGGCAAGCAAAAGATGATGGATTTTGTGCAGATTAATGTCTTAAATTGTGATCAAAAACAGAAAAAGGGATATTGTTTACCGTTTGGAACATTTGGAAATGCAGAAAGACGCAGAATATATAGATCTACCGATTATACTGTGTCAAACCAGAAGTGTGATGGAGAGCTTTCTGAGTAGTCCCTATTGCTCATTTTAATTTTTTGCCAGCATATTACAGGTAATCGAATAATCGCAAATTACTTTTAAACGTTGAAAAAAATGATTTAGACATATAATTTAGTAAATCAATTGGAGAAAATGAGAGAGCGAGCGAACGAGAGAGAGTGTGAGAGAGAAGAAGAATAAAAAGAAAAAGACCCATTCATACGGTAAAGAAATTTAAACTGCAGACAGATATCTTCATTAAACCTTTGCTTTTGTAATGGAGATATAAGAGCAGAGATATCAGGCTTAATTGTATTATGTTTGGAGATAAGGGCTTATATTTAAAGTTGGTGGGGTTTCCCGTGTACCATTTTAAAAGAAATGCAGTTTACATTTTAGGTGTTAATGTCGATAAAATTTACTAAAACTAGGGATCTGGTGTATTTAATTTCTCAATGTGGCATATTTATTTTCTCAATGTGGCATATTTATTTTCTCAATGTGGCATATTTATTTTCTCAATGGCATATTTATTTTCTCAATGTGGCATATTTATTTTCTCAATGTGGCATATTTATTTTCTCAGTGTAGTTTATGTAATATAAAAGTTAATATACGCCGACTTAGCGATTTTGATTTTGAATCCACAGCATGTTGCGTAATTCTTTCCAACAATTGTCATTATTTTTGTGTTTACCCACTGTTAAAGGTGTATAAAATTTTATTGTATCGATTTGGTTTAAAAACTTTTTTCGACATATACTAATTTTTGATAGTTTTGTGGTAATTCTTTGTAACATAAGGTTTGACAGATGTAGTAAAATTTTATGTGGTTATAAATTTATTTAGAACAAATGTATACTTGTTGGTTTATTTGACACGATTGCCCTCTTTCATTTAAATTTAAAATAATGTTAAAAGTCCTCTAGACTGAATCAAGATTGATGTTACTTTCATTGCCTTATATTTTGTTTCAGACCTCTTAGACAAGCTGATAGTCTTTTACATCGTAATTGTTTTTCCAGCCTTTATTAGATATAGTTTGAATTAATGTCCTGTTTTTTAATGTTATCTATTTTAATATATTCCGAAATTTCAATTATTACCTTGCGTGGACATTGTTTACACTATAGACGCCATATCAAGTTTTTCATGTGTAATTATTGTCCTACTTGCTGAAGTTTTTTGGATGTACTTTCCGTTTATCTTCCTCTCTTTTCATGATAAAGATAAATGTGCATACCATCCATGTTTTAACTCCTGCATTCCCTAATACACTATTGTTTCTTGATTAATACACTATTGTTTCTTGATCTATCATAGTACAGAAGTTCATTATCTTATACACTATTGTTTCTTAATTAATACACTGTTGTTTCTTGATTAATACACTATTGTTTCTTGATCTATCATAGTATAGAAGTTCATTAACTATTGTTTCTTGATTAATACACTATTGTTTCTTGATTAATACACTATTGTTTCTTGATCTATCATAGTATAGAAGTTCATTATCTAATACACTATTGTTTCTTGATTAATACACTATTGTTTCTTGATTAATACACTATTGTTTCTTGATCTATCATAGGATATAAGTTCATTATCTAATACACTATTGTTTCTTGATCTATCATAGGATATAAGTTCATTATCTAATACACTATTGTTTCTTGATCTATCATAGGATATAAGTTCATTATCTAATACTCTATTGTTTCGTGATCTATCACAGTATAGAAGTTAATACACTATTGTTTCTTGATCTATCATAGGATATAAGTTCATTATCTAATACTCTATTGTTTCGTGATCTATCACAGTATAGAAGTTAATACACTATTGTTTCTTGATCTATCATAGGATATAAGTTCATTATCTAATACTCTATTGTTTCGTGATCTATCACAGTATAGAAGTTAATACACTATTGTTTCTTGATCTATCATAGGATATAAGTTCATTATCTAATACTCTGTTGTTTCGTGATCTATCACAGTATAGAAGTTAATACACTATTGTTTCTTGATCTATCATAGGATATAAGTTCATTATCTAATACACTATTGTTTCTTGATCTATCATAGGATATAAGTTCATTATCTGATACTCTGTTGTTTCGTGATCTATCACAGTATAGAGGTTCATTATCTTAAAAAAAATTCAAAGTTTTCCTTGTGCTTATTATTAGTTCCATCTATGCACATTTCTTCGGTCTTCTCCGAAGGAGAGATATCATTAATATTAATGGCATAATATGTTCATCCAATTCTCTACCAAAAAGCGATCTATCATATCCTTTCCATTTCACAAGTACTACATGTTCATTCGTTTTTTATTTTTTTTTCTTTAAATTCTTTTCAACTATATATGTCTCATTTTATGGGCATGTGTGAACTTAGAGTCTTGTGGGTGTTTGTGATCTTTAGTTTTATTAAAGGAAAAGTATCTGTGGTATTATCGCGTTTAAGTACCCTTCAATTTACAACGACTGTTGTCTTGAGGTCCTTAGAAATTTGGGAATCATCAATCTCAAGCAAGATTTTCTTCTAACTGGGAATGGAACGGTAAAGCTGGAAATTACGTTAGACTAAAATGCCGCATTTTCAAAACTCAATATCTCTAAGCCGGGTGGAAGGATGCGGTTGATTTTATTCTGTTAGTTGGTTTTATTTTGTGAGATAGAGCATGAACATAAGTTAATTATTGCCAATTCTAGTTAACTTAGAACAAAAACGTTTGGAGTTATTGAATTTTATATTGTAGGGAAAACGGCGGTTTCGCACTAATTATCACTTCGACAGTGCCGTTGAGCCTCACACAGGTGTTCGACATTGTTTCTCCCGCTCGAACGTGAGATGCTGATAGACCCATTTATATTTACGTCTCCATTTATAACTTTGTTAGACTTTTGAGATTACTTGTTTGATTATGGGTAGTCGGTGTTATGAAGATAGTTTTCAAATAGAGTAATTTGCCAATTATTAGGTATAGGCGTCATTCACATTGAGCCACATTCACGAGACTATACATTTCACACTTGCATAATATTTCTTGCTTCATATTAATATGGTTTATCAGTACGCGTTTCTAAGCCGTAGATCAGTTTTTCTTGCCACGTAGTACAAAACAAGACACAAACGCCTATAATACAGATTTATTCCTATCTCAAATTGCTAAACTCTTATAAGTGGGAATATCCAGGTAATTCCTTTAATAAGAAATTTGGTAGGGACAATTGTACGAAACTAATCCATGCTACCACAAAAATCCTGTGAATACGTTTCAGTATGAATCACGCCTGTACCTATTAGCTAATTACTTGGTTTGAGAAGTATCTTCCCATCACTGATTCCCTATAATCAAACAAATAATCACTAAACTTGAACAAAGCTATAAACGGAGAGGTACATACAAGTAGCACATACCTCTGGTTTGTTACATTACCCACGCCTCCGAAAATCACTCGTCCCCGAACGATAACAAACGTCATACTTGTGGTCATAAATCACATTTGATTACTCCCACAGAATCAACCACCAACTCAATTCTTGATTCCCTAACATGATTGATCTTATCATTAAACAGGAAAATGTCTCTACAAATCACGAGGTCAGACGCTCCTTCCGTCACTTCTATGAAACTAAATAAAAAGCATAATCACTCATTGCCTCAATATAAAATAGATATAAAACACGACCACAAACTGCATAAACTTCAGATAAAGATGAAAATGCATTGACAACGCTCTCCAGTCAACAAACTTCCTTTCCTGTCTTAATGGCAGGTTTCAAGCGCATTGAAACATATCAGGACCTTCTCAAGCAAACTCAATTTGAAACAAGACGATAGCCACGTCAGAGTAACCCCGATTTCTTACTGGTTGATCGACAGTCTGCTTAAGTAAACTGAAGGAAAATTACAACATCTCCATGTTGCTACAACTCATATACATGGAATATATACCGTAAAACAAGCAAGCCACCAACAACTGGTCAAATACACAGGCAACTCCTGCTACCAAGACGAACACAAATTCATGTAGAGCGATATCTATTCTTATTGACTGCCGAACAGCTTTCCACATAACCCGTCGCACAGTGTCAACCTTTTACTGTTGACAAGCCTCCGATTCTGATGTAGATTCATTCTCTAGCAACTAAAAGTTCTGACCCCCCCCCCCCCCCCCCCCCGTCAACACGGCGACAAAGAAGACTGGCGTTTCCACACTATACAGCGACCAACACACTTCGTCGACTTCATACCGTGTCAGGTTACACTATATACTCACATCTAATCTACAATCTGTTGCTACAACGACAGGTAAGCAGCTTGCTCAGGAAGTTCCCTTCCCACAAGTATCCAACCGTCGTGATGCTATATATCACTCTTGAATGTGCTTTCAAAAGAGAGCCTCGCACGCTCGCAGCTATCCAAGACAGACCACCCAAAAAAATTCAGTCATCCCGCGGCTGAACGAAGAATCCTTACGACAGAGAGCACAGTCCGATCAATATAAAATAGATGATTGCAAATAATCAAAGATATCTAGAACTACCTATTCCAGAGCACAAACAAACCAGTTCTAAGTATGACATTGCGATGGTCCATCTATCGATGCTGCTAATTATTTTTCGTGTGCTAAGAGCAGCCTTTCATCAATTCCCCCAATAAACACTTATCTTCACAAGCTGATTCCCCAATCTACTCATGATGAAATCATGGTAGACCTTCACCGATGCTGTGCTGGTAGCCAATAGTTTTTAAAGTAAACTGTAGCTAAACGATAGCTTCTCAACAAGCAGACCTCTAACAGGTCAAAACGCAGGCTCGCGCTGCTTAACCGTGACGAAAGCTCAAAAGCTCAAGTAGAGGGATCACGTTTCCTACAGGATAACGCAGCTCTACCAAAACCAAAGTCTCTTAAGACCATAGCGCCCCACTCTAAACAATGTCAAATGCATCGTTGTCACCATACCATGCTATCCTACACTGCATCCTCACATCTAATGTTCTACTCCTAATACACAGGTGATAAAGCGACAGAAGACCGCTCACTAGCATCTAGACAATAACAATTTAAATTGGCACATTTCACTCTTACAGCTAGCTCCAAAGGCAAAATCATACGAAAAAGCACTCTAGGCAAATGCTACTAATCGGCTCTTTAACAATTCATGGCGGTTTTTAGGATTGCTTTTCTAAAAGCCCAACAAACCAATTCTAATTTACATAAATCTTGTTAAATTCAACAAACAAACTACTTCTGACCAATGTTTCTGGAAGTTAATACTGTACATAATTAATCAAAAACAATTTACACAAATAGAAGAGGCATCTGTCTCCACATAAATTTACACAAATAAAAGTGGCATATGTCTTCACATAAAAATGTACACAAATAAAAGTGGCATATGTCTTCACATAAAAATGTACACAAATGAAAGTGGCATATGTCTTTACATAAAAATGTACACAAATAAAAGCGGCATCTGTCTTCACATAAGAATTTACACAAATAAAAGTGGCATATGTCTTCACATAAGAATGTACACAAATAAAAGTGGCATCTGTCTTCACATAAGAATTTACACAAATAAAAGTGGCATATGTCTTCACATAAGAATGTATACAAATAAAAGCGTCATCTGTCTTCACATAGGAATTTGCACAAATAAAAGCGTCATCTGTCTCCACATAAGAATGTACACAAATAAAAGCGGCATCTGTCTCCACATAAGAATGTACACAAATAAAAGCGGCATCTGTCTCCACATAAGAATGTACACAAATAAAAGCGGCATCTGTCTCCACATAAGAATGTACACAAATAAAAGCGGCATCTGTCTTCACATAAGAATGTACACAAATAAAAGCGGCATCTGTCTTCACATAACAATGTACACAAATAAAAGCGGCATCTGTCTTCACATAAAAATGTACACAAATAAAAGCGGCATCTGTCTCCACATAAGAATGTACACAAATAAAAGCGGCATCTGTCTTCACATAAGAATGTACACAAATAAAAGCGGCATCTGTCTTCACATAAGAATTTATACAAATAAAAGCGGCATCTGTCTCCACATAAATTTACACAAATAAAAGCGGCATCTGTCTCCACATAAGAATTTATACAAATAAAAGCGGCATCTGTCTCCACATAAATTTACACAAATAAAAGCGGCATCTGTCTCCACATAGGAATTTACACAAATAAAAGCGGCGTCTGTCTTCACATAAGAATGTATACAAATAAAAGCGTCATCTGTCTTCACATAGGAATTTACACAAATAAAAGCGGCATCTGTCTTCACATAAGAATGTACACAAATAAAAGCGGCATCTGTCTCCACATAAATTTACACAAATAAAAGCGTCATCTGTCTTCACATAGGAATGTACACAAATAAAAGCGGCATCTGTCTTCACATAAGAATGTATACAAATAAAAGCGGCATCTGTCTCCACATAAATTTACACAAATAAAAGCGGCATCTGTCTTCACATAGGAATGTATACAAATAAAAGCGGCATCTGTCTTCACATAAGAATTTATACAAATAAAAGCGGCATCTGTCTCCACATAGATTTACACAAATAAAAGCGGCATCTGTCTCCACATAAGAATGTATACAAATAAAAGCGGCATCTGTCTCCACATAAATTTACACAAATAAAAGCGCCATCTGTCTCCACATAAGAATGTATACAAATAAAAGCGGCATCTGTCTCCACATAAATTTACACAAATAAAAGCGGCATCTGTCTTCACATAGGAATGTATACAAATAAAAGCGGCATCTGTCTTCACATAAATTTACACAAATAAAAGCGGCATCTGTCTCCACATAAGAATGTACACAAATAAAAGCGTCATCTGTCTTCACATAGGAATTTACACAAATAAAAGCTCCATCTGTCTTCACATAGGAATTTACACAAATAAAAGTGGCATCTGTCTTCACATAGGAATTTACACAAATAAAAGCTCCATCTGTCTTCACATAGGAATTTACACAAATAAAAGCGGCATCTGTCTTCACATAGGAATTTACACAAATAAAAGCTCCATCTGTCTTCACATAGGAATTTACACAAATAAAAGCTCCATCTGTCTTCACATAGGAATTTACACAAATAAAAGCTCCATCTGTCTTCACATAGGAATGTATACAAATAAAAGCGGCATCTGTCTTCACATAGGAATGTATACAAATAAAAGCGGCATCTGTCTTCACATAGGAATTTACACAAATAAAAGCTCCATCTGTCTTCACATAGGAATTTACACAAATAAAAGCTCCATCTGTCTTCACATAGGAATTTGCACAAATAAAAGCTCCATCTGTCTTCACATAGGAATGTGTACAAATAAAAGCGGCATCTGTCTTCACATAGGAATTTACACAAATAAAAGCTCCATCTGTCTTCACATAGGAATTTACACAAATAAAAGCTCCATCTGTCTTCACATAGGAATTTACACAAATAAAAGCGGCATCTGTCTTCACATAGGAATTTACACAAATAAAAGCTCCATCTGTCTTCACATAGGAATTTACACAAATAAAAGCTCCATCTGTCTTCACATAGGAATTTACACAAATAAAAGCGGCATCTGTCTTCACATAGGAATGTATACAAATAAAAGCGTCATCTGTCTTCACATAGGAATTTACACAAATAAAAGCTCCATCTGTCTTCACATAGGAATTTACACAAATAAAAGCGGCATCTGTCTCCACATAAGAATGTACACAAATAAAAGCTCCATCTGTCTTCACATAGGAATGTATACAAATAAAAGCGGCATCTGTCTTCACATAGGAATGTATACAAATAAAAGCGGCATCTGTCTTCACATAGGAATTTACACAAATAAAAGCTCCATCTGTCTTCACATAGGAATGTATACAAATAAAAGCGGCATCTGTCTTCACATAGGAATGTATACAAATAAAAGCTCCATCTGTCTTCACATAGGAATTTACACAAATAAAAGCTCCATCTGTCTTCACATGGGAATGTATACAAATAAAAGCGGCATCTGTCTTCACATAGGAATGTATACAAATAAAAGCTCCATCTGTCTTCACATAGGAATTTACACAAATAAAAGCTCCATCTGTCTTCACATAGGAATTTACACAAATAAAAGCGGCATCTGTCTCCACATAAGAATGTACACAAATAAAAGCGGCATCTGTCTCCACATAAGAATGTACACAAATAAAAGCTCCATCTGTCTCCACATAAGAATGTACACAAATAAAAGCTCCATCTGTCTTCACATAGGAATGTATACAAATAAAAGCGGCATCTGTCTTCACATAGGAATGTATACAAATAAAAGCGGCATCTGTCTTCACATAGGAATTTACACAAATAAAAGCTCCATCTGTCTTCACATAGGAATTTACACAAATAAAAGCTCCATCTGTCTTCACATAGGAATTTACACAAATAAAAGCTCCATCTGTCTTCACATAGGAATTTACACAAATAAAAGCTCCATCTGTCTTCACATAGGAATTTACACAAATAAAAGCGGCATCTGTCTTCACATAGGAATGTATACAAATAAAAGCGGCATCTGTCTTCACATAGGAATTTACACAAATAAAAGCTCCATCTGTCTTCACATAGGAATGTATACAAATAAAAGCGGCATCTGTCTTCACATAAAAATGTATACAAATAAAAGCGGCATCTGTCTTCACATAAGAACTCAGTATCAAATAGAATAATTACAAAATATACAACAACCATAGTGCATGACTTTGTCGATTCACCCGTTTTATATCGTTATTAACCTTTATCCAACCAAATAAATCTCACGTCGACAGAAGAGTTACCCCCACCCCCATTATTTTAATTTTTCTGATGCGAAATAAACTGACTATTATTGTCTAATTAATTTGCCTGCAAATGATTCCTGTTCAAGGGCATGCGCACAGATATGGGAAGTTTGTCATACCTTAACAGTTTGAAAACCGTAAAGGGGGCGGGAGTGGAAGGAGCTAGTTGGAAACAAAGTCTGTCGTAAAGTTCTTCTGTTATCAATCAAACACATTAAACAATAAATTTATGACTTCTGAATGAGAAGGAACTCATTACAAATCATTTAAAAACTTTTACTTCACCCACGAGAGATTATAAACTTTCAATCATTTATTTTCTAGCTCAGATTGAAGTTCAACTCGCCTCGTGTGCTAATTGCGTGACCCACTTATAGGAAGATCATGACCGCCTTCTATTTAAATATAATTTGCTCCACCCCAGAATTATATCATACAGGAAACAATACAACAGCATTCACTCATGAAGGATTATATCTGTTCACCTTTAAATCAAGACTAAAACAAACAGATACAAAATGTTCACTGTGTCAGTTAGCTTAAGAAATGTGTCAAGGAAAATAAAATTTGACAAAATACACAATTTCATGCATTATATGTAGGAGAGAAATTTGTAAAAAGTTACCTAAATTATTTTAAAATTTCGAAGCTTCTGTTTTAGATATAGTGATACAGCTGATTCGTCTGTAAGGTTAACCACATTGGCACATAATGGAAAAAATTAATGTAAGTAGACGTTTTCTTGCCACCAAAAATATATAGTAAAACAAAATCTGCGTGTATTGAGTATATAGGGAAATACTTAAATCGTTCAGTGGAAGCAGTTCGTGTGGTCGATAGAATACAATATTTCCAATTCATTCTTGGAATATTTCCTTATATCTGCTCATAAAGATAGATATCCTCCATACATCTACACGGGGATATTTGACACTATGTACGGTTTCTAGGGCCTGACAAACCAGAGTATAGTTGTGTCTAATACATTGTTTGGATCTTGAAATATGTAGGACTTTGCAATTACCTGCGTAAAACGCCATTTCCCATGCATATTTCCACAACTATAAATTGTCTGGATATGTATGGAGTTTGTCACACTCCTCTACATTATGAACGGTCAGGTAAACTGCCGTGTCATCTGCAACAAATCTGACCAGAGATTGTATATTTTCGGGCAGGTCGTCATGTATAGCAAGAAGAGAATGGGACCTAAGACGGAGCCTTGTGGAACCACATATGTTGCAAGTACCTCATTAGATAATACTCCTTCACTAGCCACACTTCTATGCAACCAGTAAGGAAGGCTCTGATCCAGTTTAGGGTATTTGCTAATGGAGTTTGAAAAGGAGTTTAGGGTATTGCTAATGGCGTTTGAAAAGGAGTTTAGGGTACTGCTAACGGAATTTGAAAAGGAGTTTAATGTATTGTTAATGGAGTTTGAAAAGGAGTTTAGGGTATTTGCTAACGGAATTTGAAAAGGAGTTTAGGGTATTGTTAATGGAGTTTGAAAAGGAGTTTAGGGTATTGCTAATGGAATTTGAAAAGGACTTTAGGGTATTGTTGAAGGAATTTGAAAAGGAGTTTAGGGTATTGCTAATGGAATTTGAAAAGGAGTTTAGGGTATTGCTAAAGGAGTTTGAAAAGGAGTTTAGGGTATTGCTAATGGAGTTTGTAAAGGAGTTTAGGGTATTGCTAACGGAGTTTGAAAAGGAGTTTAGGGTATTGCTAATGGAGTTTGAAAAAGAGTTTAGGGTATTGCTAATGGTGTTTGAAAAGGAGTTTAGGGTATTGCTAATTGAGTTTGAAAAGAAGTTTAGGGTATTGCTAATGGAGTTTGAAAAGGAGTTTAGGGTATTGCTAATGGAGTTTGAAAAGGAGTTTAGGGTATTGCTAATGGAGTTTGAAAAGAAGTTTAGGGTATTGTTAATGGAGTTTGAAAAGGAGTTTAGGGTATTGCTAATGGAGTTTGAAAAGGAGTTTAGGGTATTGCTAATGGAGTTTGAAAAGGAGTTTAGGGTATTGCTAATGGAGTTTGAAAAGGAGTTTAGGGTATTGCTAATGGAGTTTGAAAAAGAGTTTAGGGTATTTGCTAATGGAGTTTGAAAAGGAGTTTAGGGTATTTGCTAATGGAGTTTGAAAAGGAGTTTAGGGTATTGCTAATGGAGTTTGAAAAAGAGTTTAGGGTATTTGCTAATGGAATTTGAAAAGGAGTTTAGGGTATTGCTAATGGAGTTTGAAAAGGAGTTTAGGGTATTGCTAATGGAGTTTGAAAAGGAGTTTAAGGTATATGCTAATGGAATTTGAAAAGGAGTTTAGGGTATTGCTAATGGAGTTTCAAAAAAGGAGTTTAGGGTATTGCTAATGGAGTTTGAATAGTAGTTAGGGTGGCTCAAGTTATAAAAATTAAGCCTAAACTCAGTTTTCAAATAAGTATATTTTTGGAGTGTTTTTTATTTCATTTGAGTTTTGTAAATAATATTTTCAAATTAATTGTAAGATTTGTTTCAATTGTAATTTTGTTTTCTCTCAATTTGTAAGTTTCTTCGTATTGCTGTTATAATTAATAATTCATAAGTAAAAATATGATACTAATCTCAATATGTGTATCTAATATTTTACATAAATGTCTTCTACGTCACTATTGGACATATTTTGAGATTTTAAAATTTGCTTGTTGAACATCATTTGTTTGATATACCCATCTCTGCTTACTGTTCATATTTATGGATTTTGTTTTTTTTAAATATGTTTGAAAAGAGTCGATTTGGTTTAGTCTAACCATATTTTATTGTCACAATATGATAGAATGGGATTAGGCACATGTTCTAACAATTTAAATTAACCCTCTCCCTACATGATACAAGTACTGCAACATAGTCCAACATGACAACAGTGTAGCAAAAACTAATAATGAAAAATGATTGGAGAGAGAGAGAGAGAGAAAGAGAGAGAGAGAGAGAGAGAAGGGGGCACAATGACAGCATTCGCGATTTGAATAAGCTATTGGAAGATACACATTGAGTTTATGAGAACAACTAGTTTAACATTCGTTAACTGGACATGTGTTTTCATGGTAGTAGTAGTTGGTGGGTAAATAGGTACAAAATTTTAGGGGGTGGCACTTGGGGTACGTACGGGAGTTTAACATGGTGGGGGCACTCTGGGTACGTACAGGAGTTTAACATGGTGGGGGGCACTCTGGGTACGTACGGGAGTTTAACATTGGGGGCAGTCTGGGTACGTACGGGAGTTTTTAACGTGGCGGGAGTGTGGGTGGGGGTGTGGGGAGGGTGGAATAGAATTAATCTTTCTTGAAAAAAGGGTGGTCCTCATAAGGACCGTTGGAGGGGGAATATTTTATTTCCCCCAACATTGAGTTAGGAAGCCTGGGAGGTGGAACTTGTTTTTCTTCTTCTTCTTCTTCTCCTCCTCCTTCTTCTCAGGTATCCAGTCGGGATGATTCAATTGTCTGAACTTGTCCTGAATTTTCATCCAGTTCAAGTTCAGTCGATTGAATTGTTTTTCTCTTTTTTCCTTAACCCACATTAACTTGATTTTGGCGACCTCCTGTTCCATAATTTTTTTAATAATCGTTTCCACTCGGAGCAGGGTCGCTTCTTGTCGAGTGAGGATTATGCATTTTAAATTATCATCTAATTTATGGATGCAATCCAAGACTTCTTTAAGAAGTCCTACTCGACAAGGTGAAGAGGAGTTCTTGCTCTTCTTAACTTCCTCCTCCTTCTTCACTTCTTGAATTAAATTCAAAATTAAGTTAATGTAGGTGAAGTAATCTATTTCCCACTGCAGACTGACTGGATACCACCACATCATTTTTTGCCTATAATACTTAACTTCCACCATCCAGTCCCAGGCTTCCTGTAGATTTTCAATGATATCAATCATTCTTCAGCAATGAAATGTGAATGGCGTCACTGTGGAAGGCACCGCTTTATATGTGAGAAGCGCGGACGTGATGGAAAACATCCCCCTTTTTTTCCCCCCAAAAAACCATACATACAAACAAAAAAAAACACACCACACTATCCTTTTTATATATCAAACACAAACTTACACAAAACACAAAAACACATAAGGTAAAGGGTTTTTTTTGTGGGGTAGACTATCACAAAACAAAAAAATAATATACAAACATATAAAAACATATATATATATATATATATATATATATATATATATATATATATATATATATATATATATATATATATATATATATAGGCAATCATTGGAAAAATTAATCTTTTCTTGAAAAATGGTTGGCCCTAAAAAGGGCCTTTGGGTTTTTTTGTTTTTTGGGGTTTAGCATTTACATCTTTGGCTAGGTCTTCTTTTTCTTCTACTTCTTCTAACTTCTGGTCCGTAGAGAAGGACTATCTTCAAACATCCTTGACGTTCGATGTTGATACGTCTTTTCCATTCGGTGGATTCTGTTATTTTTGTGGTAGCCCATGAGGCTTTCACATACATTGGGAATGCTGGATTAAACAGCATTCCCGAGACAATGTTCGATGCTTCCACGCTAACCCACATGATTTAGTCTTTTTGAGTGGTTCTGGAGAAAACCGGTGAAGCTTTATGAGACAAGCGGTATCATATATACCTTACGATCGGATTGAAATGGATCGAAATCAACTACCAATCCAAACGCGCGTTACAAGTGGGTCGGGTTTTCTTCCAATGGGAAGAGAGCGGGGGTATGAAGTCATCTCGGGTATAAAGGTATCGTAGCGTTCGTTGGGTTTATTACTTTTTCGACAGCCTTCATGGTGACTGGAAAGACAAGTACTACTATGTATTGGAGTGAGCCTTCAATGATTAATGCTGCTGCATTAATGAACTTCCGGCCGGAAGACTTTGATTTAGATTTACTAAATCAAGAGTTTCAGTTGTCTGAGAATACTACTGCTGCTACTACTACTACTGCTATACCAATGGTGGATGAATTTAAAAAAAGGCAAATGGAAGAGATGGAAATTTTTTTAAAAAAGCAACGAGAAGAGGAAGAAATGTTTCTTCTTCTTCAACAGCAGCAGAAAGAAGAAGAAGAGAGAAGAAGAAGACAAAGTGAGGAAGAAATCAGACAGCAGCAGCAGCAGCAGTTACAAGAGGAGGAGAAGAAGGAAACAGTAAAGGAAGGCATCAATCTTGAAGCAAAAACCGTAAGTCTGTTAAAAGAGATATTATATGAGTTAAAATGGATGACCAATGTCTATAAGTATTCTTTAACTCATCAACCACCTAAACGAAAAAGACCATCACGGGCTAAACAACATTCTTCCTTGCCTACCAGTTCTAGTGAGATGCCACCTATACCACCAACACCACCACCAGTGACTACCACCATAAGCAAAACACCATCAGTAGCAGCAGCATTAACAGGATATGGATTGGGTCGTGGTAAAGGACTACGGCATTTGAAGTTGATTTGAAAGTTTTGTTTTTTAACCAAAAGCAACAACAAAAAAAAAAACAAAACAAAACAACCCAACGGTCCTTTAAGGGCCCCCCAGATTTCTAGAAAAGAAATCAAATTGCCAAAAAATCAAGTTAAAACTTAAAAAAAATACCATGGTGTTGTATATCAGTGTGAGTGCGTGCGTGCGTGCGTGCGTGCATCTATACTCTAAAAACAAAATAACACAAAAACACTTACTTTTTTTCTCCAGTCTGGTGTATTCTGCCATTTTTTTGTTTTACAAAATAATTCAGCAATAACATATAACACCAAAAAAAAACACACACAACAAAAGTTCCTTTTTTTGTTCACTGTCTGTCTCTCTTACGCTTCTTTAATTTCTTCTTCATAGGAACCCTAATCGTCACAGGAATCATGTCTTCCATTTCTTCTTCATTCTCACTGTCTTCCATTCTTCTCACTCTCTTCTTACTTTTCTTGATGATATGTTCTTCTTCTTCTTCTAGGTTTGTTGTTGAATCGGCTTCCTCCCTCTCCTCTGGTAGATTTTCTTCTTCTTGTTCTTTCTGAGGGCATTCCGAAGACCAATGTCCTGGTCCTTTACAATGATAACAGGTATCTTTTGTTTTGTCTCTCTTTTGCTGTTGACGTTGTGGACATTCTGGAGCCCAATGTCCTTTCTCTTGACAGATATAACAAGTATCGTCACTTTTATCTCTAGAGGTAGAGGAGGAGGAGGAGGAGTAGTCCTTACTCTTACTGGTAGTATACTTTCGAATGACTGTCTGCAAATCTCTCACGAAAAGAGCAATCTGTCTTTTTGGCTCTTCCATCTTTACAGTTTGAAAGTTCAATCACCAAAGACTGATTCTGAAGGTAAGAAGCTCTCTCTTTATATACTCTTCTCTCTCTATATAAAGGTACCTGGGTGAAAAAAACTGAATCAGTTTCAAAGTAAAGTTCAAGATGAAAAGATCACGCCCAAACCATGAGAAACCAGAAGAAGAAGAAGAAGAACAAGAACAAACCAAGAGGCCACGACGACGAAGGTATTCCGTGCCACCTGAAACACCCTTAGAGGAACTACTAGCTCAAGTCCATGCCAGTGACTTCGAAGACGAGATGAGTGAACCTGAAACCTTACCACTACCACCACCTTCCAAACCACCCAAAACAAAAACCACTACCAGAACCCCTGACCAAGAAACACCACCACAATCTAGTACTTTGGCTCCTCCTGAAAATTACTATCGGATTCGAGAGACTCAAAAAATAACTTCTCGAAAATTTAGAACCACGGCGTACACTCACACGGTACACTTCAAAGACTTCAAGTCCGAAGTACCTCCCGAGAAAGCGGCGGGGTTCATTAGCGATTTGTGGGAATCTGTCTTAATCAACTTGAAACGCCAATGTGGAGCCAAAGAAGATGATCGCTTGAGACTGGCCATCCATCATGACAACTTGAAGAGTCCCGTTTGGATTGAGTTCAGCACTCCGGCAGAATTAACGCCAGACAAAGTCATGTCTAAAATAGAACATGTGCAACAATCCAATGACAAGTTTACCATCACCAATGGAAAGGCCACACTCTACATGACACACGTTGCTCCACCTCGAGGAAGTGGACAAAGCAGAAAACCGTTATTGGTGGACGATCTTCGTACTACCAAACATAGTGTCGTCCAAATCGACAATAATGAAGACCAAATGTGCTTGGTTCGAGCTATCGTGGTGGGCCGCACCTATGCTAACAAGAACGAGAGTAAAGAATGGAAAAAAGCCTGGAATAACATTCGACGATCGCAAAGACCCCAACAACGAAAAGAAGCAGAACTCTTGTTGAAACAAGCGGGGATCCCTAAAGAGACCGTGTGTGGCATTTCTCAAATGCAGCAACTTCAAGATGTTTTGGCTCCTCATTATACTTTGAAAGTTCACCCTCAAGAAGTGCGCGGAGCTCTACTGTTTCGAGGCCCTGATTTTCCTGATGGAAAATACATTCATCTCTATTACCATCAAGAACATTTTGATACCATTACTAGTATTACCGGATTTTTGGGATACTCTTACTACTGTGAGAAATGTAATCATGGGTTTAATAATCGAGAGCGACACCTCCATTGCGGAGCAAGATGTCGGGGCTGTTTAGCCGACCAACCATGCCTTCCTGAACCACAACAACAACACGTTCATTGTGAAACCTGTCGACGAAGTTTTGTCAGTCCTTCTTGTTACCAACAGCATCGCAAAACACAAGGTCACCAACAAAAATGTGCTTGCGACTTATTGAAATCGTGTTCCACGTGTGGACAACTAATTCGTACCAACAACCCAAAGAGACACGTTTGTGCTGGCAAGAAAAAATGTTCTATTTGTCATCAGATCGTCGATTTTGATCATCGATTTTTTATTCAAAAGTTTGACAAGACAGAGAAGAAAGAAATAAAGAAGAACAAGAACAAGAAACAAGTAGATTTCGTCTTCTTTGATTTTGAATGCATGCAAGAAACAGGCATTCACATTCCTAATTTCTGTGTGGCGCATCGGGCTTGTGATCAGTGCATTCAAGAATCGATTCATTTTCACTGTCCTCATTGTAGTCGGATTCCAGGAGGACGTGAAAAAATCTTTCGTGGAGTGAACACTTTGTCTGAGTTTGCTGAATGGGTTTTACACCCTACCACCCACGACAGTTGGAGCGAAGAAGACATTCAACGTTACGGAGATTGTCATCGGTATGCCACCGTCATAGCTCACAATTTTTCGGGATACGATGGGCAGTTTTTACTCAATTATTATTTGAACCATGGGACCGAACGTCCTGTAGTTACCATGAACGGAAAAAAGCTCATCTACATGAAAGTAGGACAAGTCCAGTTTAAAGATTCTATGAGTTATTTGGCCATGCCTTTGAGTCGCAAGCCAAAAACGTTTGGCATGACAGAAATGGCTAAAGGCTACTTTCCTCACTTCTTCAACACGGAAGCTAATCAACAGGCTGTCCTACCTCATTTGCCTGACCTTCATGATTACGACCCCGATGGAATGCGGCCCGAACAGCGAGAAGCTTTTCACACTTGGTACCGTGCTCACCAGAACGATCCATTTGACTTTCAAGAAGAGATGCTCAAATATTGTCGATCGGATGTAGATATTTTAAGACGTTGTTGTGGAAAATTTCGAGAGTTATTTCTCGATCACGGGGAGGTCGATCCTTTGAAAGATGCAGCCACCTTACCTAAAACCTGTTCCTTAGTCAACAGGCAAAATTTCATGCCTGAGAACCAACTAGCCATCATCAACTCCAACGCGGGTCTCTTTGCTAGTCGTCAATATTCGGTCAAAGCTTTACGTTGGCTTCATTACTTGTGTGAAAAAGAAGACAAATGGATACAACATGCTAGAAACGGAGGAGGAGAAAAGAAGATTGGAGGTTATTCCGTGGATGGATTTGATTTAGAAAACCCGCACACCGTGTACGAGTTTCAGGGTTGTTTGTTTCACGGATGCCCAACTTGTTATCCTGACCGAGACATGAAAAGCCCTTATTCAGATTCTAACATGGAACAGTTATACGAACAGACTTGCCAACGACGACTCCAGTTAGAAAGTCAAGGATACCGAGTGATAGAAATGTGGGAGCACGAGTACGATCGACGTTTGAAAACCGATCCTGAATTTAAGAACATTACTCAAAGTTACGACGCGACCGACATCGAACCTTTAGATCCGCGACACAGTTTATTTGGAGGACGAACCAATGCCATTCGCTTGCTGTACGACGTGAATGAATCCCAAGGAGAAGAAATCAAATACATCGACGTGTGTTCTTTGTATCCTTGGGTGTGTAAATATGCTCGTTTTCCCACCGGTCACCCTGAAATTTTGACAGAACACATTGACGTGGAACACATTCGTCAATACGAAGGATTAATTAAATGTAGAGTCTTACCTCCCACAAACTTGTTTCATCCCATCTTACCTTACCATTGTCAAGGAAAACTGATGTTTCCTTTATGTCGGACGTGTGCCGAAACGTGCAACCAAGATCATCCCTGTCACCACACGAAGGAAGAACGGTCTTTGATAGGAACGTGGGTCAGTGCCGAATTGTTTCGGGCTCTGGATCGTGGATACCGTTTGTTGAAAGTGTATGAAATCTGGCACTTTCCAACTACATCCCAATACCAAAAGGACGACGCCACCAATCATCCAGGCATTTTCTCGGGGTACGTCAACCAATTTTTAAAACTGAAACAAGAAGCTAGTGGTTATCCTTCGTGGTGTCAAACTCCCGAAGACCAAGAACGATTTAAAGAAGAATACCGTGACATCGAAGGCATCACTTTAGAAGAGGTGGAAAAAAATGAAGGAAAAAGATCGTTTGCGAAAGTGATGCTCAATTGCTTGTGGGGAAAAATGGCCCAACGTACGATCTTACCCAAAACGGAATACGTGGACGATCCTTATCGTTACTTTAAACTGGTGGACGACAAAAGTATTCTAGTCAAACACGTCGAAATCGTCCGCGATGATTTGATCATTGTCAATTTCGAAGAAGAACCCAAGTTTGTCAAACCTGACAAGTTTAGCAACGTAGTCATTGCCGCCTACGTGACCGCTCATGCTCGTTTGAAATTGTATGACGAAGCGTTAGAAGTCTTGGGAGATCGTGTGCTGTACTTTGATACTGACAGTTGCATTTACATTCATCGCCCCGGTTGCCCCCACCCTACCATTCAAGGAGATCGTTTAGGAGCCTGGACAGACGAGCACCCTCAAGATACCATTTTGAGTTTTGCCAGCGGTGGTCCTAAAAATTATGGGTACCGATACCGAGACCCGCAAGGCCAACTTCACACCTCCTGTAAAGTCAAAGGGTTGACTCTCAACTATCGAACTAACCAAGTCGTGAACTTTGAGGTTTTAAAAAATGCTTTACTGTCTGGACAAGTGAAAGACTTTCAAGTAGCCACGTTAGAACCTCACAAGATTGTACGACTACCTAATCATCAAATTGTGACTCGACCTGTTCAAAAAGTGTATCGCATCGTGTACCAAAAACGAGTGAGACTTCCAGATCACACGACTTTACCTTACGGACACGCCAATTTGGAGGAGTATAAAAAAAGGAAACCCTCTTGAACAGAAAAAAAAGACAACACCAAAGAGATGACTTCAACATGGGCCTTGCCTGACTATGCTGATTGTACCAGTCGATTGAACACGTTTAAAAAATGGCCTAAAGGGGATCGATTACCCACTGCCATCTCTTTAGCCAGAGCAGGCTTTGTCTACTTTGAACAGGGAAGTTTAGTGAAATGTTTCAGTTGTGGTGCAAGGATTCGCATGAGTCCTAAAGATTCAGCTATCGTGGAACATACCAGATGGTCACCAAACTGTGCTTACCTTTCTTTAGCGTTTCCACGGATGACATTACAATACTTTTCGGATGGTACAGTCGACAGGTATAAAAAAGGAACCCCTTCCAAGCCTAACCCTTCATTCTAACTTTCAACGTTAACCAAGCAAGAAGAAAAAAAAGATGAGTCACGACTTGGAGTGTGATGCAGTACCATGCGATGAAACGGATTCTGTACGGTTTGGTATTCCCGATTCACACGTTCAAAAGGATTCCGTAGCTTGTAACATCACCACCACTCATCGACCACCCTCTAAAGAGGCAGTACGCCCTTTATGTTTTACTGGAAATACTAAAGGAACTGGTATTGACGTTAATGACAACAAGGTGAATGTTGGTCCATATTCGCATATCAGAATACCTGTGAGTTTACTTGGTTATTCCAAGTATGAAAGTCGACTCGAGTCATTCAAAGACATGTGGCCAAAATTTCTACAAGGACCTAAACCGGAAGGTTTAGCTAGATCCGTGAGAGAAGGAGATAAAGTTCAATGTTTCAGTTGTGGTGTGGAACTTCACCATTGGGAGCCTACCGACTCAGCTGACATTGAACATGCCAGATGGTCTCCGCACTGTCACTTCTTACCTTTAGTGGCTTTAGAACAGTACGGGTACGATGAGCCAGATGCCAAACAAAAGAAGAAGTAAAAAAAAAAATTCCATGGCGGAGGAGAATACTTCTTTAGAAGAATACATTACTGGTTTACCTTTGGAGTTGCAAGAACATATTTTTCAGTATATACCTCCTACCTTAGAAGATCGCATTTGTGGATTACCTTTGAAGTTACGAAAACGGATTTACGATGAGTTGGTTCAGATTCAAGTGAAACGTTAACTTCAAGTGATTCCTCGATTTCAATACTATGGCTACTTTCGCCGCATCAGAAATCTGATTCTGAACAACGACTATCACCAGTATCGTGAAGAATACAAAAGAGAGTTACTTCTTTCCAAATCGGAAACTTTACCCAAGTACATTTGTGGCATGCCTTTGAATGTGCGCGAAAGGATTTACCAAGAGTTTGTCAAGATCCAAGTGAAACGTAAAATCAAAGTCATTTCTCGATTTTTAAACTATACCCTCTTCCAAGGTCATAGAAGAATGATTATGGGAAACGTCTATTGCACGTACTATCCTGAAGGAGACTGTCTCAAAAGGTACCAACCTTGGGAGCCTGGCTATAAAAACATGCCACCCAAGATACCTACCTTTGCCCTCGACCCCTATAAAGAGTCGGCACGTCTGCACTGTTCACGTCACTCGTGAAACGGATTCTGTGGAAGGAAGTCAAACATGAGCATTCATGCTTTATCGGTACACGCTAAGTGTCTATTGGGCAGCCTGGCTATAAAAGAGTGGGTATGCCTGAACTCTACACGTCACTCGTGAAACGGATTCCGTGGAAGGAAATCACAGATCATGTTCAGACCTTAGAGGATTATAAAAAAGTAATACAAGAACTGTTTCCATTGAATTTTGGACGTTATGTGGTGTGTGTCTTAGTGACTGCTTATCTTGGAATTCGTTTTCCAGGACATTCGTTGTGGACTATTTTTGAGGACAAGTGTTTGCCTTGGATTCTTTTGGAGGATCCGTGGTTGTTTTGGACTCAATTGTTGAGTTCCAAAAAACAATATGACTCTGTGTTCTTTTTTGGACTTAGTAGAAGAAGAAGACTATAAAAACTTGATTTTATCAGTACACGAAAGACAAATTGTACTTAAAGCGTTGGGAGTGGTTATGAAAATCAGTGAGGAACTTAAATGTGAAGAAGACATTCGTCACACTTTATCTGTTTATAAAACATTTCAAGAAGTGTGTTTTGCTAGTGAGTTACACAAACACCTTTTCAATTGGAAAGATGTACGACCCTGGAGAAACCTTGGTTTCCAATCTTGGCTACAAGAAGTGGCTCAGTTTGCCAAAGATTTGGCAACTTGTCCATAAGGGTCCAAAAGTGAAAAAATGGGAACCTTCATGAGAAACCCTGAAAGAAGAAGAACCTGACACCACTGCTGTGGTTCAAATACCTCTTGAGGAACACAACCCTTCTTTACCACCGTCGTCAGAGGATTCAAAAAAACAAAAGACGAGCAGAAGAATACCACCACCACCACCACCACCACCCCAAACAGTGTCTGTGTCTTTCATTACTAGGACACGAAAATATTGTTGTACATTGACCTGTTTATACGACAGTTTGATTGTTTCAGTAGGAGCCTTAATTGTGTACCTGATGATTTTACTTTGCTATTTTATCACTCGTTGGCTTTAATGACTTGTAAAAAAAAAAAATGTTTTGTTGTGTTGGTTTTAAAAAAAAAAAAAAAAATAAACGTGTATGAAAATGTATAAAATGTCTTGGGTTTTTTGTCTTCTTCTCAAAAATCTTCTTACCTCAGTCATGGCTACATCATCTTCTTCTTCTGCCTCGTCTACCTCCTCCTCTTCTGTGGTTAAAGTGATTGACGAAAAGTTAGATCGTCAAAGTTGGAATGCTTTGTATCTGCGCCATCCATTTAAAATGTTGATTGCTGGACCGAGTGGTTCAGGGAAAACCGAATTTGTCAAACGTTTGATCGAACACAAAGCTGATTTGTTTGATCATCCACCTCAACGTATCGTGTGGTGTTACAAAGAGTGGCAACCGTCTTACACGTTATTGAAAGAAAGTCAAGGAGAAACCATTTCATTTGTGGATGGTATTCCTCACGAAGACGATGGAATTGTGTCTGACGTGAGTCAAACTCATTTGGTTATTTTTGATGACATGTTAGGAGAAGACGAAGAAGAAATTAAACTTTGGTTTACACGAAAAGGACACCATCGTAATGCTAGTATTGTCTACATTACTCAAATTTATTTCAACAAAGTAAAGCCCATCGTACCATCAGTCTGAATGCTCATTACGTGGTCTTGTTTAAAAGCCCCAGAGACAAATCTCAAGTACAAGTGTTAGCCAAACAGTTAGGGGCTCCTTGGCTCAATTATGCGTACGACGATGCCACTCAAACCCCTCACGAGTATTTACTCATCGACTTAAAACCCACCACTCCTGACTATTTGAGATTTCGTGCTCAATTGTTTCACCCTTGGGTTGAAGAAGGTGGTTCTGTCATTTACACGTCCCCTTCAGCCCATTTTTGAAAGGAAAAAAAAAACTATAAAAACAACCTACTATGTCATTGATGTCTCACACTCTTTTGAGAGATGGCTTCCTTTCAACCTCATCCTTCGGCTAAATTGATCGTGCCTTGTTTGGCATCAGTCGTGAAAAAAATGCACAAGTCCGTGCTCATTTGTTAGAAGCGAGTCATAAAGAAGTGTTAAGATGGTTTACTTTGACAGCACGTCAATTACTACAAGGCATCATTCACATCCCTCATCAAACTCAACGTTTTTTTCAAAGACATAAAGCGGCATTGTCACAACTGGCTGATCCTAGAATCGATTCACGGACTAAAAAACAAATCATTTTAACTCCTGGTGGAAGTGGTTCTTTAGGAGGGGTTATGATTCGTTCCCTTTTGAAATGGGATCCTAATGATGCCCAAGCCAAAAAACAAAAAAAAAACTCCTAAAAAGAAGAAAAGTCCAAAGAAGAAAACCACCAAGAAAAAGAAGAAAGGCAGCCCTCAGAAAAAGAAAAGTCGTACCCAGAAGAAGAAGAAAACCACACCTACCACCACTAGCACCCGACGTAAGAGAGGTACTGCAGCCAGGACGCAAACGTACACCCGCAAAACACCACCACCACCACCCTTACCATCACCACCACCACAACAGTCTCCAATGATGACGAGGTCTCTTTTTGCGTCCACATCATCTTCCTCTTTGTCTTCTTCTTCTTCACCACCTTTTACCATGATGCCTGTCAAACCAGACTTAAGATCCGTGTTTTCTAATTTGATGCAAAAATGGAAACCTATTTCGAAAGTCACCCCGTCGAGACCGTCGACTTCAGCTGATTTAGCCATGGCAGCAGCCTCCAACAAAGTACCATCCCCTAAAACCAAAGTCCAAGAAAGAACTGGCATCTTACAAAGTTTAGTGGATTTATCCAAAGAAGAATTGAGACGATTTAGTCCTTTGAAAACACCTCAACGTCGAGTGAGACCTGTCGCGAAGTTGGTACGTCGTGCAGACAATCAGTGGAGACGTATTCCAGTATAAAATAGAAGGGTACCCTGTCAGAGACTTCAGACTTGTTTTTTCTACCCTACTAAAAAAGATGACTCCTAAGCGTATTCACCACCACCACCAAAAAAAGAAGAAAAGTAAAACCACCAAAAAAGGACGACTTCCCCCTCGTCTGGCCAAACATTGGGATGTCTTGTCTGTCTTGACCAAATCCAATCCTCCCATGCGAAAACAACTCATTCAAACAGCTCCTAAAGAAATCATCGATACCGTGTGTGAATGTTGTTTGAACGTCTTGAAAGGAACGGTACCTTTGTCCAAGATACAGAAACAAAAATTAGGGAAACATCGGAACGTTCTTCGTCAAATGGTAAAAAAGAAAATACCTCTTCAACAAAAGAAAAAAATGTTGGTGCAACGAGGAGGATTTCTACCTATGTTGATAGGACCGTTGTTAAAAATAGCCGCTCCTTTGTTAGGAACGATTGCTGGACCGCTTTTAGGAGGGGTCATGCGATAACCAAAAAAAAAGAAGATAAAAAGGACCACCCTTCTCTGAAAAGACCACACCTTTTTGGTACCTTTGGATGAAATGGAAGGACGAAAACTGACTTTAGTACCTTACAAACGATGGATCGAATTTCAACGTTGGAACGAACAACGGATACCTCATTTACCACCCAATCCTAATCTCAACGAAATGTCTCAGTTACAACAAGAAATACAATCCTTGATGGAACGAAGTAATGTGTCCGAAACAGAAAAATCCCAACGGTACGGTCAACTTTTACAACGTCTACAACTCTTTCGCCAAAAAGCTGTCGACGAAACAGCTCCACCCACTCTGAGAGATTTTAAGACGATGATGAAAAGCGAACCTAAAGTCACCACCACCACTAAAACAGACACCGGTACAGGGATGACCGTCAAAGAAGAAAAAGAAGAAGAAGAAGAGTTACCAACTCCACCTCTTAAAAAGAAAAAAAAGTTAGCCACACCAAGTGGGATAAAAAAGATGTTGTTTACCCCATTACCCTCAGAAAAGAAAACGAAAGAAGTGAAGTCAGAAGTCAAAACAGAACCGATGACCCCTGTTCAATCCACATCTTCTTCTTTTACCCCAGTGGCACGTCGGACACGTAAACAATCCAAAAAGATACCTCACGAAGAAAAGAGCATTGGGACTTGGTTGAGTTATTGAGAAAAAAAATCATGGAGAAACTGTTAGCTAGCCTTTATTACAATCCTGGTCATGCTGCTGGTTACGGAGGAGTTCAAAATTTATATCGAGCTGCTAAAAGTAAATTGAAAAGTGTACGTTTACCTGAAGTACGACGATGGTTAGAAGAACAATTGACGTACACGTTACACAAACCCATTCGACGTAAATTTTCTAGAAGTACCACTCAAGTGGAAGGCATCGATCATCAATGGCAAGCCGATTTAGCCGACGTGTCTCATTTAGCCACTTACAATCGTGGTCATAAATATTTGTTTTGTGTCATCGACGTGTTTTCCAAATTTGCTTGGGTCGTGCCTTTGACCTCTAAAAGCAGTACCGAATTGGTACGTGCCTTAAAATTGGTCTTGAAACAAAGTGGACGCCAACCTTTACGATGGCAAACTGACAAAGGCACCGAATTTCTAAACCAAGCTTTTCAAAAAGAATTGAAACAAAGACAAATTCATTTTTTTACTACCAAAAATCCTGAAACCAAAGCCAGTATCGTGGAACGTTTTCAAAGAACTTTGAAAGAACGCATGTGGAAATATTTTACACATCAACATACTCTCAAGCACATCGACGTGTTACCCCGTTTGGTCAAAGCGTACAATCAATCGTACCATCGTAGCATCGGATGTGCCCCCGAAGAGGTCAGCCCTGAAAACGAAGTGGTCGTCTTTGATAAATTATTTGGTTCACCCCAGACAAAAAAAAAGAAGAAGACACCCTTGTTGGAGTTAAAGACGGGAGATTGGATTCGCATCGGAAAAACCAAACGTACTTTTGACAAAGGTTATTTACCTAACTGGACTACCGAATTGTTTCGTGTCACTACCCCCGTCCGTGGTCGTGATCCTCCCGTCTATAAATTGGAAGACATGCACGGTGAAGTACTCAAAGGAACATTTTACTTGCCTGAGTTACAACGAGTGACTAAAAAAAAGACGCCTTGTACGACATCGAAAGCATTCTCGAACAAAGAACACGCAAAGTAGGCAAACGTCGAGTAGAAGAAGTCAAAGTACGTTGGAAAGGATATCCCCCTAGTTTTGATTCTTGGATTGCTGCTTCTCAAGTCGTCGACTATAAAAAGAAAAAGAAGTAAACTAACAACATGCCATTCAACACAGCAGCAACCCAGACTTCAACGACTCCTTCGCAGAGTTCTTCTCTGCAAGAATTACAAAAGCAACCACTTTGGGTGTGGTGTGGAGAACGTGTGCCTAAAAATCAAATCGTCTTTTTCTGCCAAATCTTTGTAGTGTATTGTGTCATCGCCGCAGCTATTGCCAATTTGAGTTTACAACAAGGAGACAAACAATTGTGGACCATTTTACTTAGCAGTTGCATCGGTTATCTTTTACCCAGTCCCTCTTTGAAATTTACGACGACAACGGACAACAGTCACCACCACGGGAGTACGAGCAACGGTAGTCCACCTTCTTCCAGTCACCACCACCAAAATACCAGTCCTCTTTTGGAACCTTTTGAACATCATTCTTCTTCTGTCCACTTGAGTGACTCCTCGGACACCAGAACCACTTTGGAACTATGAATGACCAATTTTATTTAACGTTACCTAGTGACAGTTCCATGGATGTGTTTCCCAACAACAGATTATGTTGTTTCACCACCAAATTGCCTCAGTCCATCCAATTGGATCACGATGCTCATTGGGAAGTGGGTTTGGTAGAAATCATTCATCCTACGCAAATCATGAACATCAACAAAACTCAAAACACTATGGTTGTGCAAATCTTGAACAAAAATATACAAGATGAATTAGAAAAAAACGATCCTAAAATCTGGGAAGGAGACAAAAAAAATCCAGACATGAAGGGAGCATTCAAAAAGTTTTCAGATCCAAAAAAAAGAAAAAGATTCTGACATAAGGGTCTTTGGGCATTATACCCTGAGAATTCCTACGGGGTATTATTTGAGTAGCCGACATTTGTGGGACACCCTTGAGTCCACCATTGAAAAGCAATTTGGTAAAGCCTTGGAAAAAACCAAAAACATGTACAAATCGGTTTCAATGAGGTGGCACGCCGTTTCCACATAAAATTTGCTATGTTGGATAAAGCTAATGGTGAATTCATTGACGACAAAACTGCTAAAGAAAGAAACATACCCTCCGAGGAGAGAAGATTCATGAGCATCGAATTTTCTTCTGGATTGTATGCCATTTTGGGTGGAAATAAAAAGTATACCAATCGAAACATCTCAACTGACATAGAATCCGCAGATGCTTTTAAACACCCTTTGGAATTGAACATAGGACTGAATTTAATGTTTGTGTACTCCGATGTGGTAGAGTACAACGTGGTGGGACACACATCTGCTCCCTTACTAAGAGTCATTCCTTTCAAAGTGGATACTGCTGCTGGTGCGTACGAAGAAGGTGGAAACACGTTTCACGTTCACCGTGAATTTGTACATCCTCATTATCTTCCAGTCAGTAAATCGTATTTTGACAGTGTCCACATTAGTATAAAAGGAGATTTGGGACAAGATGTACCATTCATTGACCAAGGAAAAGTCACGGTGAAACTACATTTTCGAAAAAAACAAGTTCTCTAACGTCTTGTAACATCCAAAAAAATGTATCCAGTGTACCGAGGAGTGGCTCGACAACGAGGACATGGTTTAGGAGATATGTTAAAATCAGCATTTCGGACGGTAGCTCCTATTTTGAAACCGATCGTGTCTCGAGGATTTCATGCCTTAAAAGATGCCGCTTTGACACAAGGAAAAGAATTTTTGCAAAATGTCCTCATCGACAAACAAAATCCTAAAGAAGCCTTTATGAGAGCAGGCAAAAATGTGTTGATGAGCACTGGTAATGATCTTTTAGGTTCTCCGAGAAAATCCTATAAATACGCTTCACGCTTCAGGCTCTGGCATTGCTTCACAGCAGCAAGGACAAGGTAGAAAGAGACGACGACGACATCGAAATCCTTTCAAAGTTCATAAAAGAACACACGGTAGTAGTTCCAAAAAGAATAAGAAAAGAAGAAGAACCATCAGAGAATTAGACGTGTTTGATTATTAACTGTGAAAATGATGCACCGAGATTCTTGCGAATGTACCAAGTCAGAACTGGATATGTTTACTATGCCTCCCACCATGATGACGATGCAAGAATCCCAATGGGTAGAATTTCATCCTGTATCGTCTTTGTCGGATTCAGCTCCTATCGAATTTGAAATCAAAGGACAAACCGAAGATTACATCGATCTGAATGACAGCTACTTGTTCCTGAAACTCAAAGTGATAAAAACGGCGGACAGCAGCCTTCCTGATGGCAATTCCAGAGTCGCTCCCGTCAATAATTTCATGCATTCCTTGTTCAGTGGAATAGATTTGTACTTGAATAACAAACTGGTCAGCAGCAGTTTGGATACTTACCCTTACCGTGCTTACTTGGAAAATCTCTTGACGTATGGAAAAGAAGCCAAGAACACTCATCTGGATGCTTCAGTGGTCTGGAAACCTGACACCGCAGGAGAGAATACCTTCAACGACACAGAGGTGTCAGTACCGGCCAGGATTGAGGGTGCTGATTTTGGTCATGCAAGAATAACTCCTGCAGAGCCGCACAATGTGGGATTTAACGATCGTCGAAAGAAAATCAGAGGGGACAGTTTAGAATTGATGGATCGTTTGCATTTGGACATGTGGTTGCAAGACAAGTATTTGTTGAACGGAGTAGATGTACGCCTGAGACTGAATCGCAGTAGTACCGCTTTCCATTTGATGGCTAATGCTAACGAGTGGAAAACTGTCATCCAAGAAGCTAAACTTTATATGCGACGTGTAGAAGTCTTACCAAAAGTGGCCAACGACATCAGTCAATCCTTGAGCAGAACCACTGCTAAGTATCCTCTTAGACGTGTGGAAGTGAAAACCTTTACTGTGGCCACTGGACTCCGATCCATAGTCGAAGATCACATCTTCCAAGGGCAGCTCCCAAAACGTTTGCTGCTTGGTATGGTCAGAAATTTAGCCTTCAACGGAGTCAACGATCAGAATCCGTTCCAGTTTCAGCACTTCAACGTCTCCAAGATAGAAGTCAGTCGAGATGGCAAGACATTGTGTACCAGACCTTTTGAACCTGACTTTAGCGTCAACGCAAAAAATTACTTACGATCTTACTTGACCCTGTATGAAGCTACAGGACAGTTAGGTACCAACACCTGCCACGGCATTACGTACGAGGATTATGCAGGAGGGTATGCCTTGTGGGGATTTGATTTCACTCCGGACCAAGGCAGCGATGAAGGACATTTCCACCCTATAAAATCAGGCCCCCTTCGAGTGGAACTTCAGTTTACAAATCCTCTACCTGAGACAGTGAACGTCGTCTTGTATGCAGAATTTGATAACACTCTAGAGATCAACAGCTTGAGAGAAGTCATTCTAGACTATTAGAAGAAGAAAAAAAAAGATGCAGCACGAAGAAGAAGAACCTATGGAGTTAGATGAGGGATTTTGTGAAGTGAATCATTCAGAACCTAGAATAGAAGAAGAATAAGAAGAAATCAATTCAGTTCCTGTGTTTACTGGATTTATGGTTTCTCGATGGCCAGAACATGAAAAACAGTTAGTGTCCTGTTATGCTCAGGAATTGAATGTAAAAATTAACAGTCTGACTGAAGATGAATGTTATGGATGTCAAAACGATCATCCCAGTCAGATACAACACGACAAATGTATGATGATGACAGGCGAAGAAAAATTGGATGAATATTTGGAAACAGCCTGGTCCCAAATCTCAGATGAACACGTGTTGAAACAGTGGTATAAAGACTTGGTGAATTCTTGTTCTCCTCCACTTACTCCTCTGGAGATCAAACGTATCGAAGGACTCATTGTACAGAGTGCAGACCCTATCCGACGTGAATATTCCTGGAATTACAAGACAGATCCATTCAAACATAAAGTCAGGTGTGAATTGATAGTTCGTTATTTCAAGTGGTAAAAAAAAATGGATACCAGGGAACTTCATTACCTATTGAATCGCGGTTCCTACACTTCTTCTTGGAATCCTGTGGTGTGTGCTAAAGATGAACTACCTCATCGTAAACCAAAAAACGTTCATGCCTATGTCATCAATACTGACGACAGTGATCTACCAGGAACCCATTGGGTGGCCGTGTACTTTCCCAACGATCACAGTGGTGTGGAATATTTTGATTCTTATGGATTACCTCCTTTGGAAAAAGACATCATCGAGTTTATGAGAAGAAATGCCGTCTCGACTCGATTCAATAATGTGAGACTACAAGGATCCGATTCCATGGTGTGTGGACAATATTGTGTCCATTATCTTCATCAACGCAGTCTTGGATATTCCTTAGAACATTTACTGTACTATTTAATGTTAACATTCAAAGGGTGAAGAATCATTTGATGGAGACCAACCCAGAGAGAAAGACGATGACGTTCATTCAAATGGCACATGATCTAGTAGAAGAGGTCCCGAGAGAAGAAATACTTAGGGAAAGAACAGAATGGGAGGCAGCACAACGACTACAGCAGCAGCAGCAACAACAAAGACAACAACAGCAGCAGCAACAGCAACAACAACTTATGCAGTCCAACAAACTATTTGACGGCGAAGTCAGTTGCAAGATTGAGTGTGAAGAATTTGCTTTCTTTATACCTGCCTGTCTTAAAGCTGTGAGACCCATCGCTAAACGTGGCCGACCTGCTGGAGCTACTGCCACGGCTACATCAACCCTCAAAAGTTAAAAACAACCACATAACTTCTTAAACCCAACGGTCCTTTTTAGGGCCACCAATCTCTAGAAAAGATTACTACTCTCATATTGCCATATCTATTTTGTGTTTTATATATATGTTTTTGTAATGTTTTTTGTTTGTGATAGTCTACCCCACAAAAAAACCCTTCTCCCCTTGTATGTTTTGTGTGGTGTGATTGATAAAAAAAATTTTAAAAAGTAAAAAAATGAATGGAATGGTGTGTGGAAGTTTAATATAAAAAATTTTAAAAAGTAAAAAAATGAATGGAATGGTGTGTGGAAGTTTAATATAAAAAAAATTTAAAAAATAAAAAATGGTTGTGTAGTGTGTGTAAGTTTTTAAAATTAAAAAAGGTTTTTAAAAAATAGGAATGGTATGATGTGTGTTTCATTTTTATCAAAAGTAGTTTCTTTTAGGTCCGCGCTTTTTTAGAGCCAGGGGTGATGGAGTGCAAACTCCGCGAAGCCTAGAATGACGTCCAACGAATGACGTCAGACGCGGGGTAGTGGGGTGATGTTTTTTTTTGTTTTTTTTAGGTATAAGGGATGTTTTCCTTCACGTCCGCGCTTCTAGTATATTAAAACAACACCTTCACAACTTAAGCTACCCCAGTTTATTCAAGAGAATGAACAGATCTGAAATTATTAGGCAGATAAGAGTACATCTAGAGGTGGCGTGGCACCTCCTCCATGACTTAGAAAAAAGGGAGGTGGAGGAGAGGGAGAAGCAAATCCCAATTAAACCACATCCAATGATGATGGAGGATTGGGAGCTGAAACGACTCATCCTCCATGGGTTTTTAAAACTCCCTGCAAACAAAGTAAAACCACATGGAAGGGGAGCTGCCCTGCATGCAGGGCAAAGCCTGGGAGGTGCCCACACCTCTAAGTGTACTCTAAAACAAAAAAATCCAACGGTCCTTATGAGGACCACCCTTTTTTCAAGAAAGATTAATTCTATTCCACCCTCCCCACACCCCCACCCACACTCCCGCCACGTTAAAAACTCCCGTACGTACCCAGACTGCCCCCAATGTTAAACTCCCGTACGTACCCAGAGTGCCCCCACCATGTTAAACTCCCGTACGTACCCAGAGTGCCCCCACCATGTTAAACTCCCGTACGTACCCCAAGTGCCACCCCCTAAAATTTTGTACCTATTTACCCACCAACTACTACTCATGGTTCACACATTAATTGAACATGTGTTTTCATGGTTCACACATTAATTGGACATGTGTTTACATGGTTCACACGGTAATTGGACATGTGTTTTCATGGTTCACACATGAACTGGACATGTGTTTTCATGGTTCACACAGAAAAGAAATCAAACAAAAATATTGGAATGTTTTTTATAATTTCGACATCATATGTCAACTGAAAAGTTCAAATTAGAAATGGCAATGCAGCTGATAATGCATCTTTCCCTTTTATGTATATTGTAATGAAACATCAACTGCAAAGTTCAAATTAGAAATGGTAATGCAGCTGATAATGCATCTCTTCCTTCTGATATATATTGTAGTGACACATCAACTGCAAAGTTCAAATTAGAAATGGCAATGTAACTGCAAAGTTCAAATTAGAAATGGCAATGTAACTGCAAAGTTCAAATTAGAAATGGCAATGTAACTGCAAAGTTCAAATTAGAAATGGCAATGTAGCTGCAAAGTTCAAAATAGAAATGGCATTGCAAGCGCAACGTTCAAATTATAAATTACAATGTAGCTGATAATGCATTTTTTCCTTGTGATATATATTGTAGTGACACATCAACTGCAAAGTTCAAATTAGAAATGGCAATGTAACTGATAATGCATCTCTTCCTTGTGATATATATTGTAGTGACACATCAACTGCAAAGTTCAAATTAGAAATGGCAATATAACTGATAATGCATCTCTTCCTTGTGATATATATTGTAGTGACACATCAACTGCAAAGTTCAAATTAGAAACGGCAATGTAACTGCAAAGTTCAAATTAGAAATGGCATTGCAAGCGCAACGCCCAACCCTAACCCTAAATTAGAAATGGCAATGCAGCTGATAATGCATCTTTTCCTTGTGATGTATATTGCAGTGACACGTCATTACGTTGGCAAAAATATGCAGAATAATGGATATCCCATCTTGTTAACGAAATAATATTTCCCAATATTATCATTTGATAGCAACTTAAAATTTAAACAAAATTCAATTATCTTTTCAGTGTATTGAAATTAATGGTACCTGAAATAGAGGATTTGTCAGCGCAATAAGATTTCAAATGATGATGATGATGAAACCACTGCTGCTAGTGCATGTACTAATGCTACTGCTGCTGTTGCTGATGATGATAATGATGACTGAAACCAAACGCAGTTTGTAAATAAAATGCCTGGTTGTTTAATTAAAATTACAAAATCAATTGTCGTCATTACAGGAAAATGTGAAAATTCGTTTATAAATTTTCTTTCAATATAAATTTAAGTTTCATTTTGCTGATATGGCTTTATTTATTTCTTCACCCTCATAAACAAAGAAGAATGCTATAACGTGTTTTCAGGCGATATGTGGCACTTATAAGCTGTTTAGGTTATCACCCAACGAAAGCTGGCTGCAAGCTATGCCATCTGAAACGAGAAAGTAATTTCTGTAAAGAAACAAAAATAAAATAATACAAACTTTGTCCTATTGTCAATGTGTATAACAACTATTTAAAAAATATATACAGGTCATTGTACAATGCATCAGCAGCACATCAGGCTTTCTTCTTGACATGCAGAAAGACGCGGTCTCCCAATGAGAGGAATGTGGTCACTTCGGGGTTTCCGGCAAACGGAACACCTCGTGGCTTTTCTACAAAATTTCATCTCAAAACAGCTTCGATGGAGTGATACAGCGTAAAAAGGGGAAAATCGCAGGAAAATGGCAGAGAACTCAGTCACACGCTAAAGAACGCTAGGCAAAATAGATCCATGACAAAAGCATTATTATGTCTTTATGGAATTATTTGCATAAGTTCAGTAAAAAGAAAGATCTCCATTCATGCCTGTATTAAGAAACTTGGGAATGTTTCAGCCAAGAATAAGTCATCCTAATCCATTGCCAGTAATGAATGCTATGCTGGTGGGTGATGTGCTCATGGCGTCGTTGGGTATAAAGGTACATGTATATGCTATGGCGGCTACAGTAGTATTTCCGATGTGTTTTCTTCCAATCATTGGTGGAAAGGCCCAAGCATGTTTCTACTGGCTTTCCTGCGGACGTGTAGAAAGACCAAATGGAACATCAATGGCCTTCCGTCAAATCGAGAAGTAAACCTCGGAGGTAATTTGCCGCCATTGAGACCTATATTCAGAAATACTTTGTTCATATGGTACAATATGGAAGGAGGCAAAGCTACAATCTGAACATTGTCGATCTTTTCTTTCGCAACATATTCGGTAGTAGTAGGGGGTGGGTAAATAGGGTCGTGGTTTTTAGGGGTGGCACTACGGGGTCCTACGAGAAATTAACATGGCGGGTGGCACTACGGGGTCCTACGAGAAATTAACATGGTGGTGGCACTACGCGGTCCTATGAGAAATATACATTGGGGGCACTACGGGGTCCTACGGGAATTTTAACATTGGGGGTACTACGGGGTCGTACGGGAATTTTAACATGGTAGGCAAGAATGGAAAATTAATCTTTTCTTGAAAAATGGGTGGCCCTGAAAAGGGCCGTTGGAGGAGGATTACTTTTTCCTCCAACATTGAGTAAAGAAGCCTAGGAAGGTGGTGTGAGTCTTTTTCTTCTTCTGGAGTGGGGCTGGTGAAGAATCAGGCAGCCAGTCAGGATGTCCCATACGTCTGAACTTATCCTGGATTTTCATCCAGTTTAAATTCAGGCGTTGGAATTCCTTTTCTTTCCTGGCCTGCTCCTTCTTTGATCTTTCTAGAGCCCACAAGATCTTAATGTGGGCTACTTCCTTCTCTAAAACTTTCTTTAACAATTCCTTCACCACGTGAAGGTTCACCTCTTCACGCCTGACGCTACTGGCGGGTGGATAGATCCAACAATCTTCCTGAACTTTGTTTAGGAAGTATTCCACCCCATCCAGTAAGTCGAGGGCTAATTTGATAAAACCCACACGACAAGGAGCTGAAGAAGTCTTTTGGGTTTCCTAAACCAAGACATCGTTCACCAACCTCCTCGCTGAAGTGAGAGCCGCTAGTTGGCTGGTGACGTATGGCTTGGTGGCAGGATATCTCCACCAACTCTCCAACCTTTCCACCAAAGACTCCACACCCACCATTACATCCCAGGCTTCCTGCAATATTTTTATCGTATTCATCTTCTTGTTGAAGTGTGAATAGCGCGACTGCGGAAGGCGCTGCTTTATATGCTCGAAGCGCGGACTTGAAGGAAAACATATCTTTTTTCCAAAACATAAATTTTTTTATTAAACATACAAACAAAACACACACCACACCATCCTTTTTATTTTTTTATTTTTTTATCAAACACACTCTATACAAACATTTTTTGAGAAAGGGAATTTTGTTTTTGGAGTGGGGGAAAAACAAACACACTCTATACAAACACACAAACATACAAACACCTATGGCAATGATATGAAAATTAATCTTTTCTTGAGTAATGGGTGGCCATGAAAAGGGCCGTTTGTTTTTGTTTGAGTTCATCTAGAGGTGCGGGCACCTTCCTGTCTTTGCCCGACAAGCGGGACAGCTCCCTCTCCATGTAGCTGCACTCATGCAGCGCTTGGTTATTTTTAAAACAAATGGAGGATGGGTCACTTCAGATTCCCAATTCTCCTCCTCCATAATCGAGTGGGGTCTGATGGGCTCCCTTTTCTCCCTCTCCTTCTTATCCAGGTCTTGGAGGAGGTGCCAGGCCACCTCTAGATGAACTCTATTCTGTCTTATAATTTCGATGGTATTCATCTTGATAGATAAAATGGGTAGCTCTATCGGGGAAGGTGTTGTTTTAATGTACTAGAAGCGCAGACGTGAAGGAAAACATCCCTTTCCAAAAAAAAAAAATTACTCCTTCTACCCCGCGTCTGACGTCATCCCTACGACGTCATTCTGGGCTTCGCGGATTTTGCACTCTATCACCCTTACCCAAAAAAACACAGACCCAGTGAGCGGACCTAAAAGAAACTACTTTTGATATAAAAAACCCCACATACAAACACACCACCCTTTTTTTTGATAAAGTTTTTTTAATTTTTTTGTTTTATTTTTATCAAACACACACTACACTATCCTTATTTTATTTTTTATATTTTTTTTATCAAATACACACCACACTCTCTATACAAACATTATTTTTTTTTGTGGGAAAGGGCTTTGTTTGGTGGGCAAAACACACAAACACACAAACACATATATATGGCAATGATATGAAAATTTATCTTTTCTTGATTAATTGGTGGCCCTGAAAAGGACCGTTTGGGTTAAGAAGTTATGTTGTTTAACTTCTAGTTGCGGTAGCAGCGGCAGCTGCAGCAGGGCGGCCACGTTTAGCCACCGGTCTCACTGCTTTAAGACAAGCTCTCTTTCTGGTAAAAGAGAAAGCAAACTCATCGCAGTCTATCTTACAGCTGACTTCTCCGTCGGGTAGTTTCATGGACTGCAAGAGTTGTTGTTGTTGTTGTCCTTGCTGTTGCTGCTGCTGCGGCATTCTTTGTCTCTCCTCCCATTCCGTTCTGTCCCTAATGATTTCTTCCCTCAGGACTTCTTCCACCAGATCATGAACCATTTGTAGGAAGATCATTGTCTTTCTCTCATGGTTGGTCTCCATCAAATGATGCTTCACCCTCTGCATGTTCACCATAGCTTCGTTCAGTTTGCTTATCTTGGCTGCTGCCATCTTCTTGAAGTGTTGTTGAGATCTTGACGAGTCAACGAGAGTGACTACACTGATGATGATGATTTTTGAATTTCCGTCGTGTTAGCCCATTCGGGCATGTACGACGATATACCCCCACAGCGTGCAAAGCACGCTTAGGGGGGTTAAGTGGTCAGGTGTGTTGACAGATTGCAACCACCTGACTCTTTTTTAGGTACACCCCTCCAGCGCAGCATGGTTCCCCACAATTAAGGGGGTTAATTGAATGCGCGCTATTGGAGGATGAGTACCATTTACACATCCCAGGGGAATGTGTAAATTATTTACTTGGTCAGGTGTGTTGACAGTTCGCAACACACCTGACACTGTACGGAGTACAACTCTCCAGCGCAGCATGGTTCCTCACAATCAAGGGGGTTAAATGAATGCACGCTATTGGAGAGTGTGTACTTTTATACCTGTACATAGGACTAGAACCACAATGTTTACAGGTATAGGTGCGCGTTATAGCGCACATGTTGATTTAATTGCTTCAAGTTATACAGTCAGGAGAGCTCGTGGCACGGACTAGGCAAGCGAAAGCGCGAAGCGTGACGGAAGCTGAAACGCCAGAAACGTACATACATGATCAAATTTTGCCCAGTTCAACTAAGTCTGGCTGTCCCTAATACCAATAAAGTGTAAGCCACTTGTTCAATTATGACAATGCTTCAAGTTTCAAAATTTTGTTTAATTCATTCCAAATAATTTTGAATTTTGCGTACAGAGTGTACATATGTTGTCCAAAAATAATATAAATAAACGAGTACAGGTTACTCATATCATTTTTGTATCACGCACAGATAATAAATTAGAGATTGTATTTTTAGACGGTGGTTCGAAATTGATCAAATTTGTGTTTTGAAAAAGTATAATCAAAAGGGGTTTTCGAAAAAAAAGCCAAATTGAAAACCCCGTTGATTCAGGCAAACGAGGCAGCCGTCGTTTTGCAGCATTCCCCGGGAAAGTCCCGCTTCTCCGTCAGCTGCATGTAGTTAATTTGGAGGGCGTAGATTAGGTCGCAGTAAACATCCAGCTTCCCTCTCTTGGCCCGTCCCTTTTTATTATTTGGGTGTAACAGCATGTGAATGGAGTGACCGGAATACACCTGCTGGTTTCGATTATTGGTAGCTGGGTGGCTCCCTATTCCTCGCATTTCCTGATGGCTGGCCTCTCCCATATTTTCTTCTTTTTGCCGCCTTGTGCGGCTGATCTGATGTTGTTGATCAGGATGGCTTGCCTCTCATGGTAGCAATGGAATAGGTGGTGCCGCCTCCCCAGGCTTTCCATGATAATCGCCTCGCTGGCCTGATCACAACTCCGCCATGCTGCTCCCTGTATGTTGGAATGATGTGTCTCTGTCGACGGCTGGAACCTGAATGAGAATGGGTGACTACACTGGCCAACGCACCGCTTTATATGCTTGAAGCGCAGACGCGATGGAAAACATGGGGTTCAGATCGAGAGTGAGAAAATGGATAGAGGGGGTGACTTCAGATCGATAGAAAGAGATAGATAGAACATAATAATTTTTTTCAAATTCAATAAAAAAAAAACACACAACACCATTTTTTCAAAAAATCAACATTTTTTTAATGAACAAGAAGAAGCTTCTCTAACATAAAAAGGTAATAACAATCATCAAGATATTAAACAGGAACGTATTTACAGGGTTGACAACGTTGGGAAGGTAAACTAAACTTCCACTTTTCTACATCTACATCATTCTGATGCACAATGCACACTACGTTTCTGAGCTAAAGACAAGAGATAACCATAATGTTCACAAAACCATCGTTCTTCTTTAGCATTGTTTCGAGCATAGTCTCTATCAAAACAAGTCACTAAATGTTCTAAGGAATATCCTAGACTGCGTTGATGAAGAAAATGTACACAATATTGTCCACACACCATGGAATCCGATCCTTGTAATCGGGCATTATTGAATCGAGTAGAGATGGCATTTCTTCTCATAAAGTCGATGATGTCGTCTTCCAAAGGAGGTACTCCATAAGAATCAAAAAATTCCACACCACCACCATTGTGATCGTTGGGAAAGTACACGGCCACCCAATGGGTTCCTGGTAGATGACTGTCGTCGGTATTGATGACATAGGCATGAACGTCTTTAGGTTTACGATGAGGTAGTTCATCTTTAGCACACACCACAGGATTCCAAGAAGAAGTGTACGAACTGCGAGTCAACAGGTAATGAAGTTCCCTGGTATCCATTTTTTCTTCACAGGAAATAATGAGTCATCAATTCACACTTGACTTTATGCTTGAATATATCTGTCAAGTAATTCCACGAATACTCAGGGCGTATAGTTTCTGTACTCTGTTCAATGAGAGCTACGATGTGTTTGATCTCCAGAGGAGTGAGTGAAGGTGAAGAAGAATCCTGCAAGTCTTTATACCATTGTCTCAACACCTTTTCTTCCGAGATCTGAGACCAAGCCTCTTCCAAATATTCGTCCAATTTTTCTTCGCCTGTCATCAGCAAACATTTGTCGTGTTGTTTTTGGCTGGGATGATCGATTTGACATCCATGACAATGTTCTCGGGTCAAGCTGTTAATTCTTTCAGTCAATTCCTTAGCATAACAGGAGAATAAATGTTTTTCTTGTTCAGGCCATCGACAAGCCATAAATCCAGCAAACTCGGGAACAGGATTGTTTTCTTCTTCTTTTTAGGTTCTGAATGAATGACTTCGTCATCATCATCATCATCCGTGGTAGTTTGTGACTGCTGAACTTCACAAAATCCCTCATCTATCTCCATAGGTTCTTCTTCTTCTACGTGTTGCATCTTTTTTTTTCTTTTCTTCTAATAGTCTAGAATCACTTCTCTCAAGCTGTTGATTTCTAGAGTATTATCAAATTCTGCATACAAGACGACGTTCACTGTCTCGGGTAGAGGATTTGCAAACTGAAGTTCCACACGAAGTGGGCCTGATTTTATAAGGTGGAAATGTCCTTCGTCGCTGCCTTGGTCAGGAGTGAAATCAAAACCCCACAAGGCATACCCTCCTGCTTAATCCTGGTACGAAATACAGTGGCTGGTGTTGGTGCCTAACTGTCCTGTTGCTTCAAACAGGCTCAAGTAAGATCACAAGTAATTTTACTGGGTAAAGTCAGGTTCAAAAGGTCTGGTACACAATGCCTTGCCATCTCGACTGACTTCTATCTTTTTGACGTCAAAGTGCTTGAAGTTGAACGGATTTTCTTTGTGGGATCCATTGAAGGCTGAATTTTTGACGATGCCAATCAGCAAAGTTTTGGGCAGCTGTCCTTGGAAGACGTGATCTTCGACTTTGGATTGGGCTCCAGTGCCAATGGTAAAGGTTTTCACTTCCACGCGTCGCACAGGATACTTGGCAGTGGTTCTGCTCAAGGTTTGACTGATGTCGTTGGCTACTTCGTTTTCAGGGCTGACCTCTTCGGGGGCACATCCGATGCTTCGATGGTACGATTGATTGTACGCTTTGACCAAACGGGGTAACACGTCGATGTACTTGAGAGTATGTTGATGTGTAAAATATTTCCACATGCGTTCTTTCAAAGTTCTTTGAAAACGTTCCACGATACTGGCTTTGGTTTCAGGATTTTCGGTAGTAAAAAAATGAATCTGTCTTTGTTTCAATTCTTTTTGAAAAGCTTGATTTAGAAATTCGGTGCCTTTGTCAGTTTGCCATCGTAAAGTGTGACGACCACTTTGTTTCAAGACCAATTTTAAGGCACGTACCAATTCGGTACTGCTTTAGATGTCAAATGCACGACCCAAGCAAATTTGGAAAACACGTCGATGACACAAAACAAATATTTGTGACCACGATTGTAGTTTGCCAAATGAGAGACGTCGGCTAAATCGGCTTGCCATTGATGATCGATGCCTTCCACTTGAGTGGTACTTCTAGAAAATTTGCGTCAAATGGGTTTGTGTAACGTGTACGTCGATTGTTCTTGTAACCATCGTCGTACTTCTGGCAAACGTACACTTTTCAATTTACTTTTAGCAGCTCGATATAATTTTTGAACTCCTCCGTTACCAGCAGCATGGCCAGGATTGTAATAAAGGCTGGCTAAAAGTTTATCCACGATTCCTCAATAAGTCAACCAAGTACCAATGCTCTTTTCTTCGTGGGGTATCTTTTTGGATTGCAATGCTTTACGTGTCCGACGAGCCACTGGTGTAAAGGAGGATGTTGTTTGAACAGGGGTCATCGGTTCTGTTTTGACTTCTGTCTTCACTTCTTCCTTTTTCACTTTTGATGGCAATGGGGTAGACATCATCTTTTTTATCCAACCCGGTGTGGCTAACTTTCGTATTTTTTTAAGAGGTGGAGTTTGTAACTCTACTTCTTCTTCTTCTTTCACGGTCATCCCTGTGGCGGTGTCTGCTTTAGTGGTGGTAACTTTAGGTTCGCTTTTCATCAGGGTTTTGAAATCTCTCAGAGTGGGTGGAGCTGTTTCGTCGACAGCTTTTTGGTGAAAGAGTTGCAGACGTTGTAAGAGCTGACCGTACCGTTGCGATTTTTCTGTTTCTGACACATCGCTTCGTTCCATCAGGGCTTATATTTCTTGTTGTAACTGTGACATTTCGTTGAGATTAGGATTGGGTGGTAAATGAGGTATCCGTTGTTCGTTCCAACGATGAAATTCCATCCATCGTTTGTAAGGCAATAAAGTCAGTTTTCGTCCTTCCATTTCATCCAAAGATACAAAAAGGAGTGGTCTTTCCAGAGAATGGTGTCCTTTTTATCTTCTTTTTTTGTGTTATCGCATGACACCTCCTAAAAGTGGTCCAGCAATCGTTCCTAACAAAGGACCCGCTATTTTTAACAACGGTCCTAACAGCATAGGTAGAAATCCTCCTCGTTGCACCAACATTTTTTTCTTTTGTTGGAGAGGTATTTTATTTTTCACCATTTGACGAAGAACGTTCCGATGTTTACCTAATTTTTGTTTCTGTATCTTGGACAAAGGTACCGTTCCTTTCAAGACGTTCAAACAACATTCACACACGGTATCGATGATTTCTTTGGGGGCTGTTTGAATGAGTTGTTTTCGCATGGAAGGATTGGATTTGGTCAGAACAGACAAGACATCCCAATGTTTCGCCAGACGAGGTGGAAGTCCTTTTTTGCTTTTCTTCTTTTTTTGGTGGTGGTGGTGGTGGTGTGCACGTTTTGGAGCCATCTTACAGGTGAGGAGTAAGTCTGAAGTCTTTGGCAGGGCACCCTTCTATTTTATACTGGAACACGTCTCCACTGATTGTCTGCACGACGTACCATCTTCATGACAGGCCTCACTCGACGTTGAGGTGTTTTCAAAGGACTAAATAGTCTCAATTCTTCTTTGGATAAAGCCACTAAACTTTGTAACACGCCGGTTCTTTCTTGGACTTTGGTTTTAGGGGACGGTACTTTGTTTGTGGGCGCTACCATGGCCAAATCAGCCGAAGTCGAGGGTCCCGAAGTGGTGACTTTCGAAATGGGTTTCCATTTTTGCATCAAATTAAGAAACACTTGTCTTAAGTCTGGTTTGGCAGGCATCATCGTGAAGGGTGGTGAAGAAGACAAAGATGATGTGGACGCAAAAGGAGAAGGAGACCTCGTCACTGCTGGTTGTGGCGGTGGTGTTTTGCGGGTGTACGTTTGCGTCCTGGCAGCAGTACCTCTCTTGCGGCTCCTTGCAGTGGTTTGTGTTTTCTTCTTCTTGGCAGAACTTTTCTTCTTTTTCTTGGAGGCTTTCTTTTTAGGGCTTTTCTTTTTTGTGTGGCTTTCTTCTTAGGACTTTTCTTCTTTTTTGGTGTTTTGGTTTTTTTGGCTTGGGCATTAGGATCCCATTTCAAAAGGGAACGAATCATGACCCCTCCTAAAGAACCGCTCCCTCCAGGGGTTAAAATGATTTGTTTTTTAGTCCGTGGATCGATTCTAGGATCAGCTAGTTGTGACAACGCCCATTTATGTTTTGAAAAAACGTTGAGTTTGATGAGGGATGTGAATGATGCCTTGCAGTAATTGACGTGACGTCAAAGTAAACCATCGTAACACTTCTTTAAGACTAGCTTCTAACAAATGAGCACGGACTTGTGCATTTTTTTTCACGACTGATGCCATACAAGGCACGAATCAATTTAGCAGGAGGATGAGATTGAAAGGAAGTCATCTCGAAAGACTGTGAGACATAAATGACGTAGTGGATGATTTTATAGTTTTTTTTTCAGAGAGTGACTGAAGGGGACGTGTAAATGTCAGGGCCTCCTTCTTGACACCAAGGGTGAAACAACTGGGCACGAAATCTCAAATAGTCGGGAGTGGTCGGTTTTAAGTCGATGAGTAAATACGCATGAGGTGTTTGAGTGGCATCGTCGTACGCATAATTCAACCAAGGAGTGCCTAACTGTTTGGCTAACACTTGCACTTGAGATTTGTCTCTGGGGCTTTTAAACAACACCACGTAATGAGCGTTGAGACTGATGGTACGATGGGCTTTACTTTGTTGAAATAAATTTTGAGTAATGTAAATGATGCTGGCATTTCGATGGTGTCCTTTTCGTGTAAACCAAAGTTTAATTTCTTCTTCGTCTTCTCCTAACATGTCATCAAAGATGACCAGATGTGTTTGACTCACGTCAGACACGATCCCATCGTCTTCGCGAGGGATGCCTTCTACAAACGAAATGGCTTCTCCTTGACTTTCTTTCAATAACATGTAAGACGGTTGCCACTCTTTGTGACACCACACGATACGTTGAGGTGGACGATCGAACAAATGAGATTTGTGTTCGATCAAACGTTTGACAAATTCGGTTTTGCCTGAACCACTGGGTCCAGCAATCAACATGTTAAAGGGATGGCGCAGATACAAAGCGTCCCAACTTTGACGATCTAACTTTTCGTCGATCACTTTGACCACAGAGGAAGTAGAAGAAGCAGAAGAAGATGTGGCCATGACTGAGGTAGGAAGATTTTTGAGAAGAAGACAAAAGACCCAAGACATTTTATACGTTTCATACACGTTTATTTTTTTATTTTTTTAAAAACAAACAAACAACAAAAACATTTTTTTTTTTACAAGTCATGAAGGACAAAAATGCAAACGGCAAAAATGGTCACGTCCAAGATTAAGGCTACCACTAAAAGAATTAAAGTTCTGTACAAACAAGTCAATGTACAACATTCTGGTGTCCTAGGAATGGAAGGCCCAGGCACTGGTGGTAGTATTCTTCTGGTCGTCTTTGTTTTGGAAAAATGAAATGTCTCTGACGGTAAGGAGGTGGTGTGTTCTTGTGGTGTTTCCATGTGGACGACGATAACGGTGTGGTCTTTCTCTGCTGTGTCAGGTTCTTTTTCCAGGATGGTTTCTAAGGTCATTTTTTTTTTACTTAGGTTCCCATTTCACTTTTGAACACTTAGTGACGTGCCAGATCTTTGGCAAACTGAGCCACTTCTTGTAGCCAAGCATCGAAACCAATTTTTCTCCAGTCACGTACATCTTTACAATCGGTAAGTTGTTGGTGTAACTCACTAGCAATAACACTTCTTGAAACGTGTCAAAGGTAGATAAAGTTTGACTAATGTCTTCTTCACACGGAGGTACCCCACTTGTCTTCATCACCACTCTCAACACTTTGAGTACAATTTGTCTTTCGTGTACCGATAAAGCATGAATGGTCATGTTGTTTTTTTTTTGTTTTTTTTTTATGGTTCATCAAAATAATCCAAAACAACCACGGGTCCTCCAACATAATCCAAGACAAACACTGATCCTCAAAAATACTCCACAACGAATGTCCTTGAAAACGAAATCCAAGAAAGGTAGTCACTAAGACACACACTGCATAGCGTCCAAAATTTAATGGAAACAGTTCTTGTATCAAGTCTTTTTAATCCTCTAAGGTCTGAACACGATCGTTGACTTCCTTCCACGGAATACGTTTCACAAGTGAAGACCACAGTCCTGACATGGTGAGATTTTATAGGGTGAGATTCCTAAGGTGGGTATCTTTGGTGGTGGGTTTTTATATCCAGGTTCCCAAGGTTGGTATCTTTTGTGATAGTCTTCTCCAAGGTGCCAGCGATAGAATCTTCCCAAAATCAGTCTTGTCATACTTTGGAAGTAAGCATAGTTTACAGATCGAGGAATGACTTTGAGTTTGCGTTTCACTTGGATCTGGACAAACTCTCGGTAAATGCGTTCTCGCACCTCCAAAGGCAAACCACGAATGTACTCTGGTAAAGTTTCCGACTTGGAAAGAAGTAACTCTCTTTTGTGTTCTTCATGATAGCGGTGATAGTTTCTCTCCAGAATCAGGCTTCTGATACGGTGGAAGTATCAATAGTTTAAAAATCGAGGAATGACTTTGAGTTTGCGTTTCACTTGGGATCTGGACCAACTCTTTGTAAATGCGTACTCGCAGCTTCGAAGGCAAGTCACGAATGCGATCTTCTAAACTAGTCTTCTTGGTGACAAAATACTCACACTTTAGCCAAATGGAATCGGTGGGTAAAGGATATCTAAGATGATCAGTGAGAAGAACCGTATTACACGTCAGTCGACGTAAAGACGTTTCGTCTTGAGGTGACACTTCTCGTAAAAGTTTTTGGTATTCTTGTCTGTTGGTTGTTTCCTTTACTTCGTTCAATCGAATTCTATGGATCACTGCCACATTGTAGGTGGTGCCCTCCAAACTCTTACAGGAGGCAGGTAGTCGTTGATCAATGTCTGACCATTTGAATATCTTGGTACTAATCAGTATTTTTATAACATTCAGATACCAATGGTTAAAACATGTATGTCGTAAAAGATGTAACTGTTCTTTACGTTTCACTTGTATCTGAACCCATTCTCTGTAAATGTGTTCTCGCAGCTCCAAAGGTAAACCACGAATGTACCATTGAAAAGTATCCTCCGACATGTTGTTACTTCTTCTTGGCATCTGGCTCATCGTACCCGTACTCTTCTAAGGCCACTAAAGGTAAGAACTGACAGCGCGGAGACCATCTGGCATGTTCAATGTAAGCTGAGTCGGTAGACTCCCATTGGTGAAGTCTCACACCGCAACTGAAACACTGAACTTTATCTCCTTCTCCCAAGTAGATAAATCCAGATCTGGCTAATGCTTTGTCAGTAGTTGATTGTAGTAGATATTTAAGCCATTTGTCTTGGAACGTCTGGAGTCGACTTTCATACTTGGAATAGCCAGGCAAAGCCACAGGTATCGTCAATTCTTTATGACATTCACAGGTACGTTTAGCATTCTTCCCAATAAAGAAGAAAGGTCGTCCTGCATCTCTAGAGGGACGTTGAGGCACACGCACAGCATCGACGATGTCCAAGCGTACGGCATCCGTCTGATCGTGTGAATCGCTGATGCCAACGCTTACGGAATCGGTCTCGTCGCATGGCACTGCATCGCACTCCAAGTCGTGATGGTACTTGGAGTTCACACTAGATTTCTCCCTTGGTGGGTGGGTGGCATGAGTATTCTTATTCATCTTTGGTGGGAGGATGACAAAATTACTCATCTTTTTTTTCTTCTTGCTCGGTCAACGTTGAAAGTCAGAATGAATGGTTAGGCTTGGAAGGGGTCCTTTTTAATACCTGTCGACTGTACCATCCGAAAAGTACTGTAATGTAATCGGTGGAAACGCCAAAGAAAGGTAAGCACAGTTTGGACCCCATCTGACATGTTCCAGGATAGCTGAACTTTTAGGGTCCATGTAAATGTTTGCACCACAACTGAAACATTTCACTTTGTTTCCCTCTCCAAAGTAGACAAATCCTGCTCTGGCTAAAGAGTTGGAAGTAGGTAATCCATGCCATTTAGGCCATTTTTTAAACGTGTTCAAGCGACTGGCACACTCACAATAGTCAGGCAAGGCCACGGGAAATTTGTATTCTTTCAACTTGAGGTCTGTAGTAGTGGGTTCATCACACGGTGTTGTTGAAGTCATCGTCAATCTTGGTATTGTCTTTTCTGTTCAAGGGGGTGCCCTTTTTTATACTGTAGATCGGCGTGTCCGTAAGGCAAAGTGGTGTGGTCTGCAAGTCTCACTCGTTTCTGGTACACAATTCGGTACACTTTTTGTAAAGGGCGACTGACGATTTGGTGATTAGGTAACCGTACGATTTTGTGAGGTTCTAACGTGTGCACTCGAAAGTCTTGCACTTGTCCAGACAGCAAAGCATTTTTCAAAACCTCAAAATTGACTACTCGGCTGGTTCGATCGTTGAGGGTTAATCCTTTGACTTTACATTGGGTGTGAAGTTGTCCTTGCGGGTCTCGGTATCGGTAGCCGTAATTTTTAGGGCCACCGCTGGCAAAACTCAGAATGGTGTCTTGAGGGTGCTCGTCTGTCCAGGCTCCTAAATGATCTCCTTGAATGGTAGGGTGTGGGCAACCGGGTTGATGGATGTACATGCAACTGTCGGTGTCAAAGTACAGGACACGATCTCCCAAGACTTCTAAAGCTTCGTCGTACAACTTCAAACGAGCATGAGCTGTCACGTAGGCGGCAATGACTACGTTGCTAAACTTGTCAGGTTTTACAAACTTGGGTTCTTCTTCGAAATTGACTAAGATCAAATCATCGCGGACGATTTCGACGTGTTTGACTAGTACACTTTTGTTGTCCACCAGTTGAAAGTACTTATAAGGATCTCTCAAGTATTGAGTCTTGGTTAAGATGGGTCGTTGTGCCATTTTTCCCCACAAGCAATTGAGCATGACTTTGGCAAACGATCTTTTTCCTTCGTTCTTTTCCACGTCTTCCAAAGTGATGCCTTCGATGTCACGGTACTCTTCTTTGAATCGAACTTGGTCTTCGGGAGTCTGACACCACGAGGGATAGCCGCTGGCTTCTTGTGTCAGTTTTAAAAATTGGTTGACGTACCCCGAGAAAATGCCTGGATGATTGGTGGCGTCGTCCTTTTGGTATTGTGCGGTAGTTGGAAAGTGCCAGATTTCGTACACTTTCAACAAACGGTATCCACGATCCAGAGCTCGAAACAATTCGTCACTGACCCACGTTCCTGTCAAAGAGCGTTCTTCCTCCGTGTGGTGACAGGGATGATCTTGGTTGCATGTTTCAGCACACGTACGGCATAAAGGAAACATCAGTTTTCCTTGGCAATGGTGAGGTAAGATGGGATGGTACAAGTTTGTCGGGGGTAAGACTTTACATTTGATCAATCCTTCGTATTGACGAATGTGTTCCACGTCGATGTGTTCTGTCAAGATTTCAGGGTGTCCGGTTGGAAAACGAGCATATTTACACACCCAAGGATACAAAGAACACACGTCGATGTATTTGATTTCTTCTCCTTTGGATTCGTCTGCGTCGTACAGCAAGCGATTGGCATTGGTTCGTCCTCCAAATAAACTGTGGCGTGGATCCAACGGTTCGATGGTGGTCATGCTCTTAAATTCAGGATCGGTTTTCAAACGGCGATCGTAGTCGTGCTCCCACATTTCTACCACTTGGTATCCTTGACTTTCTAACTTGAGTCGTCGTTGGTAAGTCTGTTCGTACAACTGTTCCATGGTAGAGTCTGAATAAGGACTTTTCAGGTCTCGGTCAGGAAAACAGGTAGGGCCTCCGTGAAACAAGCAACCCTGAAATTCGTACACCGTGTGCGGGTTTTCTAAATCAAATCCATCCACTGAATAAGATCCAATCTTCTTTTCTCCTCCTCGGTTTCTGGCATGTTGTATCCATTTGTCTTCTTTTTGGCACAAGTAATGGAACCAACGCAAAGCTTTGGCCGAGTATTGACGACTGGCAAAGAGAGACGTGTTGGAGTCGATGATGGCTAGTTCGTTCTCGGGCATGAAGTTTCTGGTGTACACTAAGGAACAGGCTTTGGGTAGGGTGCACGCATCTTTCAAAGGATCGACGTCTCCGTGATCTAGAAATAACTCTCGAAACTTTCCACAGCAACGCCGTACAATGTCCACATCAGATCGATAGTACTTCAGCATTTCCTCTTGAAAGTCAAAGGAATCGGACTGGTGAGCGCGGTACCAAGCGTGAAAGGCTTCTCGCTGTTTGGGGCGCATTCCGTCGGGGTCGTAATCATGGAGGTCAGGCAAATGAGGTAGGACGGCATGTTGATTAGCTTCTGTGTTGAAGAAGTGAGGAAAATAGCCTTTAGCCATTTCTGTCATGCCAAATGTTTTTGGCATTCGACTCAAAAGCATGGCCAAATAACTCATGGAATCTTTAAATTTGACTTGTCCCACTTTCATGTAGATGAGCTTGTTTCCGTTCATGGTGACTTCAGGGCGTTCGGTACCTTGTTGCGAATAATATCTTAACAAAAACTGTCCATCGTATCCCGAGAAATTGTGAGCTATGACGGTGGCATAGCGATGACAGTCTCCGTAACGTTGAATGTCCTCTTCGCTCCAACTGTCGTCGGTAGGGTCTAAAATCCATTCAGCAAACTCGGACAAAGTGTTGGCTCCGCGAATGATTTTTTCACGTCCTCCTGGAATCCGACTACAATGAGGACAGTGAAAGTGGATCGTTTCTTGAATGCACTTCTCACAAGCCCGATGAGCCACGCAGAAATTAGGAATGTGAATGCCTGTTTCTTGCATGCATTCAAAATCCAAAAAGATGAAATCCACTTGGTTCTTGTTCTTCTTTAATTCTTTCTTCTCTGTCTTATCGTACTTTTGAATAAAACATTGATGATCAAAGTTCACCATCTGCTTGCAAATAGGACATCTTTTCTTTCCAGCACAAACGTGTCTCTTGGGGTCGTTGGTGCGAATCAGTTTTCCACACGTGGAGCACAATTTCAATAAGTCGCAAGCACATTTTTGTTGGTGCTCTTGTGTCTTGCGATGCTGTTGGTAACAAGAGGGACTGACAAACGTACGTCGACACGTCTCACAATGGACGTGGTGTTGTTCAGGAAGGCATGGTTTGTCCGCTAAACAGCCCCGACATCTCTGACTGCAATGAAGGTGTCGCTCTCGATTGTTAAATCCTTGGTCACATTTCTCGCAGTAGTAAGAGTGTCCCAAAAATCCGGTGATAGTGGTGATGGCATCGAAATGTCCTTGGTGGTAATACACGTGAATGTATTTTCCTTCGAGGAAATTTGGGCCTCGAAACACCATATCTCCGCGCACTTCTTGAGGGTGAACTTTCAAAGTGTAGTGAGGAGCCAAGACGTCTTGAAGTTGTTGCATTTGAAAAATGCCACACACGGTCTCTTTGGGGATACCAGCTTGTCGTAACAGGAGTTCTGCTTCGTTTCGTTGTTGGGGTTTGTAAGACTTTCGAATGTTATTCCAGGCTCTTTTCCATTCTTTACTCTCGTTCTTGTTGGCATACGTTCGCCCCACCACAATAGCTCGAGCCAAACACATCTGGTCTTGGGTATTGTCAATTTGGACGACACTGTTTTTGGTACTTCGAAGATCGTCCACCAGTAACGCTTTCCTACTTCGTCCACTTCCTCGAGGAGGAGCAACGTGAGTCATGTAAAGTGTAGCCTTTCCATCCGTGATGGTAAACTTGTCGTTAGATTGTTGAACGTGTTCGATTTTGGACATGACTTTGTCTGGTGTTAATTCTGCCGGGGTGCTGAACTCGATCCAAACAGGGGACTTAAAATTGTCGTGATGAATGGCCAGTCTCAATCGATCGTCTTCTTTGGCTCCACATTGTCGTTTCAAGTTCTGTAACACAGAACCCCACAAATCGCTAATGAACCCCGCCGCTTTCTCGGGAGGTACTTCGGACTTGAAGTCTTTGAAGTGAACCGTGTGAGTGTAGGCTGTGGTTTTAAATTTTCGAGAGGTTATTTTTTGCGTCTCTCGAATCCGATAGTAATTTTCAGGAGCCACGGTAGTAGGTCTTTTTTGGTCTGGGGTTCTGGTGGTGATGGTGGTTTTTGTTTTGGGTTGGGTTTTTTGGGTTTCAGGTTCACTCATCTCTTTTTCGAAATCGCTAGCATGGACTTGAGCTAGCACTTCAGCCAGCGGTGTTTCAGGCGGTACGGAATGTCTTCGTCGCCGTGGCCTCTTTGTTTCTTCTTCTGTTTTCTCATAGATTGGGCGTGATCTTTTCATCTTGAAGTTTAATTTGAAACTGATTCAGTTTCACACAGGAACCTATATATATAGAGATGAGACTATATACAGAGAGACCTTCTTACCTTCAGAATCAGTCTTTGTGATTGAACTTTCAAACTGTAAAGATGGAAGAGTCAAGAAGACCGATTGCTTTTTTGGTGAGAGATTTGCAGACAGTCCTTCGAAAGTATACTACCAGTAAGAGTAAGGACTACTCCTCCTCTACCTCTCGAGATAAAAGTCAAGATACTTATTATATCTGCCAAGAGAAAGGACATTGGGCTCCAGAATGTCCACAACGTCAACAAACCCAAAACAGAGATAAAGGGAAAGATACTTGTTATTATTGTAAAGGAAAAGGACATTGGTCTTCGGAGTGCCCTCAGAAAGAACAAGAAAAAGAAAATCTACCAGAGAGGGAGGAAGCCGAAGGATCTTCAAACCTAGAAGAAGAAGAAGAACATATCGTCAAGAAAAGTAAGAAGAAAGTGAGATGGCTAGAAGACAATGAGAATGAAGAAGAAGAAGAACCCTTGATTCCTCTGAAGAAATTCAAGAAGAACAAGAGAGACAGACAGTGAACAATGAACTTTTTTTGGAGTGTGGTGTTATGTTCATGGTGAATTATTTTGTAAAAAAAAAAATGAGAATACACCAGAATGGAAAAGAAAGTAAGTGTTTTTGTGTTATTTTGTTATCACTCACTCTTACACAAAAAAACAAGGAATGGGGATTTTTAAAGTTTTACTTGATTTGGCAATTTGATTTCTTTTGTAGAGATCTGGGTGGCCCTGAAAAGGACCGTTGGGGTGTTTGTTTGTTTGTTAAGCAAACTTATGGAGTTGACATGATCAACTTCAATTGTCGCAATCCTTTTCCACGACCCAGTCCAATTCCTCCTCCTGCTCCTGCTTTGGTGGTAGTGGTTGTAGTAGTGAATGGTGATGGTAGTGGTGGTGGTGGTAGCATCTCACTAGTAGTGGTGATGGGTTTTGAATGTTTGGCCCGTGATGGTCTTTTTCGCTTAGGCGGCTGAGTTAAAGAATATTCATATAACTTTCTCAAATACTTTAACTCGGATAAAATCTCTTGGAACACTCACCGTTTTATCTTCCTGACTCTCTTCTTGCGGTGCTTCACTCTTCTCCTCTTCTTCTTGTTGTTGCTTTCTTCTCCTCTCCTCTTCTTGTTGAAGAAACACTTCTTCCGCTTCTCTCTGTTGCTTTAAAAAAAATTCCAGTTGTTCTTGTTGCCTCTTTTTGAAATCGTCCATCACAGGCAGCAAAGAGGCTGATATAGCAGCAACAGTCGTAGTCGTTTCAGGCTCAAATTCTTCAGACAGAAAATCTAAATTAAACTCTTCCGGCTGGAAGTTCAACACAGCAGCATTAGTCGTTGCAGGCTCACCCCAGTACATACTAGTCTTGACAGTCTCCAATTAGGCTGTCCAAAAAGTAAAATCCCTACGAACGCTGTGATGCCTTTATACCCCAAATGACGTCACACCCCTACTCTCTTCCCATTGGAAGAAAAACAGACCCGCTTGTAACGCGCGCTTGGATTGGTAGTTCATTTCAATGCATTTCAATCCGATCGTAAGGTATATATACGACCGCTTGTCTCGTAGAGCTTCACCGGTTTTCTCCAAGACTACTCCTAAAGAAACAAAACAAAATGTGGACAAGTGTGGAATCATCCAGTATCATCTCGGGAATGCTGTTTAACCCAGCATTCCCTATGTATGTGAAGGCCTCATGGGCCATCACCAAGATTACAGAGACCGCTACATGGAAACGTCGCATCTATATTGAACGACAAGGCTGCCTGAAGAGGGTCTTGATGTACGGACCGGAAGTCCGTAGAAGTTTAAGGAAAAGAAAACCCTCCAGGAGATGTCAATGTTAAAGCAAAAAAAACAACGGCCCTTTTCAGGGCCACCCATTTTTCAAGAAAAGATTAATTTTCCATTCTTGCCTACCATGTTAAAATTCCCGTACGACCCCGTGGTACCCCCAATGTTAAAATTCCCGTAGGACCCCGTAGTGCCCCCAATGTTAATTTCTCGTAGGACTCCGTAGTGCCACCACCATGTTAATTTCTCGTAGGACCCCGTAGTGCCACCCGCCATGTTAATTTCTCGTAGGACCCCGTAGTACCACCCCTAAAAACCACGACCCTATTTACCCACCCCCTACTACTTTCGGTGCACTCTGACGGAGGCGATTTACCAAACCCATCAAATTTTTTTGTATTCCTACAACAACATCCGAGGTTATTTCTCGACGTCACGGAAATGGCCAAGCGATGTTCCGATTGGTATAAAGACTCGATCGTTCCGATTGGGGGAATATGGACTACAGGGTTCTCCTGCTGACGTGCAGAAAGACCTAAACTGAATTTCACCAACAGAACTTAAGGCTAGACTTAAATTTAAGTTTAGAGTCTAGCAATATGATTGACTGAAATTGAAATCTGACTTATAATTGTTCAACTGAATGTTTTAAGTCTAGACTTAATTTAAGATTTATTCTCCCAAAATTGGGTCCTTATCATTTCTGAATGAGGGAATATGGACACTTCGGCTTTAATGGCAACATGCAGAAAGACCCACTCTGTTCAGAATGAGGGGATATGGATCCGTGGACATCATAAACTCAAGGTGATTTCATGTCAAGCAAAGGCTAAGTAAATGCATTGTAGTGTGTGTGTGTGGGGGGGGGGGGGGGGTATAAATTCCATGGAAGCTAAAATAGAAAAAAAAAAAAAAAAAAAACGAAAATGATAAAGACGGATTTAAATTTCTAGAACCCATGTGTGATCGATTCCGTTACCACTCCATGTGATGAAAACTACGTGTGATCGATTCCGTTACCACTCCATGTGATGAAAACCACGTGTGATCGAATCCGTTACTACTCCATGTGATGAATCTAGTGGTAATGGAATCGATCACACGTGGGTTTATGACAATGAACATGACATGAAATGCCATAATCTACCGAGTGTAGTCTATCTACAATGTGTAACGTTCTGCAAAAAAAGACATTTTCTCTTTACTCTGTGGAGGGGGGGGGGAGGGGGAGGAAGTACTCTCTCCAAAAACTTCCACACTAATTAACAGTGTATCTTTCCATTTTTTGGTAACTCTTTATCACAAATACATGTCGCTTTTATCGCCGTCCATGAAGGATACACAGCTTATACCTACTGATACAGTTTTCTGAAGGATACACAGCTTAAATCCATACCTATTGATACGGTCTTCTAAAGGATACACGGCTCAAATCCATACCTACTGATACGGTCTTCTAAATGATACACGGCTCAAATCCATACCTACTGATACGGTCTAATAAAGGATACACAGCTTAAATCCATACCTATTGATACGGTCTTCTAAAGGATACACGGCTCAAATCCATAACTACTGATACGATCTTCTAAATGATACACGGTTCAAATCCATATCTATTGATACGGTCTAATAAAGGGTACACGGCTTAAATCCATACCTATTGATACAGTCTTCTGAAGGATACACAGCTTAAATCCATACTTATTTATAAAGTTTTCTGAAGGATATACGGCTTCAGAAAGAAACGGAGCCGTTCTGCAGTATAATTTCTTTTCTGAAATCGTATTGAACTTGTTCATTTTTTTTCTTGCTACCACAGCATGAACCAAAATACATTCTTATGAATAATTAAATTGATTGTAAACTGAATAAGAGTTTATTTCTAGCAATATACAGATCAGAGAGTTCCTTCCGAAAATTCAAGCCATTGATGTAGTTAAAGTATATTAAAAGGAGAAACATCATAACCTCATAAATTGTACCAATATTGTGCCTTTCTAGAAGGTATATGCATGTAAATTAAGTTATCATTATCTTAGATGCTAAAAGCAAGAGACTACTGACAAGGTCATTAACTGAAGTAAAAGTCAATATATCTTATTATATTCTTGAATTTACCGTCTTTTGCTTCGATTGATGACAATGTCTGCTGTACGGAATTCTTTCCATGACACCGTGTATTGTGTAAAGCGGTTTGTGAAAAACCTGACTGCAGTATCTATGAATCTATGAACATACCTGTATGTATGTATGTATGTAGGTAGATAGATAGATAGATAGATAGATAGATAGATAGATAGATAGATAGATAGATATAGATAGAAAGATGTGTTCATTGTTTCAACTTTTACACATATATTGGCTTCAAATAAGAAACATATTTTGTAAATTAAATGAATACATACGGCACTTCGCATATGAATGCCTCTTGCATTTCGCAAGGGGCGTCATTCCAAAGGTAGTTGAGATTGTCTAACAGAGCCAGACAGTTTTCCGCCCTCCCATTGTTGGGCTCTCCGGGCCCCCATTTGGTGTACTCTACGGTTTCGTCCCTTTTAATCCATACCCACGTCCCCTCCTGATTGAGGTCATTTGCCCCCAGCCAAAAATCCTTCGCAGTGTGTATAGCTGAAGGAAAAGTAGCAAATGAATTAAGTCTTACTCTCTCTCTCAAAATAAATAGGCAGACCTAGTATGAACAATAAAGCATACTTTTTTTTGTTTTTTATTTTTGTTTTTACATTATGCATAAATTAATACGTCTATCTCAGTGCTAGTGTCACAAACTGCAAAGCGTCTCTTTATTTCATTTATGTTCAATATCAGTTGCATCCAACCTTTTCCTTCTTCTTTTTCTTCTTTGTAGTAATTCGATGTTTTGACATTTTGATAGTTGCTTATATTCTTGGCGGTAATTCGATATTTTGACAGTCGCTTATATTCTTGACAGTAATTCGATAGTTTGACAGTCGCTTATATTCTTGGAGGTTATTCGATATTTTGACAGTCGCTTATATTCTTAGCGGTAATTCGATATATTGACAGTCGCTTATATTCTTAGCGGTAATTCGATATATTGACAGTCGCTTATATTCTTGGCGGTAGTTTGATATTTTGACAGTCGCTTATATTCTTGGCGGTATTATTATTATTATTGTTGTTGTTGTTGCTGCTGTTGATATTGTTCTTCTTCTTATTATTATTATTAGTAGTAGTATTAGTAATAGTAGTAGTAGTATGCCTACACTGGTCAGTCATGGTCATATGGGTGTAGATTGTGCCTACACTTTTGGATTTGATCTTTTTTCTTTGTTGTATCTTCTTTTTCTTTTTTTCTTTTTTTTTTTTTTTGGGGGGGGGGTAGGGTTTATTTCACATAAATTTCAAATAACTCACGTCTGATTTGTTCGTCGAACATGTCTGAAAATTTGCATCCTCATATGTGAATAATGACACAAGTGTCACGTTAAATCTGACTGGGACCCCTAGGTCATGCCTCCGGGTCATTCTATAACCCCTATGAACTTCGCCCCTGGGTCATGACATAGAAACTAATGAAATCCCCACCCTCTAATCACATATACACTTACTGCAACTTAGCACCAGAAACATAACATAGAAACCATCTGAGATCCCCATCCTATAAGCATATATACACTTACTGGAACTTAGCACCAGAAACATAACATAGAAACCATCTGAGATCCCCACCCTATAACCATATATAGACTTATTGCAACTTAGCCCCAGAAACATAACATATAAACTATCTGAGATCCCCATCCTATAACCATATATAGACGTAATGGAACTTACCCCCAGGAACATAACATAAAAATTATATGAGATCCCCAACCTCTCACCGTATATAGCATGAAAAGACAAATTCATACATGCAGCTAACATTGACCTGGGGTCCACCCATACCTCATCATCTTAACCCCAGGGTCATTCTTGTAAACATTTGAGATCCCACCTTTCAACCAAATAAAGACTTCTTGGGCATGAAAATCAATTTAATACATGCAACTGATATTGATCTCACGGTCCATACCTACCCCAAGGGACTTAACTCTCGGGTTATGACATGGAAACTATCGAGAACCCCACCCTATAACAAAAATACACTTACTGGGCATGAAAACACAAATTTACACTTCTGGGCATGAAAGCACAAATTTACACTACTGGGCATGAAAACACAAATTTACACTAACTGGGCATGAAAACACAAATTTACATTTACTGGGCATGAAAACACAAATTTACACTTACTGGGTATAAAAACACAAATTTACACTTACTGGGCATGAAAACACAAATTTACACTTACTGGGCACGAAAACACAAATTTATACAGCTCTTATTTCTTTCAAGCTCTTATACTTTAGCATCAGAGTATCTTAATGTTTCTCAGTTTGTAAGGAATATTAGCACAAGGAGTACATGGTTCAGTGAAAACAATGAGTTGTGTATACCAAAAGTTCGGACAGAGTGAAAACAATGAGTTATATATACCAAAAGTTCGGACAGAGTGAAAACAATGATTTATGTAAACCAAAACGTTCTGACAGAATGAAAACAATGATTTATGTATACCAAAAGTTCGGACAGAGTGAAAACAATGATTTATGTATACCAAAAAAGTTCGGACAGAATGAAAACAATGATCTACGTATACCAAAACGTTCCGACAGGGTGAAAACGATGATTTATGTATACCAAAAGTTCGGACAGAGTGAAAACAATGATTTCTGTATACCAAAAGTTCGGACAGAGTGAAAACAATGACTTATGTATACCAAATGTTCGGACAGACTGAAAACAATGATTTATGTATACCAAAAAGTTCGGACAGAGTGAAAACAATGTTTTATGTATACCAAATGTTCGGACAGAGTGAAAACAATGATTTCTGTATACCAAAAGTTCGGACAGAGTGAAAACAATGATTTCTGTATACCAAAAGTACGGACAGAGTGAAAACAATGATTTCTGTGTACCAAAAGTTCGGACAGAGTGGAAACAATGATTTATGTATACCAAAAAGTTCGGACAGAGTGAAAACAATGATTTCTGTATACCTAATGTTCGGACAGAGTGAAAACAATGATTTCTGTATACCAAAAAGTTCGGGCAGAGTGAAAACAATGATTTATGCATACCAAAAGTTCGGACAGAGTGAAAACAATGATTTCTGTATACCAAAAAGTTTGGACAGAGTGAAAACAATGATTTATGTATACCAAATGTTCTGAAAGAGTGAAAACAATGATTTCTGTGTATCAAAAGTTCGGACAGAGTGGAAACAATGATTTATGTATACCAAAAAGTTCGGACAGAGTGAAAACAATGATTTCTGTATACCTAAAGTTCGGACAGAGTGAAAACAATGATTTCTGTATACCAAAAATTTCGGGCAGAGTGAAAACAATGATTTATGCATACCAAAAGTTCAGACAGAGTGAAAACAATGATTTCTGGATACCAAAAAGTTCGGACAGAGTGAAAACAATGATTTCTGTATACCAAAAAGTTCGGGCAGAGTGAAAACAATGATTTATGCATACCAAAGTTCGGACAGAGTGAAAACAATGATTTCTGTATACCTAATGTTCGGACAGAGTAAAAACAATGATTTCTGTATACCAAAAAGCTCGGACAGAGTGAAAACAATGATTTATGTATACCAAAAGTTCGGACAGAGTGAAAACAATGATTTATGTATACCAAAAGTTCGGACAGAGTGAAAACAATTATTTATTTATACCAAAAGTTCGGACAGGGTGAAAACAATGATTTCTGTATATCAAAAGTTCGGACAGAGTGAAAACAATGATTTATGTATACCAAGTGTTCGGACAGAGTGAAAACAATGATTTCTGTATACCAAAAAGTTCGGACAGAGTGAAAACAATGATTTATGTATACCAGAAGTTCGGACAGAGTATTTTAGGTAAAACTTTGCTTACGCCCGTACAGTTTTATGGAACAGTTTGCAACATGATATTAAAGAAGCTCCTAATTTTCAGCTTTTAAGAAATTAAACCACTACAAATATTTTAATGAGCAATCCTGATTTTATGACCGCATAACATTTGTACGTGGTAGCTGTGATATATCTATGTGATAACAGTTTGTTAACCTTGTATTTGAGTCTGTTATATTTGTATTTTTATACAGTATGTTAACCTTGTATTTGAGTCTGTTATATTTGTATTTTTTATGCAGTAGATATTAACCTTGTATAAGAGTCTGTTATATTTGTATTTTTATGCAGTAGATGTTAACCTTGTATTATTGGTATTCTGTTATAATTGTTATCTTTTATGCAGTAGATGTTAACACTGTAGACTTTTACTAATTACATGTATATTTGTTGCATATTTGTTTTAACTGCAGGGTCATAATGTAAACTAGCTATTAGCTAATTATGACACTCTGAGTAAATAAAGTTGTTTATATTATTATTATTATTATTATTATTATTATTATTATTATTATTATTATTATTATTATTATTATTATCCATGCAGCTAACATTGATTCTAATATCCAACATTACATTCGAGGGACTTAGAACCTGTGTAAAAGCTTGGAAACTATGAAACTATGAAGATTCCTGCCACTAACCATGTATATACGTAACTGATATTTGCCCCTGTGGTAGTCCTTACCCTGAGGGTCTTCCCAAGAGGTTCAAACTGGGATGGAGGTCAAAATGGGTAAGCGAGAGAATGGGTATTTTACAAACACGTAATTGCAGTAATTATTATTATTATTATTATTAAATACCGTATACCATATTTGGATAATATTTGCCTGTAAATCATACTCACGAAACTTGGATCTCAGGACTCCTTCTACGTATGTTTGTTCTGCGTTGTCTTCAATCATAGCTAGTGTTCCCTTACCATCGGCATATAATGCACAAAAGGCCTGCAATTATAGACGAGAAATACATTTGTAATAAGAAAATGATAATAGAATAAAACAAGTTCAAATTATAATATGAATAATGCATACAGTTTGCACGAGCGGAAATGAAATATACACACATACTTACACAGATACACACCCGTACATAGCTAACACACCGCGGGTATAGCCTAATGAACGTGTACGGTACACGTCACTTTCCCCAGTTGGAGACCGAGACTTTCGGTTCACAATTTCCTAGAGGTACATAGTGTTGTAAATGTGTCTTCTTATATGCAACTTCCACACTTCGACACAAACGGGTTTATTATTATTGAGAGAGAGAGAGAGAGAGAGAGAGAGAGAGAGAGAGAGAGAGAGAGAGAGAGAGAGAGAGAGAGAGAGAGAGAGAGAGAGAGAGAGAGAGAAATGCGTGAATAGGTAAGACATTCTTCACCGAAATTCAAATGCATAAGTCAATTTAAAACCTGACCAAACACTGCAAAACCTTATAGGAAAAGCACACTATTCTTTTTGCATCTGTCAATGAAGGAGGTAAGGAAGTTTCCAGACTAGCATGTTCATTTAGAATCATTCATAAGAGAACATTTTCAATGCATGTTCAGACTTAATCTCTTGTAAACAAATTTGGATAACATACATTCATTAATTAATTTTTATACGACTCAATCAGCATGTCTGTAATTAGTGTAGTTACTTTTACACTGTTGTTTTATGGGTCATTAATTAGTTTCAAACTCACTGGAAAGACTTCTTCATACTAAATGAACGAACAAAGCGTATGGAAACGCTGTATCCAAGGACGCCCAGCGCAATGAGAATAATGTTTATCGAGATGCTGTATCCAAGGACGTCCATCCCAATGCAAAATAATGATTATCGAGATGCTGTATCCAAGGACGCCCACCCCAATGCGAATAATGTTTATCGAGATTCTGTATCCAAGGACGCCCACCCCAATGCGAATAATGTTTATCGAGATGCTGTATCCAAGGACGCCCACCCCAATGCGAATAATGTTTATCGAGATGCTGTATCCAAGGACGACAACCCAAATGCGAATAATGTTTATCGAGATTCTGTATCCAAGGAGCCCCATCCCAATGCGAATAATGTTTATCGAGATGCTGTATCCAAGGAAGCCCACCCCAATGCGAATAATGTTTATCGAGATTCTGTATCCAAGGACGCCCACCCCAATGCGAATAATGTTTATCGAGATGCTGTATCCAAGGAGGCCCACCTCAATGCGAATAATGTTTATCGAGATGCTGTATCCAAGGACGCTCACCCCAGCAGGGACCAAAACCTACATTATCATCATCCCGTGACTATTTCTGTGATTAATTGCATCCGTGCCTGTGTATGTGTGTATGTAAGAGAGAGAGAGAGAGAGAGAGAGAGAGAGAGAGAGAGAGAAAGAGAGATAGAGAGAGAGAGAGAGAGAGAGAGAGAGAGAGAGAGAGAGAGAGAGAGAATATATCTACCATTGCATCCCACCAGGTCAAAAGCGGAATGTCAAATGCGTGGTAACACGAGTCGCCATGACGTTCAAAAAACAGGGGACACCCGTCGACCCTTGTTAGCCCCTGTGGCCCTTGCTGCTCTGCTACTTCAACTAAAACAAATTTAAAAAGTGAAATATAACATCGGTCAACGTTTGGGCCTGGAAGGCGAAGCGGTAGTACATTGAATTCGCACGTATGCTGTCCCGGATTCAATCCCTGATGCCAGCACCTACAAGGGTAAGTTTCTACGTACTCTTAGGTAAATAGTATCCTCCGGTATTTCCCATTTCCCCCATCCTAATAGGAACTTGCATTATTACATGATATATGTCCCCACGCTTTAACACAAGCGTCGGGGATACTGTGATACCCTTTGTCTGTCCATCCGTCTTTGCGTTACCAAATCTCCTCCTAAACATCTGGGTGGTACTCCATGACCTACAATGACATTTTCAAATATGTTCTAACCAAACTTTATACATGCAGCTATAGCAGGAAGATGCGTTATATATATATATATATATATATATATATATATATATATATATATATATATATATATATATATATATATATATATATATATATATATATATATATATATATATTCTACTCCGAAACCTTGACATCATGCATTATATCATTCGTACGTGGAAACCATCAAGCAACTACCATCGCAGCCAGTACTCGTCACACACGGAACGATCTCGGCAAAATACTCGTTATTGGAAAAAAAACTGTCTGTTTGTATATAAACTTTGTCACCGCTCGACCTAGATCACGAAACTCGTCATGTACCTTACTCGGACTCTTATTACCAAAGATCCAATCATTATACATACATGATCCATTAGGAATTATCTGGGGGTAACCGGATTTTGAATCTCCAGAATCAGTGTTATCTTGTGACCAATATTTGTGATAAATGTAACCTTTTAAACTGCAATTGTCAGGAAGGGAACACATTCTTTAAAGATGCACACTTAATTACTACTGAAGCCAAATTACTTGCTTATCTCAATCAAAAGAAATTGTCTCTATTACTGAACAGGTTGATGGACACTATTTGTCACAAGCTAGTCTTGACCAGGAAACCTCTCAGTATGATTCTAGTTCTAAAATACGTATTAAACAAAATGGTTTACATATAGTAAATCTCAATATTTGGCAGGTAAACCAAAAACTAGATGAACTCAAGCATACCGTATTCTATGGCCCTAAGATTTACATTCTAGGACTCTGCGAAACAGATCTTAATGATAATACTAACGATCACTCAGTGCCTATCGACGGTTTCCATTTGGAACGGAAGGATAGAGTAAAAGAAGGAGTTGGTCTACTTCCCTCTCTATCTCTCTCTCTCTCTCTCTCTCTCTCTCTCTCTCTCTCTCTCTATATATATATATATATATATATATATATATATATATATATATATATATTAAATATAAAAGAAGAATGGTTATAGAGTCATCTGAGTTGGAAACGAATCATATTGAACTGAAACAACCATCGTCTAAGCCCATCCTTCTGTGCTCTCTTTATCATCCTCCAAATTTGCTATCGTCTTGGTTTGAGAGATTTGAATATGAATTACCTACAGCTTCTAACTCAAGCTCAGAACTTTTGTTAATAAGTGATCTCAATATTGATTTAAATGGAATGATATTCTACAAATATATTATCTCACTCAAATGATACAGTCCTCTACCAGAGTCATTGACAAGTCGATGGAGTTTAATCGATCACATTTATTCCACGCACCCTGAATTTATAGTCGAGACATTCGTCTCAACATATTATGTTAATGACCACTATTCAATCTGTGCCACAAGAAACAAGTTCTCTAAAGAATTAAAAAAGGACCATACCACTGTTAAGTACCGATCCTATAACCGTTTCCATGAGAATATTTTTTTAAACTTGAAATATGCTCTCAGTAATTGTCAACCTACTTTTATAAATACAGCCCTTGATGTACAACGTTGGACTGATCTTTTTCTTCCAGTCCTAAATAGACATGTTCCAATTAAATGCAAAATGGTCAAGAAAATTATGCAACCTCACTGGTTTAACTCTGAAACAAGGGAAGCCATGAAACTGAGTGCTTTCTATCACAAACAGCGTGACAAACGAAGTTACAAATAAAAAAAAATAAAAAATGATAACAAAAGTAACTGCAGAAAAATATGGAAACATTTTCGTAGCTTTTATTCAAGTTCAAAAGTGCATGAATTCTCTTTAGAATTAAAAAACCTGTAGTCATACTAGTACAGAGCCATTAGATATTGCCAACGACCTAAATACTGTTTTCACATCATTAACTTCAATACTTAGAAAAGCATTCTTCCACATCACAAGATTTTTCACCATTTAATAAATTTTGTACAGTCCCATCTCATATATCATTCTAGATCCCTTACATGTATGTTATAGATACTATAGTTAAACTTGACGGCAACAAAGCAACAGGACTAGATGACATCTCACCAAAAATACTCAAACTATCAGCTGAGTAGCTGACCCTTCAATTACTGGCTTGATAAGAACATGTATTCGCACTGGAATCTTTCCAACTAATCTGAAAGTAGTCAAAGTGTTCCTTATCTTTAAGCATGGTGATAGATCGTCAGCAAACAATTATCGACCAATACCAATTTTACCAACCTTGTTTTAAATTTTTTAAACACTTCGACCTTCATCTTCGCCGATTTTTAAAGAAATATAATCTTTTACATAACTCACAATCAGGTTTCAGAGAAAAGCATTCATGCCAAACGGCCCTCACAAAGTTGGTTGATACATGACTAGCAGTTATAGATGACGGGAAAAAAAATCGGAGCAATTAATTTAGATTTTTAAAAAGCGTTTGATTTAGTACAGCATGAAATATTGATGACAAAAAAATCAACGCATACAAAAAAATTTAAAATTTGCTTGGTTGGTTTGATTCTTACCGAACAGGAAGGTAATAGTGTGTTTCTGTGGCCAATGATACATCTTCTTTACAATACGTCAAAAGTAGAGTCACTCAAGGCTCTATCATTGGCCCTTTACTCTTTCTCCTTTTCATTAATGATTTACCTCTTCATGTGAATGCCACTGAAACTGGTCTTTTTGCGGATGACACAACCTTACATGCCAGAAGTGATACAATCCCGTCTTTTAAAAAAAATTTACAACAGGACGTTGATGTTGTTATTCTGTGGTGCGAAACCAACAAAATGCAATTAAACACAGAAAAACCTAACTGTATGACAATTGGATCAAGACAAAGAATAAAGAAATTAGAGAATATCAATATATTTGTTCAGGGAACTAAATTAAATAACATCGAAAATCAAACACTTTTAAGTGTGATTATTGACAGGCATTTATCGCGGCAAAATCAAATAAAGCACGTGTGTTCTGCGGTATCCCCCATAATAGCTCATTGAACAGATTGTCTTCGTATATGCCAAAAATATATGCTAAAAATGTTGTATAATGGATATATATTGCCTTTGTTTAATTATGGTTGCACCATAGGGGGGAATTGCAATGCTACTCATCTTAATCAGATAATTAAACTCCAAAAAATAGCCGCTAGAATTATTACAAGAAAAGACTATCCATCCTCATATTTATTGGTTAATTTGCAGTGGTTAGCTTTTAATTATAGCGTAAAGTACTTTATAGCTATTTTGACATAAAAATCTTTTCATAACATGACTCCACAACACATCAATAATCTCCTAACTTAAGCTTCCAATATCCATTCAGACAATCTGAGATATATTTCGTATCCATTCAGACAATCTGAGATATATTTCCTATCCATTCAGACAATCTGAGATATATTTTGTATCCATTCAGACAATCTGAGATATATTTCGTATCCATTCAGACAATCTGAGATATATTTCGTACTCTAATTTGTATTTGCCTAAATTCAAAACGACTATGTACAAAACATCTTTTACTTATTTTGCACTAGTTGAATATCATTCCCAGTGATATTAAACAAACATCAACACTCTATTCTTCTAAGAGCGGGCTTCACAAATTTCTTCTTTTTGATTATGCCAAATCTCAAACAAACTGAGAGGCCTAACTTGGATACCCCCACCACCTTCCTATCTCCCAAATCTACATGTATATCTTACGTATTTTTAATCTAATGTATGTATGTATGTATGTATGTATGTATGTATGTATGTATATATGTATGTATGTATGTATGTATGTATGTATGTATGTATGTATGTATGTATGTATGTATGTATGTATGTATGTATGTATGTATGTATGTATGTTTTATGATTAAATGTGAGTGTGTCAGACACTGTAGTAAGTCGAGTTATATTTGTACATACAAGTTGCATCTAAAGTTATAATATTCTGTTATTGAGGACTACATGTAAGATTGGTTGATTGATTCAAAACCATATGTATTATCCTCAACAACAACAAAAAAAATAATTTAAAAAAAATTAATAATAATAATAATAATAATTATTATTATTATTTTTATTATTATTATATTGACACAAAAATTGATAACGGCGTAATTACAAAAGTTTCCTAACGTTTCAAACTAAACAAGCTCTTCGTCCGGGTAAGAAGCAACGTACATCCACAAAACAAACACTAAACACAAAAGCCAAGAGAAATTCTCATCTTCTACATGTTTCAATGACAGGGAAATATAAAAACAAAGGATAAAAAAAAGAAGAAAGAAGAAAGAGAAAATTATAATCGGTCTTAAAACGGGTAAACTACATATCTATTTATGATGTCATCAGTCTGACAAAGTTGTCATCTATTTATGCTGTCATCAGTCTGACAAAGTTGTCATCTATTTATGCTGTCATCAGTCTGATAAAGTTGTCATCTATTTAATGCTGTCATCAGTCTGACAAAGTTGTCATCTATTTTATGCTGTCATCAGTCTGACAAAGTTGTCATCTATTTAATGCTGTCATCAGTCTGACAAAGTTGTCATCTATTTTATGCTGTCATCAGTCTGACAAAGTTGTATAGCAAAAATCAAAGAAGGGATTATCGTGCCTATCAACCAAAGAATCAAAATGTGACGAATCTGGCATTATGACTCTCGGTTCACTGTTTGGTGGGTGGGGGTAAGTACGAGGGGGACGGGAGGAGCGAAAGGATGGGGATTTGGAATACATCTATTAAAAGAGTCAGAAACAAGATTAATAGATCAAGGCATGATTCTCGTATGTCCGTTCTTTTGATTATGAGTCACTAGGCACTTGAATTTCTTTCGAAGGTAGATATACAAGGTTTAGGTACATATTTCAAAACGGATAGAAGATAAGTTATGTATAGTGATATAAAACATACGACTGAAAGTAAAAAATTTCAGATTTTGTCATCTCAATTCACACTGTTAATGGTAAAGACCTAGTATTTTTTTTTCTCTTCTTCTTCTTCTTTTTATTGAACTTTTGAATTCGTCTAATTTTGGTATCATTTTGAGAATGAGAATATTCGTTTACAATGCTTTCATCCAAAGGAACAATGCTGTATTTAACGAAAATTAAATATTGATTGCAGTTTGAGATTGCGTGTAGATACGGCTCCATTTGCCAAACTTGAAATGGGTTCCTTAGTCAGTTGCCTCCAGACTGGATGGCGGCACAGACAAAGCCGGTCCATTCAGATTAACTCTAATCCACCCCAACTCCACTTTTATAAAATACCGAACACCGCTTTTTATTTGAATAATTTTGACAGTAATTAGGATTAAATTTTTTGCAGGCATCAGTAATATTTTGTTTCAGATTTGATTTCTTGTCCCTCAGTGTTTTTTAAAAAACCATGCTCTGTTTAATTTGTATTTATCATTGTCGTAAAACGAAAAACTTTCATTATTATCAATTCAAGGTCTCTGTATTTTATAAACATTGCTTCCCAGCATCTTTTCATTTTGTTGAGAATAATTTTCATGTCAAAAATGTGTTTTCTTTAATGTGTGAAAGTTCCAATTTTATAATGGAAAAGATTCCAAATCAAATAAATAAAAAATATTGTAAAACTCGAATACTGAAGATCATATGCTAATTGAAGTTTTCATATCAGTCTTTTGATGCTATACTCTTACAGATTTATGTATTTCCTTTATTTTGAAATTATTTTTTCCTGAACTAAATAAGTATATCAAATATTTAAAGTAAAAAGGATTGGTTCTAAATTTTATTTTAGGATACCGTCTAGTCTATGGATTAAATCTTCAAGAATTTATTTTAAAAAGATGATGTGGCTTTTCAGTGACAAAATTCGTAGGAAATACTTTCAAATCAATTTGTAAAATATACGAAAATGACGAATTAAATACCTCTTAATGAATGTAATTGAAACGTACCTTTGACCTCCGTGAAAACCCCGCAAAAGTACCTCGACCGAATGCTGTTAACTCTCGTATAAGTAGTAGTTTCATAATGGAAATTTTAGACCACACTTACCTATCACGCCTCCGAACCTAGAATCTCTTCTAGTTCCCCGTGACTTTTACCCACTGAGGATTTTTACACACGCGTGCATCCGCGTGGAAGCTTTGCTTCTCAGGTCCGCATCAGGGGTTCTGGGTTGGGAGACGTGATAGGTAAGCGTGATCCCATATACTCCCATTACGATACTACTCACTGAGACAGACAAGAATACTATTCAAACTCCGTTTCTTCCCGAATCTCATTTAGTATGTCTTCTGCCATCCGTTTGCCTTCTTTTACAAATCGTTGTTCGTTAAAATACTCTATGAGTTTTACGATAAAGCGCCCGGATACTGCTGAAATCGTTGCAAGTATTAGGAGCTTATTTAATGGCTCTAAAAGATTTTCTTCCATTGTTAATACTGTTTTTGTTCCAGCGATAATATTTTTTCTTCAACATCATCGAATCCAAGCATCACTAACTGAATATTATCAATTATAGGCTGTAGATCTTTTATGTCGATACCAGATGTTTTTACTGACTTAATACTATCAATTATAGGCTGTATATATTTTTGGTTGATACCAGATGTTTTTACAGCTGGGCAATATTTGAGAGCATTCCATATCTGATGTAATTTGGTTGAGCTGATTCCATATAGTTCTTGGACTTCTTTTGCAGGAATGGAACCATGCAGCTTTGCATTTCCACAATTGTTTGTGGCGAAAGGTCTACTTGTTGTTGTTGTTTTTTTTTTTTGTTTTTTTTTCTTCTTCATTTTATATACTTTTCAACGTTTCAAAAGGAAATTACTCAGTTTGGGAAGCGGAGTTTTCCGCGGACGTTCTACCAGATGACTTTATCTATGCGCGGAGTCGTCGATGGTTTTCCACTTTAACCAGCACCATTTCGAACTCCGCCATGGTAATCGTTTTATCTCAATAGCCAACCGGGTACAGCTTGGCAATTGTGCTGAGACTACTTTGGGCGGCCGCTAGAATTTTCGAATAAACACGTGTTCGTGAATGTAACCGAAATTAAATTATTTTTTCCGGTGCCACCGGCCACACCAGTTACTATCGATATCGCTCCGACAACAATTCCAATTGGGGTGCCTATAATAGTTTTTAACTTTCGATTTCGTATTTGTGTCGACGTAGTCTTTGATAAAAGCAACCGACATACCAGAGTGTCTGATTCCCTGGTTTTTCAGTTATCTCGACCAGGTTTTCGCGATTGCGCCTTACGGCTTTATAACAACATCGTTGATGTCCAAGTTGGACGTTTTAAGTTTTCAATTTTGATCTTGAAAAATCACAAGCTTGCTCGGGTCGACTTCAACAACAACCCGGTTCCTTAAGTCAATCAAATCAGCTTTGGTGCGAACCTGGTCAGATCCACATCGGCGCCGCGTCTGGTCGCTGCGCTGTCGCTTCCGTAAATGTCAATAGTCATTTTGTATACTCTCAAGTGTAGTTTCTAAGCGACAACGCAAAATCAATAAGCGCTTACGGGTTCGGGCTTCCCGCGAGTGCATGCAGTGCCTTAACAACAAGATGTCCACATAAAAGGCCGTCTTTTCAAGTTTGCAACGGCAGCGTTGAATAAAACGGTGGTAGACGACTTTGCCGTCCAGAAGCTTCAAGTGGCGGTGAAAGTCCGTACGAATCAAAATATAAAAGATGTAGAGGCGTTACCGCGTATGCAACCCAATGAGTTCCAGGTCCTGTTGTCAAATCCAGGTTGATGATGGCGGTTTCCTACGTGCGGAGAGTCATCGATGCAAGTTCATCCCCCATGAATACACCTCGGAAATGTTTGACTGACTTTTTCATCGCGAGTAAATCAAAATTGGTCAATGGACGCACTGCGGCCGTCAAGAGTGCGGTCACAGCCGAAGACCTCTTCCGCTCGGGAACCTTTGGCTCCGACTGGATAGTCGAAGACCTTTTCCTCTTTGTATTCGTCTACAAAACGCTATGCGGCCTAAAACTACCTTTTTCAGAGCCATTACGGTTGCGGTTCCAACGGCTCCTAACGCAGCTGCTTTTGCAAACGTCGGAACAGAAGCCGCCAACAGCGCTGGAATCGCCGCGAGAAATAGAAATATTACAGCGCTCTTTTCATTTGCACCACCTCCGATTTTGATAACTTTAATGTTACCGAGGTCCTCTTTTATTTGGATTCCTTTAACTTCTTAAGTTGTGTTTGGGTCAACCACAAGGGGACATCTCCAGTTACCTTTGTCGGAGAAATCCTCAATTGAAGCCCACAATTGTTGTTATTGCACTTTTTATTTTCGCAAGCTGGTTCTCGCTAAGACCAACCTTAACTTTGTGATATGGCATTATTTTAAGTGTGCTGTTCAATTACTCGTTTGAGAAAACCACTACGAGTAACCCTGCAACAACATAAACTTATCGGAGAGGATCACAGCGATACATCTGTACTCTGGATCACCGATGTCTCCTCCTACACGTGCTTTGAAGTACATGTCCACCACGGACTGCTTAACCAGATCTAGATGCTCGAGAGAGAAGTAATAAATCGGGATCAACGTAGCGAAGTCAAGCTGAGAAATCTGCAAGCCTGTGTCAACATTCTGCTCTTGGTTCATGTATTTCAACAGCCGATGATACACGCGCGCAACTTGATTGTTGTTAAAGTTAAGCAAAATGTTTTCGGTGGGTTCTTGATGACCGTTTAACCTCAGCGAGACCTCAGTCACTGCCAGTTTTGAAAATATCATCGGACTTTCCAGTTGGATGTCCTGATAGTCTACAACGTGTAATGCTACAAACACGTGACGTGGTTCGCTGACACTGTGTTGGGTACTTATTTGCCATGAGAATTTTCCTCGGACGCCGCTTTGGTCTTAGTCTGTAGTCATTGCAAGGAATGAGAAGGTAGATGTTCTGCCAGTCTCCATAAATGATGTCAAACGTTCTTCTTTTGCCACGAATGGGCTCATTGAGGGTATCAAAAGCGTAAGTTTGGATAACTCAACTTTACCATCGGAGACGGTATTATCACGCCAAATTGCATCATTGGCGTTGCCCTTCCCGTTTAACATGACTGGCTGTGTGTTTGGCCCTGCAAATAGCCTTACGAAAGTCTCTACAAAACCCGAATATGTGTGAGAGTGGAATCGTGCAGGAAAACTCCCCGCGCGCGTTAAGCTGGGCTCGACGCTGCGCGAATCTGCCGTTGAAATTAGGATTGTCGTCAAACAATGTAGGGCCGCCACCAACACCAGGTCTGGCAGGCATACAAGCAGGCTGCGGGTCGACAAAAGCATTTTGTATAAGTAGACTCAAGATATACTTGGTATGATCAGGGCGTTTGCTTGTGACTTTGACGAACATCATAGACAGACCAGCGGACAATGTGTAATCGTCACTCTAACTGGTGAGTCCGTGAATTGTTGTGGCAACGTCAACGTTGTCGAGAATTGCTTCTATTTCCTTTCCATCGATAAAATATCGTGCGCTGTTAAACAACGCCATGATACCGTTGTTGACAAATCCGACTTTATCGTTGGCGCCGAATGGATTATTGTCGTTTCGTACAAGCTTTCCTTGGACTTCCAAGAATGCATCACAGGGAAGAAAATTCCGAGATGTGTCAAGAACCTGAAATTCTATTGGCCCTTGGTTGTTTGGATACCTAGCCTCGTCTCAGGTCGATCTCTAATGTACAGCTGTATCGTCAAAGTTTTGCCGCGCAGGTCTAACACGTGCCCGTCCTGGCCAACAAGGGTAAAAACGAAGGTTCGTCAACTGGGGATTGCTACATGGAATATACACGGGCGCCGCGGGAGTAATCGATATCAGATCACCCGAGGCTGCATTCGGGGCAAACCCAAATAACACTGGTCTACAGCCAAAATGCTTCCGCAATAAATGTTGTCAAACATTACTAATTCTGGGTCACTGAGAACGAAAATGATGCTTAAAATTGTTGATTGGCTCTTGTTTTAAAGATATTATACTTGGTTAGTATATTAGACCCATGACTTGGGAATGGCGCAGGATAAGTGAGTTATAAAGGGAAGGGATCTTAATTTAAACCAGACATGACTAAAATACATCTTTGACTGGATCTTTGAATAAATCTATGACTGGGTTTGGACAGTACTTGCTTTATAGGCAAAGCAATGAATGATGCAATCTGAAGCTGGTATTGCATCATACATGATATGAATTGCATCATGTTATTCCTAGAATTCATGTATGATGCAATCATAACTAAGCTTACATAACTCTGCTGAAGAAATTGCAATATATCAGCTCTACAAATCATACAGTGTCGTGCTCTCTTATTTGTCAGTGTTTGATTTTGCAAAGGGACACATTTCTGTTTAGCCAAAGTGAGCAGAGATCCCTCTTACTTGTGTGAACAATGCAGATAACTTCTGCTATGTTTGTGGTGAAGTGACTTTTGCATCACAAAAGCGCTGTATAACCACTATGATTAAGAAAGCCTATCACCTTTATTTTGGCTGCAAAATTGGAGATCAGGACAAGATGTGGGCCCCACACATATGCTGCAACACTTGTGCAACAAATCTTCGCTAGCGGTTGAACAGGAAAAGGAAATCTATGCCTTTTGCAGTGCCAATGATTTGGAGAGAGCCAACAGATCATATCAGCAATTGTTACTTCTGCATGGTGCCTCCAGTTGGGAAAGGTGTGTCAAAGAGGAAAAAGTGGACTGTGCATTATCCAAACATTCCGTCAGCTATACGCCCAGTACCCCACGGAGAAGGACTGCCAGTTCCTGATACACCAGAATGAATCATTCTCACTTGAGTCAGACAGGAAGAGGAAGAGGATGAAACTTCTAGTCCTGAACCATCAATGTCACATGGCCCATATTTGCTCCCATCCTCCTCCTATGAACCACACCTCATAACACAAGGTGAACTGAATGACCTTGTCAGGGATTTAGAACTACCCAAGAGTAAGGCAGAGCTGTTGGGCTCCAGACAACATCAGTGGAATCTCCTGGCAGGTGATGTTAGGGTTTCCATGATCCGTGACCGTCAAAAGGATCTTGTCCCATTCTTCTTCACGGAAGGTGATCTTGTAGCCTGCAACAACATCGGTGGTGTGATGTCAGCCCTCAACATCGTTCATGCTCCAGATGAGTGGAGCCTGTTCATTGATTCATTGATTCATCGAAGACGAGTCTTAAAGCTGTTTTGCTGCATAATGGCAGTGTTTTGCCATCAATTCCAGTTGGTCATGCAGTCCATATGAAGGAAACCTATGAAAACATGAAACAACTTTTGAGGTGTATAAACTATGACCAACATCAGTGGCAGCTTTGTGGCGATTTCAAGGTTCTTGCTCTCTTGCTTGGTCTGCAGACTGGATACACAAAGTACTGCTGTTTTCTCTACGAATGGGATAGTCGTGCGAGAGATTCCCACTACATCAAGCGAGATTGGCCACTCCGACAGTCATTGGATACTGGGATGAAAAGTGTTCAGCATCCACCACTTGTTGAATCAAGGAAGATTGTGTTACCACCCTTGTACATCAAGCTGGGTCTGATAACGAACTTTGTCAAGGCCATGGTACAAAACACAAGCAGTATTGTAACTGGTATCATCGAGTCCTGCACACAGAATTCGTTGGTTTGCGAGAATTGTATTAATATTTTTGAGCCAACCGAAAATTGTTCTTAGCGACGACTGTCCGATGTCAACCTCATAATGTGGAGATTTAATCGAGATGGATGAGCTAAGTGTAGGCTTGTGTTCTTCGATGCAGATTTGAATTCCGTTTGGTCACTAATATGATTCTCCGTCGGATCTCATCATTCATTGATTCAATCTCTTACGCGTCCGTGGAAAGTCCAGCAACGTCCGACAAGAACACGAGCGAGTTATTCGCGTCAAGGCCCCCAAACTGCCGCAATCGGATATTAGGCCAACTACGATAAATGCGCAACGACGCTAGTGCGATCTCGAGTGTGTGGGATTGCCCCTGGTAATTGGTGTCAGGAAAACCACGTAGAATTTCGGTTTCGTTGACAAGATTGTAATCATCGAGGTGACACTCGGGTTGTATTTGCAACAACACTCTGCATCGCGGCATTGATTTCACATAGAATAGGAAACGCCTCAGAACTCATCATCGGTGTTATATACATCATCGATGTCTTCAATTTGTTCGTGCATTAGCGCGCGAAACGTCTCCGCGTCCATGATGTTGTTGGTCAGCAACCGCTGACAAATTGATGTGACCACATTAACGACAACTGGCGCGTTGTTGCCTGCGTGAACCGACCCCACGAGCATTTCCAACCTGTCCACGAGTTCATGGACCCGCTGTTGGTCTGAGGTTGAGCAATCAACGATGGGAAAACGTTGCGCTTTGTTAATACCTTCAACAAAGAATTCTTCCATATGGGATCTCTCAATGATTTCTTCTGGATACGGTCTCACAAAGACTCCTTGCTGTCTCCCGCATGGACTTTTATATATTTTTTTTACTTCACCATCAAATTCCTTCCACTGGTCGCCTGTTGCAGTACCCTTTTTAAACTTATCCAGATATACCTACCCAATCCAAGTAGCGGATGCTACCTTGTCGGAACGTTTCTTATATGGTTCCGTTACGTATTTTTTCAGTCGTCCTTGGAGAAAGAAGCGGAAAATTTCACGACATCCTCCGCAATCTCTTGGCGGCTAGAACGTTAAATATTTCAGACCGTGGTCTCCTTGACTTTCGCTTGGGTGGTTCTGGAAGATGCGCTATTGTATCTTCGACACCTTGTTGGACTCTCGCAATCTTCTTTGGCAAGTGTTCAATGCTTGAGCTGTCTTATTAATCGGACCGATTTTCTCGAATATTCCCATCATTTCGGAGGTGGTTTCCGCGACTTTCTTCGCTTTTTCTGCGGTTTCGCGCGTGGTTTCGCGCGTGGGTTTGATCAGCAGTGCAAACGTTTGTTCAAAGCCTGTTGTGAGGTCTTCCAGTGAGGCCAGTTGCGATGCAAACATATCTTTGACACGTTCACGGACACCTATTGTGGAACGATTCAACCGTACACTTGCGGAACGATTATTCGGGCATCAGAACGAGCAAGAATTGTTGATGAATCGTGAATCCCAGTCTCGCGAATGGGAGACGCGGCTTCAGTTTGTCATAACAGCGTTGAATAATGAAACCACACGTATGATTGGGTTAAAACCTGTAGACGCGATTCGGCAGAAAACTGTCACCTACAAAGTGGCTTTGCCGCCGCAACCATACGCGTAAGACACACTCGGAAACAATTTGGTTCTGTATCTGTATGCATCGGGGGAGTTAGAAGGCGGTCAACGTCGTGCTACTGACCCCGTATGGTCCGTCTATTCATTTACGATCTCAGACCGTTTTGACATTCCAGGACAGCCAACGCGCTACCATTTAATGTTGGAACCTTCGGTTCTCGATGGGACAAAGCCCCGAAGTAGATCATTTGTGCGGGAGGAATTGCAAGTAAGTTATTACCTCGAATAGACAATTACCACCAAGATTTATTTTGTGCTCTGCGCGTGCCCGTATGCGTAAGTAGTGATTCCATTAGGGCAAATCCATGGCTTGGTATCCAACGGGGACAAACTTATCTTGGTGCAACGGTACACTCGGTATATTTCTTTAGCCGAATAAGACTGGCAGCGTGCGTGAATTCACGTCGTCGTTGAAGACATTCCACGTTCACGTTATGCTTAAAATCCTTTTGCACAACAACCCGAGGAACTCCTTTAGCTTTCCTTATGTTTTTGCCGCTCTGTGGTCAGACCACGATCGAGTACATTTTAGGTCGCAGTCCCACGTATTCTTCAATGGGTTTGCCTGCGCACTCGTCTTTAAATTTCCCCACAATGATCTTGTTGGTGTTACTGAACAGCGGATGGTCCTTAGGGTACTCGCTGGTGTCAAATTCGTTTACCACTGATGCCTTACCCATGTCCACATATACGTCATTGGTAGTGATATGCATCAGCAACAAGTCCGTATCCGTGTACAGCATCCGTATATTATCTCAATATTGCGGCTTAATCTTGTCGTAATAGAGTTCGTACATTAAAAGTTTTGACAAGTCATGAACCGACGCGCCAACGTAGATCGGTCTCGTCAGCTTCAGTTTGGATTTCTTGCTGTATGCGGCAATGAATCCACCATCGAGTTTCTTACGTGACTCAAATGCCGGGTTGGCAATCAACCTGTGAAGAATTCGTTGTCGTAGATTTTCCATGGTTTTCCCGAACACAGCATTGTTCATGAGCTTGAAGAAGTCCTTTTCAAATTCATTCGTGTTCATCACGCGCGCTGGCGAAACCGGAGTATCCGATGGATTTTACACACACGCATTTCCAACCGCAGATACAACTGTAAATTGCGCACGTGTGATACCTAATTAAGTTTCTTGCGTAGGTTTGGCACAAGTTTAGTACATTCCGTAAACTTGCACCCAGAATCATCAACGATCCCGCACTGGTAAGGGGACAACCACCCGCGGGGCAGTGACAGCGCTTCTGGGGTCAGCGGATAATCATTGTGGGTGTTGTGCAGCTCATCTGGATACTCCAGGTCAACTTCTAAAAAGCATCCATATTCACTATTTTTATTATACTCTTGTATTTCTTTATATAGATTTATAGTCTCGGGATTTATCCACTTAAGCTCACCAACAGGCATAGGCTGCATCATTGCCCTTTCATATAGGTTATGATACTCCAAGTACATAATGTAACTGTTCGGGGCTTCAGAGTTGTATCTGTCCACGAGCGGATTGTTGGCGCGAGCGTGGCGGTGACTCACCATGGAAATTCCGCCGCAAATACCACGTTCGATAAATAAATATTGATCGATGTCAGTGAATAGTTGTAAATAGATTTTTGTTTTTGATAATAATGCGTCCCAAGACATTCCCAGTGATGAGAAGTAATGTGCGGGGTCAAGTTTGTACATGTGCATGGCCGTGTCGCAGAATGCCTCAAAGACGTCAGCGAGAAGAAGCAAGTCGGTGTGTAAATATAAATCGTGGTAGTCACCTAAATGTTTACAACTAAATTTAGACCAAACGTTGGTCCCGTGCGCGTAATCATCGCCAGAAATTCCCTCCCGGGACAGCGACAAATGAAATGCCACAATTGATGGCAACTGGGTTTCAGCAAACTTGCCCCAGTTGCTCATGTACTCGTAAGGGTACACTCCTTTACGAGTAAGCAACTTAAACGTTTCATTATCAGCACCACCGAATTGGCGAGTAAATTTTAAATTGATCGTGGGAATCTTTGCATCCTACCGCAGCAAGGATGCTTACTAGTTTGTCAAGACTGGAATTCAAGAACTGTATTGAGTCAATAAACTGCAGCTGACCCAGCCTAAACGTCATGTATTTTTCCATGTTGATGGGAATAACACAATAAGTTCGATGCTGTTGCGACTCCTTGCATTATGATATTCTTGGTTTGTTGGGATAAATTCCCAGCTGGAGGTTGCATGCGTTGTGTATGGGTCCTCTGTACGCACCAGTGATATGACAGTGATCACACACATTTTCATTGGTGGAGTTAAAAGCTCCTTCACAGATCCATCAATAAGTGGCCGTGGAAAATTCACGAATATCATCATCAGTCATAAGCATGTCAGCGAGCAAGGAGAGCTATTGCCGGATACATTTCGCTGTAACTTCGAGCGATTTAATAAATACTTAAACCGAATCCTTGCCATGGTATCACATTGGCGTCTCAGTTGCTCCATAACATCGGACAATGATGTAACAAAATCCTCATGGTACCTGTTCAGCAACTTGCGCCGTATTTAGGTTGACGTCTGGAAGCGAAGCTTCCACGGGAACGTTTAAACATTCGAAATCTGCGTAAATAACATACTTCATCGTCCGCTGCACCGCGGTAAATTTCAACACATTCTTGCCAGGTTCTGGCATAATTGTGCGCTGTGGTTTTTCACTGATTCCGCCACAGTAAGATTCGTGATCATCAAGCAGCTGTTGGGTGCTAAATACATCAATGCAGCGCCGACAAGGAAACTTTCTTCCATGATGCTTGTTGTGCCGGCAAACTATTCGTGGAAAATGTTGTATCCACACATAGTGGTACCGCGCCACTTGGTCTACCATGTTGCTCAATAAGAGTAGATCAATTCTGAACCGTATAATCGAATCGGTCGAAGACCTTGGTCACAAGTAAATACATAACAGCGATATCAGGATCGAATCGTTCAAACTTGCTAATGTCAATTCAGTGTTACCAAACTTGCGTTCGCCCAAGTACTGTTTGTATTTTCGAGGTTGATCTGTGTGATCATACGCTGGATGCATCGTGGATAAGATCGCCCATTCAAAACACCGGTTGTCATTGCTTTTCACATGTATTACTGCTCGCGGTGTAACACTCGCTGCTGTGGGAATATAACCTGACCAGCGGAAAGGATGTACGGGGAAATATGAAGCTGAATTTGTAAACATCTGGAAAGCATTCACCCTGAACCTCCTCTGGAGTATTTGTCAAACTTCTTGAGGATCTTTGCGTAACCTTTGTCGATTTCATCATTAATGACCCCGGTGTCTCTATAGTTTAAGATTACACGGGCACCACTATGAAACCACGGCTGTGATGTTATAGATGGTGCAGAGTCTCCATTAGTTAAATAACCAGGCATGGTAAATTCCACATTGAGAACGATGTCCACCTTGAATCCAGACGGCAGCCACATTTCACACACGTACTGCAACGTTGATATAATTCCCGAACGCATCTTCGGCTTGTGTACGCTTGGGATGATAGCCTGGTAATCTTGACGATCACGAGAGCGCTTGTGTAACTTGAATTCTGGAACTTCGATTATTTGAGGACCATACACAACAGCATCGTCAGCAATAGTTCGTGCAGTACGACCACGGTCTTATTCATCAGCGACATAACGTGCAATTTCAGCCTGCTTGGCCCGTGGTGGAATCTTAATATGTAACTGTGTTACTGTTGTACGAAGCTGTCTCACGTCTGACGCGGCTCGTCCGCTAGTCCCAATAGCACAAGTATGTCGGCTTTTCTTGCGCCTCTCGGTATCATTATTCCACGTTCTCGAGCGAATTGTTTGAGTTGATTTGTACTTACAGTTGCAACCAACCGTAGTTCATCTTGGGGAAGTTGTCTCACAACCGGCCGTGACTCATCTACGAGTTCTAATACTGCAAGTGTATCTGGTGTATCAACCTTCTCATATCACTTGGTATCCTTCTTCCACGCGCTTGCGTGAATTCCTTAAGTTGATTCACAGTCGGCATGCCCTTATATATAAGGAAAAACTTTGTTTAATTGCTTATTTGCCAATAAACTTTCTTATGATATCATTTTGTAGTATTAGCAATCGCTTCCATCCTAGATATTATTTTTCCGTGACGTCATCGTTGGATTTTTCCATGACATTATCGTTGGGTTTTTCTTTGCCTTTCTCCACATTCATGTTAGCAAGTCTTCGCCGCGCACGATAATACTCAGCTACAGATCCACATGGTCGGCAAAGTTGATTACGTGACTTCACTCAAATACTAGGTTTCAGGCATGGTCGAGCACCCGGGCCAACACGTAACGCGAGCAAGTTTGATTTACAGTATTCGTAATGACATGTTATGTTGCAAAGTTCTCATTTTCCAAGGCATATGCCTTTGCACCAATTGCTTCTCAATGCCATTGAGGTTTCTATATATACACGCGGATTATATTCTTTAATATGAAAAACTGTTCATCTATTCTCGATTTCTAGGTGCTTCTTTAATGTAGATTTCACTTTATCCACTCATGTGTATGCGGTGGTATCTGAACCAGGAGAAGATAATCTAGACAATAGGTTGGAATTTCACAGTCATCAAGCGACATACAATATTTTTGTGTCATAACAATATGAACTTGTAGATCAGGCTTTTGCAAATAAACAGGCTTGTTCTTTATAGGATCATAAAATTCGCTGGCAAGCCTGGGTATAATTTCCCTCAAGTCGGTCTTAGTCCAAATAAGCTCAAATGATCCATCACCGAGTATCACACCAACTCGAACACGGCCAGACTTTGTACCCTTGTATCCAACAATATCAAACGTCTCAAAGTGCTTGTATATCTCGGCGATGGTTTTTGCTCCATTAGACTTGGAAATGGCTTCGGTAAATTTCACCCATTGGTTGCGCTGCTTCGTTTCTGCGGCGTTGTATATCACTTCGTATACTTCACGAAAGTTGGGTGTGTATGCCATTGCTATTTATATGGCAAAGGCGTTTATCTAATTGATTTGCCCTTTGTAGTGATCTTTACTGTCTTCACTGTCTTTGTTAGACGTTTCAATAAAGTTTTCGTGGGATGTTATAATATCTTCGCCGTCTTCGGCCGGTGACTCGGCTAGTGTCAGCGACTTATATTTTTCTTGCACAATATCATACAATGACTTTTCACGCTTTTTGTTATATTCTTAGCCAAATTTTCGTCGTGCTTGCTCCAACACGATACCTAACCAGGTTACTTTTTCAAGGCGCTCTGGATACATATTTGAACCATTATACAGCATCGTTCCAACCTCTTCAACAAATCGATATGACACATTCAAGCTGTACAGCGACTTCATCTTTTCTGTGACGTTATAAACACACCATTGGTCTGGTAATTTAATTCCCGCATTAGATATAGACGCGAATTCGTTATTAATATTGTATGCATCAAACTGTATGGCGTCTAATGCCATTATATAATAGTCCACTACAATTCTCTAATAGTGAATCACTTATGTTCTGATGGCTTATCTGTCTCAGTGAGTAGTATCATAATGGGTGTGTATGAGACCACGCTTACCTATCACATCTCCCCAATCCCTGAACCCCTGACGCGGACATGAGAAGCAAAGCTTCCACGCAGATGCACGCGTGTGTATAACAATTTTCAGTTGGGGAAAGTCATGGGGAACCAGAAGGGATTCTCGGCTGGAAGACGTGATAGATAAGTATGGTCTCAGACACCCATTATGATAGTACTTAAGTTGTTATTAAGACTTTGTTGTTATGAAATTAGAAAAAAGAAGACACACGCCTTGATTCACGTCGAAAAACCTTGTCTATATTTTTCACCTAAGTTTACATAAAAATGCTTTATCCCTAGAAGATGTTATTGTGGCAAAAGAATTTTCTTCGTAAGGAAAATATAACTGAAACAAAGAGAGAAACGTTCTAAAACTCAACAAAAGAGATTTGTTGAACTAGGTTTTCTAATGGCGCTACCTATTGGATTCAGGGGAAGTATCTGACTTCAAGGCCCTACTGTCTGAGCACCTCGTGGACTGTCTACAAAATTCCATAAAGCCTGGTCTCCAGCCAGTCTGCAACTACTGCTTAGGCGGGCTAGGTACGATCAAATTCAATATTTCAAAATGGTGTCAGACTGGTTTTCGTTTCTGTTTTCATTATCTCAATCTGAAGGTAGAACTAGAACACCAGTACAATAGTGTGGTCCTAGGTACTCTGAAAGACGTTTCGAGAACACGTTTGTTCATTCAGTCTCAATAAAAATTAAATTTAGATTGCCCATTTTTCAAATTATGAAGTATCAAAACTCAGCATTATTATAGGATGCTCATATTGGACCAAAGGTTTGATGTAGGTAGCATCATATGAAACAACGTTGCTATTTGTCAGTGCTTTGCTGATCACATGATATTGTATTCACAGAATTACATTATTATAATATTTGTCCATTTTGATATGTATTAAATGATTTAGGAATTTGGTGTCTAGGCTGAAATCAACCATACCTATATATTCAAATTACGTGTTATATTCTGATAATTACATGGGATGAAGACGTGGCTCAGTTGTACCTTAGGACGGGTCCCTCACCAATGTTCTGCGAATTCGTAGTGTTTTGTCCAGAGACTCTGTCCTAGTTTTGGAGAGATGAAAACATTTGAAATACATTCATTTTTCTCCAACTTCAATTCAAATGTTTAAGTTTTAACAAGTGCCCTCGAATGGGCAGCACTTCATCACCAAATAATGATCCCCACGTACCTGAACTGTCCTGTGAATTCAATGCATATTTTCAGTTACCTGCGTTCAACACATTCATGCCAAGTTGCATTTAAACGAAGTACAGTTATCAACTGTTGTTTTTATACCTTTTACATCAACCTTTATTTAATGTTTGTGAGTAGGCAGCTCATTAATACGAAACCTCTTTGTGACTATACAGTACTGATATCATCATGTGTTGGGATACATGTATTCAATCTAGTCAGGCCCAATTGTACTCTGTAAAAGTATTGTTATCTGTCATTCTATTTATGGATACAATGATAACCTTTACTCAGCTTGTTCAAGTGAACAGCGCATTCATTAGGCATTATCAGTTCCGCTCATCCATTCTTCCCTTTTAATACGCCATGGTTTTACTAATATAGATTCAACCCAATTACCGACATATTTGTTTAAAACAGTTTATTACTTTTATTTTGTTGAGTTTCACACACATAAGTATCAGTTATAATAAAATGTACATGCTGGCAACACTTTAAATGATATTACTACATCCATTCTTGTGTTCTAAATTTGACTTTCTTATAAGTGTTGTAATCAGATGCAAATTAATCGAAGCTCATTATCTCTAATTGTTCTTTAAGTGAAGAAACATTCTCAGGGTTTTTTTAAATAAACGGTATTATGAATTACCTTTTTTAAACAGCATGGTAAATTACCTTTTTTAAACAGTATGATGAATTACCTTTTTTAAACAGCATGGTAAATTACCTTTTTTAAACAGCATGGTAAATTACCTTTTTTAAACAGTATGATGAATTACCTTTTTTAAACAGCATGATGAATTATCTTTTTTAAACGGTATTATGAATTACCTTTTTTAAACAGTATGATGAATTACCTTTTTTAAACAGTATGATGAATTACCTTCAGTAAGAAGAAAAACACTTGGGTTTATTACATCTTAACCACTCTATACATTGATTTCAGTGTATCTTTTTGTGGACTAGTATTCAATTTAAATATTTATATCTATCATTATTTGTACGTACTGTATATTGTGAAATTTTCACAAATTCTAGCAAAAAAGAGCACCTTAAAGATAAGAATTTTCCCCTCGCACTTGTCCTGCCCCTCCCTCCCTTACAGTCGATAGTGTAGTCAAAATGCACTATGGTTCCAGATAATTTGTTCTAAATCCATTCATTACCAATTGTAGTCAAAACATAGGAGCATTCTACTTTCTCAGATATTGTTACATTTTTCTTCGTGGACTATTGGATAGAACTTTACACTTATAAACATCCACTCAGCATCCTACACATGTGTACTGTACACTGAATTCACACCATGATGTGTACATCTATATGCACTCACCCACGTACACATATGTTTACTGTACACTGAATTCACAATATGTTGTGTACATCTATATGCGCTGCGTGCGGGGAGATATATATTGCCAAACTACAGCCCTACTGTATTGTTCACAAATTAATAATAATAATAATAATAATAATAATAACGACAACAACAACAATAACAACAACAACAACAACAATACTCATTTGGTACAATATAACAAATATTGCATGGCGCTGAAGGGAATAAAAGAAGTTTATGGATCAGTCGATATACCTATATTAGGATGACTGACTAGATAATAAACTGCCATAAGACCCTCAGCACAAGGCAATATTTATTAATACTATTCTTAATACAGAAGGAGACCATTCAACTGAATAAATTGGCAAGTACATATTCTAGAACATGACTAAAATGCAGAGGCTAAAAGAGGAAGAAAAGAAAAACGACAGAACAAAGAAGAAAAGTGAGAGGAAAGCTGTTAATTTATTTTTTAAATAAAGAAAAAAAAAAAGGACCTTGAAAGAGACAGTACTAATTGAAAGACTATAATAGAACAGTAATACTATTTGGTATATAATAACAAACCCATATTATATAATTTTGTGAAAATTTATATTTGAATTCTAAATATCCATTCATTCATTCATCCACCATAAATGATTTTCATTCTCGACATCGATCTCAAAATCAGCTTTTTTATCACGCACACAGGCAACATATATGTAAACTATTATAACGACATCAAATTTCTTGAACGTTTTTATTTTTTTAAAAATGTAATTATCAAATTTTGCAACAAACACGATATAGTTAAGTGGAATATTCATATTCTTGTCCAATAGTTAGTTTCCAAATACATTCATCATTAGGTCTAACACCATAATAAATCATCATTAGGTCTAATAACATAATAAATCATCATTAGGTCTAACAGCATAATACATCTTCACTAGGCCTAACACCATAATAAATCATCATTAGGTCTAATAACATAATAAATCATCATTAGGTCTAACAGCATAATACATCTTCACTAGGCCTAACACCATAATAAATCATCATTAGATCTAATACCATAATAAATCATCATTAGGTCTAATACCATAATAAATCACATTAGGTCTAATAACATAATAAATCATCATTAGGACTAATACCATAATAAATCATCATTAGGTCTAATACCATAATAAATCACATTAGGTCTAATAACATAATAAATCACATTGGGTCTAATACCATAATAAATCATCATTATGTCTAATAACATAATAAATCATTATTAGGTCTAATACCATAATAAATCATCATTAGGACTAATAACATAATAAATCATTATTAGGTCTAATACCATAATAAATCACATTAGGTCTAATAACATAATAAATCATCATTAGGACTAATACCATAATAAATCACATTAGGTCTAACACCATAATAAATCATCATTAGGTCTAACAGCATAATAAATCTTCATTAGGTCTAACACCATAATAAATCATCATTAGGTCTAATAACATAATAAATCACATTAGGTCTAATACCATAATAAATCATCATTAGGTCTAACAGCATAATACATCTTCACTAGGCCTAACACCATAATAAATCATCATTAGATCTAATACCCTAATAAATCACATTAGGTCTAATACCATAATAAATCATCGTTAGGACTAATACCATAATAAATCATCATTAGGTCTAATACCATAATAAATCATCATTAAGTCTAATACCATAATAAATCACATTAGGTCTAATACCATAATATATCATCATTAGGTCTAATAACATAATAAATCATCATTAGGACTAATACCATAATAAATCACATTAGGTCTAATACCATAATAAATCATCATTAGGACTAATACCATAATAAATCATCATTAGGTCTAATACCATAATAAATCATCATTAAGTCTAATAGCATAATAAATCATCATTAAGTCTAATACCATAATAAATCATTATTAAGTCTAATACCATAATAAATCATCATTAAGTCTAATACCATAATAAATCATCATTAAGTCTAATACCATAATAAATCATCATTAGGACTAATACCATAATAAATCATCATTAGGTCTAATACCATAATAAATCATCATTAAGACTAATAACATAATAAATCATCATTAGGACTAATACCATAATAAGTCATCATTAGGTCTAATACCATAATAAATCATCATTAGGACTACTAACATAATAAATCATCATTAAGTCTAATACCATAATATATCATCATTAGGACTAATACCATAATAAATCATCATTAGGTCTAATACCATAATAAATCATCATTAGGTCTAACACCATAATAAATCATCATTAAGTCTAATACCATAATAAATCATCATTAGGACTAATACCATAATAAATCATTATTAGGTCTAATACCATAATAAATCATCATTAGGTCTAATACCTTAATAAATCCTCATTAGGTCTAACAGCATAATAAATCTTCATTAGGTCTAACACCATAATAAATCATCATTAGGTCTAATAACATAATAAATCACATTAGGTCTAATACCATAATAAATCATCATTAGATCTAATACCTTAATAAATCATATTTAGATCTAATACCATAATAAATTCAACATTTGAACAAATCCAAGTCATTACTTCATTCCAAATTGTTTAATTTGTCACATTCCTAGAACAAGTCTTGTACGGTTTCTTTAACAGGATTACAAAAAGAGTAATTTTCATTACAAACTATACGGTTATTTTGTTTCTTATTAGAATCATATGTGTAATGCGAAACTGAAATCAGAGAAGCTTAGTATTCTCTAGTAATTTGATATGGTTTTGAGTCAATTCTCTGCCATTAATTTTCGTGAATATTTAAACCTTGTATAATTTTTCATTTTTGTTTTATTGTTAGGATCTTTGTTTGATTATGTGAATATCTTATTATTGATCTCTGCATCTCCGTTCTGCCTTGAGTATAATTTTTATCTTACAAGAAATATAAGTTTTTAAAACGAAAACAGCCCGAAAATGTGTAAAAGTCTGTATTTTGTTCTAGCGGCTTTAATTATTCCCTGATAAACTGAATAATTTGTATCTATATTATATATTTATATAATCTACTATATAAAAAAAGTGTAAAGCATCCATCCTTGTTTCTTTCCATTTATTTGTCTCCACATGATTGTGTACTCTATACAAGTTCTTTACTAACAATTAACGTTAATGTACACTGTTTATAGCTGGGGCAAGGATGCGTGTGGAGGCATAAAAGAAAAGAAAACTAATGTAAATAAAAAAAGTTGTGCGTGTTGTAATAAAGAATAACTTAAATGTGGCACTTTCAACGTCTAAACCAGCTCTTGTCAGTCGACAAAATTAGCAGATAACTGATTGACTTAACCAAATAGCAAATCTCTTATCAATTCGTATGAGGCTGAATACCTTTTTTTCATCACATACCCTCAGTAAAACAGTGACAACACCAAACGATGGAACACTAGATTTAAAGATTCAGTTATTATCTTCTCCAATAAATTTATTCCCTGGTCATAATTCTTTTACATCAATATTGAAATTCCAAAATGATCTGCACATCAGCCATTTTGTTTACATTCGGTACGGTTCCCTTTGCAATTTTGCTTTTGGAAAGGTCGAGGTTGACAAAAGCTTGTACCTGTCGTTACTTTAGCCAAAAGAATGATGGGGGACCAGTCTAAATTCCATCTCCGATATGCTTGGATGGAGTGATTCAGAGTGAAAATGTGGAAATCGTCTAAAAATGGTGGAGAAATCAAACATACTTTAAGGTATTCCAGGCAAAACAGAACCATGTCAGAAGTATTTGATGATACCTTAATGGAATTATTTGCAGGTTTAATCCAAAAACAAAGTTCTGCAAAGTGCAGAAAGAAACTTGGGAATGTTTCCAGCCAAGAATAAGTGATCTCAGTCATTTGAGTCGAGTCGCACTTAAGGAACGCTGTGATTGTGTCTAATGTGCACCTGAAGTTATTTGGTAAATAACGTACATGTATTTTCAAATGCTGCTACTATAGTATTTCAGAGGTGTTTCTTCTGGCCATAGGCGGAAAAATCCGATTGTGTTCCGACGACCCTCACCACCACCCATTGATAGCACCAGTCGAACCTCGCCGCGCGTCTGCTGAGTAAAGCGCGTGTTTGGTTTGGTTTGGTTTTATGGGTTTAACGCCATTTTTCAGCACATGATAAGCTATACATGGCGGCCAGTATATCTGGTGGAGGAAGAACCAGGGAAAATCCCGGGAAGAACCACCGACCCACGGGAAGCTACTGGCAAACTTTCTCACATAACCATATTGGCCGAGCCCGAGATTCGAATCCACGCGGACAGAGGTAAGATGGCAGTGATCGGTAAAGCCGAGCGCCTGAGACCACTCGGCCACCCAGGGCCCCAGTAAAGCGCGTGTCAGAGGGAGCGTGATTCTTAATTCATACGATCAATCTTTATATCGCAGTTCAAAACGTGTGCTTCCATTTCGTCTTACGAATATCTCTTTTACATATCGCAATAGTGTCCTGGTAAAAACCAGTCATATAAGGTTAAAAATACTATCGCCATCGAAGACTTTTAAAAACTTGTATTGCTAAATGTATGTTTGAGGGCCGTCAGGCACATAGGCAAAAAAAGTATTCTTCTTTCGAACTCTATGAATGTATACAGTATATGAATATATACTCACCGTGAAGTATGAAAATCACTGAAACAATTGCAAGCAATACGACAGGCGTCATTTTCAAATGTTTTAAAGTGAATTCTGCGAGTATAATTATGAGACCGATCTAGAAACTATGTCTACCACTTACATGTATCTTTAAGCCATCTGTTAACATCACATGCCTTTGATAATAAATACTGACATTATAATCTACGAATGTGGTGCCAATAAAATCTTACTTCAATATGTATGAGTTGTCAGTAGACAGATCATGCCGTTCCTGGACCAGCAAACGCCCCCCCCCCCCCCATTTACACAATTTTATTTTTTTTAAAGCATGGTTTGGGGGTATTTTCTTCCCGCCAAACGGTCTGTTTCAGATGTACAAGACACCGTAAACAAGTTTTTTTGAAAATTTTATTTTTGTCAACAAGAAACTCGGATGAAAATATTACAATAAGATTTCAAGAACATATTTCAGATTCAAAAGTTACTCTAAACTATGCAGTTGGTGATGATGGAAAATGTGTATTACCGCAGTAATATAGCAACGAAAATGGAAAATGTGTATTACCACAGTAATATAGCAATGGAAATGGAAAGTGTGTATTACCACAGTAATATAGCAATGGAAATGGTAAATTTGTATTACCAAAGAAATATAACAATGAAAATATGTAGCACAGTAGGTCATAATAACAATTTGCAAATATCATCTGATACATTTATTTTAGGAATAAATGTTGAGTTAAATACCGATGTGGTAAAGGTGGTAATACCAGCGGTTGATAATCAGTCTATACAATTTACACAAAAGATAAAGGAAGATGAGAACGTTAGTAAAAAGGAAGCGGATCAAACAGACGTTAGTCAGATTTCTTGAATTTAAACATCTTATAATTCAGAAGACAAGGATAACAAACTTGCTAGATTTTCTGATGAAACAAATAAGCAAGCGTTACAATTATTTTCATGACTTTATAGCTGGTATTCGTTTTCTAAAACAAAATATTATTTTTTAACATTTTTCTTGCTGTCTCTAAACCATAGATAAGAATTACAAACAACAAACCATTTATCGCATCAACAAGATAAATAACATAATCAGATATTACAGAAACAATTTGACCAGCTGATTTTAAAAGTCAGCTTATTACACTGCCAATGATACCAGGCAACGCGGCTGCTGATTTTATACCTAACTCGAACAAATAGTTGGCAATATTTAACAAAACCTTATTTGATTTTTCAAGGAATTTATCAATTCTACTTCCATAACCACCACCTCTACCACCACTGCCAACACATGCAGTCTGTTTCGCGTCACATCCTGTTAATCCTTTTGCACAAATTGCTATGGATAAAGCAAGAATTGTTGCTATCATATAAATTGTAAATATGCAGCAAATACTGCACCTTTTCATTAAACGACTGCTTTATCCTTTCACCGAATCGTAACTTTTCTATCCTATTAATATTTTCTCCAAACGTTTATTGAAAATTTGTCAAATGTATTTGCACTCTTTTGCCATCAGAATTTTTACAAATTCATTTAGTTTGGAATATTTAGATTTATTTTGTTTCTTTTATGATGTATTTTTTTTAACCCTTTGTAATACATGAATAAGTCAGCTTTCATATGATCTAAGTTTAATTAAAGTACTTCAACATCAAATATAACCTCTTTTTCTGCCATATTTTTTTATTTTTATTTTTTACTTTTTCATGCAGGGTTTACAATAACGGTAATAACTATATTTACTAAATCCAGTTATATGTTTAACTTTATTTCATCTGCATATCATATTACACATTTATTTTTTCCATCTACGTTTGTAAATAAATTCTACTCATAAATTGTACCACTGTCATCTGTCAACTTTATAACAATAAGAATTTTAAGTTAAAGCTTAAAGTGATGATAAATAATTTTCCTCTAACCTTAAAACATATTTATATGAATTGATAATTCATTGAAAATTAAATGGAAGGTACTGAGAGGAGCAAACGAGATAGATCGTGATAGAAAAAAAGAAGAAATGTCGAAGGATGTAGGGAGAAGAGAACAAAGTCGGTCACCAAAGAAGGTGATTTCACACAAAAGGGCAGATACACGTAGAGTTGAATTTGGAGAACAACTTCGAAAGCAATCACAAAAACTCAAAAAAGCAAAAGCAGAAAAGTTTTTTTTTAAAAAAGAGCAAGAGAAGAAGAGTAAAAACTACTTCTCAAAATACTTTAAAAAATGAACTTTCTGCTGGAATAAAAAAAAAACCAGATTGTACAGCAGGTATTGATGAAAAATAAATGATTATGAAGGGAAATAGATCCAACGTTTACAAGTGAAACGGAATAGTTGATAGTGAAGTAAATCAAAATACTTCATCATTGTATAAAAGAATCGATACAGTTAAATTAGAAATAGGTGATAAAAGAAACGATTCAAATACAGAATGAAAACTGAAAGCTACGCTGAAATGGGAATGTGGAGTATTGCAACAAATACAACATTTGATGAACAAATGTTTAATATTTTAGATAAGATACTAATACCTGCTTGTGTATTAACTGTTGATTTCGAATATAACACATCTTGATGCTGTAGTTAGCATAATAAAGGTTTCATTTCAGCAGCATATTATTTTGCTAGATATGAATGAGGTGTTTTAACAGACAAAATTAGTTTCTTTCAATAGACCTTATTCATATATAGAGCAAGGTATCACTAATGTAAAGCTGATAAAGCTGAGATCAGGTGAGGCTAATGATCGAAAAACTTTTACGACTATATTACAAGAGAGATATATTTAAATAATGGATTGAAATGTTTCATTACACGAAATTATTGATGTAGGTGATAATACAACCTTAACAAATGTTATACTTGTTTCACCAAGAATGAGTTCAAAAGGAGTGTTGATCGTCTGTTAAAACGAAAGAGAAACTGATAATGAAAAGTATTTCAATTCAGCAATAGAGAAAATAATGATCGCTTTAGAAGGATTGCCAATTATGTTTTATTAACAGGTATAAAAAGAAACACCAGTTTACAGAAGAAACGAAATATTTCTTTGATGAACAAAATATGTATTGATAAGTTTTGTACCGATCAACATTGTTCATGGCTTGATTAAAGCAGAACACATGATAGCAGAATAGGTGGAACAGGACATAAATTAACTAATGTTCAACGATGAATACACACGTAGATAAACAGATAAGAAAATGTTGAAGCTCACAAAATGTCTATTTACTTTATGTCTGATGTTCAGGTAAATACGGTGTATTCAGAACAACCAGATACATCTATAATGTTCTAGTGAGTGGGGAGTGATGGAACAAATTCTCGAACATGAGTCATGGTTTTTAAATTTTTCAAACTATAACGCAAAAATAAATAGAATTTTCTCAGAACGTTTGGAGATATTGTATGTTGTTCAGTAAGTGTGTAATCTGCGACAAAAATGGATTCATTGATAATGAATATATAATATGAGGTTTTGAGAAAAATGCGAAAGCTCCTTTAACTTAGCTGTAGATGCATTTAAACTATTAGCTAATTTCAGACAAATTAAAAATGTTATCCAATCTATAAACTACTCATTCTTTTTAAATAAGATATTTTCACTATATGATTTAGGAGAAATACAAGTGATAAAAGGAAACTATCATAACTTAAACCACTACCAATTGATCTGGGAAGCATTTCTTGATTTCGTGAGAGAATATAGTAAGTTCTTAAGAAATGATTATCCAACCAGTGCATGTCAGTTTTCCACATTCAGGTTTACACTTGGTTTAACAAGCGATTTTTGATCATCAGATAAAGTTTTAAAATGGAATATGAACTAGAACTTGCTGGATTTGCTTTGCTAACTAATAAATAATCTACTTAAGAGATCTGCATCATATAATACTGTGGCGTAACTAATTATGAAAGACAAAGTATGAACCAGATTGAATAGAAACCTATATAAAAGAGTTTTCAATTTGATTATTATGATTTGTCCAACATTTATTTCTAACAAGACTTTTAATAGGAAATGTTTAAATAAAGACGATGATGTAATAATAATTGATCTTTTTGAAATACATGGATAGAGTAATTATTTAGCCTTTATAAAGGAACAAAAACTTAGTTTATTATATTCATGACTGTACTAATTTAACTGATACAAAAACGAAGGCAATAAACGTAACTAAACTAGGATTTAGTTGAATACACTTTGGAATATCGGCATTTTTAATAGCCAGCAATACAATTTAATAATAAAAGACTTTATATAAATGTTAAGTTTTTAGCAGCATTTTATTCAAAAGACAAATGGTCTATGAAAAAAGTTTCTGAATAAAATAATGTTTTACCTGAAGTTATGAAAGATGAAATAGTTGAAAAGTCAAACCAAAATAAAAGAAAAAATCTTTTAACGAAACTTGAATTTCTTTGTCAGTAATTTACAGATGGGTCAGAGAGTTCTTCAAGTTCTTTTCTTATACATAATGGTAAAGTGTTTTTTTTATCCACCAGATAATCTTTGTCATCATCAAGTGAAAAAGCACCTTTATTCATTTTTACATTTGACAGCTGATAATGATAAGATCTTGTCAACTTTACCTCTTGTCTATTATTATTTTCAATAAAATGACAAATATTTATTCATTTTAAACTTGAGATTCTTTTGAATCACATTCTCAATACTTTCTTGTTCACAAGTGATGTCTCTGGTTTTGATTAATTGATGTATATTGACTTGGTATAGTTGATGAGACCTTTGAGCTGTACTGTTAATTTAGCTGAATACAAATGTGTGTATTTAGCAACATCAAATACGTAATTTAATCCCTCTTCATAGGGCCCTGGATGGCCGAGTGGTCTAAAGCGCTCGCCTTTACCGATCAATGCCATCTCACCTCTTTCCGAGTGGGTTCGAGTCTCAGGCTCGGCTAATGTGGGTATGTGTCAGTACTTTCCCATGGGTCGGTGGTTCTTCCATGAGTTTTCCCGGGAAGAACTCCGCCATGTATAGCCTATCATGTGCTGAAATATGGCGTTAAATCCACAACAACAACAACAAAATTCCTTCTTCATACTGCACAGTTTTGATCATCTTACTCTCTGGACTGATGCTGCTTATCTCAATGTGTTCATTTAACTCCTAAGCTTGTAGACTGTCCAAAGTTGAATTTGGCACTATATGGTTTTTCTCCATATAATGTCAAACAATAATATTAAAGAAACAACTAGTTGGTCTACCTGTAGTCACTCTATGGTGAAGTACTCAGTCAGTGGACGCAATATATCCGTCTGTGTGGTCTACAAATATGACTGGCTTTGTCTATTTCATATTATTATTTATAATATTTCATATTATTATTTTTTATTTATAATACGCCTTTTATATTGTTTCAAAAGTAGTATTTATGAAGTGGTTTTTTTTTCCCGAACATTGGCGAAAGGCCCGAACGTGTTTCGATTGAAGCGTCCATCTGCCCAATAATGTTCTTTATTACATACTCTTCTAAGGGAAGATAATTTTAGTACTGGACGATGAACAATAACAAAAACGGATCCAGTGCAGTTTCTGAGGCTTTTATAAGAAAAATTACAAAGTAACATACCAATATTCATTATGTAGATGAGATTCTGATGAATTTGTAATATGAACATTTACGTCAAATTTATTTTAAAGTTAGTTTAAGGTGTTAACTAGGTCAGAAGTATGAATGCAAATTTCTCAGCGTTGGCATTTATTTAGATTTACTACCATATTTCGTGCCCTTAACGTGAATTTTAACGCGTTCGTTATAATATTTTGAGAATCTGTTCAAATAACCATAGAAAGTGTTCAACTATATCTACTTCATTTAATCATCGTTAAAAATATTTTGGCATTCATGTACATTAGTTCAGAATTGCCTTTTCTTCGAGCGTGTGTAAGTTTACTTTTTCCGGAAATGCGTCCATGGTTCGTGACATTGACTAAAAAGGCACGTGACATATGGTTGGAATGTGCCAGTTAGGCAAAGGTATGGATATTATTAGTTTAAAGCGATTCCTTATTTTTGAAATAAAAAAATAAAATTAAACGTTAATTCTATATGCAGTTTGTGCACTTAAATTACTGCTTGCTTGTTCTTTATCATATTTTATTGCCTTCAAAGACATATTCAATTCAGTATAACATGAATAAATAATACAATATTAATAAAATATAAACATATGTTTCACATCTTAAAGTGTATTCCAGGATGTAACAATAAAACAAATATTTCTCTTTCCAATGAAATAATACTGAAATGAAAAAGTCCATAGTGAAGATACATTTCCAGTATAAACTTGTCTTGGCTTTGCCATTGTATAAATTCCCAAAGTGGGTTTTCCTGTTCAAGATATGTAAACAATGCCAACATGTGATCAGCGGACCTATCTTTAGGATATAATACAAAATTCAAGGCCAAAATGTCGGACACAAATAATGCATTAGTGAAAATAAAAATTTTAATTCTGATTTTTTTCAGTTACATGAAATTACCTTTTTAAATCTCATTTTGTCTGATTTTACATATTAAACACTTGCTGTCATTCTTGAAGAACACTGGTGACACAGCTGATGATGTCATTATCTCGAAACAAGCGTGTTAGGTCGCGAGAAACATGACGCACGATTGAAGGACAAGGACGATGTTAGGTGGTTGTACGATATGGCTATGGTGCAGTACCCAAAGCAAGCCATCTGTGATGATTGAGAACTTGAAGACAGCAGATTTCTTTAATGGAAACATTATTTCCAAATAAATAACATTTCATCGTATCAAATTTGCCCGTAAGATATGAGCCTGTTAATTGAGAAGGGGAGTCAACACGTGTATTTACTTTCGAGTTCTGTTTTCCTGAGTTACCAAAATGAGAAAGATAAAAAAAGAAACATAAAACAATTGTAAAAATAACGTTTTATATTTTAATATTTTGAGGTGAGCCTTCATTCACCTGAGGTAAAAACTCATCTTAATATCTATATGACACACAGCAACCTGATGTTAAGATTCAGGGTCTACACCACAGACACTGTACTGGACACAAGCTTGATACTGAAAAATGGGTCAAAATCATGAAAATATTGTGTACAGATTGAAGATATCGATAAACTTTGTAACTCAAGAAACTGCAGTTTCATACTTTGCCCTCGATTCTTAATGGCATTTACATTTAAGGTGACACTTTTTAATAATCTGCATGTCATTTAAAGTGGAGAAATGTTTCTTTTCAAAAAGTTATTATACAGGCTGGGGACCAGTTTTCACCACTGTTTCTGCATCTTTTTGAAATTACATAATAGTTACCTCACTCATGAACTAGGCATCCTACCAAGGAAAACTATAGACCATGTACATGTTTTTCATCCATTTAACTGCAAATTTAAATTGCTACATGTAATATTTAAATTATGGACGACTTTTTTCACTAGTGTTTCGGTGAAGGTTTGGAGAATCACATTTTCATTTCTCACCAAACTCGAATCTAAGTTTTGAACAAAATAATACATTTCAAGTTTCACAGATTGTTTACAGAATTAATAAGTTTGTTGTTGTAATTTATGTGACATTGTATGTATCACCATTTTCATCATCAAAATGCCAGAGTATTTATTTTTTATGTAGGCCTTCATTACTGAATATTTCAGTAATGGGTTAAGTACAAGTCATACAAGTCATGTAAGACTTCAGTAACGAGTATTTCAGTAATGGGTGTAACTTTTTAGAATTTGATTACACATAACTTTAAATGGCAGTTATTCGCTTTATTTAGATCCTCAAACATACATATTCCTTGGAAGGTCATTTATATACATGCCCTGAGAAATACATATGGTAAAATCAATGTTAAAGTATGTGGACATTTTTGGATGAGGTGGACCTAAAGGTGTGATCCAGTGCAAACAGGATTGAATGCATATGCAGTGATGTCACAATGAAAGCTTCATATGTTGAAAACTAAATGTGTACTACCCTATTATTTGTTATGATTTGACCTGATGTCCTCTTTTTTTTACCCAGTTTTGTACCTGGCTTCCATTGTAAAAGTCCATGGCAATCAATAACTTTCATCATGAGGTTTTTGGATGACACCTAAGGTGCAGTGCATTCAACAATCATGACCAAATAGACTTTGGTTAAACCATATTACAATTAATTTTAGAACAACATTATTATTTAATTTAAGATGCATAAATGTGTCCACATGAACACATTGACATACACTTTAACCCTTGAAGTGAACAAGTCAGGATTCCGACTGTAAATTATATTGATCATATTCATGAAATAGACTTTTCACAGACTTCACAAAACATATTTTAAAGTCAATATTTCATTAAAAAATAAAAATAATCTAAAAATTTTATTTATGTATTTTTTTATTTACCATAAATACCATGTCAGCATGTGTTTGGTACATATGGTCTACACCAATGGCTGCAGTTATTCTTGATTCAGTGCATTGTCCAGAGGTACATTAACATTCATTTGCATTGTCCAGCCATACATTAACATTCATTTGCTTGACCAGGCCATAACTTTGTAATGCTTGGAGATATTTTCATGATATTTTGCCAGATATATGTTATTACTATACAGTGTATCATGTACCATGTGCATACATTCTTTATCAAGGTCAAGGTCACTGCAAGGAAAATGTAATTCTGTTAATCGTATCCTTGTGTGGGCTAAAACTTTTGAACCACTTAAGATAATTTAATGAAACTTTGCTCAAATATATATCCTGCAGCCACGCCTCCTGCCTTAATGTCAAGGACACCACAAGGAAAATGTCATTCTTTTACTTGTCTCCATCTTGGGCGGTTAATATTTGAACCATTGAAGATATTTTAATGAAACTTTATCCAATTATATAGGCTGTGTGTCACATACCCTAGCCATGCTCACTGCCTCAAGATGATGGTCACATTGTATGTATGTATATATATATATATATATATATATATATATATATATATATGTATTTATATATGAGGCCACATATATCTCTCTTTTTGTAAGAAATTTAAAGTTAATTTTGTTATTTTTTGTTTTGTTTTGATGGCACTTTTAGCACATAATTGTCTATATCATGCCAAGGAAATGGAGCTAAATGCCTTTCTCAACGATACACCAAGGCAGCCAACCTGGGCTGGCCTTGACAGGTATCAAACCCATGACCCTTGGATTAAGAGTCCAATGCTTTACCAACTGAGCTACTGTAACTCCTAAATTAAAATCATCACTATTTTTCTAATACAGTAAATCTTGTCTTGCACTGTTGCTATGAGAGACCATAGTCTCGTTGTACAGATTTATTGATTATATGGTGTTAAAAAATGTTATGAAAGACCACCTGTCTTGAGAGACCATGATTTTGGGGTAAAAATGGGTAGTCTTTAATAACAGGTTCTTTTGTACAAAAATAAATAAATAGGTAACTCCTTCTTAAAATGTGACAAGCTGAATGTATCAGGCAAATAGTATATGCAATGTATCGGGCAAATAGTATATGCAATGTATCAGGCAAATAGTATATGCAATGTATCAGGCAAATAGTATATGCAATGTATCAGGCAAATAGTATATGCAATGTATCAGGCAAATAGTATATGCAATATATCAGGCAAATAGTATATGCAATGTATCAGGCAAATAGTATATGCAATGTATCGGGCAAATAGTATGCAATGTATCAGGCAAATAGTATATGCAATGTATCAGGCAAATAGTATATGCAATGTATCAGGCAAATAGTATATGAAATGTATCAGGCAAATAGTATATGCACTGTATCAGGCAAATAGTATATCCAATATGCATCCTCTGGATTCTCATAATCAGATTTTCTGCATCCACACCAAAGGCAAATCGAGGGGGGGGGGCAAACTGGCATGTGTCTGTCCCCACCCCACCCTGGACACACACACACATAAATGAGCATGAAACAACCAGAATGTTTCCTAGACTAAGTTTTATTTACAGTTAATTAATTATTATACCCTGGAAATACTTAAAATGCGGAAGCTTCCAGGAGCATTGCCCCCACAAACCCCTTGCCTACTTGTTTACACCTCCATCCCTCTCCCAAACTATATTTCAGGATCTACCCCTGCATGCAGCAAAACATGCATAACTTTATGTGAATTGTGGTACAAGTGAGAACCCTGGTGGGCTGACATTTTTCACCAGCAAAGGGAGTTATACCATGAGAGCCGATTTTGGTAAAGGAAATAGAACGTTTTTTCAGCATGTACAGGGCTGGATAAATTTTAGAAAAGTCAGCTAGTCCCCGGGCAGGGCACTGAAAAATTGAACTTTGCCTTGGGAGATTTGAGCTTGCCCAAAAATATGAAAACATAATATCATAACAGAAGTTTTTAGAATAAGGTCAAGTAAATTTATAGAATTTATTCTTAAAATTGTGTTATATTTTATTCTGTAAGTAACAGCTTATTTGTTTTCTTTTATATTTGTTTGGTACATTAATATCATGGCAATAATTAAAGTTATCTTAAAGTACATATCGATTATTACATGTAGATTATGTAAATGCGAAAAATGGAATGGTTTGAATTTATAGCTGTTGAATAGAATGTTCAGATAGAAGTGCAAAGACAAACAGATAGCTAATAGACTCCTCTCTTCTACTTCATCAACAGTAATAAAAGTTTTACTTGGAAATGAGAGTGGTTTTGTTATGATTTATTTATTTACACACCTGAATGATTTGAGAATACTTAATTTTTTCCATGCAGTTATTTGCCATACAAAAGTATGTATCAGTCTCCTGTAATTACTATGTAAAATACAGATGATAAACACCGCTCGTGGATAATAGATGTTTCAGTACAATGATGGCACATTTGAGAAGTCCACATGGCTACTCATTAGAGACAAATGCCTTTATTTTCAAGCTTAGCTGTAGTGTAAATCTCATGAGTTATGTCATTAAGAATTATCACCTAGTCATCTTGAAATTGGCAACATGCATCAAAACAATCTTGAACAAGCAGACTTTTGAGAGTCAGTGAGTTTGATACCTTTAATTGGACCAAAATGTAAATTGGGCAGTTTCATTGGCCAGTATAATAAGTAGGGAAGAGTCAACTCACCCATTGCATATGTCTAAGGTAGGATACTTACAATTATAGGAATAAAATGTAACTAATAAGTTAAAATATAAGTATTTATTTCCTAGTTGTCAAAATGTGCTCCAAATAGTAAGCATTCACATTATTATAATCATGTCTGCATGAAAAAATGCAAGACTGACCTTGACATTGTCTACAAAATGGAAGTGACAGACTTTGAAAGTGCATTGTGAAATAAAGGATGAATGGAGGAATGACATGGCAGGGTTTTATGCAACCATGGTAACAGAAGCATATGGTATATATAAACACAAAATAAAGGTGCTTATATATATAACAGAAGCATATGGTACATATAAACACAAAGTAAAAGTGCTTATATATATAACAGAAGCATATGGTACATATAAACACAAAGTAAAGTTACTTGTATATATATAACAGAAGCATATGGTATATATAAACACAAGTTAAAGGTGCTTATATATATAACAGAAGCATATGGTATATATAAACACAAAGTAAATTTGCTTATATATATAACAGAAGCATATGGTACATATAAACACAAAGTAAAGGTGCTTGTATATATAACAGAAGCATATGGTACATATAAACACAAAGTAAAGGTGCTTGTATATAGAACAGAAGCATATGGTACATATAAACACAAAGTTAAGGTGCTTGTATATATAACAGAAGCATATGGTACATATAAACACAAAGTAAAGGTGTTTGTATATATAACAGAAACGTATGGTACATATAAACACAAAGTAAAGGTGCTTGTATATATAACAGAAGCATATGGTACATATAAACACAAAATAAAAGTGCCTATATATATAACGAGCATATGGTATATATAAACACAAAATAAAGGTGCATGTTTATATAACAGAAGCATATGGTATATATAAACACAAAGGTAAGGTGCTTGTATATATAACAGAAGCATATGGTACATATAAACACAAAATAAAAGTGTTTATATATATAACAGAAGCATATGGTATATATAAACACAAAGTAAAGGTGCTTGTATATGTACTGTCGTGAGTTCACAGAGTATAAAACTTGCAGAATGTAAATCATTACAAACCGAACATGACCTCCGTCTAGAGACACCTGTATATGCTATAGGCATCTTCGCTCTCACTCTGTCAATGTTTTGGAATTGCCCACAGGCAAGCACCTTGAAAACTTGAACTTGACAAGCTAAACTGGAGCTTGTCCCTGGCATCAGGCAAGTGGATTTTTCCAGCCCTGATGTATACTTATCAATAATATTGATATCATTTTATAGAGGAAAGTTTGAACTTTGACAGTAATGTCTAATTTGACTTCTACAGTAATGTCTAATTTGGCCAAATTCAGAACATTCAAAGCTTTTATTAAAGGGTGCTTCAGTTGAAAACTTAGGCAACATTTTAATTTTATGTGTATGATGTTATTATTATCAACATATTAAAAGATCTTATTTGTTCTTGGTTGGAGCATTGACAAGAACTATACAAAATTTAATTTTTTGTCCTAGAAATGATTATTTTTTAGTTTTTTGTCCTAGAAATGATTATTTTTTAGCATTTTGTCCTAGAAATGATTATTTTTTAGCTTTTTGTCCTCAAAATGATTATTTTTTAGCTTTTTGTCACATTTGCAATGCATAGGCAAGATGTAAGGATTGCTTTTTCCATGGGGTTGTCATTTTCAATGGGGTTGTCATCATAGGTGCCAACGTTAAGTTTTTGCATTTAACTCTGTTTCTCTGACACTATTGTTATATGTACAGTGATGAAACTTGATGGGTGTATTCATCTTGGCGCATACAACTCACAATGGGGAAAAGTAGGTCGTAATGATCAACTTTTCAAGCTCCAGTGATTATGTTAAATTTTTGCATGTAGCTCAGTTTCTCTGACACTTGTGTGTTCAGTCATGAAAATTAATTTGTGTATTCATCTTGGAGGGTAATATTCACCGTTGGCAGATGTAGGTCATCATGGCCTGATTCAGTGAGTACATTAAGCATCTGCATTTAGATCTGTTTCTCTGACACTGTTGTATGTATAGTCATGAAACCTAATGGATGTATTCATCTCTGAGGGTGCTACACACCATGGGTTAAAGATGATTACAATGACCTATTTTCATGCTCCAGTGGTTATGTCAAGTTTTTGCATTTAGCTCAGTTCCTTAGACACTGTTGTGTGTGCAGAAATGAAATTTGATGGGTGTATTTATATTAAGGAATAATAATCACCTCAGTGACCTACTGTTAATATCGTGCTAATTGACTTTTCTTGGTTGTTGAATATACAAGTTTTTTAAATCATGTCACAGCTGAGCAGGTGACACATAGCATTCCATGAAATTCTTGTCCATATGCAGAATTACTTTTTTTCTATATTTGGTCAACACTTCACTTGAGAATCAAACAGATCTTTTAATATGTTGGAAATGTAGACATTATATAGTATATAGTATTGAGGAGCCTCTTTAATCCGGACACCTTCGTTCCCAGTGAATATTTCCGGATTAATGAGTTTTCCGGATAATTGAATCATGCACATTTTTATTTTATGTCATCATACCGTATACATATACTGTACATGTATTTGCTAGCTGTAAATGTACTGTATATGCAATAATGGTTGAAATAATTAATGAATACATCTATTGGCTTGTGTTTATTTCACTTTATCATAACATGCACTTATACATACACATACAGTAAATATAACCACAAGAATAGGCAAATTCAGTGATGCCGAGTTGGTCTCCGAGTATCTTTGCCTTTGGCAATGAGCATTTCATCGTTGACGGCGGCGTGGTGGGCCGACATGTCTGAGAACCACATGAATATAGCATCATCGACTTGTTGATATTTGGGTGGCAAGCGCAGGTTAGGTCTGCTGAGTCGGCAGGTACGGACAACCATTTGTCCTTGTTTTTTATGATGTCCACAATTGTCGACTTGCCAATGTCTAAGGATGAGTCAGCTATAATATGCTGGTGGATATCTTCAGTGGTAGCTTTTGGGTGATCTTCTTTGTGCTGGCAAATCATCTTTTTGGCCGGTATCTCTACTCATCTATGCTTGCTTGATGGTGTCGCCATAATAATATAAAAAGTACAACGAATACAAACTGATATCTCGCAGTTAAATGTGTTATGGTAAATTTATCAAATGCAGTCATTTTTATAAGTCGTATTTTACAACTGTTATAGCTGCTAATGAGCCGATAATTGACGTCCCCTTTTATTCTGAAATGTAGCCCTATACTGTCCACAGCTTAAGTCAATCCACTTTATTTGTTCAGCCATCAACAAACTGTTATTGTTACATACAATTGGTAAACAACAAAGAGACTTAATGACACACTTAATTTATTAACCATATGTTACGTAAAAAAGTGTGTTTATTTAATTATTAACACCCCCGTCAGCGACTAGCTAAAACAGACATTTGTAATGTTTATACAATCACTGGTTCCAATACGGTCACGCTAATTTTAGTTTTTCCACACACATGATCACATGATCAATTTATAACTTTAACGTGCTACAGAGATTGATACATTGACACACCTCCAAATTTCTGTAGGTGAATCGGTGTTATCCGACTGACTGTATTTTCATATACGATTTTTCGAATTTTCTTTTTCCGGATTATCGAGGCAAGTTTTATAGTAATTTTACACTTTGGTCCCTGATTTTGATTTCCAGATATGGAACGCATATTTCTTGATTAACGGAGCAAATTAATGTTTCGGAAATCCGTTCCCGTTTAACTCTGTCCGGATAGCGAGGTTTCCAGATAAACGGAGTCCGAATTAACGAGGCTCCTCTGTACATAGTATCGAAATATAACTTCATTCTTGATTGAAGCTCATATAAACTATAGCTTGAAATGTTCCAAATTTGGCAAAAAAGGTCATTGTGACCTACATTAAATACAGTTTTTAGCCCCATAAATAGAAACATTCATTCCCAAAAATGTTTATAATTGGTAACACAATTCTCCATTATAAAATAATGTCAAAATTATATATTTGTGTTCAAATAAAAATAATGCCTTGACTAAAAATGGCCCTTATGGTACAACTACCGTTTGTATATTCTTATATAAATGTTTTGGTAGACTGTTTTTTGTTAGCTTTCAATGAATAAACCTTTTTTTTTTCTTTTTTTTTTTGCAGCTTACAAGGCTAAAAACAGATTTTGCTACCCGATGTCTTCAAGTGAAAACAAATCCTACTTCAACAACTACAACATTATCAGCAAATTCCTTAAAAATTGTGCAGCCAATTAGGATCAATTCTGGTATGTATCAGCTTACTGTAATTAACCTAAATAACTAAACTCACAAAATTCATGGAAACCCAGGAAGTTTTTTTTTAAGCTGAAGAAGAATAAAATATTCAAGTTGAACATAAACTAATGTTGTACCTGTATTCAAAAACTGGTAATTGATTAGTAGTCAACTGTCTGGCTGTGAAACTACTTTGAATACTCTAATTGTCACATGAATAAACTGAAGGTGTTGCCAATAGGCAGAAATAAAAACAGCTGGCACAATCCACAAGTTATGATCAAGCAGTTCCCTAAACAAAGCGAGCCATGAGCTTGTTGAAGATAATGATAAAGGAAAAACAACCTTTCATCTTGAAATAGTTGGTGGAATTAATTAATGAATCGTTTTGATAATTGTAAAATCAATGGTTATCAAAGTTACATCGAGTCAACATGTGATTGCAGGCTTTCGTATATTTACCACCTGAGAACATACAAAGGGAGACAAAGCAGTCACGCACATCAATTTCTATTCTCACTAAAGTGGATTAATTTGTGTTATCTAGAGTGTTTATATATGTGTGCAGGTTATTTTCTTTGTTTTCACTTTTCCAGTAAACTAATTTGTGTTTACATTTATTTGTGATAAAGTGGTCAACATCTCCGACATGGAAGTTTCACAAGTTCTTGTAGTCTCAGTTTCATTTAGTGGCATATTTCCCTTTGATAATCTCATTTTGGACATAGTTCAGTCTTCATACCTATAATTGGAGTACAAATAATGGTATTTCACAATTAAATTCCTGAACCCAGTCTAAGTGATTTGGCTCCATTACATATTTACCTATAATTGGAGTACAAATAATGGTATTCCACAATTAAATTCCTGAACCCAGTCTAAGTGATTTGGCTCCATTACATATATAGGGCAGTTATTACCATATTTGGAGTTTTAGTTTTGAGGTTTTCTTCAGGCATTTTGGAAGGAAAATATGGATCACCGTTTTAAATTTAAAGAGGTAGTATAATATGAAAATAGATGTATATTATTTTGGTCATATATTCTTTTGTCGTAGATAATCTTTACATTATGAAACGATATTGATATTAGAACTGGATCGTGTTCGAAGACATTTTAGCGAGACTTATCACCAATGGCAGTACATATACACGATGAACAGACTGTCATAGTTTTACAAATGAAAAGAAAAACAAACACCAGAAATGCAACCAAAAATCTTTATTTTCTAAAGAACACTGAAACATTATCATGCAAGTGTTCTTTATTGGCATTCCTAAAGAACACTGAAACATTATCATGCAAGTGTTCTTTATTGGCATTCCTAAAGAACACTGAAACATTATCATGCAAGTGTTCTTTATTGGCAAGGAGGGATATAATGAAACCTAGTTTACCTAACTAGGCCACTTCCAACCAGCATTGTACTTGCTGTGCACACCAATACACAATTGTGACAATAAAAATATTAATTTCTTTACTAGATCAGAGCTGGGCAAATTCCATAACCCGACATCCTGGATTATTCATTTTCAAACTCAGGCGAGTAAAATTTTCACAGTTGCTGGTCCAGGACAAGTGCTTTTATTCCTATTTAAAAAAGCCAGGCGAGTGCTTATTTTCATGCCATAATGATGTTATCTACCATTATCTGGCCATTTATGCCCTACAAGTGTACTGAATGATTGAGTTTATCCCTCTCCGTGTATTTATTTACATCCTGTATTGCACCTATCGGTGGTCATTGATAACTGTTGCATGGACATGCTATCTATATTACCGCTTAACTGCATATTGGGCTAAGTGACCAAAGTATTGGCCAATTGAAACACTTGAAACAAAATAAAGCCGCTATAATTAATTAGCAGTGTTTTAAACAGCTTCATTGTATTGTGTTTACTCAAACCAGATCCTCACAAACAACACACCCTTTGATTTTAATCAAGTGATTCAATCAAATTAAATTAATGAAAGGCACTTTACCGACATTAGTGTCAGTTCCCTTTATGAAATGATTAAATGGCAGTGATAATTCTTTAATTTTTAATTGATTATACAGAGGATTAACTTCCACGTCCAACATTGCATTTGAAGCAAAACAATTATAGTGAATTACGCTAATTAAGGAGCTGTCTCTGTTCATATTTAAAAGACAAACTGTATAATATGATCACTTTAAAAGTACATGTAGTTGTCAAGCAAGGTGATATTTACTCTCTGAATAAAATGAGTTTACTAAATTATTTTCGCAAGGAAGTTAATAAGGAAGATTCGAAAAAGGAAAATTTATGTGAAAGTGGAGGGGTAAATCGTAAGACTGCCATTGAGTGTGAGGTAACTATTTGTCCAGAGATATCAGCCAGACTCTGGCAGCAAAAAATGTTAAATATGACACTACTAAGATACAGATAAATTTTCAGCCGCATTGGGTTGATAGTTATCCCTGGCTTGAATAAATTGACTCGGATGGAAAAATGTTTTGTAGTTATTGACAAATTCAGGATTGAACCAATAAAGTCTCATGATGGTTCTGGACCTCACAAGGCCTGTGCAATACAGTACCGGTATATGCATGACATGTGCAGAAAATCCCTTAAGTTAGAGTTGCTGACACTCCAATAGGAGATGCTCTTTCAAAACTAAATTAGACAAAAATGAAATAAATGAGAGCTCTCTTTAAACAGCCTACAGCCTAGCTGTTATGGAAAACCATTTTCTGATATGAAAATGTTGTGTGCACTCCAGGGGAAGAATGCTGTTGAACTTGGTGCTGATTATAAAAACAGATTCAGGGCAAGAGACTTTGTTCTATCAATTGATCAATTCTTGAGAGAAGAAGTTAGGCAAAGTCTGAATTCCAGTAAATTCCTTTCCATTCTTGCTGGTGGAAGTACTGACACTACCGTATCGGAGCAAGGAATAGGGCATATAAGATACCCAGACAATAGAAAACTGAAAACCTCAGATGTAACAAAAATGTATAATATATATGTTTTTGAAAAATTAAATTCTTTTAAAATCTAAATGTTGTACATTATTTCATTTGTTCTTTCTATTGTTATGACTCTAGGTCTTAAAAATATGTAATAGAAGGAAAGTGAAACCAACAATGTAAGTAAAATGAACAAGCAATTTACTTCCAGACAGTTAAAGTGAAAATTCAAAAGACACTTACAATTTGTGAGTTAAATTCCAGATAATCCTAAATGTCATAATGGTAAATCCAAAATAATAGAATGTTCCAAATGAATTCCAATAGCCTTGAATGTCCTGATGTACCACAAAAATGTAATCCAGAATGTATTTGAATGAGTTCACATAAATCCCAAAATCATGTATTAATCCAAAAGTCAGTGAGTACTTTAGTATTTCAGGACTAGTGTCCTGATGTTTAGATCAACGATGGTAATGACGGTAATCAGTAATAATAAAAGTCTTGGCAAATTTGGTTTTCTGGTAAGATGAGCATGCCTGTCTTGAGGAAGTAAATTATTTAAGGCTGCATTTCATTAATTCTCAATAACTTGTGAATACACCTTTGGGGTCCACAACACAGGCTGCAGTATAAGTGAGGGCACGAGTTACTGAGGGACCTCTAAAAAATTAAGTAGGAGATGCCATCTTGGCTGGACATCGAGAATGAGAAGACAAAGGGGGGAGTTACTGTTTAATGGTTTAATACTCATTTTATAATTGCATTGGGAATAATTGTCAATAAAATGCTTTTTCAAATGAAGTTAACTTTTCTGTATAAATTCTTTTTTTTTTCAAGATAACCAACCTTTGAAAGATTGTTAAAAACATTACTTCGAGAAACAACAGCTGTCAACATTGAAGCTTGTTTTTTTTTTAATTGTTCTATTAGTAAAATATTGATGCTGTGATTTCAGGTTATAGTGAAATTTCTGCTCATCCTTGAGCAAACCTCTGAGTGCCAATTATGGAATATTAAGTTCACTACAATCTTTGGAACTCGCTTTATAATTAACCGTATCTGTCAAAGTTTTTCATACACCAGACTCATGTCCACCGTCAAACTAATAAATTTAAAATCTTGGTTAGGGTCTCAGATTGTTTTATTTATATATGGATGATGTTAAGAGGCTAATTGAGAAAAGAATCAAATCAGATCAATAGGTTTTTGTACTTCCAGAGATATCTTTATCCTTGATTATGCCCCCTGCCATATCTGATCCCATTGGTCATGCATTTTGTTTCCACTCAGTAACTTTTGAAAGACTTCATGGGTTGAAATAATATTTGGTATGTGGCTTTACATTGAAAAGACGCAGGTCAAGTTTGATTTTCATAATTTTTCAACAAAACTGAATAAACTTATGGCCCCTGTTTGACATAGAACTTTGCCCCACAATTACATTATATTGGTGTAGGCATGTCTGTCATATGGATACATTTTCCAGTTAGCTGTACAGGTCATAGACCAGAAGAACTTATGGAATGGCCTGATTGTTCGTCATCTGTGGTTCATCAGCCATCCTCCATCTGTTCATTAGCACAAGTTTATTGTCATTACTTCTCTTAAACTACTTGGAAGATTGCCATGGAACTTCATCGCAAGGTCTAGTTGGTCCTAAATGAAATTAGTGTTGCTAGGACATCCAGTATGGCCACCACAGTGGCCATTTTGAAAATCTTGATATCGCTGCTTCTCATGAACAGATAGTCATATCGACATGGGGTTTTCACTAAAAGACCTCATATGATGTCTGGTTGAACTTGAATGAAAATGGTGCCACCTGACAGCCAATATGGCCACCATAATGGACATCTTGAAAATCTTATTATCACTATTATACCTAAACAGAAAATCATATTGACATGGGGTTCTTATGGTGTCTAGTTGGTCTGAAATGAAAATGCCGCTGATCTGACCTTGAGTATGGCCATCGTGGTGGCCATCTTGAAAATCATTTTATACTTGTCCTAGATGGATGGTCATATTCACATGGGGTTTTCACCAGAAGACTTCTTATGATGTCTAATTGTTCATAAATGAAAATGGTTCCAATCTGGCATCCAATATAGTTGCCATGACAGTGAACTTGAAAATCTTATCGATTTTCCTCCTAAATGGAGAGTCATATCAACATTAGGTTTCCATCAGAAGACTTTTCTTATGAAGTCTAGTTGATCCAAAATGAGATTAGTGCCAATCAGATATTTAGTATGGCCACCATGGCAGCCATCTTGAAAATCTTGTTATTGCTACTCCTCATCAATGGAAAGACATATTGACATGGGGTTTTCACAGAAAACTTCTTATGATGTTTAGTTGGTTCTAAATGAAAATGGTGCTAATCTGACATCCAGTATGACCATCTTGAAAAGCTTGTTATTGCTGCTTTTTCTTAATGGATGGTCATACAGACATTAGTGTTTTCTCCAAAAGACTTCTTATGATATCTAGTTGGTCATAAATCATGAATTTGTGCTGATATTACATTCAATATGGCTGCTACAATGGCCATCTTGAAAATATTATTGCTACTCCTCCTGAATGGATGGTCATATCATCATAGGTAATCCAAGAATATCATAGATGGTTTAGACACTTAACAGATAAGAAGAAGAAACGGTCTTATCTTGGATTCCTGAAAATTCTTTTCAGCCATTCTAGCATCAGTCCCTTCAAGGGACTCTTGTTAGCTCTACTGGTCATAGCCTGTTGTCCATCATCCATTTGTTGGTTAGCATAAGTTTGTTATGGCTACTCCTTCTAAACTGCTTAGAGGATTTCCATGAAACTTGACACACAAATTCATCCCAAAGTCTAGTTGGTCCTAAATGAAAATTGTGGTGCTTAGACATCAATATGGCCACAATGGCAACCATCTTGAAAATCTTATCACTACTCTTCCTGAATGGATGGTCAAATCAACATGTGGTTTCACAGCAGCCATCTTAGAAATCTTGTTATTGCTACCTCTCCAGAATGGAAAGTCATATCACCATGGGGTTTTCACCAAAAGACTTCTTATGCTGTCTAGTCAGGCTTAAATGAAAATTGTGCCAATCTGATATTCAATGTGGCAACACAATAGCCATATTGAAAATCTTATTGCTGCTCCTTCTAGATGGAAAGATATATCAGCATTGGGTTTTCACTAGAAGACTTTTTTATGATGTCTAGTTGGTACTAAATGAAAATGGTGCCAATTTGACATCCAGTATGGCCACCATGGCAGCCATCTTAAAAATGTTTGTTATTGTTACTCCTGAATGGAAAGTCATATCAACATGGGTTTTCACCTGAAGACTAATTACAATATCTACATGTAGCTGTTCCTGAATGAAAATGGTGCCAGTCTGACCTCAAATATGGCTGCCACAATGAACATATTGAAAATCTTGTCACTGATTCTCCTAAATGGATGATCATATCAACATGGGGTTTGCACCAAAAGTCTTCTAATGGTGTCTGTTTTGTCTTAAATGAAATGGTGCCGATCTTACATCCAGTATGGTTGCTACTGTGGCTAATTTGAAAATCTTATCACTCAAGAATATTAGATGGTTTCAACACACAGCAGTGAAAAAGAAAAAAATGGTCTTATATTGAATTCCTAGCAAATCTTTTTGGACAGTAGAGCCTCAATTCCTTCAAGGGACTCCTTTTTTTCATATTCTATGTCCTACAATGACATTAAATTTTAAAATAAAAATTCTGTATATGTTATTGTATGCATATTTCTTTGTTTCTTTTGTTGGTTTAATGGCACTTTTAACACATTATTAGCTATGTAATGTACCAATGTTTGTTGGTTTAATGGCACTTTCAACACATTATTAGCTATGTAATGTGCCAATGTTTGTTGGTTTAATGGCACTTTCAACACATTATTAGCTATGTAATGTGCTAATGTTTGTTGGTTTAATGGCACTTTCAACACATTATTAGCTATGTAATATACCAATGTTTGTTGGTTTAATGGCACTTTCAACACATTATTAGCTATGTAATATACCAATGTTTGTTGGTTTAATGGCACTTTTAACACATTATTAGCTATGTAATATACCAATGTTTGTTGGTTTAATGGCACTTTCAACAATTATTAGCTATGTAATATACCAATGTTTGTTGGTTTAATGGCACTTTCAACACATTATTAGCTATGTAATGTGCCAATGTTTGTTCTAATACTAAATGACTTGTTCTTTTTTCAGATGGCGTTCAGAGTCAAGTGTCTTTCACATTGCTTCAATCATTGTTGATTTAATCTATCTTGATGCACACAGTGATGTCTGATGCTGGAACATTTGCTTTTATTGATGGAAAACTTGTCCAGTTAAGTCCACCTGCCTTGATGGCTAAAATGGATGGGAAAAATCAGGTCACTTTGTCTCAGTCTCAAGGAATAGGGGCAAGACCTCTCACAGGACTGCATAATTTAGTTACAGATATTCCGGTGACAACTCCTGTTAGTACGAACCCTGCTATTGTGTCTTTTGCAATGACTCCAAGTATACCACTAGGGGCTGTCCTTTCTATTCCATGGGTGCCAGGATCTCCTGCTGTTGGAGTTAACCTGCATGGTCAGCCACAAGTTCCAAATATGGCAGCATTTATACAGTCAAATTTATCTAGTCCCATTCAACCAAACTTGACCAGCAACATTCAGACAGCACCTGTTCTTCACCAGAATGTGGTGCAACCAAACATACCTAGTCTTATACCAACTTTGCCAATTGTACAACCAAGCATACCTAGTGTAATGCCAACTGTACCAATTGTACAACCAAGCATACAGGAAGGGATTCAACAAAATGTGGCAGTGGCACCGCAGGGTGTTTCAATGGTAGTTCAGAATTTCCCCCCAATCCTTACCCATATGCCAAGCATGATAAACCAGGGGACCATTAACATTGTGAATCAAAGCCCCCTTCCAAGTACTAGTACTCATTCAGTACCTTCTACACAGCAACAATCTTTGTCCAAGGAAACTCTCATGTCAACACAATCATCTGTGATACAAACACCTTCACCACCAGGTCCAGTTATTTCCAGTGTACAGTCCTTGTCTAATCCCCATATTTCAGGGAAACAATTTATATACAGTTCTGACAATGACTGTATTGGTGTCATGGAGACATTTGATCCAAAACCACAACTCAGACCAGTAGGAGCAAAAAAGCCCAGTAATCCATGGAGGACTCCCACACCACCAAACATGTCAAGTAAAACAAGAGCCCAGATCATAATTGAGCCAAAAGTAACCAGCAATGATAATGAATCAAAGCATTTAGAGGAAAAACCCTCAGATCTTGAGCTTATGTCCAGTGTACAGGATCAAAAATCCAATTCCACCCCTGTGCCTCAAACATTATTCAAAAGGGTAATGAAGACCACCGGAGAACATGCAATAATATGCTTTAACTTACAGGAAAAACAGATGAACTTTAAAGAACTGAGACCTGTCAGAGATGAAAATATGTCTGATGAACACATCTCTAATTTCAGTCAATTCAATGTAAGAAGGTCATCAACCCAACAAGCAAAAACCAGTCAGCATCATCAGCAGTTATCTCAGCCAAGAACCAGCCTATCAAATCAGACTGTGTCACATCAACCAGTGGCAGTGGCATCATCTCATAATGTTTCTAATACTTGTGTGGTGGGTGCTAGAAAAAATACAACCAGGCAAAGTAAGGCCCAGTCTACACCTTTATCTGTTGCGCCACATTTGGACAATTTTAAACAAAGTGGTTCATTGTCATCACAAGTTTCACAGCAGGCTCACATTCCTTTGAATGTGTTTCCAAATTTAGGAAGACCTAATAAAAATCTTCCAATATCATCACAAAGTGCTCAACAGTTCAATACTGTAGTAGTTAAACAACAAGATACAGAAGCAAGATTGCCCAACTACTGGGGTGGACCCAATAGAGTGATTCATGTAACTTCTGCAAACCCATCAACTTCTATTCCATTTTCCACAGTGTCACAAATGGGTCTAGATCTAATAAACTCTTCAGCTGTAAATGACTCAACACAAGTAACGCCAGGTGCTCAAATTCTGATAAACCCCGTATCAGCCATACTAAATCCTACTGTATCACCAGATGGTCAGTATTTATTATGTCCACCATCAATAGTGCAGTTTTCCTCAATATCTAAAATGGGTCAAGATTTTATTAATCCGTCTTCAGGTACCCAGGCAACTAAAGTATCTGAAGGGACGAAAAGTGTGCTAACTTCATTATTAACTGAAAATCAGTATCTGCTATGCACATCATCAGGTGCACAAGTCTCCACAGTATCAAAAAGTGGTCAAATTGTTGTGAATCCATCAGCAACTCTTGTGAATCAGTCATCAGCTCTTGTGAGCCAGTCATCAACTGGCCACAGTGCTCTGCAGGTTGGACAAGCAGGTCAGATTCTAATAAAACCATCGTCAGCTAAACAAGATTGTACAAAACCAACTGGAGCTGCTAAGGGGATCCCTTTTAGGAACTCGTCAACAGGAATGACTGTTGTTAAATCTGACCACAGAGCTGGTGCAGATAAGAACATTTCATCTAACCATGCTTCATCAATTCAGTCATCAACATTGACATTAAATTCTAAAACTTCACAAAACACTAATCTCAGTAGAGCAAGTCATCAAAAAGGGAGAACAGCCAGTGAATCCCTTTTCACAAATATTTATGCAAAACTACAAACAGATGCCGAGAAGAATTGGAAAAAGGAGGCAAAAACTGGGTCACAGTTAAAGGGTCCTCCTGTTGAGATTACAAACAAAAAAACTTCCAAGGCCCCTGTGGTAAATCCAAGTGTTAATTTTACTAGTGAAGCCTCCTTCAATGCTCCATCCATAACCTCTAATAATATTCCATTTACAGTCTCTTCTTCATCTACCCCTACTCAAGGATCACTGAAAAGAGATGAAACAAATGATGTGATAGATTTGACTGAAGAGACTTCTTCAACAGAATCTTTGGGGACAAACACAAGGGTCAGCACAACTGTTATGTCTGGAAGCAAAGGATATATTGGAAAAGATTCATCAGAGAAACAGAAGGCTATGATGTTGTCCACTTCCAGTTCTAATGGTGCCACAAAGTCTGGTACAGAAATTTTTGTAGATTTAACAGCGGAGGAGGAAAAATTGCAAGAGGTCGAAATAGAGACAAATAGTTTTACAGGTAATTCTAGTCAGTTACGAGATAAGATTGCTGAGAAAGGGGCAATAAATGTGAATAGCATTGCTGGACAGTCACAGGAAAAACGTAGCATGCCTAAAAGTCCTATTGAAGTGGACCTGACTGGACCATCATCTCCAGATCAAAGTGCAGTGTTTAAAGAAACTCAATCTAATAACCAGTCTAATAAGAAAACTTTATTAAATAAACAGTCTGAATCCGAAATTTTCACAGAAACACAGTCTGAAAGTGTCTCCAAACCAAGTTTTTTTGTTGAGCTAAATGTTGGCAGTGAAATATTTGCAAAAAGGGTGGAAAATCTCACAACATTTTCTAATGAATCGAGATATGGACTGGATTCAGCAGGAGAAAATAATGGAAAGTCAGATTTAGATCCAGATACCTCTAACCCAACACTAAATTTGGCACAATATTATCTTCCACAGCCCAATGTAAAAAAAGATATGGAGGTCCTAAACAAAATGGAACGCTCCTTCAATGACTGCTTCCTGTCATTTTGTTCACAGCATGAACCTGAGAGTCCTGAACCTGTGGTTCCCGATATTGATGATCCAATACAGAAGCATCAAGAAAAGATGGAGGAGAAAATTACAGACTCATCCAGCAAAGAAAGGTCCAGGAGAAGGCCACGAACAAGTGATAGACCTGCCAGACTTGCTAAACGATCTGGTGAGAAGGAAAACAGTGGACCAGGATCAAAAAGATCCACTCGTAAAAGACCGAGACGATCCAGTATGTATTATAAGTATTCCTACTGTAGTGACACCAGTGAAAGTGAGGGAAATGATTCAGAATATTCAGACAGTGTCTGCGTGACAGAGATTTACATTGATGTCGATACAAATAATGACAAGGTTGATAATGATGGTAAAGATGTGATGGATTCCGTCAAGAGATTGGAGGCAGGTCAGGGAAAAGAAGCAGGACACAGTTTGCACTCTTTGCCTGTTCAGTTCTGTTGTGTTGTTCTGACAAAACTTAATGACCTGGAAAGCCTTAATGGTCTGTCAGATCCTGATAAATTATGTAGCAAAAAGTGCAGGGAAGCTCACATAAAAACACTGTGTTGATGTTCATGTATGCTGTTTTTGTTGAGCCCACTTTAGTGGAAAAGTGAGACATGATATTCACTTTTTTGCCGCTGCCATCAACATTGTCTTATGGTTTTGGTTTAAGTTTTTGATATGTTTATATTTACCAATCCCCTTGGCAAATTCTCAACATACTTGGCATGAATCAATATGAAGCTAAGTGAAGTCAATGTAACAGTGATAGAATATTTGTGTTAAGGTTTTGTTTAAAGTTTTTTCTTTGCTTATATTTCCCTACCGGGCTGAATCATCAGCGAAGACAATTCATTCTATGAAATGCCCACTCACCCCTTCAACCTTGGTGTCAAGGTCACAGACTTAGAAAATTTGCCCTGAGGTTTTGGGTATTTTTTAAAAATTTGCTTATATTTCCTAAACCCCTTGATGGATTTTCTTCATACTTTGTGGATGAATCATTATGAAGCTAAGATGATTCATTCTTCAACATGCTCACTTAACCTTTTCACTTTGAGGTCAACATGTTTTACAGTAATGCTTTGATTGTGGGCTTGACATGCAGTCACTGGCCTTTTTGTTATTACTGCAATTTGCAATGTATGCATGTAGCATACAACCAATTGTGAACACTGAAAACCCAGATCTGCTGTTGAATAACAGTGTTCATGGTAGTAGCAGGCAGCCTTCTGTTGAATAACAGTGTTCCCGGTAGTAGCAGGCAGCCTTCTGTTGAATAACAGTGTTCCCAGTAGTAGCAGGCAACCTTCTGTTGAATAACCCCATATAGTTGTTATTATAAATTCATATTGCATCATTTATGAATAATTGCATTTAAAAGTACAATTCTCACCAAAGTTGGCACAGGTATTACCTGCCCCTGGTATGTATTCGTAAGTGATATAATACTAGAACAAAGAATTCATCAACGTAGAGATTGTAGTGTAAGGAATTTACATTATGAAATGAACAGTGATTCTGTAGAAATGTAAGAAATACTTCATTTATGGTCAATATGGTAATTAATAGATTGAGACAAAAGGGAAAATATATGATGACAATTATTGATCATTATTTTAATTTTTCCATCACACTTTCCTTTCCTCTCTCTGACTTAAGAGCCATATGAAATTAAGGGATGAAGCATGGTATACATGTACATCATCATTAGAAGGCGTGTAGTCTACAACATTGGGGATCATGTCTTTAAGATCAAGGTGTGTAGTCTTCAACATTGGGGATCATATCTTTAAGATCAAGGTGTGTAGTCTACAACATTGGGGATCATGTCTTTAAGATCAAGGTGTGTAGTCTACAACATTGGGGATCATATTTAAGATCAAGGTGTGTAGTCTACAACATTGGGGATCATATATTTACGATCAAGGTGTGTAGTCTACAACATTGGGAATCATGTCTTTAAGATCAAGGTGTGTAGTCTACAACATTGGGGATCATGTCTTTAAGATCAAGGTGTGTAGTCTACAACATTGGGGATCATGTCTTTAAGATCAAGGTAATGACTTAGTGTTTTAAGTTTTCCATCACACTTTCTATTCCAGTCTATAACTTCAGAGCCGATAGAGATTAAATCACATCTTTAGAAGTTATGTACTATATTGGTGATTCCATCTTCAGTATCGGATGTCACAAGTCAGTATTTGTGGCTTTCCATCACACTTTGCTTTGTGCTCTATAACTTTATAGCCCTTTCAGCTTTAGGGATGAAAGTTGGTATATTTAAACATTATCATTAAAAGGTGTCTCATGTGCCACATTGGAGGTCATATCTTCAAGATCATGGACGTGGGTCAGTATTTTAAGTTTTCCATGAAAGTTTCCATTCCTCTCCAATTTAAGAGCCATTTGAGATTGAAAGATGAAACTCTATATATTTGTATATCATCATTTTTATTAGGTGTGTTGCAAACCACATTGGGTGTCTTGTCTTCAATGTCATGGGTCAGTAGTTTTCTTCATACTTTCCATTCCATGCTATAACATTAGGGCCATTTGAGATAAAGGGCTGAAATTTGCCATATAAGTGATGTACCACATTTGAGGTCATATCTTCAAGGTCAAAGTTTCAGTAGCATATTCCTTTCCACTATATAACTCATGAGCCATCCAAGATAAATGAATAAAATTGTGTACACTTGTATATTGTCACTAGAAGATGTGTTGCTCTCCACATTTGGGGTCCTGTCTTCAAGATCATGGTCACAGGTAAATATTTAATTGTTTCTTTCTTTTTCGCTTTATATCTTTAAAGCTGTTTGAAGTTCAAGAATTAACCATGGTACACTTACTGTATGTTTTTCTATTTGATGGCATCACATGTATCACAATCAAGGTTTCATCAAGGTCAAAGTCGTTGATCAATTTCTGCACTTTTACTCTGACCCCTTTGAGACAGAGACGTAGAGCTTGGTTACTTTCCATATCAGCCTAGTAACTCTTCAGCTCTGTCACAAGGATCACAGCCTTCATTGTATACTTTTGGTAACCTCACCACAGTAGGCAGGGGACAAAAATTTACTGAATGTGCTTGTTTACCTTCTAGTCATACATATATTGCCATGTAATACTATATATTTATATACATCTTCAGTCCTTTAGATCATATGATTGAATATCTTGAAAGAGGTAAGTCTTTATTTTTACAGGCAACAAAGGACATCGTCACTTAATTTTAGACCATTGCCTGTTTATTTTTTATTTTTCATGCACTACATGATCAATTCATACAAACAATTTTTTGCACTTTTTAATTTTGGTATGGAGAATTGTTTCTTATTAGAAATGTGCAAAATTTCATTATTAAGTATGAGTCAAAAAGTTTAACTAATTTTTCTTACCTATGCATATGCTGGAGAAAAATTACTATGAATAATCTATCGTTCAACATGGCTAAGTGGATATATTCTTCCAGTTTTTCTGAAAAAATACTTCACCAACTTTAAATGATAACTACAGTACTTGACAGCATGAGCTGAGTTATTTTGAGCAGGTAAATAGAAATATGACTTTTAGTATACTATGGCCTACTCAACGGAAATTCTAGTACAAATTGACTTTATCTTTGCAAGTCATTGTGGCTAAGTTTCTGCAAAGTATTATGGCTATGACTGGTATTCGGTTTTGATTTTGCTAAAAAATTTTATTGATATTGGGGGTGGATGAGCTAACTTATAATACTGTACCAGTTTTACCCACAATGCCTTCCAGAAAATTACCTTCAGCGACTTGCAAAAATGGCCAGTTTGCATGGGAATTTCCTAGGTTTGCCATTGTCTGTTACAAATTATACTTCTAACTGATTGAAATTCATTTACCTGCTCAAAATAACTGAGCTCTTATGTTATCTAGTTTTTTTTATATTATTTTTAATTTGGTGAAGTGTTTTGTTAGAAAACTTAAAGTGTATAACTATTTGACCATGTTGAAATAGACTTTAATAACATAATAACAAAAATTCATACACTGGAAGATAAATAAAACATTTTGAAAAATTACAGACAGTGCATGGATGGGGCCTCACCCAGCCAGCTTTGGCTTTCATCACTAGCAAATGAATAGTCAAAATCAGGACCTGGGAAAAAACGAGGTGCCCAAATTTTGAGGTACTAGATGGCACTGTAAATGTTAATTAAGGTAAATTAAATTAATAAGGAAAACAAAGCATGCCAATTCACACTTTTAAGGTACAGAACATAAAATTGATATCAGTCAGGATGAATGTTACAAGAACAATTTATTGTATACAAATCTGTCATCTCTTTGATGTCCTGTACATTTTTACATCATAATCTGGTTTATATGAACACTTTCTAAAGGGATTGGATCAGAATGTGTCTGCCTAATATAAACAATCTGCAAGGTTACTCTATGCAGGTCAAGACTGAGTCTATACAGTAAATCCTCAGAAATTCATACATCAGATTTATATATCTCATAGTAATTATGGTTCATTTCATGGAATCTGGACTCAGTCTTTCTGGGCAAAGATCCCCTCCCACAAAAAAAAACAAAAAAACATACTGTATGATGAAGGCGGCCATTTGAATGTTGAGAAATCAGTTTACTTTTCTAGCAAAAACTTTGCACCTTAAGTAAATTTCATGATTAATTGTTGAACATTTTTATGGGTCATTCATATTTCAGCTTTACAAATTTTGCCTTGGTTGATATATCTTTTTATAGTGTTGCTTTGTTGAAACATGCGTATACATGTATCTGCTAATCTCTTTTGCATTTATTTTTATTTTTTATCTTGTACTAAAATTTCAATCATTGTAATTAAGTATTTACAGTAAGAAGACTTTTCTGTGATTTTGCTATCCATAAACTGACTTTCTACATCTTCCTAGGATGTTTTAGAGCCAATTGTGTTTGTAATGTTTAATATTATGGACAGGTCAAAAGTATAAAATGGCAAGCCTGCAAGCCTCATGTACTTCTACCTTGACCACAGTATTAAACAGTACAAACTCTATATACCCCTAATGCTGAATAATGACTTGTATTTAAATTGCTTTTCCAAAAATTAGAAATACAAATATTTAAGATACAAATTTTGTTTTCTTTATTTTTTTTACAACTGAATTAAGCATAAATACATGTGTACATGGTGTGATGTAGCATGTATTCACACACTTATGTTGCACAATAAAGGCCTAATGACATCATGTCACAAACTTACTGAAGCATAAATGTGCTTGATTGACAACACCCTAAATTTACTTGACAATAGCCACTATGAGGAAATTATTGACTCATGTTGCATTTGCATAGGAAGTCATGTCATTGGTATACAATAAAAAGTTTGTTCATTTTTATCCTTGTTTACCTATTACGTTCCTATCATGACATACACGTACATGGTAAATATAAAATAAATGTCAGTTACCAAAAACATCAAATCAGTAGATCCTAAAAGCCTGACTTACTAAATAGGCATACCTAGCCCAAGTCAGATCAACAAGACTAGACTTAATCAGAGTCAGATTACCATACAAGAACTTGTCCATATCAGATCAACAAAACTAGACCAAGTCTGAGTCAGCTTGACAAGACTAGAACTAGTTCAAGTGAGATCAGTAAGACTTGTAGACCTAGTCTGAGTCAGCTCAACAAGACAAGAACTAGTTCAAGTCAGATCAAGACAAGAACTAGTCTGATCCAGATCAACAATACTAGACATAGATCAACAAAACTAGACCTAGTCAGAGCTAGATTGACAAAACTAGACTTAGTCCGAGTCAGATGAACAAGATTAGACTTAGTCTGAGTCCGATGAACAAGATTAGACTTAGTCTGAGTCAGATGAACAAGATTAGACTTAGTCTGAGTCAGATGAACAAGATTAGACTTAGTCTGAGGCAGATGAACAAGATTAGACTTAGTCTGAGGCAGATGAACAAGATTAGACTTAGTCTGAGTCAGATGAACAAGATTAGACTTAGTCTGAGTCAGATGAATAAGATTAGACTTAGTCTGAGTCAGATGAACAAGATTAGACTTAGTCTGAGTCAGATGAACAAGATTAGACTTAGTCCACAAGACTGGATTTAGTCTGAGTCAGATGAATAAGATTAGACTTAGTCCACAAGACTGGACTTAGTCATAGTCGGATTGAAAACACTGTAGTTCATTCAGCTCAGCATCATGAATGATATCCACATCTGTAGCTCAATGAATTTTCATGTGAGCATCTTGAAATGTAACTAAAATTACTTAATTCATTTCACACATGAATGATTTCAACTCCATTTGTATCTATATACAGAGCAACACTACTCATTTGATACACACTGCAAAAGTACAACCATATTTGTCCTGAAGTTATGGAAGAGTTCATTTTTGAGACAGGACTGAGTGAGTATGGGTGCTGTAACATGCCACAGTTAAACAAACATTATCTACTAATTAGACAAATCATATCATAAACAGACATTAAGTAGAAATTTAAAATTATTTAAAGAAAACTATATGATACAGACATGGTTTGTTTACCTGTGGCACATGATGAGACCCATGACAGCTCAGTCTTGTATCAAAAATGGACTCTTCTAGAAGTCCAGGACCAACATGGTGGATTACATGAACACAGAACACTTTTTTTTAATAAATATATTGAATAAGTGGTGCTGCTCTGTATGTCAATACAAACGGTGTTGAAATCATTAATGCGCAAACCGAATCAGGTAATTTTATCTACATTTCGAGACGTTCACATGAAAATTCACTGAGCTACAGACGTGGATATCATTCGCGATGCTGAGTTGAATGAACTATGGACCTAGTTTGGGGGGGTTTTTTTGTTTTGTTTTGTTCAGTTGTACATCTTTCTTTGTTGTTTCTCAATGACCTGCACCATTACTAAATTGGACCAGATTGGAACAAATCGAAGCTATGAAAACCCGGTTTAGACAAAGTTAATAACTTGAGAAGTATTTTGTTGTATACTTTGGGTATTAATTCTTACATAACAGATACATGCATAAATAGATAAAATGAGGTGGGGGAGAACATGAAGTAGACTACTGGAATATTCCAAGAACAAAAGGAAGACAGGAGATGGAGGGGGGGGGGGAATATAGCCACCGATTATTAGAACTTGTTTTATAAAACAATCACTTTTAGGCTCTAGTTCACTCATAACTTTGTTGACAGATATACTCTTGAAAAGAATTAATATCTAAAGTATAAAATGAAATATTTCTCATGTTATTAATTTTCTCTTTATCAGGTTTCAATAGCTCCAGTTCAGATCCTTTTCGGTCTAGTTTGGTCTGATTCTCTAGTTAATCATACTGTTTCCTAATGGCGTGCTACAAAGAACATTGTGTCTTGTCTGTTGTTGGAGTTGGGGCTTGCACAAAACTTTCATATTGGCTAGCACAAAACCTTTAATATTGAATTTGTGTTGTCACTGCCACACTCTACGGAGGATGTCAGCATCACTATGTCTTGTATTTTTCTCCCAAAAAAAGGTATGACAAAAAGGAAATTGTGTTTCTATACATCAAACTGCATGTAACTTGTGTTTCTAGACATCAAACTGCATGTAACTTGTGTTTATAGACATCAAACTGCATGTAACTTGTGTTTCTAGATGTCAGACTTCATGTAACTTGTATTGCCACATTTTTTTGGTACAATTGCTGCAGAAATAATTTTCTCTAACTGTCTGATCTCTTCACAAGTCAATTCATTCTTTATGATAACATTTGCAAAGAGCAAGAATGCTACAGTTTCAGTTTTCATTTAACCTATGTCATTATACTTTGGAGTGGTTTACTTTTTGAATATGTTCTGGATTATCTGGTGTCTGGTATGTATCAGAAAATTCATTGGGGTTTATAGATATGGAATTACATATGTTTTGTGCTTATATTTTTACATGCCAAATTATAACTGACATTTTTGAAGCATTAGTCAAATTTGTTTAACCTCGGTGTATTTCTTTTATTAAACATTTAAAAGAAACATGCTTAAAGGGTATTGCCATTAATTTTTTATTGATAATTCTTGTAAACTTTTGAGTTTTTTATCTTCTTGTTATAACGGAAACATAACCTTATTTAAGAATTAATATGACTGTGAAAAGTGTTGCTTTTCTATCACTCTTTCACATTCGTGCTAAATTCACATTAGCGGGAAGCAAGACATAGCAGTCAGTTTTCCAGTGGCAGCATCAACAGTTCATGAAGGTTTTAGTTAAAGCTATTAGCTCGATTGGTCATAGACCAGGAGAGCTTACAGGATGGTCTGTTATCTGTCGTCCATCATCCACTAGCACAAATTTGTTATCGCTTATCCTCCTAAACTACATGGAGGATTACCTTGAAACTTTACACACATATTCATCCCATGGTCTAGTTGGTTCTAAATGAAAATGTTGCTGTTCGGACATCCAATATGACCACTACAGTGGCCATCTTGAAAATCTTGTTATTACTACTCCTCCTTAATGGATGATCATATCAACACGGTGTTTTCAAGGCAGCAATTTTGAAAATCTTATCTCTACTCCTTCTGAACAGAAAGTGATATTGACATGGGGTTTTCACCAGAAGACTTCTTATGATGTCTAGTTGGTCTTAAATGAAAATGGTGCCACTTGTGTATCCAATATGGTTGCCACAGTGACCATCTTGAAAATCTTGTTATCGCTACTCCAAAATGGATGGTCTTATCACCATGAGCTTTTTATTACAAGACATTTTATGATGTCTTGTTGGTCAAAAATGAAAATTGTGCTGATCTGACCTCCAATATGGCAGCCACAATAGCTGGTCGTATTGACATTGTGCTTTCACCAAAAGACTTATACGTCTAGTTGGTCCTAAATGGACATAGTGCCAATCTGATTTTCAATATGGCCACCATGGCAGCCATCTTGAAATCTTGTTATCGTTACTCCTCCAAAATGGAAAGTTATTTCAGCATTGGAGTTTCACCAGAAAACTTCTCAAGATGTCTTGATTGTCCTAAATCAAAATGACGCTGATCTGATGTCCATCTTGAAAATATTGTTATGGCTACTCCTCTTAAATGGCAAGTCTTTTTGACTTAGGGTTTTCATCATAAGAGTTCTTTTGATGTCTAACTGAAAATGATGCAGACTGACCCTCAATATGGCCACCAAGGTGGCCATCTTGAAAATATTTTATATCTGCTCTTCCAAAATGGACGACCATATTGACGAAGGATTTTCACAGATAGACTTCTTATGATACCTGGTTGGTCCTAAATGATAATGTTGTCAATCATACAACTAATATGGCTGCATCATGGCCATCTTGAAAATTTTGCTGTCACTACTCCCCCTGAATAGATGGTCATATTGACATAGGGTTTTCCCAAAAGACTTCTAATGATGTCTACTTGGTCCCAAATGAAAATGGTGCCAATTTTACTTCGAAAATATGACCACCACAGTGGCAAATTTGAAGAGCTTGTTATCACTGAAGAATATCAGAGATACTTTCAACACTCAGCAGTTAAAAGGAAGAAATGGTCTTATCTTGAATTCCTGGTAATTCTTTTTGGCCATTAAAGCATTAGTCCCTTCAAGGAACTCTTGTGGTGGTGAAGATTGGTTACAGCAGCTTGTCACTTTTCTCCAAAATGAAGATAGTAATTAAACTAATGTCTTCCAAATATTTGTTCTTGACTTTCTAAATAAAAATAGATTAAATAAAAACTGAATGACATACAGACCAGAAAACCACTCATTGTAGTCAAACCTGGACTAGCAATTGCCTGTATATTGCAACCACTTGTCCAAAGCAACCACCATTTGTTTGTCCCCTGGAATTTTCCTACATAATTTGCCAGTATATGGTGATCATTAGAGATGAAATCATACACCAGTGCCACGCATCAATACATATTGCAACACACAACCTACAATATGATACATTATCGATACACATATCAAATTGAAGGTCTTGTCATCTGTCAATGGTAGGGTGGTGCTGTTTCATATGTGTCAACATAGTTGGTCGTATTTCCAGCATGCAGATCGACCAAGAGTTATCATCTCTAAATCATCCTTTTTGGCCATTTCAGGCTGCTCCATTTGATCAGACACATGACTCATCTTGGTCACTACACCCTTTGTTTTGCACTGCATGAATGCTTTAAAAATGTCTTTCATGTCTTCATTTTTCATGTAAGGAAAATCTCGTCTAGAACAATGCTGGGTGCAGAAGTAAAAATGACTAACAACCAAATCCCTCATACTGTACTTCCTGCAGATGCAAAACAACTGCCGCAAGCACAGGCACTTGTTTCTGTCAGTGAAAAATGAAAACTATTGACAACACCCACTCTCCTTCTACAAATTAATGCAAGGTGTCTAACTCATGTGGTTTGAAATCTGCCCTCTTGCCAATTCCTTGCTATTCTTTTTATCCCATCAGCGCATTCAGTTACTGATAACATATATCAAAGTAAGGGATGCGTTTTAAACTTGTTCCCTATGTATGATTTAAGCACTTTGCTGATCATTTAATAGCCACTTTTATGAGAAGTTGCTCTGTTGCTTTGTATCTACTTGGATTGAGTTTGCATGCCCACACTTCCGATGTGTCACACAATGAATAAGCTACATTCAGCTCTTATTAATGGTTTTTGTTTAATGTGGACTGGAGCAAACAGTAACAACTAATCAGAACTGAATGTAGCATATTTCACTGCATGACACACTGGAAGCATAGGCATCCAAATTAGATTCAAGTGAACAAGATATGAAGCAACGAATTTCATGTACAAGTGGCTATTAAATGATTAGTAAAGTACTTGAATTGTACAAGGGGAACAAGTTTGCAGTGTCTCCTTTACATTAATATAATGTTATCAGTGGCTGAATGTGCCAATGGAATAAAAAATTAGCATGGAATGAGGGGGGGGGGCAGATTTCTAACCCAGTGCGAATTAGTCACCTTTTGTGTTAGTTTGTAGAAGAAGAGTGGGTTTTGTCAATAATTGCTCTTTCTTACTGACAGAAATGAATGCCTGTGTCTGCTATGGCTCTCTGATAAATTCTCAATTTAAAGAATAAAAAGGCAAACAACTAATACTTATTCATGACTGCTGAAGATTAAAGTTACTTGTACAGTATAAGTATTGTTTTGTATTTATTTTTCACCTCTTATCAATATGTGTATTGATATGGCAAAATTATCAATATATACACAAAACTGCATACGTGTTTTGTTCCGAATTGGCGGAAAGAATGAGTTTGATATGGCATAGAGATACATCAAGGCCATCAGGCCAAGACGTATCCATATGCCATATCCATTGATTTCTTTCCCCCGACCCAGTACAAAACACGAATGCAGTTTTGTATGTATTACACACACCCTTTTTTAGCTTTCTAAATATTTTTTGCTTTACTGTATGAATGAAATTCAAAAAGAACTGGGATTTATAAAAGTTTGATTCACTGCATCCAAAAATATCTATGGGCGGACATCAAAGAAGGCACCTAAGTAGTTCGAATCTGTGTGTGTGATACGGAAATACGGATTGAACGGCTGTAACGAACGCCAGATCAAGCATGTAAGAATAAATGAGTGTGTAATTATTCAATGAACTGTTTTGATTCTTGTGACCATCTGACCAAAGTGATTAGCAACTGCCATTGCTTTGGTCCGATGCACCCCAATCCCCAATGTAATGTATTTAGTGACCAGTGGTCATTTGTGTGCGGGGGGGGGGGGGGGGGGGCAAGGATTAGAGTTGGGTGAGGCTCTGCTCAGACTCTCATATGAATTCTCACTTTTACTTTGAATAACACAGCCATACTTGGCTAATAGACTATAACAATCATAATGACTTGCCTATCAGTGTCTGTCTGTCTATCTATCAATATATCAATCTTTTTATCTACCTAACCTTCATTCTTCCATTCAGTCTACTTATACATGAATAACCTTTAGTGCATAAAACAACTTGTATTTAAAGTCCACTATTAGTAGGTTCTTATTATGTTTGCCAAGTATGATATTGAAAGAAAGAAAAATAAAACAAAGAAATGAAGCCAAGTTATGAATGGAAAAAGGTCCAGCACATTCTGTAATAAGCTTCAGCCATATCTATGGCAGGAGCATACAATATTGACCATGTCTAGCCATCTGTCCACCATCCATCACATTGTTTCCACTCAGTGCCTTTTGAAGGACTTCATGCATTTAAATCAAATTGGGTATGATTTGGAATAAAGCTTTACATTACAAAGACCTAGGTCAAATTAAATTTTCACTGTTTTCTGACAAAATTTTACAGTTATGGCACATGTTGACTTAGAACTTTGCACTTCCATTTTGTTTCCCGCACCATTACTTTAAAAGAACTTAATAAGTTGAAATCAATTTGTTATGAGGCCTCACATTAAAGAGACCTAGGTCAAATTTGATTTTCACCATTTTCTGGCAACGTTTTATGGAGTTGTTGCCCCTGTTTACTAAGAACATTTCCATTCCATTTTGTTTCTGCACAATTACTTTAGAAGAATATCATCAGTTGAAATCATTATGGTATGAGGCATTACATTAAAAAGACCTAGGTCAAGTTTGATTTCAATGAGGTTTTTTTGGGCATAGTTTCCAGAGTTATAGCCCCTTTTTAACTTGGAACTTTGCAATCAATTTAGATAATGCTTAAAAGCTTTGAAGGACTCCATATATTTAAATCAAATTTGGTATGAGACTTTACATAAGAAAGACCTAGAACAAGTTTGAGTTTCACTGTTTTCCAGCAAAGTTTTACAGAGTTATGTCCTCTGTTTGACTTTGACCTTCAATTTCAATTCCACTCTATTACATTTGAAGGATTTCATGTATTTGAAATCAAAACTTGGTGCGAGGCTTTTCATAAAAAAGACCCTGGTCTGGTTTGATTTCCCTGTTTTCCTGCAAAATTTTATGGAGTTATGGTTCCTGCTGACTGTCAATTTCCACTGAATAACTGTTCATTGACTTCTTTGATTGAAACCAAATTTGAGATGAGACTTTATGCTAAGACCTAGGTCAGGTTTAATTGTTTTTGTTTTCCATCAGAACTTATGGAGTTATGGCCCCTGTTTGAATTATGGCCCATTTGACTTTGAACTTGACCCTTTAATTGCATCATACTGGTGGTGGCATACATGTGTCATGTGGACACATTTTTAGTGTGCATCATTGTTTATTTCTGCTTTTCTGCATGATTAATTATTTAATATTCTGTAGGTATTCCTATTTTGATACAATAATTTTAATACAGGAATGTGTTGATCTACTCTCAAGTTGTGTATTACTTGTTTATTCCTTGTAGATATAAATATCACTATGATTTTTGGTGCATTGTTGCAGTAATAGAAAGCTAATCTATCTCTGCAACTTTTACTTTTACACAAAAATTGAGTTATTAAAGTTTTCAAAAAATAATTTTGAGTTGCATCTTTATTTTGAAAACTTTGGTTATATGGAATTGCAACTTCATGTTTACAAAGCAAACAAAAATAATCCTGTTGATTGCTACTGAAAGATATTTATTGCTGAGTACTTATGTACATACATACTGTACATATACATATATAGTCAATACATTCTTATCTACAGACATACAATCATGTATGTAATCTGCATACATTCAATCATGTATATACGTAAGAAATTATATCATTCATCCATCCATCCATACATACATTAAATTATACATACATACATACATATATATGTGTGGATGCACACATGGCATGTAAAATAATGTAATTGCTATTTTATTGACAGCTACTGTAACAAGCTTCTTGTATAATATTGATAGCATGTCACTGGTACATTTACCTATATTCCAAACTTCCACTTTTTGAATATAAAAAAGTATTCATACACCATTACTGTATTTGCCTACCCATATAAATCACAACTTGCATAACAGATTAATTCTACCATCTACTTATATTTAAGGTTAATTTTAATATTTTATAAACTGGAGAAGATATTTTCCCATTATTAAGAGTACAAATTTTTAAACATGAAATCTGCTATATGTAAACTGATAGTTCTTTCCATAAATTGGATTTTCAAGCTCTTATTTTACACAGGAATTTAAGTTCATCAATGCATAAATTGGATTTTCAAGCTCTCATTTTACACAGGAATTTAAGTTCATCAATGCATAAATTGGATTTTCAAGCTCGCATTTTACACAGGAATTTAAGTTCATCAATGCATAAATTGGATTTTCAAGCTCTCATTTTACACAGGAAATTAAGTTCATCAATGCATAAATTGGATTTTCAAGCTCTCATTTTACACAGGAATTTAAGTTCATCAATGCATAAATTGGATTTTCAAGCTCTCATTTTACACAGGAATTTAAGTTCATCAATGCATAAATTGGATTTTCAAGCTCTCATTTTACACAGGAATTTAAGTTCATCAATGCATACATAAAACAATTATACTTTTTGTCCTGCGTGACTTAAAACCATGCCAGTCAAGTTTTCAAGTGGTGGTTTACCAAAATTAAATGCTTTACTACCAATGATGAAACTAGCATAAAGTCTTGTATCAAAATTAATATGCCTTGCTACCAATAATGAAAATGTAGCATAAAGTCTTGTATCAAAATTAATGTGCCTTGCTACCAACAATGAAAATGTAGCATAATGTCTTGCATCAAAATTAATATGTCTTACTCCCAGTAATGAAACTGTAGCATAATGTCTTGCATCAAAATTAATATGCTTTCTCCCAGTAATGAAACTGTTGCATAAAGTCTTGTATCAAAATTAATATGCCTTACTCCCAGTAATGAAAATGTAGCATAATGTCGTGTATCAAAATTAATGTGTCTTGCTACCAACAATGAAAATGTAGCATAATGTCTTGTATCAAAAGTAATGTGCCTTGCTACCAACAATGAAAATGTAGCATAATGTCTTGTATCAAAATTAATATACCTTGCTACCAATAACGAAAAAAATGTAGCATAAAGTCTTGTATCAAAATAATGTGCCTTGCTACCAATAATGAAAATGTAGCATAAAGTCTTGTATCAAAATTAATGTGACTTGTTACCATAAATGAAAATGTAGCATAATGTCTTGTATCAAAATTAATATGTCTTACTCCCAGTAATGAAACTGTAGCATAATGTCTTGCATCAAAATTAATGTGCCTTACTCCCAGTAATGAAAATGTAGCATAATGTCGTGTATCAAAATTAATATGCCTTACTCCCAGTAATGAAAATGTAGCATAATGTCTTGTATCAAAATTAATATGCCTTTACTCCCAGTAATGAAAATGTAGCATAATGTCTTGTATCAAAATTAATATGCCTTACTCCCAGTAATGAAAATGTAGCATAATGTCTTGTATCAAAATTAATATGCCTTACTCCCAGTAATGAAAATGTAGCATAATGTCTTGTATCAAAATTAATGTGCCTTACTCCCAGTAATGAAAATGTAGCATAATGTCTTGTATCAAAATTAATGTGCCTTACTCCCAGTAATGAAAATGTAGCATAATGTCGTGTATCAAAATTAATGTGCCTTACTCCCAGTAATGAAACTGTAGCATAATGTCGTGTATCAAAATTAATATGCCTTACTCCCAGTAATGAAAATGTAGCATAATGTCTTGTATCAAAATTAATGTGCCTTACTCCCAGTAATGAAAATGTAGCATAATGTCTTGTATCAAAATTAATGTGCCTTACTCCCAGTAATGAAAATGTAGCATAATATCTTGTATCAAAATTAATGTGCCTTACTCCCAGTAATGAAACTGTAGCATAATGTCTTGTATCAAAATTAATATGCCTTACTCCCAGTAATGAAACTGTAGCATAATGTCTTGTATCAAAATTAATATGCCTTACTCCCAGTAATGAAAATGTAGCATAATGTCGTGTATCAAAATTAATATGCCTTGCTACAAACAATGAAAATGTAGCATAATGTCTTGTATCAAACTTAATGTGCCTTGCTACCAACAATGAAAATGTAGCATAATGTCTTGTATCAAAATTAATATGCCTTACTCCCAGTAATGAAAATGTAGCATAACATCTTGTATCAAAATTAATATGTCTTACTCCCAGTAATGAAACTGTAGCATAATGTCTTGCATCAAAATTAATGTCTTACTCCCAGTAATGAAAATGTAGCATAATGTCGTGTATCAAAATTAATATGCCTTGCTACCAACAATGAAAATGTAGCATAATGTCTTGTATCAAAATTAATGTGCCTTACTTCCAGTATTGAAACTGTAGCATAATGTCTTGCATCAAAATTAATGTGCCTTACTCCCAGTAATGAAAATGTAGCATAATGTCTTGTATCAAAATTAATATGCCTTACTCCCAGTAATGAAACTGTAGCATAATGTCTTGTATCAAAATTAATGTGCCTTACTCCCAGTAATGAAAATGTAGCATAATGTCGTGTATCAAAATTAATATGCCTTACTCCCAGTAATGAAAATGTAGCATAATGTCTTGTATCAAAATTAATATGCCTTTACTCCCAGTAATGAAAATGTAGCATAATGTCTTGTATCAAAATTAATATGCCTTACTCCCAGTAATGAAAATGTAGCATAATGTCTTGTATCAAAATTAATATGCCTTACTCCCAGTAATGAAAATGTAGCATAATGTCTTGTATCAAAATTAATGTGCCTTACTCCCAGTAATGAAAATGTAGCATAATGTCTTGTATCAAAATTAATGTGCCTGACCGCAGTAATGAAAATGTAGCATAATGTCGTGTATCAAAATTAATGTGCCTTACTCCCAGTAATGAAACTGTAGCATAATGTCGTGTATCAAAATTAATATGCCTTACTCCCAGTAATGAAAATGTAGCATAATGTCTTGTATCAAAATTAATGTGCCTTACTCCCAGTAATGAAAATGTAGCATAATGTCTTGTATCAAAATTAATGTGCCTTACTCCCAGTAATGAAAATGTAGCATAATATCTTGTATCAAAATTAATGTGCCTTACTCCCAGTAATGAAACTGTAGCATAATGTCTTGTATCAAAATTAATATGCCTTACTCCCAGTAATGAAACTGTAGCATAATGTCTTGTATCAAAATTAATATGCCTTACTCCCAGTAATGAAAATGTAGCATAATGTCGTGTATCAAAATTAATATGCCTTGCTACAAACAATGAAAATGTAGCATAATGTCTTGTATCAAACTTAATGTGCCTTGCTACCAACAATGAAAATGTAGCATAATGTCTTGTATCAAAATTAATATGCCTTACTCCCAGTAATGAAAATGTAGCATAACATCTTGTATCAAAATTAATATGTCTTACTCCCAGTAATGAAACTGTAGCATAATGTCTTGCATCAAAATTAATGTCTTACTCCCAGTAATGAAAATGTAGCATAATGTCGTGTATCAAAATTAATATGCCTTGCTACCAACAATGAAAATGTAGCATAATGTCTTGTATCAAAATTAATGTGCCTTACTTCCAGTATTGAAACTGTAGCATAATGTCTTGCATCAAAATTAATGTGCCTTACTCCCAGTAATGAAAATGTAGCATAATGTCTTGTATCAAAATTAATATGCCTTACTCCCAGTAATGAAACTGTAGCATAATGTCTTGTATCAAAATTAATGTGCCTTGCTACCAACAATGAAAATGTAGCATAATGTCTTGTATCAAAATTAATATGCCTTACTCCCAGTAATGAAACTGTAGCATAATGTCTTGCATCAAAATTAATGTGCCTTACTCCCAGTAATGAAAATGTAGCATAATGTCTTGCATCAAAATTAATGTGCCTTACTCCCAGTAATGAAAATGTAGCATAATGTCGTGTATCAAAATTAATATGCCTTGCTACCAACAATGAAAATGTAGCATAATGTCTTGTATCAAAATTAATGTGCCTTACTCCCAGTAATGAAAATGTAGCATAATGTCGTGTATCAAAATTAATATGCCTTACTCCCAGTAATGAAAATGTAGCATAATGTCTTGTATCAAAATTAATGTGCCTTACTCCCAGTAATGAAAATGTAGCATAATGTCTTGTATCAAAATTAATGTGCCTAACTCCCAGTAATGAAAATGTAGCATAATGTCTTGTATCAAAATTAATATGCCTTGCTACCAACAATGAAAATGTAGCATAATGTCTTGTATCAAAATTAATATGCCTTACTCCCAGTAATGAAAATGTAGCATAATGTCGTGTATCAAAATTAATATGCCTTGCTACCAACAATGAAAATGTAGCATAATGTCTTGTATCAAACTTAATGTGTCTTGCTACCAACAATGAAAATGTAGCATAATGTCTTGTATCAAAATTAATATGCCTTACTCCCAGTAATGAAAATGTAGCATAACATCTTGTATCAAAATTAATATGTCTTACTCCCAGTAATGAAACTGTAGCATAATGTCTTGCATCAAAATTAATGTCTTACTCCCAGTAATGAAAATGTAGCATAATGTCGTGTATCAAAATTAATATGCCTTGCTACCAACAATGAAAATGTAGCATAATGTCTTGTATCAAAATTAATGTGCCTTACTCCCAGTAATGAAACTGTAGCATAATGTCTTGCATCAAAATTAATGTGCCTTACTCCCAGTAATGAAAATGTAGCATAATGTCTTGTATCAAAATTAATATGCCTTACTCCCAGTAATGAAACTGTAGCATAATGTCTTGTATCAAAATTAATGTGCCTTGCTACCAACAATGAAAATGTAGCATAATGTCTTGTATCAAAATTAATATGCCTTACTCCCAGTAATGAAACTGTAGCATAATGTCTTGCATCAAAATTAATGTGCCTTACTCCCAGTAATGAAAATGTAGCATAATGTCTTGCATCAAAATTAATGTGCCTTACTCCCAGTAATGAAAATGTAGCATAATGTCGTGTATCAAAATTAATATGCTTTGCTACCAACAATGAAAATGTAGCATAATGTCTTGTATCAAAATTAATGTACCTTGCTCCCAGTAATGAAAATGTAGCATAATGTCTTGCATCAAAATTAATATGCCTTACTCCCAGTAATGAAAATGTAGCATAATGTCTTGCATCAAAATTAATGTGCCTTACTCCCAGTAATGAAAATGTAGCATAATGTCTTGTATCAAAATTAATATGCCTTGCTACCAACAATGAAAATGTAGCATAATGTCTTGTATCAAAATTAATGTGCCTTACTCCCAGTAATGAAAATGTAGCATAATGTCTTGTATCAAAATTAATGTGCCTTACTCCCAGTAATGAAAATGTAGCATAATGTCGTGTATCAAAATTAATATGCCTTACTCCCAGTAATGAAAATGTAGCATAATGTCTTGTATCAAAATTAATGTGCCTTACCCATAATGTCTTGTATCAAAATTAATGTGCCTTACTCCCAGTAATGAAAATGTAGCATAATGTCTTGTATCAAAATTAATGTGCCTTACTCCCAGTAATGAAACTGTAGCATAATGTCTTGTATCAAAATTAATATGCCTTACTCCCAGTAATGAAACTGTAGCATAATGTCTTGCATCAAAATTAATGTGCCTTACTCCCAGTAATGAAAATGTAGCATAATGTCGTGTATCAAAATTAATATGCTTTGCTACCAACAATGAAAATGTAGCATAATGTCTTGTATCAAAATTAATGTACCTTGCTCCCAGTAATGAAAATGTAGCATAATGTCTTGCATCAAAATTAATATGCCTTACTCCCAGTAATGAAAATGTAGCATAATGTCTTGCATCAAAATTAATGTGCCTTACTCCCAGTAATGAAAATGTAGCATAATGTCTTGTATCAAAATTAATATGCCTTGCTACCAACAATGAAAATGTAGCATAATGTCTTGTATCAAAATTAATGTGCCTTACTCCCAGTAATGAAAATGTAGCATAATGTCTTGTATCAAAATTAATGTGCCTTACTCCCAGTAATGAAAATGTAGCATAATGTCGTGTATCAAAATTAATATGCCTTACTCCCAGTAATGAAAATGTAGCATAATGTCTTGTATCAAAATTAATGTGCCTTACCCATAATGTCTTGTATCAAAATTAATGTGCCTTACTCCCAGTAATGAAAATGTAGCATAATGTCTTGTATCAAAATTAATGTGCCTTACTCCCAGTAATGAAACTGTAGCATAATGTCTTGTATCAAAATTAATATGCCTTACTCCCAGTAATGAAACTGTAGCATAATGTCTTGTATCAAAATTAATATGCCTTACTCCCAGTAATGAAAATGTAGCATAATGTCTTGTATCAAAATTAATATGCCTTGCTACCAACAATGAAAATGTAGCATAATGTCTTGTATCAAACTTAATGTGCCTTGCTACCAACAATGAAAATGTAGCATAATGTCTTGTATCAAAATTAATATGCCTTACTCCCAGTAATGAAAATGTAGCATAATGTCTTGTATCAAAATTAATATGCCTTACTCCCAGTAATGAAACTGTAGCATAATGTCTTGTATCAAAATTAATATGCCTTACTCCCAGTAATGAAAATGTAGCATAATGTCGTGTATCAAAATTAATATGCCTTGCTACAAACAATGAAAATGTAGCATAATGTCTTGTATCAAACTTAATGTGCCTTGCTACCAACAAATGAAAATGTAGCATAATGTCTAGTATCAAAATTAATATGCCTTACTCCCAGTAATGAAAATGTAGCATAACATCTTGTATCAAAATTAATATGTCTTACTCCCAGTAATGAAACTGTAGCATAATGTCTTGCATCAAAATTAATGTCTTACTCCCAGTAATGAAAATGTAGCATAATGTCGTGTATCAAAATTAATATGCCTTGCTACCAACAATGAAAATGTAGCATAATGTCTTGTATCAAAATTAATGTGCCTTACTTCCAGTAATGAAACTGTAGCATAATGTCTTGCATCAAAATTAATGTGCCTTACTCCCAGTAATGAAAATGTAGCATAATGTCTTGTATCAAAATTAATATGCCTTACTCCCAGTAATGAAACTGTAGCATAATGTCTTGTATCAAAATTAATGTGCCTTGCTACCAACAATGAAAATGTAGCATAATGTCTTGTATCAAAATTAATATGCCTTACTCCCAGTAATGAAACTGTAGCATAATGTCTTGCATCAAAATTAATGTGCCTTACTCCCAGTAATGAAAATGTAGCATAATGTCTTGCATCAAAATTAATGTGCCTTACTCCCAGTAATGAAAATGTAGCATAATGTCGTGTATCAAAATTAATATGCCTTGCTACCAACAATGAAAATGTAGCATAATGTCTTGTATCAAAATTAATGTGCCTTACTCCCAGTAATGAAAATGTAGCATAATGTCTTGTACCAAAATTAATGTGCCTAACTCCCAGTAATGAAAATGTAGCATAATGTCTTGTATCAAAACTAATGTGCCTTACTCCCAGTAATGAAACTGTAGCATAATGTCTTGTATCAAAATTAATGTGCCTTACTCCCAGTAATGAAACTGTAGCATAATGTCTTGTATCAAAATTAATATGCCTTACTCCCAGTAATGAAAATGTAGCATAATGTCTTGTATCAAAATTAATATGCCTTACTCCCAGTAATGAAAATGTAGCATAACATCTTGTATCAAAATTAATATGTCTTACTCCCAGTAATGAAACTGTAGCGTAATGTCTTGCATCAAAATTAATGTGCCTTACTCCCAGTAATGAAAATGTAGCATAATGTCGTGTATCAAAATTAATATGCCTTGCTACCAACAATGAAAATGTAGCATAATGTCTTGTATCAAAATTAATGTGCCTTACTCCCAGTAATGAAACTGTAGCATAATGTCTTGCATCAAAATTAATGTGCCTTACTCCCAGTAATGAAAATGTAGCATAATGTCTTGCATCAAAATTAATATGCCTTACTCCCAGTAATGAAACTGTAGCATAATGTCTTGTATCAAAATTAATGTGCCTTGCTACCAACAATGAAAATGTAGCATAATGTCTTGTATCAAAATTAATATGCCTTACTCCCAGTAATGAAACTGTAGCATAATGTCTTGCATCAAAATTAATGTGCCTTACTCCCAGTAATGAAAATGTAGCATAATGTCTTGCATCAAAATTAATGTGCCTTACTCCCAGTAATGAAAATGTAGCATAATGTCGTGTATCAAAATTAATATGCTTTGCTACCAACAATGAAAATGTAGCATAATGTCTTGTATCAAAATTAATGTACCTTGCTCCCAGTAATGAAAATGTAGCATAATGTCTTGCATCAAAATTAATATGCCTTACTCCCAGTAATGAAAATGTAGCATAATGTCTTGCATCAAAATTAATGTGCCTTACTCCCAGTAATGAAAATGTAGCATAATGTCGTGTATCAAAATTAATATGCCTTGCTACCAACAATGAAAATGTAGCATAATGTCTTGTATCAAAATTAATGTGCCTTACTCCCAGTAATGAAAATGTAGCATAATGTCTTGTATTAAAATTAATGTGCCTTACTCCCAGTAATGAAAATGTAGCATAATGTCGTGTATCAAAATTAATGTGCCTTACTCCCAGTAATGAAAATGTAGCATAATGTCGTGTATCAAAATTAATATGCCTTACTCCCAGTAATGAAAATTAAGCATAATGTCTTGTATCAAAATTAATGTGCCTTACCCATAATGTCTTGTATCAAAATTAATGTGCCTTACTCCCAGTAATGAAAATGTAGCATAATGTCTTGTATCAAAATTAATGTGCCTTACTCCCAGTAATGAAACTGTAGCATAATGTCTTGTATCAAAATTAATATGCCTTACTCCCAGTAATGAAACTGTAGCATAATGTCTTGTATCAAAATTAATATGCCTTACTCCCAGTAATGAAAATGTAGCATAATGTCTTGTATCAAAATTAATATGCCTTGCTACCAACAATGAAAATGTAGCATAATGTCTTGTATCAAACTTAATGTGCCTTGCTACCAACAATGAAAATGTAGCATAATGTCTTGTATCAAAATTAATATGCCTTACTCCCAGTAATGAAAATGTAGCATAATGTCTTGTATCAAAATTAATATGCCTTACTCCCAGTAATGAAACTGTAGCATAATGTCTTGTATCAAAATTAATGTGCCTTGCTACCAACAATGAAAATGTAGCATAATGTCTTGTATCAAAATTAATATGCCTTACTCCCAGTAATGAAACTGTAGCATAATGTCTTGCATCAAAATTAATGTGCCTTACTCCCAGTAATGAAACTGTAGCATAATGTCTTGCATCAAAATTAATGTGCCTTACTCCCAGTAATGAAAATGTAGCATAATGTCGTGTATCAAAATTAATATGCCTTGCTACCAACAATGAAAATGTAGCATAATGTCTTGTATCAAAATTAATGTGCCTTACTCCCAGTAATGAAAATGTAGCATAATGTCGTGTATCAAAATTAATATGCCTTACTCCCAGTAATGAAAATGTAGCATAATGTCTTGAATCAAAATTAATGTGCCTTACTCCCAGTAATGAAAATGTAGCATAATGTCTTGTATCAAAATTAATGTGCCTTACTCCCAGTAATGAAAATGTAGCATAATGTCTTGTATCAAAATTAATGTGCCTTACTCCCAGTAATGAAACTGTAGCATAATGTCTTGTATCAAAATTAATGTGCCTTACTCCCAGTAATGAAAATGTAGCATAATGTCTTGTATCAAAATTAATATGCCTTACTCCCAGTAATGAAAATGTAGCATAATGTCGTGTATCAAAATTAATATGCCTTGCTACCAACAATGAAAATGTAGCATAATGTCTTGTATCAAACTTAATGTGCCTTGCTACCAACAATGAAAATGTAGCATAATGTCTTGTATCAAAATTAATATGCCTTACTCCCAGTAATGAAAATGTAGCATAACATCTTGTATCAAAATTAATATGTCTTACTCCCAGTAATGAAACTGTAGCATAATGTCTTGCATCAAAATTAATGTCTTACTCCCAGTAATGAAAATGTAGCATAATGTTGTGTATCAAAATTAATATGCCTTGCTACCAACAATGAAAATGTAGCATAATGTCTTGTATCAAAATTAATGTGCCTTACTCCCAGTAATGAAACTGTAGCATAATGTCTTGCATCAAAATTAATGTGCCTTACTCCCAGTAATGAAAATGTAGCATAATGTCTTGTATCAAAATTAATATGCCTTACTCCCAGTAATGAAACTGTAGCATAATGTCTTGTATCAAAATTAATGTGCCTTGCTACCAACAATGAAAATGTAGCATAATGTCTTGTATCAAAATTAATATGCCTTACTCCCAGTAATGAAACTGTAGCATAATGTCTTGCATCAAAATTAATGTGCCTTACTCCCAGTAATGAAAATGTAGCATAATGTCTTGCATCAAAATTAATGTGCCTTACTCCCAGTAATGAAAATGTAGCATAATGTCTTGTATCAAAATTAATATGCCTTACTCCCAGTAATGAAAATGTAGCATAATGTCGTGTATCAAAATTAATATGCCTTGCTACCAACAATGAAAATGTAGCATAATGTCTTGTATCAAAATTAATGTGCCTTACTCCCAGTAATGAAAATGTAGCATAATGTCGTGTATCAAAATTAATATGCCTTACTCCCAGTAATGAAAATGTAGCATAATGTCTTGAATCAAAATTAATGTGCCTTACTCCCAGTAATGAAAATGTAGCATAATGTCTTGTATCAAAATTAATGTGCCTTACTCCCAGTAATGAAAATGTAGCATAATGTCTTGTATCAAAATTAATGTGCCTTACTCCCAGTAATGAAACTGTAGCATAATGTCTTGTATCAAAATTAATGTGCCTTACTCCCAGTAATGAAAATGTAGCATAATGTCTTGTATCAAAATTAATATGCCTTACTCCCAGTAATGAAAATGTAGCATAATGTCGTGTATCAAAATTAATATGCCTTGCTACCAACAATGAAAATGTAGCATAATGTCTTGTATCAAACTTAATGTGCCTTGCTACCAACAATGAAAATGTAGCATAATGTCTTGTATCAAAATTAATATGCCTTACTCCCAGTAATGAAAATGTAGCATAACATCTTGTATCAAAATTAATATGTCTTACTCCCAGTAATGAAACTGTAGCATAATGTCTTGCATCAAAATTAATGTCTTACTCCCAGTAATGAAAATGTAGCATAATGTTGTGTATCAAAATTAATATGCCTTGCTACCAACAATGAAAATGTAGCATAATGTCTTGTATCAAAATTAATGTGCCTTACTCCCAGTAATGAAACTGTAGCATAATGTCTTGCATCAAAATTAATGTGCCTTACTCCCAGTAATGAAAATGTAGCATAATGTCTTGTATCAAAATTAATATGCCTTACTCCCAGTAATGAAACTGTAGCATAATGTCTTGTATCAAAATTAATGTGCCTTGCTACCAACAATGAAAATGTAGCATAATGTCTTGTATCAAAATTAATATGCCTTACTCCCAGTAATGAAACTGTAGCATAATGTCTTGCATCAAAATTAATGTGCCTTACTCCCAGTAATGAAAATGTAGCATAATGTCTTGCATCAAAATTAATGTGCCTTACTCCCAGTAATGAAAATGTAGCATAATGTCGTGTATCAAAATTAATATGCCTTGCTACCAACAATGAAAATGTAGCATAATGTCTTGTATCAAAATTAATGTGCCTTGCTCCCAGTAATGAAAATGTAGCATAATGTCTTGCATCAAAATTAATGTGCCTTACTCCCAGTAATGAAAATGTAGCATAATGTCGTGTATCAAAATTAATATGCCTTGCTACCAGTAATGAAAATGTAGCATAATGTCTTGTATCAAAATTAATGTGCCTTACTCCCAGTAATGAAACTGTAGCATAATGTCTTGTATCAATAAGTGCTGAAAGATGTAACAATTGTATAATCAAATAAAAAAATGTGAAATGTTTAGAAATGAAAAGATTGCAAGTGTGTACAAAAGTTTTATTTCCAATTTTAAAAAGTATTATTACAATTAATAATATCACTAACTATTCTCCTCATAATGTCACTGCTTTAAACATAAAATGCATGGATTACTTCAATACACAAACTAAAAATAAAATGTTAGATTGCAAATGTTAAGAAATCTCTTCGTGAATAATTTGTATAAAAGCACTCCATGATATGTATCATAAGAAAACAATCCATAACAGTACGTATTGCCCATATATATGCAGCCAACTGAATTAAAACTAATCTTATTGCCCCAAAACATGACTTTCATTATGTACTTACTAAAAGACTATTTCAAAATACTCTACTGGCATATAACAAAACATGGTTTTCATTATGTACTTAATAAAAGACTATTTCAAAATACTCTACTGACATATAACAAAACATCAAACTAAAACCTGAGAATTTTCACTCATAAATTTGATCCATGTCACTCCCAATTTAACATGACTAAGAAGATCTACATGTTTCATGAAGTACTTTTTTTATATTAAACATAGTACTTATTAGCGACAAAATGATAGTGAGGTTAAAAGACATATGGATGAGTCCAACTGAAGATTCGTGTATGGTAAGATTTTACATGGTTTTACATTCAGATTCATTCTTGTTTTGTCTGTGAATGGTATCACTTAAGTATCACTCTTCAAGGGAGCTGTGGTTGTGAGTTTGATCCCCTCCCAGACCAGCCCAGGTTGGCTGCCTCAGTGTTATTGGGAAAGGCACTTTGCTCCTATCTCCTCAGCATATTAAACCCGACAATGTTTTTAAAGTGCCATTAAAATCAACACACAAATTCCACTTTTCTTTAGCAATGTTAGGATCCTATTTTTTAAAATCATAGTCTATATATCATTTGCTGTACTATATTTTTACTATATACCAAAAATCTGTATGTACATGTACACTGATATGTTGCGAGTTCTTAACTCACTTGCGCAAGCAGAAAGCTGGATCATTATAACACCATTCACATATGAAACACTGCATTCCAAAAACACTTGTTTGTTTACCTATATGCATAACCAGATGATAGTGATGTGGAAATATACAAGTTAATACCATTATGTAGCTTCACTTCTGACATGCATTCAAAAATCTAAACTCACAAACTAACAAACTTTTTGCATTCCTGAAAGAATTCAACAGAATCACCCACTTAGCCTTTTATTTTGCCACCTGGCTAATAAATATAGTGCTATGCATGCATTTCGCCTGTTTGGTATTAATTAATATTTATAAGGACCCAAGCCACCTGGATAATAAATATAGTGCTATGCAAGCATTTCACCTGTTTAGTATTAATGTGTATTTCTTTAATCCCAGGTTGACATAAGAAAAATTTGGCATGGAATGTCTTATTTTGCCAAGAGAACTACGACCTAAAACTATACTGATGAAAGGTTAAAGTATCAGGCACTTTGGTGGAGCTATAGTACAGTTAAGAGTGTTGTAGTGACAAACATCATTTCTGGAAACTGTATCAAGGCTTGAACCTTAATTGAATGTATAAGCTAGTTTTGTCAATAGTTTAGCCCCAAGATTTTTATGCTGAGTGTATAGTGATTTGATAACAAAAAAATTATTTTTTGAAAATTATCTGATGGCAACCCACAATGTTTTTCATACTCCACCCTTATATGATCCCATCATCTTGTACTCTTATGAAATTATTACACAATGTTAACTTTACAAGTGCCATAATGTTATGTCAACAAAATAGTATATTACAATGTGAAATAACATGAGTAATGTCTTCACAGCAACTTCATCAAGGAATGCAATCTTATCACCTATGTCATCAACAGAATTGGAAATTTGTGATCATTATAATTGAAATTTATGAACCATAGCTATGGCCGCTCATTGCATATAATATTCATTCCAATTCATCAGCTGATAGCTGTGAACACTCCTATGTGATCCAACATTCAAAACAAGCATGCCAGTATTTGCTGTCATCCAACATTCAAAAACAGCATGCCAGTATTTGCTGTTTTATCCAACATTCAAAACAAGCATGTCTGTATTTGCTGTGTCATCCAACATTCAAAAAGCATGCAAGTATTTGCTGTGTTATCCAACATTCAAAACAAGCATGCCAGTATTTGCTGTGTTATCCAACATTCAAAACAAGCATGCCAGAATTTGCTGTGTTATCCAACATTCAAAACAAGCATGCCAGTATTTGCTGTGTTATCCAACATTCAAACAAGCATGCCAGTATATGCTGTGTTATCCAACATTCAAAACAAGCATGCCTGTATTTGCTGTTATCCAGCATTCAAACAAGCATGCCAGTATTTGCTGTGTTATCCAACATTCAAAATAAGCATGCCAGTATTTGCTGTGTTATCCAACATTCAAAACAAGCATGCCTGTATTTGCTGTTATCCAGCATTCAAACAAGCATGCCAGTATTTGCTGTGTTATCCAACATTCAAAATAAGCATGCCAGTATTTGCTGTGTTATCCAACATTCAATACAAGTAAGCCCATATTTGCTGTGTATCTTGGTAAGGTTCAGAAGTACTTCGACACTATTTTTTTTAAAAAATACTCTAAAAAGTTAAAACATTTATAAAAAATCTGAAAAACTACCATAATGGAATGAAAATCTAATCAGGTGATCTATATATATATATATATATATATATAATATAGACAATATATATATATATATATATATATATATATATATATATATATATATATATATATATATATATATATATATATATATATATATATATATAATATAGACAATATATATATATATATACACAAACATGCATACCCAATTTCATTTGTCTACCTCAAGTGGTACATGGAAAAACTTATATAATGGCCTGAAAATGTAATAAGGTCATCTAAATATAAATACAAATATGCCTACCAAATTTCCAATGTCTATCTCTAGTGATTCTGCTAAGTTCAAAAATGTGCGAAAAATGGTACAGTTGCTGTAATGGCCTGACAATCTAATGAGGTCATCAATATATGCACAGCAAAATTTCATTTGTTTATGTTGAGTAGCATTTGCACAATCTTGCTAACAAGTATCTTGGGATACAAGGACAGCTGTAAGGGACATGACAAAATCAAATCAAAGTACCCGGTATTAAGAACACTGATGACATTAAGGATTTGGGTAATATGGTCCTTTGACAGGATCAAAGGGATAAACATAAACTGCACGATATTGATCTTCATGTTCCTTTTCTTTATGGTCAAAAAAAGCAAATATCAATATTTTTATAAATGCATGTAATCTGAATTTTAAACATTATGTCTTTTCTTCTCTTTATTTTTTACCAAAGAACTGATGTAAACAAAATTCATAAAATATAAAAAAAATATTTAAGCAATTATTTGTATGAGCATTTTTCTAGTGAAATGAATCTGTATTCAAGTACTATAAAGAAGCAGTCAAATTCCTCAAGCGAGGTAACCACTCAGTGTGATCATTTTCTCAAAGGATTAGAAATTGAATTTTGTCCATTTACAAAGTTTTACTGGCATTTCAAGACTACTAGAGCTACTACAGAAAGCACCTTATTATTAGAAACAAAAACTGTTCTTGGTAATAAAAGAGTAGACAACATTCATAGGCTGGGGGGGGGGGGGGGATTTCAATCCTTCCAAGCCCAAAAACCCAAAACAACTTACCCATGTCTCAAAGATCCAAAATTATTATCTGATTAAAATTTTTTGAAGTGTTCATTTTTAAAAGTAAATCCTTAGTTTAGCAGTAGTATGCTGCTCTGCACCTTTACATTTATTAAACTGTCAAGGCGACCATTAGGCTTAACCTTTAAATATGAGCTAGGTCAAGGTGACCATTAAGTTTAACCTTTAAATATGAGCTAGGTCAAGGTGACCATTAAGTTTAACCCTTAAATATGAGCTAGGTCAAGGTGACCATTAAGTTTAACCTTTAAATATGAGCTAGGTCAAGGTGACCATTAAGTTTAACCTTTAAATATGAGCTAGGTCAAGGTGACCATTAAGTTTAACCTTTAAATACGAGCTAGGTCAAGGTGACCATTAAGTTTAATCTTTAAATAGGAGCTAAGTCAAGGTGACCATTAAGTTTAACCTTTAAATATGAGCTAGGTCAAGGTGACCATTAAGTTTAACCTTTAGATATGAGCAAGTACAAGAACACAGAGGTTATCTTTGGGCGACCTGTTTTGGGATTTTTGCCCAAATCCCAAGCACGTGTTCTCAGATGTTCCTGGGTGTGTCTGTCCTGACAATTAGAATTCATCTTGGAACAACAAACCTGGCACTTCACACTCAACATGAATGACGTTGACCATTTGAGTCCTTTAATGCATAAAAAATGAAATTATTTGTATGGTCTAAAATAGGCAATTCATCCATTAAGCTCTAACAAATATTTAAACCAACAGTCGACTATAACTGGTTAAAACTCGATACTTTCCTATGCTCAAGGTTACACATTCGGAACATAATCTAAAGAATGAGTTAAAATATCACAAAAAAACCTAACAATCTTGTCCTGAATACAATTTTCTGTTGCTACCTAGAAAATTTGTCAGTTGAAGAGACTGAGTGTCCATCAATTGGCTAACATCTTAAGTGCACGAACAGCTGGAATCACTTGATCCATTCGATGAATATCTGCAAAAGAAAATGTGTATTAACAAGAAGCCACTTTGTCACCAAAGGCACTTTTTTACATAGTGCATGATAATGTCGAATAATGTCCTGCATTAAAGCAAAGGTTAGGACATAGAGATGTAAAGGGGGTATAAAGTGAATCAATAATTATAAATCCTTCAAAGTCATATTCAGATTCAAGCAACTGATTATAAATTTTGATAATGGTTATTGATCTGTAACTGATACAGCTAAAACAAAAGAAACAAAACATGCGACATTTTACGCTCTCTTAAAAACCAGTAGCATTTTTCATTCTGAATGAAATCCAATTCTGTTTTTTGCTTGGTTTAAAGAAACTGTGGATGTACAAATGGACCAGCAGCAGAGTATAAAAAGGCTTCGAAATTTAAATGATTGACCCTATCATCTTCATGTTGAGAGTGGGAACACAAAAGAAATAAAGAACAAACCAACAAGCATTTGGTCAAATTATATTTTTTGTTCCAAAAGTTCCCATGAAATCTATAAACTAGTGCTGCAGCCGGTAAACATATTTAATGTGAATTTGTGAATATAACTCCATCTTTGAAGAACTGTACTATAAACTGTCTAAAAACTGACCTTAAAAAATGTAAATAATTTACCAAAAACATTTTTTAAAATCTTTACACTGTATCCTTTCAAACTGTCCTTAAGAGATTACTTCTACACTCTGTCAATCTCTGAAGACCAAGAAAAATTCTAAGGAAAAACCTGATGATAAAAGAATATGTGTTAGTTTGGCTTTTGACTCAGAAATGAAAAATATTCTTCCACTAACAAGGAGATAAACATATACAAGCTATTAAGCTAAGTACATATTATTCATATCGCATCTACATACTGAAAGATGACAGCCTTTGACACAGAAGTCTTCATAAAACAAACAAAGTCTATTATTACTATTATTACCATCTGTGCATCAAACTTTTGTTTTAATCTATAACTTTAAAACAGTTTGTGATTAAGAAATGAAATTTTGTACACTTGTACATCATAATTAAAAGATGTGTGACAGCTCAATATGTTAAGTTTTCCATCACCCTTTTCTTTTGGATTCTTAACTTTAGAGCATTTGATATTAAGATATGTAACTTTAGCTGAAAAACTTTTAACAAACAACAAACTGTTGACGATGATGCCACTGCCAGAAAAGTGACTGCTATGTCTCGCTTGTCACTATTGTGGGCTTGACAAAAACAATATGTCAATTGACAAAAACAATATGTCAATTGACAAAAACAATATGTCGAAGGATTGAATTAACAGAAAAATATACTTCATGTCTGCCTACATTACTTTGAGGCATTGGTGCTGTAGTATGAGACATGAAGGATATAGGGGAAAAAATAAACTGAAAGTTACCTAATATTTCAAATAACCTGTTCATAATCTCATAAAATGCAGGGAAGAACTCGGAATGCTCCTCTAGTCTTCTTATAATCCTGAAAAGTGACAAATCTTTTTTTATTATTATACAATGAGATTATCAGTAAAGTAAATTGATATGGATTGCTTTATCACACCAGTCTTAAAGAGTATGTATGTAGTAATGTTTAATGGCACATCATCACAATGGTGGCTACATGGTGCCAACTAAAAGTAAAATTAGAAGAATGACAAAGGTCCGGTTTCAGATCCAATGAGACCTAAAGGGTCTTGATCTAGATCCAATGAGACCTAAAGGGTCTTGATCTAGGTCCAGATGTCAGCAAGATATGAAAAAGCAATCCATATCAAGTTTCTGTGCTGATGATGTGTTTATTATATACATACATACATATATCAGAGTTCCTGAAATCCCTGTATTTGCTGGACATGTCTGGTAGATCAAAGGTTTTGACCAACACATACTCTGAGCAACCAGACATGAATCATGTGAGTAATTATAAAATACAATTATATCAAGTTGTCTTTTATTTGTTTATCTATTAAATTGCCAAATAAATACCATAACGAAGTAAAATGTAAAGGCAATAACGAAGTAAAATTTAAAGGTAACTAGAATTTAAAGGTAACTAGGCCTAGAGGATACCAGTTAATCATGGAAGGATAACACTAACACTAAAGCAGCAGCAAATCCAGAACCAAAAATGCCACATTTTCCAGTACAAATAATAAATAGGTACATCAATGTTTTCTTTTTGTCACAACTTGTTTTTATCTCCTTTGAATGTTTTTATATTAAATTTCACAAACACATGGCCATCACGTTAATTTTCCAGAAAAAATGTCCAGTAAAAGTTTTTCAAATTTCAGGATCTCTGATACATACACACGTACAATAAAAATTTCACTGAGTAAGGAAAGGAAAATATATTTTATTGTCATGTTTTTTATGCTAAATGGTGTGGTAACACTACAGATTGTGACCAAACAGACTATCCTTGCAATACACATGTTAATGTGCAGAGGAGGTGGTTGAGGTGCTAATATTCATATGATTTGTGGACTTAACTGCATGTACAGTGGTCCCCCTCTTGAACAGCCTCCCGGACCAGCGGCCACCCACTTTTTATGGGCAGAATACCTTGACACCGACAAGTTTGTGTTCAAAAGTACCTCTCAAGGACGGCACCTTGAGTGACCAGTAGCGAGCATATTAGTGCAAACAATTTCAAATTTACCCCTCGCAAGCAGCCACGTTTTCCAACATTCCAATAAAGAACAAAACTTTAATCCATAGAAAGAGGTAAGTAATCCGATTATCCTTACTGCCGTGTGATCCTCAGATGGCAGGTTTTGTCAATTGCTGGCTATTATTACTGCCGATAACTGTCAAGATTACAATAGCTAACAGCCAATATGTGCAGTATTGATCAGCACAAGTTAGCGTGAAAATGGTGTGATAACCTTTATGGCTTCCCTTAGATGTTGACAAGTTTTTCACTTTGTTAATTAGTGGCTATTATTACTGATGATAATTAGCAAGGTTACAAAAGCTTACAGCCATGATGCACTATTTTGTTCAGCACAAAACTGCATGATGTAAAAATAGTATGATAGCCTGTATGGCTTCTTCCACAAAGAAAAGAAACCATAAACACAACAGGGTACCAGACTATGGCCAATAAATCACATGATAAATCACTTCCTTTATAAACACAGGGCATTTTATTTAAATGCTAAAAAATGTTTTAACAGTGATATAGTTGGCAGTGTAGGAATAAGTTATGAACAATTCAATATGTCGTAGAGGAAAAGAAAACTTTTCAATTTAGAAGAAAAAGTTTAAGTAATTTGACTCTTCAAAAAGGGGGAGAGTTTGAGGATCCTCACCAAAAAATTGTATGTTGGAAAGTCTCAAATAAACAACATTGTAAAAGATAAGGAAAATACACTGCAATAATGGGAAAATGAAATGGATGGAGAAAGATTGTTCGAACCAGGAGATGCTTGTACCCCCAATTTAAAAGTCAAGGTTTTCGAATGGTTTTGCACTGGACATGCCCAGAACATTCCACTTACAGGTCAAATGATTCAGGAAAACCAACAATATTAAGACAACTGTAAGAACATATTGATGATTATTTATAATATTCTTTTTAAAATGACATTGGTATCAGTTAGTATCACATTGATTCCAAAACATGCATGTGTTTTTTAAATGAAAATATTAAATGTTTCAGAATTAGTTGTGACTTTTCTTACTTCATATGTAATTACTACTCACATATGTGATCCTCCTCTAGAAAGGCCACCCCTTTTATAAGGCCACTTTCCTGCTGCACAAGTGGTAGCCTTATAAGAGGGGGACCACTGCAGTAAACTCATTTTTCCTTTTACACATATTTATGCCTAGAAATTTCATTAACAAGAAAAACAAAGCATAACCTAAGCTGAAAACTTGTCAAGTTTAAGTCCAAAACAGTCAACACAAGCCAGCACACTGTCATGGCCAAGTTGCATCATCCTTGACAGCAAAGTTTTCCGAGTCTATACAAGATGCATATCTCATACTAGACTCCAGATCACATGACAGAAAAGATACACATCTGATACTAGACTCCAGATCACATGACAGAAATGACATCGGTATCTGCAGGTTGTCTTAGATGGGTATATAATAAAATATATTTACTGTGCATGTACTCAATTACAGGGAAAATAGTCTGAAAATCTGTAGAAAGTGCAAGTTTTATGCTCACAATCTATTAATATCATCACTGGAAATCATGTCCTGAATTTTGTAACATTTCTAGCATATCTTGTTTCAAAAACATACATACATAAGTGAGTAAATATTTCACACACAATCATCTATTTATTTCAATGTAAATTAAATGATCATGGTATTTCTTTTGTTAAGATTTTGTTGGGTCTTTTTTTTCCCAGAAGGTGGCGAATAATATAGGTGCTCATCCGATATGAAATTTAGGAAACAAGTTCTGAATCATAAATTGTATGTCCAATGAAGAGTTTATGATTCTAATTATCACATAATGTTAGGGACTTTGCATTACCTAATGAGGACTTTGCATTACACAATCAGGACTGCATTACACAATCAGGACTGCATTACACAATCAGGACTGCATTACACAATGATATTGCTATAAAAGGTATGCATTATGTGATAAAACTTTAATCATACATTATTGTAGGATGGGAAAATTACAACCTCATTGTAAGCATTCATATGTAGGAGTTACAAAATATTCAAATATGAAAATCACGATAGTGTATATTCACCCATCTAGATCCTCTGTTTGCAAAAGTTGTTTCAGCTGTTGAACTGTTGTACTTTGATGAGCTGTAAAGAGTCGACCCACTGCATCCACTATTGATGAAGACTTGCATGTTTGACCTAAACATTACAAAAGACAGTTTAAACTTGACTTATTCTATGGCAACAGATGAGTCACCATGGCAACTGATGAATCACCAGAACCAAGATTACTACTCATTAGCAATTAATTTTTCTACACAAACGTTGCTTTTCTTGTGAAACTTGTAGTACAATTTTATTAAATAGACATTTCTGGTTGAAAGTGAAGATTTCCTTTAAATCAGATGAAAAATAATTAAGTTATTACAATGTTATATAGAAGAAGTTATGTACAGTAAATTGTTTATAATGAAACTGGATGTAATGAAATAACAAAGCACATTACAAGGTACCTTCCAGTGTTTTATATAATATCTTCCTTGATTATAATGAAATTTGGATATAACAATACAGTCCCTTGGACTTCATTTTATCCAGAACTTATTTTATTATATTGCATGCATCATCTTAGCGAAGATTAGCACAACAGATGAGATTACATCATGGTTCACACATGGCCAAACACAAGAGTGGCTGGCAACCCATTGGAATTTCAAATAAAGAACAATTGACTGACAGCTGGTGGTAGATAGGTGGAGATTAGGTATTCATCAACTGTATAAGTTCTACCAACATATATTCATTACCCTCGATGGCTCAGATGTTGATATAAGGTGGCCTCTCAGGTGGAGGAATTGAGGTTGATATGAGGTGGCCTCTCAGGTGGAGGAATTGAGGTTGATATAAGATGACCTCTCAGGTGAAGGAATTGAAAACTCAATAGAAAATTACAGACTTTTGATACAACTATGTAACCTTCACACATTAAAAAACAAAGAATCAAACCTAGAACCACTGAGTTGTAAACTAATTGTGTTACTGCTGAGCTATCCAGGCCTGTAAAGACTTCGGGGGCCTTTACTACTGAACTATCCAAGCCTTTTAAAGACTCGGGGGTGGCGGGGGGGGGGGGGGCCTTTAAAAGTATAAAGAATAAAGACAGAGTTTTCATACCACTAGCTAGACCTGTACTATAAACAAAATTAACCAGTAAGATGCCAATTCAAAGACCTTTCCACCTTCACAATCAGAGAGAAAATGACACTGCTCAGTTAATCCTCATTTGATATCTCAACCCTGTCTATTGTAATGTGTTCTAGATGCATCATATAATGTTACTTTGAATCAAATAACCCTGTCTATAGTAATGTGTGCTAGATACATCATATAATGTTATTTTGAATCAAATAACCCTGTCTATTGTGATGTGTTGTTCTCGATGCATCATATACTGTTATTTTGAATCCAATAACCCTGTCTATAGTGATGTGTTCTAGATGCATCATATAGTTATTTTGAATCAAATAACCCTGTCTATAGTAATGTGTGCTAGTTGCATCATATAATGTTATTTTGAATCAAATAAACCTGTCTATAGTAATGTGTTCTAGATGCATCATATACTGTTATTTTGAATCAAATAACCCTGTCTATAGTGATGTGTGCTAGATGCATCATATAATGTTATTCTGAATCAAACAACCCAGTCTACAGTGATGTGTTCTATATGTATCATATAATGTTATTTTGAATCAAATAACCCTGTCTATTGTGATGTGTTTTTCTAGATGCATCATATACGTTTATTTTGAATCAAATAACCCTGTCTATAGTGATGTGTTCTAGATGCATCATACAATGTTTGTTTGAATCCAATAACCCTGTCTATTGTGATGTGTTCTAGATGCATCATATACTGTTATTTTGAATCAAATAACCCTGTCTATAGTGATGTGTTCTAGATGCATCATATAATGTTATTTTGAATCAAATAACCCTGTCTATAGTGATGTGTGCTAGATGCATCACATAATGTTATTTTTAATCAAACATACAATACTTTAATTTATATATCTGCTCTTCATTAATTTTGTATTTTCTGTTTGAAAGTACAAAGTTTTGTACATAATGCATGTGTGACATATTACAGAACAATGTAATGTTAGTGTGTGGGGGTTTCATTATATTCCAGACTAAATTAAGAACTTATTAGACCTTGCATACACAGAAAAATAGGGGGAAAAAAGACACACAAATATAGATATTTTGATAGAGAGAAGAACATAAAAGAGACACAACAAATACTTTTATAAATACATACATTAGACATACATACATTCATACAGACATACATATATTTCATACTAATATACATTCTTACATACATTAAATATGCAAACATACATTACACATACATACATACATACATTCATACAGACATACATATAGTTCATACCAATATATTATTCTGACATTAAACATGCAAACATTCATACAGACATACATACATTTCATACTAATATACATTCTTACATACATTAAACATACAAACATACATTACATATACATACATACATAAAAAGTGGATTGACCATGTTACACTAGGATTGGGGTAGGGTGTTGTCAAGTGAAGTCGAGTGACCTAAGCTGTGAAACGAATTTTGGGAGTAAAATATGTTTCTTCGATATTACTTACCCAATTGTAATACATTTGGAAAATATCTGCTACCTCAAAATTCCAGCACTCTCAAGCTAAAAAGATGTTAAGAAGGCCTTCTGGCTTATTTTAGCAGTACAAATGCTAAAACATCACCTGCTTGCGGAGATGGAAGTCAGACAATAGTGGACTCCCCATGAATTGAGGAATTGGTGCCAAATCCAGTCAATCATCAGTTACTACTGGAGAAAAAGTGCATGTTTTTCCATGGATATAACTGCAGGGAAGGCTTGGGAGGGTGTTCCCGTATTATGATCATATTATCAAATATACATATTTTACTCCAAAATATTGGTTTCTTCTTCAAATGCATTACACAATCATAATACACTACAAAAATAGGTAAGAGGAGGAGGGAGATACATATTCTTGCCCCTGAGTTGACCTGACTCTGGTTTCCTAATGTATTTGAAGCAGCTTTAAGTCTCATGTGAGATACAGGATAGGATTAGTACAAGTCAATGAATGGATGCAATCTTGAGAAGAAAACAAATTCAGAAGAAATGAGGAAATATAGAAACCCACATCTTTACGAAGCTGCTGGGTAACCTGGGCTGCTGATAAAGGTCCCACCAGGTCGAATTGAGCTCTCTGGGATGAAAGGTCCTTGAGATAACAACTGGAGAATGTCATCTCTGACCTCCATAGCACGGCTTGAATTATGTCAGTCTGAGAGCAGTTGTACTTGAATGTTATGCTAGTGGTGACTACCCTAACCTCATTAGCTGATATGCATAAGAAATTTATCTGGACCTGTGCTAGTTCCTTGTAAGCTGAATGGATAATTCAATGGATCCAGGATGAAAGAGCCTGAGTGGATGTCCATTGCTTCCTTCTTTGCTAAGAACAAGTGAGATCTCCCTCTTTTGATTGGTTCAGTCTACTTCAGGTGCCAATTCAAAGCCCTAATGGGGTCCTGATGACACCCTTGGGAAGAGGGTCCAAAGAAGACAGCAATTTCAAGACAAAAGACTAATTTTCCATGAGCAAGAGTCTCTTCTTATCAATGAAAGCGTTATGACATCATGACCAAACTGCTGATAGTTCAGGTCAGGCAAAAATTTCACAGATTCTTTAGCTAGAGTCTGTTATGAAAGGTGACTCAGCGAGGCTCTAGACAGTAATTAAATGTGTCTTGTTCAACCATGTCAGAACCCCTGGTAGATTGTTTCAATGTACAAAGGCTTTTGGTTGGCTAGAAGTTCCAAGAGGTCTTTGTTCTGACCTATGTCCTCCCTTCCATGATGGCAAAACATGTCTGAAATTGTGGAACAGTAGCACTTGGTTGTGATTTAAGCTAACGTCTTCTCTTTGCAAAGTCATAGCAGCAAGTCTGCTTGTTGTTTTCAATGTGGTAAGCCTTCTTGCATGAGAAATTCTGTCCACCACTTGTTCAGAAGAACGTCTCTTTCTAAGGGCTTGTTTAGCATGAGTCAAATATGCAGCTTCAGCATTTCTGGGTTGGGATGAGAAATCTAGAAGTAGCTAACGCCAGTGGACTGAAGATTGAGGAGTGAATGGACCATTCTGTGTGAATCACTATTTCATTGAAGACTGAGTGCTGAGCCAAAATGTTATGTACATGAGCCATGTGCAAGACTGACTCCTAGGCATGTTTGTTCATGGGGGTCTCAATGGAGGGTTCTAGGCTATGCTCAGATTGCTGAAATATAGCCATCAAGACTTGGTCAAGCATGGAGCCAATTGATACAATGTTGCAATCGAACTGCTGCTTTTCAAAAAATAATTTCTGGTCCATATGACATTATGCAATATCTCTGTCAATGGGTGGGACTTTGATGTAGAAGAATAGCATGTGTGTTTTGTAAAATGACTGGTTAAAGTCAAAAGGGAGTCATCATTGCAAAATTGAAATGCCTGTTAATGTTTGGGTCTTGAAGCTGCTTTTTGAAGCAGTATCAGATGTCAGCAACTTGACCAGACTGCAATAACTGTTTCAAAGAATGCTGATCTTTCTTGGTTATGAGATTAACAGATGCAGGAATTCAATTAAGAGGCCACTGATGGAGCAGGAGGAGATGGACAAAGCTCTGGAGACAGAAGCTGGAAGACTTCTTCAGTGGATGTTGAATCGAATAAAGAAGATGGTGCTTGTGAGCATATGTATTCAAAATCAGGTGTTGGTGACAAAGAAGCTTCCTATAATAGTATTTATGACTAAAGTATCAAAGCAGGTAGTCAGGGATGTTTAATGAAGCTGGGAGTTTGTTTATGTTTATGTACAAACATGGTGATCTCTAGATGTTAACTTTGAGTGTCATCTAAATTCCACAGTGGGTACCAGGTGACAGGAATGGGTAATCACTGCAGCTGGTATTGGGATACGATGGAGACAGGGCTGGTAATGGACCTGTCTGGTTCCAGTCTGAAATGCCTTCATAGGTCAAGTACTGGATAACAAAGGAGACTTGTTGACCAAATCTAAAGCCAGTTGCGCTGGGTGTCCATGACAGAATGGGCTGGAAGTGGTATGACCAGGTGCTGGATGCTAAGTACATCTCAAGTCAGGGACTGGGTATGTCGGGAAAACAGATCACTGTGCCCAGTCCTGAAGGTAGAGTGGATGAGGTACGAGGCCAGCTGATGTCTGGTACTGAAGTTTAGTACTGGCAATCAAGGGTTTGATCCCCATAGGCAGTACTGGTGTTTATGTGCAGTGATATTGTCCAGGACTCATCTATGTGGGCTGCCATACCATGATACCATGTCTGCAGTGTCCCTGTCATCTGTTCAGTCAGTGCTCATATGATCTGTGTACTGTGGGCAACGGTGCAGCTCAGGCTGTGTGGGAAGTCGCTGGGTCCCAGATGACACAGATTGCCAAACCCTCTTAGAAATTGACAATCTTTCTGCCTCAAGTTACTGAGACATGAGAAAGTTTGTGACTGAGGCAGAATCTGTGGCAATGCCAATGGTGTCCACATCTTTATGTGTTTCTTGGCTCTCTCACATGCCCAGGTTAACTGTTTAGCCATCACTGCTGTCCATTTCTCTTCTGACCAGTGCAAACAAATATTCTGAATAACACTGTACTGCTTTACACAGGTGTGGTGATTATCTTCATCCAGTCTGAATTTCTTACACTAACTACAAGTAAAAAATTGGTAGGATTACTTGTGGGGTCGCCACATGTAATCCTACCATTGTTGCCTATAATTAGATAAAGCAAAACAATGGCATATACAAGTGAAATCAGTCAAGGGGATTTCACAACACTTGCATTGTGGATGTTATGAATTAAGATAAATGTTTGAGAAAATTACAGAAATGATCTAATTACTAGAAATAAGTCATCATTTACTAGATATACATGTAACTTACAAAAAGGTAGAGTACTAAAATGAACTGTAGGTACTACTGACCATTTGTGCAGGTAATAAAGATGGTGACAATTAGCTTATCATACAATAAAATAGACAAGTGAAGTGCAAAATATTTGTCTATGATGGTGATAGAGCAAGATTCAGTAAGAAAATATATGGAGTATACTTCCCCGAAATGAGAAAATTCCAAAGAATTGCTCAAACTCATGAAAAGGCACAAAACAAAATGTATTTGTGAGACCTTTTGTGACAGCATACTGACCAGGAATAAATATTACTAGCAACTGATGATTGCTAGGATTTGGCACCATTTTCTCTCTCTCTCTCCATGAGGAAAGCACTCTCGTCTTACTTTCATCTCAATTATTAGATGACAATAGCATTTTTATTCATAAATAAGTGGCTCAAGTGGGCCTGATATCCCTTATCATGTTTACATAATTTAACAGTAAACTATTTCACTACGCAGGCTTATGTAATAAATTAAAGATTCAACCCTATGTAAACTATCTCCTAACTTTATATCAAGTTGATTTTACCTATTTTACTACAGTCTGATAAAAAATTATTTCCAAAGATAAAGGCATAATTAATTTGCATAGTCCCTTGCTCATAATTAAACTTCTTCAAGATCTTGATGTTAAACCAATTTACCAAGTTTTATCGAAATTGGATGAAAAATATAGTCTCAAGATCAAGTGAGGTAACAAACTCAACCAATCAGATGCAAGATCGTTTCATTAATATGTGCAGATCTCACTTATGAGCAAGACCTATACATATTTATGAGGTGATCTTGGTGAACCTGTCAATGATAATGATGGTATTAGCTTATTTACCAAGCTTCTTTGCTTGAGTTTGGTATTTTATGGCACATCAACACATGTAGGTTATTTAGTAGCAAGCTGGAGAAAAATCTGATTGAAATTCAGTCTCCACAATGGTTACAAGCTGTCAGATTCAAGATGGCCTCATAAATATGTGTCGACCTTTGCATATATTAATTAATATGCATCAATCCCACTCATAATTATACTCAACCAATATCTTGATGATATAGGCCTACTGACCAAGTTTGATCAAACTTGCTTATCACAAATACGATCCCTAGAGTGGTAAAAAGTTCAGCCAATCAAATGTAAGATTACCTCATAAATATGCAGCAGTCATGCTCATTTTAAAACTCATCCAACATATTGATGATATTGCCCTTGTATCGACTTTGATTAAAATCAGGCCAGAAATATTATCTCTTGAGTGGTAAGAAGCTGACCTAATCAGGCCAGAAATATTATCTCTTGAGTGGTAAGAAGCTGACCTAATCAGGCCAGAAATACCATCTTTTGAGTGGTAAGAAGCTCACCTAATCAGATTCAAGATCACCTTATTAATATGTGTAGATCTCGCTCATAATAAAACTCACTGATTATTTTGATGATATAACCATATTTACCAAGTTTGATACAAAATCATATCGGAAACAGAGTAGCCAAAGTCTTGACAAGCTCAACCAATCAGATTCAAGATCACCTTGTAAATATACCGGAATCTTGCTAATAATTGTACTCATCTGAGATCTTGAAGATTTCAAGCTATTTATAAGTTTAATCAAAATCAGTTCAGAAATAGAATCTCTAGAGTAGCAAAAAATTCAGAAGCATGATCAAAAACCTGGCTTCCAGAGAGATAACAAGCTCAGCCAATCAGATGCAAGATTACATTAACATGCATAAATCTTGCTCATTATCTAACTCATCCAAGATCTTGATGATAATGATACAAGCCCATATTACAATTGAATTAAAAACCGGACTAGAAATATTCTTCTCCATAACAAGCAATTGTCGACAATGCACAACAGACATAGGGCTGGGTCTGGACTAGCATATAATGAAGTCTGGTAGCTTAGAGACTGACATATCTTGAACCCAGTGCCCAGTGAGCTACCATGATACTGGGTCTGGACTAGCATATAATGAAGTCTGGTAGCTTAGAGACTGACATATCTTGAATCTAGTGCCCAGTGAGCTACCATGATACTGGGTCTGGACTAGCATATATCGAAGTCTGGTAACTCAGAGACTGACAAGTCTTGAATCTAGTGCCCAGTGAGCTACCATGATACTGGGTCTGGACTAGCATATATCGAAGTCTGGTAGCTCAGAGACTGACAAGTCTTGAATCTAGTGCCCAGTGAGCTACCATGATACTGGGTCTGGACTAGCATATATCGAAGTCTGGTAGCTCAGAGACTGACAAGTCTTGAATCTAGTGCCCTGTGGGCTACCAGGACACTGGGTCTGGACTAGCATATATTGAAAATTAATTGTTAATGACACGTTAGGTGATAAAAGAATGGTCTGTTAGACATACTCATGCCAAGTAGATAAATATGATATATACTACATATAAATCTAGATGTATATACTCATGTCAAGCAGATAACTATGATATATACTACATATAGATCTAGATGTACATACTTTAGCCAAGCAGATAAATATGATGTATATACTAAATATAGATCTAGATGTACTTACTTAAGCCAAGCAGATTCCTAAGGGTGTTAAGAACATTGTGTACTTCTCCCAGCTTGGTGTACACATCATTCATCCTGGCATAAACTCCTGATACAGACGGTACATCAAAGAGGGTCTGGAAATGCTGCACAATATTTTCCAGCACCGTTCTGGATATCCGATCCTTGTTCTCCTGTTGAAAATTAATCAAACTATTTTTACAGAATATATTTGGTGCACATATGTACCCTTGATTTTAGATAATACAAAAAAAATAAAATAATTGTTTTATATTAGATGTATAATAATACCTCATAAATTCATGTACTCTAAACACATATCGCAAGGTAGCCAAAGGTAAGTAAAAGTTCGTTTTCTATTTTGGTGTTGTTTTTTTTTAAGAAAAGGTTGGGTTTTCTTTCATGCAATAAATAGAATATTACATACTCACTTCAAATGAAATTTATGACACCCATGAAATAATTTAAACCTTTTGCTTGCCAATGACCTGTAAATTATTCAACTAATTTCATTAATGTTATTTGAAACATGCACACATGTAAAACCGTCTATGATTTTAACTGGTTAATTATAGGTATTTTATGAAACGATGTCAAACTAGGCTGGCACTAGAAATTCCCAAGTAATCATCAAATTTTGCCCTGAATAATACTGATATATATATCATTATCTACAGTAGCAGTGAGGGCAGACACTGCTTGTACACTGTGTCATTAGGCTCCCACCTATATGTAGCATGCAGACATTGCTTGTACACTGTGTCATTAGGCACCCACCTATATGTAACATAGACATTGCTTGTACACTGTGTCATTCGGCTGTCACCTATACGTATTGTCATGTCACTAGATTCAGACAGGTCTGGACGAGAGTGAGGGTGACTCTGCGCAACTTTCCCTCACTTAAATCCAACTCATGCACAAGTCCACCAGATACCTTGAAGTCCTGCGGCAATGGGCAAGCGGCAAAGCAGCAGGTGTGGATACACTGGGAGCTGTAGCTGCAGATCTGCACACCGGTGGCTCAGGGCATAGGGTCGCTTTTCACTGGACAAAAACAGCAGTGGGTGACTGAGCATCCCTTTTTAGGATCAAACTGCTCACCTCCATAGCATGAGGAAGGGGCTAGAAAAGATGCCCTAAACTTTGCCTGCTTCACCTTAACCCTGGTCAGCATACTATGGTTGATGGGGATCCCACCTTAGCAGTCAAAAACCTAACAAGAAGACAAAGGTGATGCAACTCAGAATCGGTGCCGGGAATGTGCACACACTAATGGACAGTACATCAGCAGATAGACCAGAGAGAAGAACAGCTCTAGTTGGTAGAGAACTGGCCAGATTCAACATCCAGATAGCAGCCTTGTGTGAAACTCTCCTAGCTGAGGAAGAACAACTCACCAAAGTTGGAGCTGGAGTGGCTGCTGTAAAGAAGAGCAACATGAAGCAAGTCAGCAAGCTTACAAATCGCCCAAAGGGAGTGAATGACAGACTAATGCAAATGAAACTCTCACTGTCTGGAAAAAGACATGCAACTATCATAAGTGCCTATGCACCCACCATGACCAAACCAGATGAGATCAAGGACAAATTTTATGAAGACCTAGAGTCGTTTATTAAGTACCAAAGGCAGACAAGCTCATCATCCTTAGTGACTTCAGTGTTAGAGTTGGCACAGATCACCAGATATGGCCAGGTGTCACTGGCAAAAATAACTTTGGCAAATACAACAACAACGGACTCCTCCTACTGAGAAAATGTGCTTAAGATGACCTCCTAATCACCAACACAGTATTCTGCCTGCCAAACCACAACAAGATATCTTGGATGCACCCACACTTCAAGCACTGGCATCTCAGTGACTACGTCATCATCAGGAGAAGAGACATGCAGGTTGTCTGAGTGATGAAGGCCATGAGAAGTGCATAATGCTGGACTGACCACAGGCTCATAGTCTCTAAGCTCAATATCCAGATTCAGCCTAGCAGACAAACACAAGGCAAAAAAGTGCCCAAAAAGCTCAATGTCTTGAAATTGAAACAGGAGAATGTAAAACAGGCATTTGTCAAAGAACTGTGCAGCCAACTAGAAACAACTGATACAAACTCAAAGAATCTCAAGGAAAACTGGGCATCCTTCAGAGACTCTGTGTACTCAGCTGCATCCAAAACCCTTGGTCCCACCACATGTAAACATCAAGCTTGGTTTGATGTCAACAATGCTGCCATACAGAGACTAATGAATAAGAAACATCAGCTACAAAAGGCCTTTTTAGAAGACAGCACTTCATCATCTAAGAAGGTAGCCTTCAACAACATCAAGAGGACTGTCCAATGCAAACTAGGAAAGTTGCAAGACTGATGACTGAGCAACAAGGATGATGAAATTCAGTCGTACACAGACAGGAATGACATGAAGAACTTCTATGATACTTTGAAGACAATCTATGGGTCACAGTCATCAGGAACATCTCCAATACTGAGCGCTGACATCACCACACTACTCACTGACAAAGAAAAGATACTATAAAGATGGGCAGAAAATTTCAACTACATCTTCAATCAACAATCATCTACCAGTGAGGAGGTAATTGATCGACTGCCGCAAGTGGAAATCAACATATCACTTGCTGATCCTCCAACGCTGACTGAAAATGAAAATGTAATCAACCTGCTGTCAAATGGCAAAACACATGGAGCGAATGCTATACCAGCAGAAGTCTACAAATCCGGAGGCTCGCACATGGCACAGAAACTGACTGAACTCTTCCAGTCCATGTGGGCTCAAGAAACTATACCCCAGGAGTATATGAATGCATCTGTTGTCCACTTGTGCAAGCAGAAAGGCAACAAACAATCCTGTGACAACCATCTGGGCATCTCCTTGCTGTCAATAGCCAGCAAAAATCCTTGCCATAATTCTGCTGAATCGCCTTGTGCGTCACATTGATCAAGGACTCCTAAGTGAGTGTCAGTGTGACTTCGGGAAAGGATAAGGGACCACAGATGTGGTAATTGCAGCTCGTCATCTCAAGAAGCAATGCAAGGAACAGAACTTCGACTTGTACATGACATTCATCAACCTGAAAAAGCCTCGGACACAGTCAATCATATGGGCCTCTGGAAGATCATGGCAAAATTTGGTTGCCCAGAGAAATTCATTGTAATGGTTCGACAATTCCATGATGGCATGCTCGCTTGTGTCATGGATGATGCTGAGTCATCTGAAACATTCCCAATCACCAACGGAGTCAAGCAAGGCTGTGTGTTGGCCCCAACCCTCTTCAGTATGATGTTCTCTGCCATGCTTACTGATGCCTTCCATGACTATGACACAGGGATTGACATCAGATACTGGACTGATGGCAAGCTCTTCAATCTGAGGAGACTGCAGGCAAGGACAAAGTTACAGAAAGTGACTGTTCATGATGTCATATTTGCTGATGACTGTTCCATGAATGCCAATGCTGAGTCTGACATGCAACAGAGTATGTACCATTTCTCTTCAGCTTGTGACAATTTATCTCACAATCAATATCAAGAAGACACAGATGATGCACCAACCTGCACCAGGAAATCCATACACAGAGCCTACCATCACAGTAACTGGCCAAACCCTCCTGGCAATTGAAAAGTTCACCCCTATCTCAGCAGTACACTGTCACATCCAGTCCACATCAATGATGAAACCAATGCCATAATTGCTAAAGCAAGTGTGGCCTTTGGCAGACGATGCACTAATGTGTTGGAGCACAGAGGCATCAGTCAATAGCAAAACTAAAGGTCTACAAAGCCATTGTGTTGCTGACCCTGCTGTATGCATGTCAAACCTGGATGGTGTATAGACACCATGTCAAGAAACTGAACCACTTTCACATGGGCTGCCGGAGGAAATGGATGAGGATAAAATGGCAGGACAGGGTCACAAACACCAAGATTCTCACACAGGCAGGAAGTCCAAGCACCCACACTCCGCTTATGAAATCACAGATGAGATGGGCAGGCCACATCACCAGGATGTCAGAAGAGCGACTACCAAAGAAGATCTTCTATGGTGAGCTGAAGGAGGGAAGTCATCCTTGAAACACTTCAACTTTGACCCTGAGGCTTGGGAAGATCTCACGCAGGATCGCTCTACCTGGCGCAGTCTCATCCAAACTGGAGCTACAGACTTTGAACTTTGAGAATCGCTGAGGCAGTGCAGAAGCGTGAGAAATGTAAATCTCAGAACTGTAGCACGTCCTCTATTGATCAAGCAACCCCAAGTGGCATCTCCTGTCCAGTGGTCCACAGACAGTTCTGAGCACAAATTGGCCTGATCAGCCACTCACGTACTCACGGAAACCAAACCAGTTAGTGATGTCAAGATCATCTTCAAACTTGAAGTATGAACAACATAAGTAACATGCAGAAACTACTTGTACACTGTGTCATTAGGCTGCCACCTATATGTAATGTGCAAACACTGCTTGTACACTGTGTCATTAGGCTGCCACCTATATGTACTGTTCAGACACTGCTTGTTCACTGTCATTAGGCTGCCACCTATATGTAATGTGCAAACACTGCTTGTACACTGTGTCATTAGGCTGCCACCTATATGTACTGTTCAGACACTGCTTGTTCACTGTCATTAGGCTGCCACCTATACGTAACTTACAGATATTGCTTGTGCATATAATATTATATATTATGTTTATCATATTAACTACTTTTAAGATATGTTAAAAGAACTGAAAACCATAATGTGTTTATTTTCATCCTACCCATAATATAAAATTAATTGCATAAATTTGTCTTCTACCCCAAAATAAGGAAATAAAGAAAAAAATCTGATAATAATCTATTTAAAGAGTTTCTTATCTTTCTTCCCTCAAGTCTTCAAAAAATATATTAACATGAATTTATCAAAAAGAATCAATTTTGTACATAATCAGTAACATTGTACATAATTCTTCCTTTTCTCTTTGCTAAGAGTAGTTGAAAAATATCAGATATCATAAGCATATTTCATAATTTTATAGAAAAAAACCCACAGATTGGTGAACTCAGAATTCATCACATATTGCACTGTTTTCAGTTACAGTATATCTCTTATAATAATTCCTGGGGCCAGTCTAATAAAGTTACATTATTTCTCTTATAATAAGGCCTAGAGTCAGTCTAATAAATTTATAGTATTTCTCTTATAATAGGCCCTAGAGTCAGTCTAATAAAGTTACAGTATTTCTCTTATAATAAGCCCTAGAGTCAGTCTAATAAATTTATAGTATTTCTCTTATAATAAGCCCTAGAGTCAGTCTAATAAATTTATACTATTTCTCTTATAATAAGCCCTAGAGTCAGTCTAATAAATTTATAGTATTTCTCTTATAATAAGCCCTAGAGTCAGTCTAATAAATTTATAGTATTTCTCTTATAATAAGCCCTACAGTTAGTCTAATAAATTTATAGTATTTCTCTTATAATAAGCCCTAGAGTCAGTCTAATAAATTTATAGTATTTCTCTTATAATAAGCCCTACAGTTAGTCTAATAAATTTATAGTATTTCTCTTATAATAAGCCCTAGAGTCAGTCTAATAAATTTATAGTATTTCTCTTATAATAAGCCCTACAGTCAGTCTAATAAATTTATAGTATTTCTCTTATAATAAGCCCTAGAGTCAGTCTAGGGTTAGAAATTTAAAGAAAAAGAATTACCCAGGTTTCCTCACTGGCTGTTCTGGCTATTTAAAAAAGACCTTGTATATCTTAGGCATTGTTAAAAGAACTTTGAATTCCCTTTATTTTGGTGTATGATTGATGGGTGAAATTTGGGTCATAGAGTATACAGCTTGGTCTTACTTAAGATGTGCACCTCTCAAAAAACTGCTAGCTCCGCTTAGTCATTTTCACTTCCTGGATTTCAAAGGTAAATATAAAAAAAAAGAGCTGATAACTTTTTTTACTTTTTCATAGTACTTTCAGAGGCTGGTATTGTCTGCTCTGGCAAAATTTGTTTCCCTATTTTAATAACTGCTGATAAGAGTGCACTTTTGACTAATTCAGGCTGATTTTTCGAGTACTTTAGAGCACCCATTTTGTCTGCCGTGTGCTTAGATCATGTCCAGTGTCCACAAGTACAATATGTAAAGAAATTTCAGCCACAGTACATGAAAGTAACATAGAGGTATGCCAACATTCTCTCCATTGTGCATGTTGCAAATGCAAAATACTTCATCTTACACCTGTCACTCTCTCAGAAGCATGTATTATCTGTAGAGCGTCCCCTATAGTATTTCTCTTATAATAAGCCCTAGAGTCAGTCTAATAAATTTATAGTATTTCTCTTATAATAAGCCCTAGAGTCAGTCTAATAAATTTATAGTATTTCTCTTATAATAAGCCCTAGAGTCAGTCTAATAAATTTATAGTATTTCTCTTATAATAAACCCTAGAGTTAGTCTAATAAATTTACAGTATTTCTCTTATAATAAGCCCTAGAGTCAGTCTAATAAATTTATAGTATTTCTCTTATAATAAGCCCTAAAGTCAGTCTAATAAATTTATAGCATTTCTCTTATAATAAGCCCTAGAGTCAGTCTAATAAATTTATAGTATTTCTCTTATAATAAGCCCTAGAGTCAGTCTAATAACTTTACACTATTTCTCTTATAATAAGCCCTACAGTTAGTCTAATAAATTTATAGTATTTCTCTTATAATAAGCCCTACAGTCAGTCTAATAAATTTATAGTATTTCTCTTATAATAAGCCCTACAGTTAGTCTAATAAATTTATAGTATTTCTCTTATAATAAGCCCTAGAGTCAGTCTAATAAATTTATAGTATTTCTCTTATAATAAGCCCTACAGTCAGTCTAATAAATTTATAGTATTTCTCTTATAATAAGCCCTAGAGTCAGTCTAGGGTTAGAAATTTAAAGAAAAAGAATTACCCAGGTTTCCTCACTGGCTGTTCTGGCTATTTAAAAAAGACCTTGTATATCTTAGGCATTGTTAAAAGAACTTTGAATTCCCTTTATTTTGGTGTATGATTGATGGGTGAAATTTGGGTCATAGAGTATACAGCTTGGTCTTACTTAAGATGTGCACCTCTCAAAAAACTGCTAGCTCCGCTTAGTCATTTTCACTTCCTGGACTTCAAAGGTAAATATAAAAAAAAAGAGCTGATAACTTTTTTTACTTTTTAGATATTTTGTAATTTATTCATAGTACTTTCAGAGGCTGGTATTGTCTGCTCTGGCAAAATTTGTTTCCCTATTTTAATAACTGCTGATAAGAGTGCACTTTTGACTAATTCAGGCTGATTTTTCGAGTACTTTAGAGCACCCATTTTGTCTGCCGTGTGCTTAGATCATGTCCAGTGTCCACAAGTACAATATGTAAAAAAATTTCAGCCACAGTACATGAAAGTAACATAGAGGTATGCCAACATTCTCTCCATTGTGCATGTTGCAAATGCAAAACACTTCATCTTACACCTGTCACTCTCTCAGAAGCATGTATTATCTGTAGAGCATCCCCTATAGTATTTCTCTTATAATAAGCCCTAGAGTCAGTCTAATAAATTTATAGTATTTCTCTTATAATAAGCCCTAGAGTCAGTCTAATAAATTTATAATATTTCTCTTATAATAAACCCTAGAGTTAGTCTAATAAATTTACAGTATTTCTCTTATAATAAGCCCTAGAGTCAGTCTAATAAATTTATAGTATTTCTCTTATAATAAGCCCTAGAGTCAGTCTAATAAATTTATAGTATTTCTCTTATAATAAGCCCTAGAGTCAGTCTAATAAATTTACAGTATTTCTCTTATAATAAGCCCTAGAGTCAGTCTAATAAATTTATAGTATTTCTCTTATAATAAGCCCTAGAGTCAGTCTAATAAATTTATAGCATTTCTCTTATAATAAGCCCTAGAGTCAGTCTAATAAATTTATAGTATTTCTCTTATAATAAGCCCTAGAGTCAGTCTAATAACTTTACACTATTTCTCTTATAATAAGCCCTAGAGTCAGTCTAATAAATTTATAGTATTTCTCTTATAATAAGCCCTAGAGTCAGTCTAATAAATTTATAGTATTTCTCTTATAATAAGCCCTAGAGTCAGTCTAATAAATTTACAGTATTTCTCTTATAATAAGGCCTAGAGTCAGTCTATTAAATTTATAGTATTTCTCTTATAATCAGCCCTAGAGTCAGTCTAATAAATTTATAGTATTTCTCTTATAATAACCCCCTGGGGTTAGTCTAATAACTTTACAGTATTTCTCTTATAATAACCCCCTGGGGTTAATCTAATAACTTTACAGTATTTCTCTTATAATAACCCCCTGGGGTTAGTCTAATAACTTTACAGTATTTCTCTTATAATAAGGCCTAGAGTCAGTCTAATAAATTTATAGTATTTCTCTTATAATAAGGCCTAGAGTCAGTCTAATAAATTTATAGTATTTCTCTTATAATAAGCCCTAGAGTCAGTCTAATAAATTTATAGTATTTCTCTTATAATAAGCCCTAGAGTCAGTCTAATAAATTTATAGTATTTCTCTTATAATAAGCCCTACAGTCAGTCTAATAAATTTATAGTATTTCTCTTATAATAAGCCCTAGAGTCAGTCTAGGGTTAGAAATATAAAGAAAAAGAATTACCCAGGTTTCCTCACTGGCTGTTCTGGCTATTTAAAAAAGACCTTGTATATCTTAGGCATTGTTAAAAGAACTTTGAATTCCCTTTATTTTGGTGTATGATTGATGGGTGAAATTTGGGTCATAGAGTATACAGCTTGGTCTTACTTAAGATGTGCACCTCTCAAAAAACTGCTAGCTCCGCTTAGTCATTTTCACTTCCTGGACTTCAAAGGTAAATATAAAAAAAAAGAGCTGATAACTTTTTTTACTTTTTAGATATTTTGTAATTTATTCATAGTACTTTCAGAGGCTGGTATTGTCTGCTCTGGCAAAATTTGTTTCCCTATTTTAATAACTGCTGATAAGAGTGCACTTTTGACTAATTCAGGCTGATTTTTCGAGTACTTTAGAGCACCCATTTTGTCTGCCGTGTGCTTAGATCATGTCCAGTGTCCACAAGTACAATATGTAAAAAAATTTCAGCCACAGTACATGAAAGTAACATAGAGGTATGCCAACATTCTCTCCATTGTGCATGTTGCAAATGCAAAACACTTCATCTTACACCTGTCACTCTCTCAGAAGCATGTATTATCTGTAGAGCGTCCCCTATAGTATTTCTCTTATAATAAGCCCTAGAGTCAGTCTAATAAATTTATAGTATTTCTCTTATAATAAGCCCTAGAGTCAGTCTAATAAATTTATAGTATTTCTCTTATAATAAGCCCTAGAGTCAGTCTAATAAATTTATAGTATTTCTCTTATAATAAACCCTAGAGTTAGTCTAATAAATTTACAGTATTTCTCTTATAATAAGCCCTAGAGTCAGTCTAATAAATTTATAGTATTTCTCTTATAATAAGCCCTAGAGTCAGTCTAATAAATTTATAGTATTTCTCTTATAATAAGCCCTAGAGTCAGTCTAATAAATTTATAGTATTTCTCTTATAATAAGCCCTAGAGTCAGTCTAATAAATTTATAGTATTTCTCTTATAATAAGCCCTAGAGTCAGTCTAATAAATTTATAGTATTTCTCTTATAATAAGCCCTAGAGTCAGTCTAATAAATTTATAGTATTTCTCTTATAATAAGCCCTAGAGTCAGTCTAATAAATTTATAGTATTTCTCTTATAATAACCCCTAGAGTCAGTCTAATAAATTTACAGTATTTCTCTTATAATAAGGCCTAGAGTCAGTCTAATAAATTTACAGTATTTCTCTTATAATAAGGCCTAGAGTCAGTCTAATAAATTTACAGTATTTCTCTTATAATAAGGCCTAGAGTCAGTCGAATAAATTTACAGCATTTCTCTTATAATAAGCCCTAGAGTCAGCTTAATAAATTTATAGTATTTCTCTTGTAATAACCCCCTGGGGTTAGTCTAATAACTTTACAGTATTTCTCTTATAATAAGCCCCTGGGGCCAGTCTAATAAACTTTTACAAAAAGCATGGTATGGACTAATCAACAGACAAAGATTTCTTTAGTAAAAGTCAAACTAATGAAAGACTGATTTATTGCAGAATTAAGCATTTCTGCAATTTTCATTCATTAAGAAATTCAGTCCTTTGCATCATTTATACAAACTCAAAAATATGGTTAACTTGCTGACATCTGCAGCTTCAAAGCAAAAATCTGCAGTCAACAGCACAACCCCAACATTTTGAATCACCAAAATTAATGTTGTTTTTATTGAAATTATTCTCCATCTGAGAATTTTTATCACCTTTAGTGATTTTGGCAACCACAGTCAAATCATGTATACCTATCAAGCCACATATGCATAAACAACTTCTGTTTGTCACATGGAAAACAAACTCATTGTCTCACCTGCAACAGGTGTCATGATTTATTTTGAAAAACTTTCAAAAAGTTTTTATATTAGTACAAACTCTAAACCTGAGACCCACAAATATTGTGCCTGCAGCACAGGTGCAACCAGGATGCTGGGTGTGGGCTACCATATATTAAAGTCAGGTAGTCCAGAGACCCACAAATATTGTACCTAGTGTCGAATGAGCTAACAGGATGCTGGGTCTGGACTACCATATATTAAAGTCAGGTCGTCCAGAGACTCACAAATCTTGTACCCAGTGTCCAGTGGGCTACCAGGATACTAGGTCTGGTCAATATTTTTTTCAAAAAAACGCAATACTTTCCAATGTATGTTAATTGTAAATTAATTGTTAATGACACGTTAGGTGGTAAAAGAATGATCTTGAAGCTAACAGTTTCATATTCAGGTACCTTATTTGCATTGTTTGTGCTAGTGAATTAGTTTCATATTCAGGTACCTTATTTGCATTGTTTGCGCTACTGAATTGAAGCTAAGCAAACAGGTTCCTTTTATGGTAGTCCAACAGGTTAATATCCAATTCTGAAATTGTTGGACTCTGTAGGCATTGCTAATCAAAGTACTGAGAACACTGATGGCTTGCAGGATCCATGTGATACTAATTTAGATAAGATTAGATGGAAGACTATAACTCCAGAGATGTTGCTACTCATGGTTCTTTTTACTATCATAGAAATACTGCTCTAAATAATCTTTATAATATTTTTATAAATTTTCTTTTCTTTATATGTCACCAGATAATTTATATTAACATCTGAAACATTATGGAGAAAATACTCTGATGATTTACTTTTAAAAGCATTTTCTACTAATGTATCAAGTATTATAATCAGTGGAACAATATTCGTGGGAGATAACTACCATCAGGGTTAATCATTTACCTAAATTTTAATTGCCTCTCTTGGCATATAAAGTTGACCTGAAAGGCCAGTGAAACTATACTTTGTTTCTAATTATGGTAAGATCATAAAGTTTGTTACTATTATTAGTAATATAAACTATATTTGTTACAAGAGAATGGACACTATGCCATAGGGCATGGAGTGACTGAAATCTCTCCAGGCAAAAAACTATAATGTTGTCACCACTTGAAAAGTTTTACTGTCCCACTATCTGCTAATGCAATAAAAGAGACAAATAAATAAAACTATTCTCACACACTGCAACACACTATCTGCTAATGCAATCAAGACAAAAAAAATTAAAACTATTTTCTCACACTGCTACACTTACCTTCTCTGCCTTAACATCATCATCATAAGTAAGTTTATCCATAGCAGTAATGATTTTGGAGACAGATGGCTCTCCAGTAAGATGAATCTTCAGCCAGGGGGCCACACGTTCACTCAGCCGGTTGAGAGATAGCTGTAGCTCCTATAAATATATTTCAAACACAGTTTTTGTTAAACATCTGAGTTTTATTTATGAGTCAGGGAGCCGCAGTAGCTGAGTTCATACAGGGTCAGACTCACAGTCCAAGGATCACAGGTTCAATACATGTTCAGCCCCAGTCAGCTGCCTCAGATAGTCATTGAAAAGGCACATAGTTCCTGTTTCCTTGGCATAATATAGCCAATCATGTGTTAAAGTGCCATTAAAACCAACCAATCATTGTTTTTGAGTCATAGGTTCAAGAAGGGCAAGGTTAAGAAAATGAGATAGTGTTCTTTCAGAAAAAAAAATTCAAGTTAATCCCCCAAAATATTACAGAATATACAGCACAGCATACATGTGATTCTACTGGTGGTAGGACAAAAATACTGTTTTAAAGGTGATCTACCACTCATACTGTAATATACTTTAAATCTACCGCTGAAAGATTTTTTAAAACATTTTGGAGGAGAAAAAAAACATTATTTTTACACATTCGGTCCACACATTACAGAAACCAGTCAGAACCAGTCTACTGGGGACCAGAAAGTTTCCACTAGTGCAACAATCTGCAATGATATGTGCTTATTATCTGATTAAGACTGACGTGTTAACAAAAAGACTGTAAATTGATTACCTTATTGTTGTAAGTTTAACGACAAAGGCAGGATACTGATTGAGGTGTTATAAGTAATGAATGGATCAAAGGTGGTCTATGATGGCTTTTGAGTATTTTATTAAAAATCAGCAACCGTATGTATGTATGTATGTATGTATGTATGTATGTATGTATGTATGCATGCATGCATGCATGCATGTATTTATGTATGTATGTATGTATACAGTAGTGTTTTGTGGCAACTCAGCACAAAAGTGATCATATACTGCCAACTAAAAGTAAAGTTCAAAAAATGTAAATAAAGAAGACCAACCAAATAATGAACAGGTCACAGTATTCAGGACAAAGATAATATTGAATACATCGCAGTATTCAAGACCATGCTTGATAATGAACACATCACAGTATTCAGGACCTTTCATAACAATGAACACATCACACTATTCAGGACCATGCATGACAATGAACACATATTATTCAGGACCATGCATGACAATGAACACATCACATTATTCAGGACCATGCATGATAATAAACATATACACTATTTAACAATTGGATACCCCAAGAACTGCACATCATGTTCTGACCAACGAGAACCAGCCAAACTGTGTAAATGGCAACCATATTGGATGTAATCATCACCATTCTTATTTAGAACCAACCAGACATCATTCAAAAACTACTGGTAAAAACCCGATGTAAATATGTCTGTGCATTCAGCAATAACAAGAATTTCAAGATGGCCATCATGACAGCTATATTGGGTGTAAGATTGGCACCATTTTCATTAGGACCAACTAGATATCCTAAGATGTTTCTGGTGAAAACCCCATGTTAATCCATCCGTTTAGGAGGAGTAGCAATAACAAGATTTACAAGATGACCACCACAGTGGTCCTTATTGGATATTAAATCAGCATCATTTTCATTTAGGACAAACTAGATATTATAAGAAGTCTTCTGGCAAAAAGTAAATATTGATATGAGTTTCTGGTTACGAGGATCAGAGATAACAAGATTTTCAAGCTGGCTGTTATGTCAGCCATATTGGATGTCAGATCGGCAACATTTTCATTTAGGACCAACTTAACATCATAAGAAATCTTTTGGTGAAAACCCAATGTAGATATGACCTCCCATCTTGGAGGAGTGGCTATAATAAGATTTTCAAAATGGTCACCATGGCAGCCACATTAGAGGTCTAATTGGCACCATTTTCATTTAGAACCAACTATAACAAGACTTCTAGTGAAATTCACATGTCTACTTGATTTTCCATTTAGAAGGAGTAGCAAAAACAAGATTTTCAAGATGGCTACCATGGTGGCCATATGTGATGTCAGATTGGCACCATTTTCATTTAGGTTAAAGCAGACATCATTAGAAGTCTTTTGGTGAAAATCCCAGGTTAATATGCCCCTCCATGGTGGCCATATTAGAGGTCAAATCAGCATCAATTTCATTTAGTACCAACAAGACACCACAGGAAGTATTCTGTTGATAACAAGATTTTCAAAATGGCAGCTGTGCCAGCCATTTTCATTTAGGACAATCTAGACCTTGGGATGAATGTGCGTGTAAAGTTTCATGGCAATCCTCCAAGTAGATTAGGAGGAGTAGTGATAACTTGTGCTAATGGACAGACAGATGACAAGCAAGGGACAACAAAAAAAAGGCCATCCCATAAGCTCTTCTGGTCTATGATCATTAGAGCTAAAAATGATCAATGTTTGTATTAATCTTTAATTTTCTGTACAGAGAACTTCTGAACATTTGTTTATTAAAAGTTTGCACATGTTTGTACTAAAATATTAACTGAAAATTATATTTCAGCTATAATTATTTCAACATAAAATTGTTATAAATTGTAGAAAAAAAATATAGGAATGGTGAGCAATTTGCTTATTTAAATATACCTAAACCCTCTAGCATCCCACCCCTACCCATGATGAAGATGAATCTATAGTGAGAAAAAAAGAGTGCATAACCCATATTTCTTTTGAAAATAGTGTGATTTCAATATTTTGTCACCATGTATATCTTCTGATGATGACCATAATATGTGCTAAGTTTCACAACAATCCACTAAAGACTGCAAGAGAAGTTGCCTTCTCAAACTTCTGTCATACATACAAATGGCAATGATTCCAACAGAAATTGTGAAAGCAAAGTGATTTGTTGAGATGCATATTTTTAGGTGAAGACCATAATATTTACCAAGTTTCATAGCAATCCATCAAAAAATGTTCAACTTGCTGCGCTAACAAGATTATGTCAAATACTGCATTGAGCTACAATACTAAATGGGCAATAACAATAAAACAAATTGTGGAAGCAAAGTGGTTAATTGAGATGCACATCTTCAGGTGATGACCACAATATTTATGAAATTTCATGGCAATCCATCCAAAACTGTGGGACTAGTTGTACTAACAAGATTGTGTCATATACTGCATGAAGCTAAAGGTCAAAAAGTGCATACACTGTTACAAGACAAAATGTACAATAACTTTAACAAAAACTGTGGAAGCAAAGTGACTTGTTAACATGCACATCTTCAGGTGATCACCATAATATTTACCAAGTTTCATGACAATCTATCAAAAACTGTGGGACTGGTTGCACTAATGAGATTGTCATACACTACTACATGAGAAAGAAGGCAATAACTCCAACAAAACTGTGGAATTCACGAGATTTGTTGATATGCACATCTTCAGGTGACAACCTTAATATTCACCAAGTTTTGATGGTAATCCATCAAAAATTGTGGAATTAGATGCCATAAGAAGTGCCAAATGGATGGATGGATGGATGGAAAGATAGACAGACAAGAGGATTACTATATACCCTGACCTCTAATGAGGCAGAGGTGAAATTATGGACAATTAGGTATCAATGAAAATACTGTGAACTCTTTTCATGGATATAATTTTCATGCTTTTGGAAACAATTATATTTTTATTGGTTCTCAATTTTGTGGATTGGGTTGGGGTCCTATTGGTACTCAATTTTGTGGATTGGGTTGGGGTCCTATTGGTACTCAATTTTGTGGATTAGGTTGGGGTCCTTTGAGGGATCATTCTTCATTTTAGCTTAAATTCGAGCTTTGTAGCAAACATAAAATTCAAAAAAACTGGTACCCCACAAAAACTGGTACCCCACAAAACTGGTATCCAACAAAAAGTAGTGAATTCACAACATTAAGAAGAAAAACCAAGTGGGACTCCCATCAAATTTCCATCAATCATAATCAATTATGCAGAGCTAATCAAGACAGATCCTTAAACTCTTCTGGATTATGCAAGAGATCAACCATGCAAGATCTCAGCACTTCCACCTAATGTCACAAGGGAGATTATCCATGGTTGGATTTAAGCTCCCCTCTGATGACATCTTTGACTAATTCCTGCTGAGACATAAAATAAAGCATAGTCATTTTTCATACCTCTAGGTCATCTTCATCCTGTTTCCAGTTCTCCAATATGGACATGAAGTGGTCAAGCATTCCACTGGTCAGCTGTTGCCGTTTAGGACTGCCCAAGCGAGTTTTGCGATTGGTGTCTGATAATGCATCTCGACTGTTTATGAGATCTTGAACATTGCGGCTAAACTGAAAACGATGATGAGTTTGAAAATTCCATTTTAAAATATAAAACAGTCTATAACGGTGGGTTTGGGTATTTTATTTTTAGTGTATTACTGGTATAAAATTCAGCATAAAATTCCATTTTAAAATATAAAACAGCCTATAATGCTGGGTTTGGGTATTTTATTTTTAGTGTATTACTGGTATAAAATTCAGCATAAAATTCTATTTTAAAATATAAAACAGCCTATAATGGTGGGTTAGGGTATTTTATTTTTAGTGTATTACTGGTATAAAATTCAGCATAAAATTCCATTTTAAAATATAAAAGTCTATAACGGTGAGTTTGGGTATTTTATTTTTAGTGTATTACTGGTATAAATGTCAGCATAAAATTCCATTTTAAAATATAAAACAGCCTATAATGGTGGGTTTTGGTATTTTATTTTTAGTGTATTACTGGTAATAAAGGCAAATAAACTGTAAATGTGTATTACCTTTACTTGCTACAGAGAGGATATTTGCTTGAAATGAGTGAATAATGGATATATTTCATAAAGTGGTGAAAAACTCGGTATTTCCACAAATGGTGAACCTATGAGTGAAAATACTTAAGTTTCACCCATGAGATGAAATATACCCATTATTCACTTGGAGCAAGCAAATTTTCTTTTTATTTTATGCTTAAAAGTACTTGCTAGCAATATACAATATGTAAAACAGATTGAAGTATAATGTCAGCGGTTTACCATTTATGTTCTCCTGTGTGCTGTGTATATTCACACAGAAAATATTAGTAGTAAGATAATACTCCTTCCAATTCAAGGCAGCACATTAAAAAAAAAAAAATTTGAAGAAAAAAGAATATGCACATTGTGTGATTAGAACTTGGTTTGTCTGCATGCGAGGAAGCCATACTTACCACTAGACCATGCAAGTGTCTAAAAAAAGCTCAAATTTCTTGGTCATAATGTTATCAATGTCTACTGATGGGGCACTGAAGAAGTATTTCGAGTATTCCACTCCAGTGAATTATCAAAATTATTTCTCTTGGAAAATCCAGTAATTCACAGCCTATCATAAAATTAAAAACATATCCAGTTATTTTGTGACTGGATTATCTCTGACTAAAAATAGATACAATTTTGAAAATTCCATTTCAAAACTTAAAATAGAGTCCCTGGTGTTCTACTGGCTTAAAAGAATTTCAAGGAATCCAGAATAAATCTCTTTCTTCTGTCCTTTTATTATTTGCAACTGCTCTGTATTGAAACCATCTCAGATACTCTTGAGAAACTCCAACATACCAAAGTTAGTAATAAATATATTTCTGTATATGCTTCAGTTAACATGTTCACAAAATGCTTGTAAGTGCAATACAAAATATATTTTATCATAACCTTTGACATTGGACCTGATATCATGGATCAAAGATCATTGAACTTGTCTTAGACACTATCAAGACATACCCACATACTAAGTTTTGGTTAAATCAATATTATATTTGTTTTGGAAAAAATCAACAAATTACGGAACTAGCATCATCCATAAGATGGGTTTGATAAAAATCCACTCATACTTGCTTGTTATCAAGCTCACTGACCAGTACAGTGCTTACTATCAACTTGTTTATTGGAATACAATTATATACAAAGTCTGGTCAAAATTCATTTGTATCTGAATAAGTCATTGTGTTCATATGCCCATAAAGTACAAAAATGCAAGCAAGAACTTTTGACCTAACCCCAAGGTCATGGTGTGGTTTTCACACTCCTTTACAAAAGTGCAGATAGGTTGGTGCTTGAATCAATACCATTTTCATTTCAGAACCAATTACATATTGCAAGAAGTGATTTAGTGAAAACCCCATGTCAATCTTGCCATTTATTCAGGATTTGGGATAACAAGATTTTTGAGATGGTCACAATGGTGCCACATTGGAGGTCAGATGAGTACGACTTTCATTCAGAACCAGCTATAATTTGCTATAAAGGTTTAATCTGCATCAATCTCACACTCTATTCACAAAGTACATCAATCTCACACTCTATTCACAAAGTACATCAATCTAACACTCTATTCACAAATTACATCAATCTCACACTCTATTCACAAAGTACATCAATCTCACACTCTATTCACAAAGTATATAATGTCAATGGACAACAATTCTTACACCCAGAGTCAAGATCCAAATTACTGCTAATTACTTTCATTGTACCATAATACCTGCCAAATGATTAGTTAAATCTAACAACTTTCATCATTTCCACTGTATATTAAAACACTTTAAATTACTTACAAATTTCTGGGAGTTTTTGAAGTACAAATACATTGATTGTATAACTTATTTCTGTATGTGACTTAAGTCATAGGTTTACTTCATTTCTGAGACCACTCAACACTCATAACTACAAATTTAATTAAATAATGCTGCTTAGACTTTTACACCCTTGGCGTTCAAAATATTTTTGATAATTACTTTCTCATTTGTTAGTGAATTTAAGAGTTTTTTATTTGCCCATTTGATAATTAACTTGCCCTGGGTTATGGGAAATGAGAATTTTGAATGCCTGGACTTACATCTTCATAGATCTGAACACTGTCTAAATCACTAGCCAGCTTCTGAATTCTGGGTAGCATTTCCTCCAAATCATCTATTTCCAATTCTGCACAGATTCCCTGGAAAACAGTAAAACTCTGATAACTCTACAGGCATCAATCACTTGAATGATTTACCCAGTATTAGCTGATAACTCTACAGGCATCAATGACTTCAATGACTTGCCCAGTATTAGCTGATAACTCTACAGGCATCAATGACTTCAATGACTTGCCCAGTATTAGCTGATAACTCTACAAGCATCAATGACTTGAATAACTTGCCAGTAGTAGCTGATAACACTAAAGGCATCAATGATTTGAATGATTTACCCAGTATTAGCTGATAACTCTACAAGCATCAATGACTTGAATAACTTGCCCAGTAGTAGCTGATAACACTAAAGGCATCAATCACTTGAATGATTTTCCCAGTATTAGCTGATAAATCTAAAATATTCAATGACTTGAATGATTTGCCCAGTAGTAGCTGATAACACTACAGGCATCAATGACTTGAATGGTTTGCCCAGTACTAGATGATAACTCAACAAGCATCAATGACTTGAATGATTTACCCAGTATTAGCTGATAACTCTACATGCATCAATCACTTGAATGATTTGCCCAGTATTAGCTGATAACCCTACAGGCATCAATCACTTGAATGATTTACCCAGTATTAGCTGATAACTCTACAGGCATCAATCACTTGAATGATTTACCCAGTATTAGCTGATAACTCTACAGGCATCAATCACTTGAATGATTTGCCCAGTAGTAGCTTAAAACATCTTCTTACCTGGGACCTAAAGAACTAAAAAAATCCAAACCGAGACAAAAATGTGTGTGCATGGGTATTTCGAGTTTTTTAATTTTCAATCTAAATGCCAAAATTAACCTAACAAATTAGAATAAACCATGACTGATTTTCTTCTTTCAATTTTATTTTATTTTGCTTTTCATTGTCACTGGTTTATAGTTTAGGTATGTTTTTTTTTATTATTACAGTCAAACCTGTCCTAACAGTCACCTTTACTCAGTGGTCACCTGTTCACAACAGCCATTCTAATTTCCCCCCTCCCCCTGAAAATTTCCTACATAAATGTCCTGTATGTAACAGTCACATGCCTTCCAGTCAGCAGCCAGGTGTTTCCTAACCAAACAATGGTTTTTAGCTGCCTTCAGTGGTCATTGGAGCATATCTACAGTCACCACTCAATCTATGCGAACCGAACTTTTCCTTCATGAGGAAGGCATTGCTTAGATAAAGGAATATCATGAGAATTGATGTGCAAACATTTCTTATTCATTTGTACTCATAACTCCAGTCACGTTGACAGTGTAACTCAAAGGTGTAAATATTTCAAATTCGAAAGCGAGGAAATTTTTATCATTAGGTTAGAGGGTCGAAGCAATTCCTTTGCTGGATGGTGTGGAAAAGTAGCCATGCTATTGATGCAGAAATGTGCCAGTGTGACAGGTATAGTTCAATATCTTTATCTATTTCCCTGTGAATTAAATCTTTCTCTGAAGAAAAAGATCATCTTTGAAAAGAGATGAGTTACATCCCTTGTCATTAGGGTCAAGGGTCATTCAATACTTAAAATTTGTAGGTAAAGTCAAGCAAAGTTTCAGTTCATGGATCACAAAGAATAGCCATGTATGGCTTCTTTTTTATTTCCTATTCATCACAAGCTTCTCACATAAGCCGATTGTCTTTTGATCTGGGCAAGTTGAGCAACTGGCTTATCCATATATTTTTTTAAAGCGTCAACAGCCGTTTCCAAGTGAAACTTGTACAAGTTGGACAATGAAAGAGGCAGTCCTCTGTTTGACAGTCTTTTGTGAGCTCTAAGTCTGTAGTGAATTACTATTTCGTCACGGTGCAGAAACAAACTAAGATCGGTGATTATTTTAAGTCAGTGATGATTTAATTTACAGGATGGATTCAAGTGAGCAGAATACAGTAATCTTGCATGGAACATAAATTTGGGAGAGAACAACATATATGCATATTTTATGCTTTTGTTGAATAGTGCACATAAAACAATCTTGATAAATAATAATAATAATAATAATAATAATAATAATAATAATGATAATGAGCTTTGGTGCATGGTCTTTGTTCAAAAACAAATTTTAAAAGGTGAACCTGTGTACAGAGATCACCTGTGTACAACAGCCAGTTTGCCTTTTCCCATGGGTGGCTGCTGCTGGCAGGTTTGACTGTATTTCAACTTGATACAGATCAGATCAAATGATTCAATAAAGGAGAGCTCTCAGAAAAAAAGTCCTTATATCAAAAGTTCTGTACTTACAGTTTTCAAATTTGGTTTAAATATTTCTATATACTGTATATCCATTTTTTTAATGTGGTCCTTGACTTTCATTTTCAGAATCTAGCAGAGAGCTTGACTTTCATTTTAAGAATCTGGCAGAGAGTTTGGCTTTCATTTTCAGAATCTAGCAGAGAGCTTGACTTTCATTTTAAGAATCTAGCAGAGAGCTTGACTTTCATTTTAAGATTCTAGCAGAGAGCTTGACTTTCATTTTAAGAATCTAGCAGAGAGCTTGACTTACATTTTAAGAATCTAGCAGAGAGCTTGACTTACATTTTAAGAATCTAGCAGAGAGCTTGACTTTCATTTTAAGAATCTAGCAGAGAGCTTGACTTACATTTTAAGAATCTAGCAGAGAGCTTGACTTTCATTTTAAGATTCTAGCAGGGAGCTTGACTTACATTTTAAGAATCTAGCAGAGAGTTTGACTTTCATTTTCAGAATATAGCAGAGAGCTTGACTTACATTTTAAGAATCTAGCAGAGAGTTTGACTTTCATTTTCAGAATCTAGCAGAGAGCTTGACTTTCATTTTAAGAATCTAGCAGAAAGCTTGACTTTCATTTTAAGATTCTAGCAGAGAGCTTGACTTTCATTTTAAGAATCCAGCAGAGAGCTTGACTTTCATTTTAAGAATCTAGCTTGACTTTCATTTTAAGAATCTAGCAGAGAGCTTGACGTTCATTTTAAGAATCTAGCAGAGAGTTTGACTTTCATTTTCAGAATATAGCAGAGAGCTTGACTTTCATTTTAAGAATCTAGCAGAGAGCTTGACTTTCATTTTAAGAATCTAGCAGAGAGCTTGACTTTCATTTTAAGATTCTAGCAGAGAGTTTGACTTTCATTTTAAGATTCTAGCAGAGAGCTTGACTTTCATTTTAAGAATCTAGCAGAGAGTTTGACTTTCATTTTAAGAATCTAGCAGAGAGCTTGACTTTCATTTTAAGAATCTAGCAGAGAGCTTGACTTTCATTTTAAGAATCTAGCAGAGAGCTTGACTTTCATTTTAAGAATCTAGCAGAGAGTTTGACTTTCATTTTAAGAATCTAGCAGAGAGCTTCACTTTCATTTTAAGAATCTAGCAGAGAGCTTTACTTTCATTTTAAGAATCTAGCAGAGAGCTCTAAAAAAGTGACTTTTAATTTATCCTAGTAAGAATAAAAATTTCTCATACAACAATGTTATAGTTGAAACTATCTGTTTCTCATTGCCAAGAAACATAACAGTATTAATTGTAATTCCCTTTCTTTTTATCTCAATTGTACACAATACAGAATATGAACAAAATATTTGAGGGACCTTACTTTCAATGAAGGTCTATTTCTTACTGAACATTTTTTAAAATTATGATGGTTTTCTTTCGAGAATGGTTAACTTCTGAGATTAGCCTCATTTCAAATTTTGGGGCATATAGACAGTAAACTATTGGTTATATGAACTACATGAGAGAAATGGACAGTGTTCTCATTATCACCCAAGGAAGAGGTTGCTTACACTGACATTAATCAGTGTAACATGAATCATTTCTGTTGTAAATGGAGACACAAAGTTGTGATCTGCAAATCTTAAACTATGTAAATTTAGCAATAATTATTCTTATATTGCCTTCACTCAAGGGAACTCTTCTATATGTTGTCTGGTGGTGTATAGTGCCCAAGTCAAAGACTAAGACAGGTATACACCACCAGACAACACTAAAGGAGAACAGTTATCAAGTAAGAAGACAATAATAGATTTAGTATCTCACATAACACCAAAGTTAGTCACTTGTTTAGTCTTCTTCAGTAAGTTTTCCAGTGTCTATGTTTCCAAAACATGATACTATTTACCAAATAACAGTAGCTCCTATATAAGGGATGTAACTCTAAAAGGTTGACACATGGCAATCATACCTGCTGGAACATTTGTAATGGTCATTGCCAGGTAATGTATCTCAGAGTTAAGAAGAAATGTGTACTGTCCTAAAACAGATCCCTGCAGCTGACCAACTGGAGCTCAAGGATTTATCATGTGATGAACTAATATGAAATAATCAAACTGCTGATTCTTTGCAAAACAGGTTCATTGAAAAATAGAGTCCAACTTCCAATAGTGATTACCTCCCTTACATGATAACCTCTCATATCACGTCATTGCCAGATTTCCCTTCTCTTTATTTTATATATGTACTTAACCTCCCTTCTCTTTATTTTATATATGTACTTAACCTTGCCTCAACAGCCACCTCCCCTACACAGCAACAACTGAAACATCCTGTTAAGAGAAGTTACACTAGATGCCTTAATGAATTAAAATATTAACTGTTGTTTCAATGTAAATTATGAACAGTAATCTGAGAGGCAAAATGTTAAATTAATATAAAGTTTTGAAACTACTGAATGAAAAAAAGTTGCCATCTAGGTGAATAAATAGTAATGATGACCTTTACAAACCAGTCTAGGTGAAGGAATAGTAATGAAGACATTTACAAACCAGTCTAGGTGAAGGAATAGTAATGATGACCATTACAAACCAGTCTAGGTGAAGGAATAGTAATGATGACCTTTCAAAACCAGTCTTTCTGTATCCTAAATAGGACTACAATACAAAATTAGGAAATTAATACTTTTTGATACAATTTGATTTTATATTCTTTGCCTTTTATGAGCCCTATTGAAGTGTAACCACACAAGAAAAAATTATACAAGTTCTTTTACAAAAATATAGAACAATGTACTGTATGCATTAAACAATATGGACCCATGTCTTATTTACCAAATATATGATTTAAATATTCAGGCAATGAAAATAGAAATTCCTGATTAACTGTTACAAAGTCTATAGTAAAAAAACTATGCCTGCCTATACTGAAATTTTGTTTATGATGATGTTTGTTTTAATAGCATTGTTTTCTTTTCCAGTAAGAAGTAGATAACATTCCACACTAAGTCACCTTGAAATAGTGATGGCAAAGGTCCAAAGGAAGGAACTCTAAGTCATCAACCCTAGTGCTAAACTTTCTCTTGAGCCGGAATGGGTCTATAACCTTCCTTTCTCCTGGTATTCTGAAAATGTGATCATGATGAAATAAAAATTTATACAAATGTATCATTGTGGAATAAACATGTATAGAAATATATCATTGTGGGATACAAATTTTTAGAAATGCATCATTGTGTGATTAAAAATGTATATCTATGTATCAATGGGATTAAAAAAGGATACACCAAATGTATCATTGTGGGATACAAATGTATACAAATGTATCACTGCGGGATACAAATTTAAACAAAATGATCAACACGACACTTTACTGTGGTGATTTTTCCACCTAACCTCAGCTAGACTTTGGTAAGTTTTACTTTTAATTGATTATTTTATTTTGTTTCATTGTAAAAGAAAATTTGTGCATGGTAAAACAATGCACATGAATGCATGCTTTTACGTTTATTTTTCATGACAAGACTAAATACACATAAACATTAAAAATTTAAAAGCATATAAAATTCATCTGCGAGACAAGATATGCTAATCAAATAACAGTAGATTTTAAATATTGTTTTCATTCACATTACCTGAACATAACATAATAAATATATAACTACCAAAATTTTTATCAGATAAAGGCTATTAAATGTTAATTTTGCAGAAGAAAGAAAGAAAAAGAGGGAAAAGAGAGAAAGCGAGTATAATGCATTAATACCCAATATTATGCAAAGCTAATAGTTTCTCCAGCTTCTTTATCCTCAGCTGAGACACTCGATAATCCTTCACTTCTGGCCTGAAAACAACGACAAGATTTCAGGTTTTTACTGAAAAATTAAAATATTATTAATTATAACACAGATCCTATTATATGGCAAGTACAGTCATGGATTCCATTTTATTAAGTGGTAACATAATTATATGTATCATGTACTTCATTATAATGTGGTATCATTATAAGACATTATACTCTAAGGTTCCCATGGACAGTGTTATAATGAGGGAGTGTTGTATCAACATATAAATGCTTACACTGACTCAAGACTGCTTAGTCTCTCAAGTCTAATGACTAGACATGAAGAACACTGTCAAATTAAAAATATAAAAATCATTTGTAATATTTCTACTTACTCTCCCACAAAGCTGGTTTTATTTGAACAACTACTGAGGACTTAATGGTCCTTTGACATGAAGACACAAGCTAATTAACAGATTAATTATCACCAGCCATTTACAATACATAAAAGGTGCCAACATCACAATAACATCTGGGAGTGGGGTCTTTCTAATTTCATGTTAAATTCACACACTGTAGACAACTCCAAGTTTTGTACTTTCGTTAATCTGAAGATCGTTCCTCAAAATTTGCAGTGATATATTTGAAAATGATTTCCAAGTTCTAATAAAATGCACATATTTTCTCTTTTCTCTTCATTTTAACAATTTTTTTTAAATATCTAAATATAGTGTTAGGGGACAGTGTGACACCCACATGCTGTGTTTATTACTACAAACAGCATGGAGTTGTACTCAGTAATCAGTGAAGAAGTATACAATCATTTAGAATGGCTACCTTGAAAAATTAACCTGTCCAAACATTTTGATGGGTACAACTCAGTTTGTGAGTGTAATTCTAGTCATGATGTTTTAGTTCTTTTGTTTGCTTACGATGGATACACATGGACTCATTTTGAAAGGGAGGCAACTCCAGCTTTACTGATGCACAATTCTGAGTACTGCATCTCAACTTGAATTATATTAAAAGGCTGTCACCAATTTACTGACTTCAATTCACTTCTTAAGATCTAATATCCATTAATAGCCATTAAAATGAAAAATCTAATATCCATTAATAGCCATTAAAATGAAAAATCTAATATCCATTAACAGCCATTAAAATGAAAAATCTAATATCCATTAATAGCCATTAAAATAAAAAATCTAATATCCATTAATAGCCATTAAAATGAAAAATCTAATATCCATTAATAGCCATTAAAATGAAAAATCTATTATACATTAATAGCCATTAAAATGAAAAATCTATTATCCATTAATAGTCATTAAAATGAAAAATCTAATATCCATTAATAGCCATTGAAATGAAAAATCTATTATCCATTAATAGCCATTAAAATGAAAAATCTAATATCCATTAATAGCCATTAAAATGAAAAATCTATTTGGCAAATATTTGTATAGGACCAGTAAGATTATATTTCTCATGTATCAATCACAGTTGCTAGCACTCCCCCTCCCCTAACTGTTAACCAAATTGAGGTCTCCCTCACTATCTCATGCCCTCACTTATATCATGGTTGATGTTTTATGGACCCATCATTCATGCATAATTGAGGGAGACATGTATATAGGTAAATTGGCATTAAGCTTTGTTTAAATGGAACTTAAATAAACTACATGATATTTATATATTGGTTGATACTATAGAGAGGTGACCATTATCATGGCAGGTCTGACAACTCATTGAAGTTTTTTATTATTACATGATTGACTGATTAATTGATTTATTGATTGACTGATTGGTGTTTAAAAGTACATCAGCATATGAAAGAGTATTTGGGTAGGATTTGAACCCACAACCAAATTAGTGTGTCTAGTATGATAACCACTGAGACATCATGGCTCCTTAAAGTTTTGAAATGAGCATCAATATCATCATACATCATAAAGTTTCCTGAATTTCTTGTCCAGTGAATAAGATATTATGATTCTATTTATCAAACATTTACACACATAGCATTATCAACTGACATTTCTTTGTATTACACCACTGTTAGGCATGCGATATTTTTTATTATACCACTGTTTGGCATTTGATATTTTGTATTATACCACTGTTTGCCATGTGTTATTTTTTGTATTGTATCACTGTTAGGCAAATGATATTTTGTATTATACCACTGTTTGGCATGCAATATTTTGTATTATACCACTGTTTGGCATACAATATTTTTTACTATACCACTGTTAGGCATATGATATTTTGTATTATACCACTGTCTGGCATGCAATATATTTTATTATACCACTGTTAGGAATATGATATTTTGTACTATACCACTGTTTGCCATTTGATATTTTTTGTATTATATCACTGTTAGGTATATGATATTTTGCACAATACCACTGTTTGTCATGTGATATTTTTTTTATTATACCATGGTTCAGCATGCAATAATTTTTTATACCACTGTTAGGCATGATATTTTGTATTATACCACTATTTGCTCTGTAATATTTACCTAGAAGGTGAAGTGCATAAGCAGAGAACAAGCAGATATGATAGGATAGAAAGAAAATGCTAAATAGTCTGAAAAAAATGTTTGAATAGATGGACATACAACATGACTGGAAATACACCAAAGTAATGTACTGGTTAGGTAATAAAAATGCAATATTTCTGGGTAGAATAACAGAAATATATCAAACATAATGGATGGAAAATGGCTATGACTATGGGATAAGCTAGGTAGGCAGAATCAAACCTTGAACCCATGTCCAGTTGTATAAGGTCTTTTGCTTCCTCCAGTTTCTTGATTTGATGATTTTGGTCTTTAATAGTTTTCTCATAGCTCTGAAATGTATTGGGAAACATTGCTATTTACAGTCTAGAAATATCTACACAACTGTAGAAGCAAGTAAACTATCTGAAAACTATCAGCAAAATAAGACTGCAATAATGTAATAATATAAGATAATAATGTAATAATATAAGATAATAATGTAATAATATAAGATAATGTAACAATGTTTTAATATCTTCTTGTCTTTGTGTTTGTATCTTTTACCACAAGTATATTTGATGAAAACTGTATCTTAGTGTTTGGTGTTGCTTTTATTTTTGTATTGTGCATTACTGTTCTTTTCTTTATACTGTTGTCTATTTATTCTGTGTCCATCGTTTTTATTTTCTTTATAATGTTGTCAAGTGTATTGTCTATTTATTCTGTGTCCATCATTTTTATTTTCTTTATAATGTTGTCAAGTGTATTGTCTACTTATTTGGTGTCCATTTTGTTCCTTTTAATTATACTGTTGTCAAGTGTACTATCTACTTTTTTTGTGTCCGTTATTTTCCTTTTCTTTATACTGTTGCCAAGTGTATTGTCTATTTATTTTGTGTACATTATGTTCCTTTCTTTATACTGCTGTCAAATGTATGTCTTACTTTTATATATACTTGTGTTTTTTGTTCTTTTAGGAACCTTTGAAAAACAGCAGTTTTACGATTGACATAGTATTCAATAAAAAATCACAAACTCTCAAATTCTCAATACAAAAGTTAGGTGATTCCATCATGGAATGACAAGAATGTGTCACAAAAATGCCAATTAGATGAGACAAATGACATAAATTCTGTTAAATAACAATTTAGACAATCAGAGATCATATGATTAATCCTAAATATGAAAATTTAACTTCACACTTCAAGACTGTTCAAACAAGTGGATTTTTCTTTTTAGTTCTTTGTTAGAAAATGACATGTATACACAGTATGATATTCAGAATATGGCATCTCTACACAACATGGTACTTAAAATATGGCATCTCTACACAACATGGTACTTAAAATATGGTATCTCTACACAACATGGTACTTAACATATGACATCTCTACACAACATGGTATTTAAAATATAGCATCTCTACACAACATGATACTTAAAATATGGCATCTCTACACAATTATATACTCAGAATATGGCATCTCTACACAACATGGTACTTAAAATATGACATATCTGCACAACATGGTACTTAAAATATGGCATCTCTACACAACATGGTACTTAAAATATGACATCTCTACACAACATGGTACTTAAAATATGGCATCTCTACACAACATGGTACTTAAAATATGGCATCTCTACACAATTAGATACTCAGAATATGGCATCTCTACACAACATGATACTCAGAATATGGCATCTCTACACAAAATGATGATCAGAATATGGCATCTCAACACAACATGGTACTTAAAATGGAACCAGGATTTTACCCCCATGTCAATTACCCCCCTGCCAATACCCCCCTGCCATTACCCCCCAGTCATTTACCACCCCTGGATATTACCCCCCGGTTAATTACCCCCCTGCGACGATGAAGAGCTGCCTTGGTTTCACCTCAAAATGATTATATCCTGTGCTCAAGCAATGTAACTAAAGCAAAAACATATTGTGTGTTGCTTTACCGCAATAAGATTCTATCCCGTCATTTTAATGTGCTCATTCTATACTATTGTGTTGGCTTCACCTCATTGAATATAATTCGAGCAGAAATGGTTTCTAATTAAGTGTTCACAACCACAATCTGAAAACTAGTATTGGCTACACATCAATAAAAATGATTTTAGCAGTTTAATCGGTGCTCAATCTATACTATTGTGTTGGCTTCACCTCATTGAATATAACTAAACCCTATATATCCTGAACGTGATAATTTCTCAGCGACTTGGGGGACATCCAGCAGATCCAACTCGAAAGAAATATCGTGACTGCAATGCTCGGATTATGAACATTATTAATGACTTTGCTAATAGAGAGCAACTCTGTGGCAGTATAATGCGCCACCCATTAAAATCTTATATGCGACTCTGTGGCAGTATAATGCGCCACCCATTAAAATCTTATATGCGACTGTGGCAGTATAATGCGCCACCCATTAAAATCTTATATATGACTCTGTGGGAGTATAATGCACCATTCATTAAAATCATATATATGACTCTGATTGTTTTTATGCCCACACTGATTGCAGATGGGGCATGTTTTTATGCTCACACTGATTGCAGATTGGGCAGCTTGATTGTTTTTATGCTCACACTGATTGCAGATGGAGCAGCTTGATTGTTTTTATGCCCACACTGATTGCAGATTGGGCAGCTTGATTGTTTTTATGCTCACACTGATTGCAGATGGAGCAGCTTGATTGTTTTTATGCTCACACTGATTGCAGATGGAGCAGCTTGATTGTTTTTATGCTCACACTGATTGCAGATGGGGCATGTTTTTAAGCCCACTGATTGCAGATGGAGCAGCTTGATTGTTTTTATGCCCACACTGATTGCAGATGGGGCAGCTTGATTGTTTTTATGCTCACACTGATTGCAGATGGAGCAGCTTGATTGTTTTTATGCCCACACTGATTGCAGATGGGGCATGTTTTTAAGCCCACAGATTGCAGATGGGGCAGCTTGATTTGGTCCTGTCCTTCTGTCCATCCAAACATCCATCCCTCCATCTGTCCTTCTCAAGAAATTTGAGCAAGACTGTCAAAACCAATGAAATTTGGCTAGCATATTTGCATGCTTATGCAGATGACCTGGTTAAGTTTACAGTCCACTACAGAAATTTCTCAATCTTTTTTTTACACATTATTTAGCTTTTTTGGCATTATATTTTATTTTTACAAGAACCTTCATAGTACGATTATGCAAAAACCACCTTGACTTATGACTTTTCTGACAAAAACCTTGTTACCATGATTAAAGTAAAATGCATTTAAAGTAGACAAATGAAATATAGCATGAATGCATGTATGCATATGTAAATCACCTGATTAGATTTGTATAACATTATAGCACTTTTTCAATTTTATTTTAATTTTGTATCCTTCTGGACTTAGATTTTTTGGTCTGCAATTGGGGCATACTTGTTTCACAAACACAAATTTAGTTAGACTTACAACAAAATATTGATTTATAGGGCATGTTACTAAGCTCAATTTTTTTTTGTATTGCTCAAATATTGATTTATGTTGGTCTTTGATGTCAAGTTTGCTGAAAACACTGAAAAATCCATCAACCACATATAGGAAATCACTTTAAATACACTGACCCATCAACCACATATAGGAAATCACTTTAAATATATTGGTCTGTCAACCACATATAGGAAATCATTTTAAATACATTGGTCTGTCAACCACATATAGGAAATCACTTTAAATACATTGGTCTGTCAACCACATATAGGAAATCACTTTAATTACATTGGTCTGTCAACCACATATAGGAAATCACTTTAAATACATTGGTCTGTCAACCACATATAGGAAATCACTTTAAATACATTGGTATGTCAACCACATATAGGAAATCACTTTAAATATATTGGTCCCTCACTATAAGATCACCTCAGTATAACATATTCCCTGATATGACACTGATATTGTTATGGTTTACATCTAAGTCGGTGAATAAGGCATGGTGCATAATGTACTCTAGTATAAGGTGACCTCAGTATAATATATCCCCCAATATGACACAGATATTGTCATGGTTTACATCTAAGTGGGTGAATAAGGCATTGTGTATAATGCAGCCAGCATATGATGACCTCAATATAACACATCCTCTGATGTGACACAGATATTGTCATGGTTTACATCTAAGTGTGTGAATAAGGTATTGTGTATAAGACCCCAGTATGAGACAACCTCAGTATAATATATCTCCCAAAATGACACAGATATTGTCATGGTTTACATCTAAGTGGGTGAATAAGGCATTGTGTATAATGCAGCCAGCATATGATGACCTCAATATAACACATCCTCTGATGTGACACAGATATTGTCATGGTTTACATCTAAGTGGGTGAATAAGGTATTGTGTATAAGACCCCAGTATAAGACAACCCCAGTATAATATATCTCCCAATATGACACAGATATTGTCATGGTTCACATCTAAGTGGGTGAATAAGGTGTTGTGCATAATGTACTCTAGTATAAGGTGACCTCAATATAACATATCCTCTGATATGACACAGATATTGTCATGGTTTACACCTAAGTGGGTGAATAAGGCATTGTGTATAATGTAGCCAGCATATGATGACCTCAGTATAACACATCCTCTGATATGACAGATACTGTCATAGTTTACATCTTTGTGGGTGAATAAGGCATTGTGTATAATGTACCCAGTATAAGATGACCTCAGTATAACACATCCTCTGATGTGACACAGATACTGTCACGGTTTACATCTTTGTGGGTGAATAATGCATTGTGTATAATGTATCCCAGTATAAAGCAAATTCAGTATAACATATTCCCCAATATGACACAGATATTGACATGGTTTACATCTAATTGGATGAATAAGGCATTTTGCATACTGTACCCCAGTATAAGGTGACCTTGATATAACACATCCTCTGATATGACAGATACTGTCATGGCTTACATCTAAATGGGTGAATAAAGCATTGTACATAATGTACTCAAGTATATGGCAAACTCAGTATAACACATTCTCTGATATGATACAGAAATTGCCATGGTTTACGTCAAAGTGGGTAAATAAGGAATTGTGTATGATGTACCCCAGTATAAGACAACCTCAACTATAACATGGTACAATTTTAAAGCACTCATGATCAGCATTATACTGGGAAAACCTGGTACAATTTTTTAGTAGCCATGATCAGCATTATACTGGGATAACACAGTACAATTTATAGTACACATGATCAGTATTAATCTGGGATCACATGGTACAAATTTATAGTATCCATGATCAGCATTATATTGGGATAACATGGTACAATTTTATAGTACCCATTATCAGCATTATGCTGGGATAACATGGTACAATTTTATTGCTCTGATGAAAAGTGCTATATTATAATAAGTGCATCACTACTATAAAATCTCTGCACAAGAATGAACCAGGGTTTAAATCCTAGACCATAGAGGTGCAAACCTAGTACACAGCCACCATGCTATCCAGGCTTCCTAAACTTAAAAACTTACCCGTATCAAGTCTTTAAGATTGTCAGAGGTTTCTGGTATAGACAAGAAGGAAGTGGAGTCTGTGTCAGAAAATCCCTCAGGTCTTTCTACCTCACTTGAATCTCGTAACCTATTATTTGAATATACAATTATTCCCACATGAAAATAACAAACTATGCATAAACTGTTCAGGATTAATAATATTACAAGTATTTATTGTTAAAACATTTACTGCAATATTTTCAAAATTTCCTAATTATTACATGTCTAATATATAGATGTATTTACAAACCTAAAAAATAAACAGAGTTACTATTATGCATTACTTTGTTTTCATTTAACATAAAAAATACATGCCGTTACTATTATGAGTTACTTTCATTTCATTTCAGAAACATCCTATAATAACATTTTAATACATTAATTTTACACTGCAAACTTTATGAATGTACAGAAACATCCTAAAATAACATTTCAATACATTAATTGGACACAGCAAACTTTATGAATTTACAGAAACATCCTAAAATAACATTTAAATACATTAATTTGACACAGCAAACTCTATGAATTTACAGAAACATTCTATATTAACATTTAAGTACCATACTTGTGTACTAGACAGATCCAACTGCAGACTGCAAAGACCCAGATCTGCCATCTCATAAAGTGCCAGCAGATCTTGGTCTATACAGTTTGTTAGGAGTAATCAGCAGAACAAACAACAATGACCCTGATCTGCTGGTGCATTATGTGATGGCAGTTCAGGGTGTATGTTGTTTGCAGTTGGCCTCAACTTATAAGTGAGTATATACAATACTAAATCAAGATCAGTAAATCTAGTTTTTAAAATCTAACTAAAAATGTGATTATATAAGCATATACAACTGGATCTTTCTTCCAGCAATACATGAACTAAATCCATATTACTGTTTTTGCTACAGGTAGCTGTACATTTTTTTTAATAGCTGTACAATAATGGATCGTTTAATCCATTACCCAAAAAGTTCTCTAATAAGTTCCTTAGCTATTTAAGACCTTCCATAATACTACTGTATAAATCTCCGAATGTTATAGCTATCTAAGGCCTTCCATAATACTACTGTATAAATCTCCTAATGTTATTGCTATCTAAGGCCTTCCATAATACTACTGTATAAATCTCCTAATGTTATAGCTATCTAAGGCCTTCCATAATACTACTGTATAAATCTCCTAATGTTATTGCTATCTAAGACCTTTCATAATATTACTGTATAAATCTCCTAATGTTACAGCTATCTAAGACCTTTCATAATACAACTGTATAAATCTGCTAATGTTATAGCTATCTAAGGCCTTCCATAATACTACTGTATAAATCTCCTAATGTTATTGCTATCTAAGGCCTTCCATAATACTACTGTATAAATCTCCTAATGTTATAGCTATCTAAGGCCTTCCATAATACTACTGTATAAATCTCCTAATCTTATAGCTATCTAAGGCCTTCCATAATACTACTGTATAAATCTCCTAATGTTACAGCTATCTAAGGCCTTCCATAATACTACTGTATAAATCTCCTAATGTTATAGCTATCTAAGGCCTTCCATAATACTACTGTATAAATCTCCTAATCTTATAGCTATCTAAGGCCTTCCATAATATTACTGTATAAATCTCCTAATCTTATAGCTATCTAAGGCCTTCCATAATATTACTGTATAAATCTCCTAATCTTATAGCTATCTAAGGCCTTCCATAATACTACTGTATAAATCTCCTAATCTTATAGCTATCTAAGGCCTTCCATAATACTACTGTATAAATCTCCTAATGTTATAGCTATCTAAGACCTTCCATAATACTACTGTATAAATCTCCTAATGTTATAGCTATCTAAGACCTTCCATAATACTACTGTATAAATCTCCTAATGTTATTGCTAAGACCTTTCATAATATTACTGTATAAATCTCCTAATGTTATTGCTATTTAAGACCTTTCATAATACTACTGTATAAATCTCCTAATGTTATAGCTATCTAAGGCCTTCCATAATAATACTGTATAAATCTCCTAATGTTATAGCTATCTAAGACCTTTCATAATACTACTGTATAAATCTCCTAATGTTATAGCTATCTAAGACCTTCCATAATACTACTGTATAAATCTCCTAATGTTATTGCTATCTAAGACCTTTCATAATATTACTGTATAAATCTCCTAATGTTACAGCTATCTAAGACCTTTCATAATACAACTGTATAAATCTCCTAACGTTATTGCTATCTAAGACCTTCCATAATACTACTGTATAAATCTCCTAATGTTATAGCTATTTAAGACCTTCCATAATATTACTGTATAAATCTCCTAATGTTATAGCTATTTAAGACCTTCCATAATAATACTGTATAAATCTCCTAATGTTATTGCTATCTAAGACCTTCCATAATACTACTGTATAAATCTCCTAATGTTATTGCTATCTAAGACCTTTCATAATACTACTGTATAAATCTCCTAATGTTATTGCTATCTAAGACCTTCCATAATAATACTGTATAAATCTCCTAATGTTATTGCTATCTAAGACCTTCCATAATAATACTGTATAAATCTCCTAATGTTATAGCTATTTAAGACCTTTCATAATAATACTGTATAAATCTCCTAATGTTATTGCTATCTAAGACCTTCCATAATAATACTGTATAAATCTCCTAATGTTATAGCTATCTAAGACCTTCCATAATAATACTGTATAAATCTCCTAATGTTATAGCTATCTAAGGCCTTCCATAATACTACTGTATAAATCTCCTAATGTTATAGCTATCTAAGGGCTTCCATAATATTACTGTATAAATCTCCTAATGTTATGCTAGTTTCAGCACAATCAAACAAGGTCATCTTGATCTAGGGGTCCCGGGTGGCTGAGTGGTCGCCTTTACAGATCACTCACACATCTCACCTCTGTCTGCGTGGGTTCTAGTCTTGGCTCGGCCAACATGGGTATGTGACAAAGCTTGCAAGTAGCTTCCCGTGGGTCAGTGGTTCTTCCTGGGGTTTTCCCAGGTTCTTCCTCCACCAAATATACTGGCCACCATGTATAGTCATGTGCTGAAAAATGGTATTAAACCCACAACAACAACAACAACAATCTTCCTTATCTATACATTTATTATCCTCAAAAGTCTAAACAGCTTTTCAATGTTCAAAGAGCTTAAACAGAATAACTTATGTGGGAAAACCAAAGTAAGGAGAAGATTGGTATTCAGGGGCCAAAACTCCTCTGAATAAAGACATGGAATGTTTGAAATCCAACTTCTTCAAAGACTCATCAATACAAGCAATATTCCATGAAAAAGATAGGAAGTTTATCAACAAGGACCAAAACTCTGTCCTCAGTGGAGCAGACATGACAAAATCAACAAAAGGCACATCTAGGTCTATGAAAGAACATTCACATCAAATTGCATAAGAACATGTTGAATGGTTCTTGAACTCTGATTACAAGAAAGATAGGAAGTTGATTAAAAAGGGTCATAACTCTCTCTAAAATGGTGCAAATTAGGTAAAGCACATAAAATGCAGATTTAAGTCTAAGAGACAATCTACATACCAAATTCTATCAGAATCTGCTGAATGGTTCCTGAGCTGTGCTGACTGCAAGTAACATACCAAGTTTCGATTTGAAGATGGAAAAGATGAGACTATACCCAAAACAGGCATATATACAACTATTAAACTATGTTCATGCCAAATTGCATTAGAATGTTGAATGGATTTTGAGCTATGCTGGATACAAGCAACATCATATGTGAAGATATGAAGTCAATGGGTGAGTACTGAACCCACGACCCTTGGATTACGAATTCAACGCTCTACCAACTGAGCTACCCTGGTTCCTCAGCTAATGAGACAAAGTCCATAAAAGGCACATCTAGGTCTATGTATGCAATAAAAGTCAATGCTTCTACTGATGCATGCCATTCTAACTCATAAAACACACATTATCTCAGAAACTGAATAAACAGAAATATTTACCACTGATCTGTAAATTCCTGCCAAGTACAACATTAAATTTTGTAAAATAAAGTAGAAACTAACCTGAAGTACTCTAATTCCCTCTGCAAACTCTGTATCTGTTTCTCATATGAGTCTATCACATCCAACAATCTGCAAGAAATAAATTATTTCTTATAAAATGTGATTATCATCATTCTCTCTACATTTTCAGACCCTCTCATTTTTCACACACCACAGTTCTTAAAAATCAGAATTATTGTTGGTTCTTCATTTTCATACAGAAAACTCTTTTGTTATAGAAAGTTTTTAATATTTTCATAATTAGGAGCTAAGTAAAATTATGATTTAATATTTGTACCCATAATTCAATTTATTTTAGACATAAAAAGTGAAATACAGACCCTTAAATTGGTAATTTTATCAAATCTGAAAATTGTCAGTGCTTCATTTGTATCTGAAATGCAACTGGAATTCATTTTGTCTGTGCTTCATTTGTATCTGAAATCCAATAGGAAATTCATTTTGTCTGTGCTTCAGTTGTATCTGAAATGCAATTGGAATTCATTTTGTTTGCATTCCATTCACATTTCCATTTCATATATCTTCATTTTCTGTTTATGGTCTTAGAAATGCATTTGCATTTTGCATTTTGCATTTATTACTTAACTATTTCCTTTTCATTTTTGCTTGTTTGGAATCAAATGGAAATATGGCTGCAGAGGTGACACATGTAAATGGCTTAGTTCAGTTTACTGCCTGTAAACATTTACAAAAACAGTAACCATGTCAGTAAACATGCAGATGTCACTCAGTGACACAGGAACTAACCATTCAAATTAAATTATATACTTTCACATTGCTGCTTAAGGCAACTGTTTAGAAATATTTTTCTGTTAATTCTTTTTGAAAGTATGGATGATTTTCACATCAAATGTGGTATAGTTAAGAAACAACCAAAACAGACAAGAATTAGTTGTACTGCTAATTACACAACATTACACATCATGATGATTTGCTGATCTTGTTGACAAACAATTCTTTAAACTACATTATTTAGCTTTGAAAAACATGTTAATTAACAGAGCCTTTAATGATTACAATTTTATTATAAAAAAACAGTTTCAAGTTTATAAACCACCACAGTTTCTTTCTGTCATTGTAGATCCTTAAAAAGCATCGCATGCACATGTCCATCAGAACAAAACAATAACACAACAATCCCAAGGATGTTTTACATAATTATCATATATAGTCAACAAAAATGTGACTTAGAAACTGAATGAGCAAGACATGGCATGAGCATTGTCAATGGTTGACACATAAATACCCATCGGCTGTAAGCTTTGGTTAAATGGCATAACTTTAATTATTGCATACTATGTACACATTTAGAAATTTTGCAAACATTGCAGCCTTAGATGGAAATGCATTTACCAATGTTGGTTTTCTGTGTTTGAGAGTGTTAAAGGAAGAGAACTATTGATTTCATGTCTAATTAAAAGATAGCGTACTTTAATGAAATAGCAAACGTAACACTCAATTTACAATAAAGTAAAATATAACCACAACTGCAACAGGAGTCCCTCGAAGGGACTAACACTCTACTTGGTGAATAGAATTTCCAGGAATTCAAGGTAAGACCATTTCTTCCTTTTAACTGCTGAGTGTTGAAACCATCTCTGATATTCTTCCATGATAACAAGATTTTCAAAATCAGCTGCTGTTGTGGACATATTGGATGTCCGATTGGCACCATTTTCATCTAGGACAAAGTAATCATCATTAGAAGTCTTTTGGTGAAAACCCAATGTCAAAATGATCATCCATTTAGGGGGAGCAGTGACAACAAGATTTTCAAGACAACCATTGTGGCAGCTATACTGGATGTATGACTGGCACCATTTTCATTTAGGACCAACTAGGCATCATAAGAAGTCTACTGGTGAAAACCCCACCTTGATATAGCCATCCATTTAGAAGGAGTTGAGATAACAATATTTTTCAGATAGCCACCATGGTGGCCATATTGTGGGTTAGTCATTTTCATTTAGGACCAACCAGACACCATAAGACCTCTTCTGATGAAAATCCCATTTCAAAATGACTTTCCATTGAAGAGGAATAGCGAAAACAAGATTTTCAAGATGACCACATATTGGACATCAGATCAGCACCATTTTAATTAAGGATGAACAAACCATTATAAGAAGTCTTTTAGTGAAAACCCCTTACTGATATGACCATTCATTCAGGAGTTGTGATAACAAGATTTTCAAGATTGCCACTGTGGCAGCCATATTAGACATCAGATCGGTACCATTTTCATTTAAGACAAACTACACATCATTAGAGGTCTTCTGGTGAAAACACCATGTCAATTTGACTTTCCATTCAAGAGGAGTAGTGACAAAACAATTTTCAAGATGGCCACTGTGGTGGCCATACTGGACCTCAAATCAGCACCCTTTTCATTTTGGACCAACTACACATCATAAGAAGTCTTTGGTGAAAACCCCATGTCAATATGACTTTCTGAACAGGAGGAGTAGCAATAACAAGATTTTCAAGATGACTGCCGTGGTGGCCATATTGGATGTCAAATCGGCACCATTTTCATTTTGGACCAACTAGACATCATAAGAAGTCTCTTGGTGAAAACCTCATATTGATATGACCATCCATTCAGAAGGAGTAGTGATAACAAACACAAGATTTTCAAGATGGCTGATGTGGCCGCCATCCTGGATATCAGATCGACATCCTTTTCAATTAGGACCAACTAGACATCATAAGAAGTCTTTCAGTGAAAACCCTATGTTGATATAACCATCCATTCAGGAGGAGCAGTGATAACAAGATCTGTAAGATTGCCACTGTGATGGCCATATTGGATGTCCAAACAGCACCAATTTTATTTAGAACCATCAACTAGACTATGGGATGAATGTGTGCATAAAGTTTCATGGCAATCCTCCAAGTAGTTTAAGATGAGTAGTGATAACAAACTTGTGCTAATGGATGGACAGATGATGGATGAAAGACCATCTCATAAGCTCTTAAGGTCTCATAAGGTCTATGACCAGTAGAACTAATAAAATGTAAAAGTATAGTTGTAGAGTATCTGTTGGCAAATTATATTTAAAATTTCATTTCATTTAATTAAAGACTGTACATATACAACCACCGGTGTTGATGTCATCACATCAATGCCAGTTGTTGTTCATGTCTGCCTCAACAAGAATGTCACGGGTTATAAGGGGTGAAGACATTTTCAGTGTAAACACTTCGATCCTAGATATCATGTGAAAGGGCTTTCGCACTTGGAAATTTAGTGGAAAGCTTGAAAATATTTGATTTTCAATCCAATCAAAAAATGCATTTGCATTTCATTCCCTTTTAGTTTATCATTCATTGTACTGCACTTGGTATTTGTGCTCTCTAATTTCTTCAAAATGCATTCATCACTTCATTTGCATTAATTCTGCATTCTGTTTTTTGTTGCACTGGTAAAGTTACCCATTTCTAGGTTATGATATTTAGAAATTAAAAATTGCGTATCTCAGTTCATTTTTAGCTGATAATAGTTATGAGAAAAAATAAAGACTAGATGGTTGTATTTTGTATAAATACACAATTTTATATGAATTCATTGAAAACTTTATCTTTATACTCAGTTTAAACTCATCAAAATGTTAATTCAGCTAATTAATACTGTATACTAAAATACCTACCATGGGGAGGCAATCCCTTGCCAGAAAGGAAGTTAAGATATACCATACACAAATATGGAATTTCCTCTTGATTAGTCTAACATCTTTTTTGTCATAAGTAGGTCACTGTGTCCTAGATTTACAACACAGTGGTTGCAAAAGGTGAATGGTACCAGGCATGATATCTCTATTTTGTAAGAACATACATGTAGCAGGTTATTGGTGTTTTCTAGTTCTAATAAAAAACAATGTAAAACCCTTCCATACCAACCATACCTGAATATATATTTGTATTTGTGTGCAAATCAAGTATAATATCTAAATTGGGTTTTTTTTAAAAGCCACGAAAGTAAAGTTATATGTGTTACCTGAATAAAAATATCACATGTGAAAATCTATACAAATGTCAAAGTTAGGATTCTAAAGATGTTGATACATTATGATGATTTCAATACACATCTATAAAATAAAATTCAATACACATCTATCAAATAAAATTCAATACACATCAAATAAAATTGCAGGTAAACATATTAAATACCTACTTTTCATCCATTACATTATGGGCTCTAGCTGTTCTTTTCTTAAACTCCTGGAAAACTTGCTGCTGCCTGCTAGATCTCTTTTCATCCTAAACAAGGGATCTAACATGAGTGTTCATACTGTATAAAATTTATGAAAAGAGTTTTCATATTATATGTAATTTATTAAATGAGCATCCATATTGTATGAAATGAATATACATACTGTATGAAATTCATGAAATGAATGTTTATACTATATGAAATTGATTAAATGAGTAATCATATTATATGAAATTTATAAAATGAATGTTCATACTGTATGAAATTTATTAAATGAGTGTTCATATTGTATGAAATTTATAAGATGAGTTTAATGATTTCCCATCTCATGTTCAATAAACTGCTTTTTTTAAAGAGATACATGTATTATGTCTATTCCTATTATGTCATTATGATGTGATATGATATATCTTTGATATGGCAAGTTTTCATGAAATACTGCATTTAATTTTGTGACAAAAAGTAACTACAGCTATTAGCGATGTGCACACCACAAAGTGTTCCACTTGCCAAAATTTGCTCTGTATGAACTTAAACTTAGGAACTTTATCAAAACAAGTGGGGGTGTATCCAACAATAATGATGATACAAATTTCTGGCAATCAAACTCATGCAAGGTCTCATCAACATAAAGCCACAAGACAAATTTGGTTAAAATCCAACAATCCTTGGTACATTTATGCTGTGAAAACCAAAATTATGAGGTGGTGAATCAAGGGGTTTAGCTCCTTTAAATCATGATATAAAAAGCAGAAAATTTAACTAATTCATGATAACATCAAAATAAATCCACAAACCAAATCTCCAGTAAAGTTATCTGGCAGAAACAAATTTCCCGATGGATGGAAAGGCAAATGGACAGATAGACCTGATTACAACTGGGCTCCATCAATTTCATCAAACATTAGCAAAGAAACGGATCTTATTCGAACAATGGCTTCTTCTTGAAATACATCACCCAATCATAACACATTAAGAGAATAGGTACAAGGAGGATGGATTTACCTCCCCTTACCTCAAAGTTGGCCTGGCTCCAGTATCCTAACATATGTGAAGCAGCTTGAAAAGTATCATGTGAGAGGGTTAGCACATGGTCCATGAATAGATTTGGGGTTAGCACATGGTTCATGAATAGATTTGGGTGAGCTAGCACATGGTCCATGAATAGATTAGGGTGGTCCATGAATAGACTAGGGTGAGTAGACTCACCCTTGAGTAGACTAGGGTGAGGTAGACTAGGGGTTAGCACATGATCCATGGTTCTCCCCTGCTTCTGATGTAAATGGTAACAGTCAAATAATTTAGAAGAATGAAAATGCCCTTTCCAGATAACATCTCCTGCCAAGATCACAAGGCATTTGCTATGGCCTTCATCCCCAGTAGAAGGATCTGCATGAAGTACTCTTAAAGGGACAAAATATCTTAAAGGGACAAAACACTGCTCTTTGGCAAGAGGTTGGCAACATAGCCAGTCATGCTTGCATCTGTGCAGATCATGATTTCCAGTGGTTGATCCTGCAGCAAGATACCTACTGTCGGCCAGGGAAGGTCATCCCATATGCTTAGATTGGACCTTATATAATCTAAAACTTTGTACACTGGATCTAGTAGACAAAGCTTCTGCTGCCACTGGAATAGCAGGGCAGTATGTGGTTTTGGAGAATGTTATCCAGGCAGTTTAGTGTCATGGACATGGAGGTTGTCTTGAAATGAGACATAACTTTGCTCACAATTGTTGTGAAGACCCATGTATCTTAAGGTCTCCTTCCCAAATGGTGTTGGAGACTGATTTCAGGTTCTCCATGCTGATCTCAGGTGTCTGATCTCAGGTGTCTGACAGTATTGGTTGAGAGAACTTATATCTAGAAAATCTCTGAGGTAGAATCCTGGTGGGTATTGTGAATGAATTCAACTGACCTCTTTGTGTGGAAAATGCTTATTTCTTGCAAGACCCACAGGTTGTCAAGGAAGTCTATCATTCCACGGTAAAGTGTTTAAGGCTTCTCCCCACCGGGATATTGGAAAAGGGCAGTATGGGCATGGTACAATTTTCCGTTGCAAGCAAGAAGACTTCTGAAATAGATGCATGAAAGGCTGGGTCTACCCTGGACATCATCGAATCAAGGAAGGAAGATAAACCTTGTAAGCACATTTCTTCAAACTTGGAAAAGTGGGTTGACAAAGAAACCTTCATCAAAGGTAGCAATGACTTAACTGGTGAAGCAAGTATATGGAGGTGATGCACTAGGCTTGGAGTCCATCTATGTTGTGACACAAATAACTCCAAGCATTCACTTTGGGAGTTGTCAAAGGTTTGAGACAGGTATAGGGTCTCCAGGAATGGGGAGTCACTGTAGTCAGTACTGGGTCACAACCTTGATCAGTCATGGACCTGTCTGATGTCAGTCTGCAATACTTTCATGTATCTGGTAATGGATACTGTATGAGATGGGTTCACCAAATCTGATGCCTGTTACACAAAGCGTCCACGACAGAACTGGGGCTCAAGTACACATGGTCTGGTGTCAGGTCAAGACTGTGGTGGAGCTAAAGTGCATATGGTCAGGGCTGACTGGTGTCTGCTGCATAAGTCCAGTACTGTCTGTCATGGAAATGATAATCACAGCCAGTACCAGGATCTGCAAGTAGTGATGGGTTGTCCAAGACTAGTCTGAGTAGGCTACTGAATGATGTCAGTACTGGCCCAGTAATCTGTTTAGTGCTAAAATGCTATGGTTGTAACAGAGTTGTACTGATGTATCAGTACTGGCCCAGTAATCTGTTTAGTGCTATTATGCTATGGTTGTAACAGAGTTGTACTGATGTATCAGTACTGGCCCAGTAATCTGTTTAGTGCTATTATGCTATGGTTGTAACAAGAGTTGTACTGATGTATCAGTACTGGCCCAGTAATCCGTTTAGTGCTATTATGCTATGGTTGTAACAGAGTTGTACTGATGTATCAGTACTGGCCCAGTAATCCGTTTAGTGCTATTATGCTATGGTTGTAACAGAACTGTACTGTTGTGTCAGTATTGGCCCAGTAATCTGTTTAGTGCTATTATGCTATGGTTGTAACAGAACTGTACTGTTGTGTCAGTACTGGCCCAGTAATCTGTTTAGTGCTAGTATGCTATGGTTGTAAGAGAGCTGTAGCTGAGGGGGAGGCCAGTGACGGTAGATATTGCTGGATCTTCTTTCCACCTCAAGTGACTCAGTCATGGGGAAACTGATAAATGAGGCATTGTTGGCAGCAATACTGATGGTGTCTGTATCTTTGTGTGTGCATTTCTTGGCTCTCTCATTAGCCCTGGTCAACTGCTTGGCCATGATGGTTCCACACATCTCTTCTGACCACTGACAGCAAACACTGCAAGTTAGATTTGAATGACACCCATACAATTTAAACAGGTATGGTGATTATCTTCTGCCAACTTGAATCTCTTAAACTCCCTATATTTAATCCAGTAATTAGACAGAGCAAAACAGCAGCATAAACAGGTAATATCATTCAAACACTGCACTGAGCTTACTGTGAAGTGGAACTAGAGTTAAGATTAAATTGAGATAAATATCAGACAAAATGACTACTTACTATCTTACTACTTTACCACTAGGAATTAAATGATCATTTACTTGATATAGCTTATGCTAAAGGTCAAGTACTGAGACGAGTTGTAAATGCTTGAGTCTATTAGGCAGGCACTTATGGTGCCGGTTAGCTTATCATACAAAGAGAGTTGAAGTGCAAAATATTCATCTATAATAACAGAGCAAGATTTATAAGAAAACAGTTGGAGAGTTCTTTTCTGATGTGAGAAAACTCCAAAGGATTGCTCAGACTGGTTAAGAGGCACAAAATGGAAGGTATTTGCAAGGCCTCCTGTGACAGCATGCTGTCAATGCATGAGTAGAAGTAGTAACTGATGACTGATGGGGATTGGCTTAATTTCACTATCCAAGGGAGACCACCCTTGTGACAGCATGCTGATAATGCACAAGTGGAAGTAGTAACTGACGACTGTTGGGACTTGGCTCAAGCTCTCGAAGGGGAGACCACTCTTGTGACAGCATGCTGATAATGTGTGAGTGGAAGTAGTAACTGATGACTGATGAGACTTGGCGCAAGCTCTTGATCTAAGGGGAGATCACTCTTGTGACAGCGTACTGACAATGCATGAGCAGAAGTAGTAACTGATGACCGATGGGATTTTGTCCAATCCCTCTACCCAAGGGGAGATCACTCTTGTGACAGCATGCTGACAATGCATGAGCAGAACTAGTGATGACTGATGGGACATGGCTCAATCTTTCTATCCAAGGAGAGGCCACTATCATCTGACTTCCATCTCGGTAAGCAGATGACTTTTTAGCATTTTTGGAGCAAAAACAAGCTAAAAGATGTGGTAAACATCTTTCTTAGCTTGGGAGAACAGGATTTGCAAGGTAGCAGCAGAAGTGCTCCTAACGTATTATGATCAGGTAATATATCTGAAAAAGAAAATGAGGCCTTAGACATTTATTATCAATATCCTGCAGAGAGCTCTGGATTCATAAATACTGTGAAATAAATACATCTGTAGTTCACAAGATGTTTCTTCATTCTGCATTTCAAAAATGAAAAGTATGTGTATAAATCATCAAATAACTCTACCTGTAATCTCATTATCATCAAATAAGTCTACCTGTAATTTCATTATCATTGCATAAGTCCACCTGTAATCGAATTATCATTGAATAAGTCTAACTGTAATCTCATTATCATCAAATATGTCTACCTGTAATCTCATTATCATCAAATATGTCTACCTCTAATTTCATTATCATCAAATAAGTCTACCTCTGATTTTATTATCATCAAATAAGTCTACCTCTGATCTAATTATCATCAAATAAGTCTACCTCTGATCTAATTATCATCAAATAAGTCTACCTCTAATCTCATTATCATCAAATAAGTCTACCTCTAATTTCATTATCATTGAATAAATCTACCTGTAATCTAATTATCATTGAATAAGTCTAACTGTAATCTAATTATCATTGATTAAGTCTACCTGTAATCTAATTATCATTTAATAAGTCTACCTGTAATCTCGTTATCATCAAATATGTCTACCTCTAATTTCATTATGATCCAATAAGTCTACCTGTAATCTCTTTATCATCAAATAAGTCTACCTCTAATTTCATTATCATCAAATAAATCTACCTGTAATCTCATTATCATTGAATAAATCTATATGTAATCTAATTATCATTGAATAAGTCTACCTGTAATCCCATTATCATCAAATAAGTCTACCTATAATTTCATTATCATTTACTAAGTCTACCTGTAATCTCATTATCATCAAATCAGTCTACCTCTAATTTCATTATCATCTTAGGTTATATAATTACAGGAAGTGCAAAAGCTCTCTTAAAAAGATCAATAAGTGAAACTACAAGTGAACCCATTATGGACAACTTTGAAGATATTTTTTTTCACAAATGATCCTACCTCAGCTGCAATTTTATGCATCTTCTTTTTCTGTCTTTCAATTTCCTTTTCTTGGACCTCACATTTGTACTCCAGTTGTTTGCATCGAGCATGAATGGCAGCCTTGGTGTTTGCAAGTATTTCTGCATCTTCTGTGGTCACTGAGCGAGATGGGGATTGCGACGAAGATCTTTGACCAGGTTTAGATCCTAACCTATCTAACTCCTATAAGAAACAACTCTGACGTTTTCAAGATTGCATGAGACTCTAAAATATACTGAAGCTTCATACAAAATACATAGTAGTGAAAGTAATTACACCACTCCCCCAATCACTCACACCCGGATAACTCGCGAACCCACTTATAACGCTGGTTCAGGCATGGATCCCATTTTTTTAAACTGGAAAATATAAAACAAATTGGCCCCTATTTGTTGAACGTGAAAAAAATCAAGATCAAAATTGGTCAATGCAACCTGGATATATCGCTCATTTTATCATCGAAAACAGTGGTTAGTACTAAGAAATTTGAATCAACATCACGAAATTCTCAACTTTTAATAACAAGTCATATATTTATTTTTCTATTTTCTTTCCAAACAACATTCTCATTACACTGTAAATAGCAATAATCGACGAAATTTCGATCAATGAAAATGTCACTAATGCCTACTGGTGGCAGCACTTTAAAAAATAAAAACCAATTAAATAATTTTTGTCAAGTTAAATTTGTGTTGTAGTTCTATCTTTTAATTTGGTTTCAGTGTAATCATCATAAATGCATTATGCCCTCTTTTATTCAAACATGAAAAATACCATTCAACCGTCACAGCTATGTCCGTGAGCGTTTCCGTGAGAAGCTAATTAAGTGCCAACCGTTTTTTTATCTCCAACTTCCAGAAGTATTTGTTGTGTTGTTATACTCAATTAAAAGCAGACCTGCTTTGTATTATCATCTTAATTACATCTTTTGTATCAAATCAAATAAAGGGGGTGGAATAAAAGAAAAGTTAAAAGGTGCGCAAATCCTACCTGTGTAAGAGCTAGCGGTCACGGCCATGTGTCAGGTCAACTCATTTCAACTGATCAATCGAACACTGTTATCAATATTGTTATGTAAATAATATAATTAAACTACCTTCAATTAGCCTACTCATTCACAAATGTTATCAAAGATAGTAAGGCAACCAAGCGAAATGAGTACTTGGTGAATAAAAAGGTTTGTTTCACATATACGGTTTATTAGGGAGAAGCGAGTTCCAGAGTTTGTAGTGAACTTAAAATTTTTAAATTGCCACTCAGATATTTCCTCAAGGATGAGAAAAAGTTTCACTATTGCTTACAATGAAATCACGGCATCCATATTTTATTAATAGAACAATAAATAAATCGAGTTTCAACATTGACGGTTGTTTCGCGAAATATATGTCCTTAGCTTTTGTAAAAAAGGAATCTTGTTTCATTGTGAATCAGCAACAACAAAAAGCAGTGATGTAATACACAAAGTTTTCGCGTACACATGTTGTTGAAACCACTTGGAGTAATGTTGTTAATGATCTTTCAGCAGTTGGGTATCTTGAAAATAAAGGTAATTTATACATAAAAGCGAACAACTACATTAGAAAAAAGCTCTTTATTGACAATTATTCCCAATGCAATTATAAAACGAGTATTCAGCCATTAAAGAGCCCTGTTACACCCCCACCCACCCACACCCCCACAGTTTTCTCAATTTCCAGCGGGGATGGCATCCCTTCTTAATGTTTTCAAAGTCCGTCGGTAACTCATGCCCTCGCTTATAGTGCGGTCTATGTTTCTGGACCCCATTGTGCGTGAGTTATCGAGGGAGAGGTGTATATAAAACCATTCAAATTCCAAAACATATGCTAATGGTTCAAAATATTTTCATGTTTATTAGAAAACTGTTCAAATCCCAAACATATGCTAATGGTTCAAATTTTTGTCATGTTTATTAGAAAACCGTTTAAATTCCAAACATATGCTAACAGGTTCAAAAACTTTTCATGTTTATTAGAAATTCCTTTCCATAGCATAATGATTTTAGTTTTTGAGTTATTGATTTTGCATGTTGCCAATAACAAACAGTGTCCAGTCACTCTACAAGACTTTTATTTAAAAAGGTGTTACCTGTGAGTAGGGACCCAACTGGGGTATTATACAGTCAGTAGGGACCCAAAGCAGTTATTTTATGTTAGTAGGGACCCAAAGATTGTAATTTATGTGTCAGTAGGGACCCAATGATTGTAATTTATGTGTCAGTAGGGACCCAAAGATTGTAATTTATGTGTCAGTAGGGACCCAAAGATTGTAATTTATGTGTCAGTACACTGACCCAAAGATTGTAATTTATGTGTCAGTACACTGACAGTAAGTACCAGCAAGATCAGACATGTTTACACATCAAATGCCATACTATTCCTTTATCTAAACAATACCTTCCTCATCAAATACAAGTTTAATTTGCATGCACTGAGTGTTCACTGTCAATATGCTCCACTGACCTCTAAAAAGCAGGGAAAAACATTTGGTTAGGAAACACGTGGACAATGACCAGAGAAAGGAGTGACTGTTATATACATGACTTTTATATAGGAAATTTACTGGGGGTAAATAGAATGGCTGTTGTGACCAAGTGACCGCTATAGGAAGGTGACCATTAGGACAGGTCTGATTGTATCATGAAAATAGGACCTCCATCCCGAATCCACAAATATAAGTACCAATGACATAAAATGATTTCAGAGTAATATTCATCAGACTGAGAAACCACTTCAGTACTCAAACAATCTGCAAGTGTTTCACATGTCTGGAATTGTGATTCTCATAAATTGTACAAAATTGCTAATTTTTGTTTCATATTTCTCATCACATTCTTAGCAAGTAAAATCTTATTTGCTCAGCAAAAAGTGCTAACTTGTCCCAGATTGAATTAAATTTGTAAAGCCCCGAGAGTTTGTATTTTTTGAACCTGCACTCTTGCTCTTGAGCTCTCCAACATGATCTTGAGATCCTTCATCTTGCCAAAATATTTCTCTGTCAAGGCAGACTGTCTGGCCAGATCATCCCTGCAATATAAACGGTACATAAATATTTCTCTGTCAAGGCAGACTGTCTGGCCAGATCATCCCTGTGATACATACTGTACATAAATATTTCTCTGTCAAGGCAGACTGTCTGGCCAGATCATCCCTGCAATACATACAGTACATAAATATTCCTCTGTCAAGACAGACTGTCTGGCCAGATCATCCCTGCAATATAAACGGTACATAAATATTTCTCTGTCAAGGCAGACTGTCTGGCCAGATCATCCCTGCAATACATACGGTACATAAATATTTCTCTGTTGAGGCAGACTGTCTGGCCAGATCATCCATGAAATATGTATGGTACATACATATTTCTCTGTCAAGGCAGACTGTCTGGCCAGATCATCCATGAAATACATACGGTATGTAAATATTTCTGTCACGGCAGACTGTCTGGCCAGATCATCCATGAAATACATAGGGTACATAAATATTTCTCTGTCAAGGCAGACTGTCTGGCCATATCATCCATGAAATACATATGGTACATAAATATTTCTCTGTCAAGGCAGACTGTCTGGCTCGATCATCCATGAAATACATACGGTACATAAATATTTCTCTGTCAAGGCAGACTGTCTGGCCAGATCATCTATGAAATATGCACGGTACATAAATATTCCTGTCAAGGCAGACTGTCTGGCCAGATCATCTATGAAATACATACAGTACATAAATATTTTACACTGTCAAGGCAGACTGTCTGGCCAGATCATCCATGAAATATGTACGGTACATAAATATTTCTCTGTAACGGCAGACTGTCTGGCCAGATCATCCATGAAATATGTAAGGTACATAAATATTTCTCTGTAACGGCAGACTGTCTGGCCAGATCATCCATGAAATATGTAAGGTACATAAATATTTCTCTGTAACGGCAGACTGTCTGGCCAGATCATCCATGAAATACATACAGTACATAAATATTTTACACTGTCAAGGCAGACTGTCTGGCCAGATCATCCATGAAATACATACAGTACATAAATATTTTACACTGTCAAGGCAGACTGTCTGGCCAGATCATCCATGAAATATGTAAGGTACATAAATATTTCTCTGTAACGGCAGACTGTCTGGCCAGATCATCCATGAAATATGTATGGTACATACATATTTCTCTGTCAAGGCAGACTGTCTGGCCAGATCATCCATGAAATATGTATGGTACATACATATTTCTCTGTCAAGGCAGACTGTCTGGCCAGATCATCCATGAAATATGTATGGTACATACATATTTCTCTGTCAAGGCAGACTGTCTGGCCAGATCATCCATGAAATATGTACGGTACATAAATATTTCTCTGTAACGGCAGACTGTCTGGCCAGATCATCCATGAAATGTGTAAGGTATGTTAGAAGTGTGCTTCTGGTTTTCATTTTTCTTTACTGAAAAAGTCTCTCCTTAAGAATGGGTTGTTCAGAAATTTATATTGCCCAAATTTTGTTTAGCACACCTTCATTTTAAAAAAAAAAACTGAGAGGAAGCTAGATTCAAATTTTATACAAGTATGTAAGTTTTAAGGCTTCCAAACTACATAATGCTTTGGCATTTATGTTTTTTATGCCCTAAGTCAATGGACCACTTCTGCTATGCTAATAATCATCTCTGGTACTCTCACAATCAACCAGGTAATGACTTATAACAGATGTAGCAAAAGAAATATGAAGTATGGGCCAAGAAATATTACAAGCTCACAAATGGCGTCCAAGCCCTGCTTGTAGAATAACGCCTGAATACAAGTTGGCATCTATTAGGTTTTCTTTGATGGCTGAAATGCTCTTTAAAAACATCTATTATTGTCACTTCCAAGAGATTTGTCTCTTTTTATACACATCATGATCATTGCCTGGAATCAAAATGACTACCTTGATGAAATTCAATTTTTAAAATATTTAAAGATACTTTTGTGTAAGAGAGAGTATCTCTATGTAAGGGAGAATATCTCTGTGTAAGAAAGACTATCTCTATGTAAAGGAGAATATCTCTGTGTAAGAGAGACTATCTCTATGTAAAGGAGAATATCTCTGTGTAAGAAAGACTATCTCTATGTAAAGGAGAATATCTCTGTGTAAGAAAGACTATCTCTATGTAAGGGAGAATATCTCTGTGTAAGAAAGACTATCTCTATGTAAAGGAGAATATCTCTGTGTAAGAAAGACTATCTCTATGTATGGGAGAATATCTCTGTAAGAAAGACTATCTCTATGTAAAGGAGAATATCTCTGTGTAAGAGAGACTATCTCTATGTAAGGGAGAATATCTCTGTGTAAGAAAGACTATCTCTATGTAAAGGAGAATATCTCTGTGTAAGAGAGACTATCTCTATGTATGGGAGAATATCTCTGTGTAAGACAGACTATCTCTGCAACAACTTTCACAGGTAATCAAAAAAAAACATCAAACATCAAGGAATAATTATTTTGGCAAAAGTTCATCACATTAATGCACCATGGACCATTCTACCACAGAAGCTTGCCGATTGTAACGTTTTGAAAAGCTAACATGGAAAAAGTCGCAATATTTATATACACTATGCTTTTTGAATTATGCCTATGCTATAAACAGAAGCTAACGATCTTCAATGTTCTACTGTGTGAACAATTTTTTAATTACAGGATGGTATGGTGTCTGGACTAAAGATGTATACAGCCAACATTATTTACCACTAATACCAACAAACATATTTTAGGCAAATATATCTATCTTTTATTTGGACTTTCGTTCAATCAAACCAACTACAGGAAAAATAATTCACAGATGTTCCACCTCTCTCTGACAGAACTCCTCCCAATGCTGAAAAAGTAGTAACTCCACCTATTTTGTGTAATTCCACCTATCTTGTGTAATTCCACCTATCTCGTGTAATTCCACCTATCTCGTGTAATTCCACCTATCATCTCGTGTAAGTTATTGAAGAAAAAAAACATTTCCATGGGGCAAATTTAAATGGGTCATAGAGTTTCTTATATCAATATATTTTTTAATCTTTCAAAAGTATAATGTATTTTTTATGTGGCATACCAAGACTTCTGACACTGATAGGATTTATAATAATGGATTCTGTGTATTTATACTACCACTTCAAAGAAAAATAAAAAGTAATATGTCAATTTCTTGAATAATATATTTTGGTGGACTAGGTTAAATAGTAAAAGGATGGATCAGAATTAGAAGTACCAAAAACAAAATGATGGTAATTTTACCTATATATCAAAGTGGGTGCCAAGACCAGTTTTAATGATGGTAATTTCACCAATATATCAAAGTGGGTGCAAAGCCTAGTTTTAATGATGGTAATTTTACCTATATATCAAAGTGGGTGCATAAACCAGCTTTAATGGTGGTAATTTTACAAATATATTAAAGTGGGTGCAAAGACCAGTTTTAATGGTGGTAATTTCACTGATATATCAAAGTGGGTGCAAAGACCAGTTTTAATGATGGTAATTTTACCTATATATCAAAGTGGGTGCAAAGACCCGTTTTAATGATGGTAATTTTACCTATATATCAAAGTGGGTGCAAAGACCAGTTTTAATGATGGTAATTTTACCTATATATCAAAGTGGAAACAAAGACCAGTTTTAATGGTGGTAATTTTACCAATATATTAAAGTGGGTGCAAAGACCAGTTTTAATGATGGTAATTTTGCCAATATATCAAAGTGGGTGCAAAGACCATTTTTAATGATGGTAATTTTACCTATATATCAAAGTGGGTGCAAAGACCCGTTTTAATGATGGTAATTTTACCTATATATCAAAGTGGGTGCAAAGAATAGTTTTAATGGTGGTAATTTTATCTATATATCAAAGTGGGTGCAAAGACCAGTTTTAATGGTGGTAATTTTACCTATATATCAAAGTGGGTGCAAAGACCAGTTTTAATGATGGTAATTTTACCAAAATATCAAAGTGGGTGCAAAGACCAATTTTAATGATGGTAATTTTACCTATATATCAAAGTGGGTGCATAGACCAGTTTTAATGATGGTAATTTTACCTATATATCAAAGTGGGTGCAAAGACCAGTTCAAACTTTAATAGAGTTTTACCCAATGCACTCAGATGAAATAAAATTCAGAATCTGATTCTAGTATGAATTTATTTCCAGTAGCAATTCCCTACAACATTCATACTGACTTCAAAACCAAATTGCTTGTGTTTTATCAAAATTTAATTTGATACCAGAAGATCTCTAAACTTTTCAAGGTGATCATAAGCATTTTCCAGTGAAGTGTGGTAAATATTTAATAAAAGGGATGAATCATCAGTGTAGTGAGTTACTGACTTTTACTCCAGTTATATGTAATAGTAGAGCCAAACAATTGTACACAAATTATAAATAGGTATGGACAAAGAGGGTCCCCATGTCTGACTCACTTTTAAAGTGCAAAAAAGGCAATATAAAACTATTACTGGTTACACACCTTTGTATATCTGTATAAAAGGTTTAACCTAATGTATAAATGAGTCACCAAAGTTCTTGAATTTTAAAGTTTTGTATATGAATGACCATTCTAGTTAATCTAATGCTTTTTCAATATTAATTATTAAAAGCGGACCTCCAATATCATCCCCTTCTGCCTTATGTAAAATGCCATGAATAAGTCTTGTATAATAACCAATATGTCTGTCTGCCTTATGTAAAATGACATGTTTAAGTCTTGTAAAATAACCATTATGTTGCCTGCCTTGTGTAAAATGCCATGTATAAGTCTTGTATAATAACCAATATGTCTGTCTGCCTTGTGTATAATGCCATGTATAAGTCTTGTATAATAACCAATATGTCTGACTGCCTTGTGTAAAATGCCATGTATAAGTCTTGTATAATAACCAATATGTCTGTCTGCCTTATGTCAAATGCCATGTTTAAGTCTTGTATAATAACCATTATGTTGTCTGCCTTATTTAAAACGACATGTATAAGTCTTGTATAACAAACAATATGTCTGTCTGATAGTAATCTCCTTTGTGTCTAACTGTAGTTATAAAGTGGGTTTTATGTAGTTTGCAATAATGAAATTTTATAGTCTGCTTTAAGTAATGAAATTGGCCTCCAATTACATAAAAAGGATTTGTCTTTCCCATTATTTGATATGCAAATAATAATTCTTCATCTTTGGGTATTAGATAGTTTTCCTTGCCTATGAATCTGGTTAAGAGATCTAAGAAAACAAAGGACTAAAGCCATTTCAAAAATATATTTTAAATTCAGCTGTACAACCATCTAACCCAGGACTTTTTCCATTTTTTACTGGTTTCATGCTCACATAAATTTGTCATAAGTACAAACAAACAATAAATCTGGGGTAAGAGCTTCTCCTCATCCATAAATGTATCTATATGTACATTTGGGTCACTATTAATCTATATATTATTAACAGATATACTAAATTATTCTCAATGTGGACTTCATCAAATAGAAAATAAAATAAGCCCCTTTTGGTAAGAAGTAATTTTTGCATGGTCTTCTCTGGTGGCAAGCGACCCTACAACATACAATATTCAATGAAAAAGAGTCCCTCGAAGGGACTGATGTTTTACTGTCTGAAATGAGTTTACAGGAATTCAAGATAAGACCAATTCTTCTTTTTAACTGCTGAGTGTTGAAACCATTTTTTATATTCTTAAGCAGTAAGATTTTCAAATTAGCCCCTGCAGCAGCCATACTGGATGTAAGATCAGTACCATTTTCATTTAGGATAAACAAGACACCATTAGAAAACTTTTGGTGAAAACCCCATGCCAATATAACCATCCATTCAGGAGAACGCTATGCTAATATGACCATCCATTCAGGAAAACACAGTGCCAATATGACCATCCATTCAGGAGAACCCCATGCCAATATGACCATCCATTCAGAAAAACCCCATGCCAATATGACCATCCATTCAGGAGAATTAGTGACAAGATTCTGAACATATTCATTGTGGCAGCCATACTGGATGTCTGCGGGGCCCCATTTTCATTTAAGACCAACCAGATATCATATGTATCATATGAATATTTTTGATAAAAATCTATTTCGATATGAACATCAATTCTTGAGGAATAGCAATAACAAGTCAGATCTGCACCATTTTCATTCAGAACCAACTAGATATTGTAATTAGTCTTCTGGCAAAAACCACACGATTTTCAAGATGACCACAATGGTGGCCATATTGGATATCATAACAGCACAATTTTTATTTAAGACCAACCAGACATCATTAGAAGTATTCCTGTGAAAACCCCATACTGATATGACCTTCCATTCAGAAGGAGTAGTAATGAAAAGATTTTCAAGATGGCTGCTGTTGCGGCTATACATGATGTCAGATCAGCACCATTTCATTTAGGACCGACTAGACCTTGGGATGAATATATGTGTAAAGTCTCATTGCAATCCTCCAAGTAGTTTAAGAGGTGTAGCAATAATAAACCTGTGCTGTAGGACAGATGGACACTGGACATTGGAAAATGGATGAAGGACGACAGGCCATCCCATAAGCTCTTCTGGTCTATGACGAGCAGAGCTAAAAATTAATACAATTATTTTTTATTACAGAAATGGCATGAAGATGGAATCACATTTTTACATGAAATTATATATAAAAATGGTGATATTTTTCACTTCTTAAGATTTTAAAGAAAATATAATTTGGATACAAATTTTGTTCAATATTATTGAAATTAAGATGCTTACCCTCAGAGAAAGAAGAATGACTTTAAAAAGATTTATTTTCAACAGACTACAACTAAACCTATTAAATCACTCCATAAATGGGTATCTGTCCTAAACTGTAAGTCTAAAAATTGGAGGGAGATATATATCTGGCCGAAATCAGTTACATATGATACCAAATAACACAGTTTTCAGCAAAAAAACTGTCAATCAACAAATTTCTTGTTAAATGTAGAAACTCTTCATGACAGTCTTGCAGTTTTTGTAAAGCAAATTCAGACTCAATTACACAGCTTCTATGGCAATGTCAAAATGTGCAAATAATTTGGAAATGAATTGAAATTATTTTACAAAAGCAATATAACATCCAAATCATGGATGAGGAAATCATACACAGTTTTATGATTCAAAATATGTGACAGAAATTAATAGTATTTGTTTAATAGTCAAAAGATATATATATATATATATATATATATATATATATATATATATATATATATATATATATATATATATATATATATATATATATATATATTAGTAAATTCAAAAATTGTATTCCTTCATTAGCTTGAGCAATATCAGCCCTTATAAATGTATAGGGTATTTAATGCAGTAAACATTACTATCTTTCCCCTTATAAATTTGAACAAGAGGTCCAAGTGGGCCTGAGATTTCTCATCTGGGTAGTTGACATATGTCAGCTTGTGAATGCAAATTCACACACGTATTGAAACTGTAGATGGGAAAGAAAGGCTTGAAGCACATACACTGCATGTTGCCATTGGTGTCATTTATATCTTGTTCCTAGACCACAGGACAACTTTCTCAGCATAAAAGCATAAAACAGAAAAGTCATTTATACAGCCAGCATTACTGTCTGGATATCTTTCTGCTTGTGATGACTAGACCTCGATTCATAGCTCAGAAACTGTTCATACACTTACCTAGCATTACAAGGGCAGTTAATCTGTGCAGACAGAATGGATTACTGGGTCTGTTCCTCACCCCTCTGGATCCCTTCCCCTGGAGCCATAATTTGAAAAGCATTGAGATCAACACCCAAATGTGCTGTGGTGGTTCTGTGGTTAAGGCACTGGACTCATGACCAGAAGATTGTGGGTTTGATTCCCTCCATCTTATCATCCTGGATCATCATTAATATGTGTGGATTTTGCTCATAATCAAACTCATCTGAGATCTTGATGATACAAGCTTTACATAAAAAATCTGATCAAAATCTGAAAAGAAATATGGCCTCTAGAGTATTCACAAGCTCAGCCAATCAGATGTAAGATCACCTCATTAACATGCACGGATGTCACACATAACTGAACTCATCCAAGGTCTTGATGATATAAGCTTACACAGAAAATCTGATCAAAATCTAATCAGAAATTAAGCTTCTAGAATGTTCCCAAACAAGTATTGATGGACAGACAAAAGAAGATGCACAATGGAATGATGGATGCTGGACCATACCATAATCTCACTTAGCCTTTGGCCATGTGAGCTAAAATTATTGAAAAAATGGAATATTTTAGAAAACACTGAATCTTGTATGACTGTGCATTTGTGTAAATGGGTTAATCTACAGTATATAAATGTCATATTGGTAAACTCAATTTATGAAATGTTGTTTACTTTAGCAAATAAAAACTGTTTAGAAAAAGGAGCAAAGTATTTCAGTCCGTTCTGAATGGTCAAGATACAGAAAATTAATTAATCAGACTGGTTCAAGAGCCTTACTTAAGCTGGTTGTTGGTGAGAATGAGTTCTTGCACAAGATTCTGCCTTCGGTTACAGTCTGCTATCAAAGCAATGTAGTTTTCTCTTGCGATTTTACTCCCTGATGCATCCAGGCATATGGCATTACCTGTTAATAGACAGGTAATTAAGTACTCCACTTCAAAAAATCTCAATTTATTGCAATTATAAAATATTTATAAAATATTAAATAAGTAAATGGAAGCATGATGGTGTTTTTTTCAATCATATTTTTCACAATGTGATGCTTAATGTTTCCCACTGAATCTGTTATAAATCAATGAAATTGAGAAAAACAAGCCATTTTTAGTCGACAAGAACAAAACACAAACATGAGTACCATGAACACTACATTATAACAGTACATTATATTCCACCATGTTTAACAGTTATTTATGTAGGCACCATCAGGGCATGACACTGGAGAGCACTGACCAAGAAACAAGCTGTCTTTATTTGGTTAATTCTGACCTTGACCTTTCAGCTGTAAAACCCAACATCACTAGCTTATTTCCTTCCCATATTAGTAAACTATCCTAAAGGTTTAGTACCATTATGTGTTGTGCAATTAAAGATACTTTTACTCTTGTCTGTATCACAGTGACCTTGACCATTCACCATTTTACCCTAAAATTAAAAGGTTTATTTTTTGCCCCAAGTGCAAGTCATCCACAAAGTTTGGTCAAGGTTCACGATATAAGACTAAATTTACTGAACATAAATTTTTGTTATCTGACTCATTATGATCTTGACCTTTTGACCCAAAAATTAATAGGTGTCTTTCTTACACCGAGTGCAAGCTATCTACAACATTTGGCAAAGGTACACAGGCTTGAATTACATTTTTTCTGTGGAAATCAGTTTTCTTCTTGGAGAAGCTATGACCCTGACCTTTGACCTCAAAATCAATAGGTATCTTTCATACAAAAAATACAACAATTCACAAAGTTCAGTAAAAGTGTTAGTTCTAGAATTACAGTTATTGTACATTTTAATTGAATCATTTTATTTTGATGATCTTGGGCCTTTTTACCCCAAAATCAACAGATTTCCTCCTTACCCCAAGTGCAAGCCATTTGCAAAATTTGGTGAAAGTACTTCATCTAAAACTATCATTGTGCAGAAACCAATTTTATTCTTTAAGTCATAGTGACCATGACCTTTGACCTTTAAACCCAAATATTTACCAGTTTCTCTGTTTTACCCCAGGTGCAGTCTCTCTAAAGTTCAGTAAATGGTCTGGAACTAAAGTCACTGTACAGAAATCAATTTTCTTCTTTGAGTCACAATGACCTTAACTTTATATCTTTTGACACCAAGACTGATAAGTTTCTTCTTTACTCCAAGTGCAAACCATCCATAGTGTGTACTTAAGGTACAAGGTCTTCAACTCAAGTTATTGTGTAGGAACCCAAAAATGGCCAGACAGACATGCGAATGGACAGTATCCTTGCTCTGCCTAATTGCATTAAAACTCATACAACTTCAGTAAATTCAACAAATCTGCACTAAAATTACTGACATTTAACTAAATGGTATTTTTGCATTTTGCATACTTCATCAAATAATTTGCAAAATCTTTGTCTTCAAAAATTTGCCAAAAACATGTCACGTAAATTTTTTTTTTTACATTTGCACTTTTCTTAAAACAAGCTCATGGAACCTCAATGCTGATAATTTCAAAACACGTGGAAAAGACACCATCAACTCTCATGATAATATGGGCTTAGCTAGTATACTGGTAATGTGCTCACTTTGCAACTCTGCAGTCCCAGGTAGAAGCAAAAAGAAAACAAAAAAAGATAAACAAGTTGCCCATCAAAGGTCAGTGGTTTCCTCAGGGTCCTCTAGTTTCCACCACCTCAAAAACTCCATCATGCAAATACATAAGCAGTTATGGGTATGTGACATAAACTGATAGAAATTGTTGCATATTGTAAGTAAACTGAGCAGAGTTTAAGTGTTTTGTTAATACCTCCCAGATGCTGGACATCAGCAGGATGTAGGAACTTAAGGAACTGTAGTCCATGCTGCCTCAGCCTTTTGTTAACCTCTGTCCAGTCCACATCATATTGTTTTCTCTAGAATAGAAAATTCAACGGTAAAGTACATTACTGAGCCTCTTGTTGACCTCTGTCCAGTCGAGGCCATTTTGTTCTCTCTAAATTAAAGACTCAAAGGTACAGAACATTATATCTACTCTTCTATATCTGGTATAATGATTGTAAATTAATTAAAAGCGTAAGAATTACCTCTACAATTTACTGGATTCATGGATATTGCACATTTAAATTTTGACCACTGGCATTTTATAGCTAGTGAAATTTCCAGACTGATAGTAATAATATCAGTCCTTAATTTAGCCCTTGTTTTTGCCTTGAAAAAATATGTTTCCATGATAAATATTTATGCAACTGTAAAAGAATAACTTCATTAAGTAATATTGACTATGTAATAAAAGCAAATCATATCTCACAATTAGCTGGATATTAATCACATCTTTTGAATAAAATGTCGCTGAATTTTCTGTTAAAAAGTGTGAATTAAGTGAATCTGATTTTGTTTCTAGTGTATTAGACTATATTTATTGTATTTTTGGTAGGCAGATGGCAAAAACAAGAGTCCCTTGAAGGGACTGATGCTCTACAGGCTAAAAAGAATTTCCAGGAATTCAAGATAAGATCATTTCTTCCTTTTAACTGCTGAGTGTTGAAAGTATCCCTGAGATTCTTCAGCGATAATAAGATTTTCAAATTAGCTGCTGTGGTGGCCATATAGAATGTCAAATTGGCACCATGTTCATATAGGACCAAGTAGACATCATTAGAAGTCAGATGATCCCAAAAAACCTTTGTTAACTTATTTAGGGTCTATTCTTGAACTAAAAATCTAAAGAAGTTCCTCACTTGATTTGAAAAAAAGGAAGGAATTTTCTAAACTGGGGGGGATTGAGTTAAGAAAGAAAGGTACTGGGTAGTGCTTGAAAATACTATGCACAAGTTTTGCACATTTGAATAATGTTTTGGTGCTATTTTTGAGAAATTAGTGCAAATCAGAATAGACCCTGCTTATTTGAAGAAAGAATTTTTAAATCTGAAAGCTTAATATATGCACAGAAAATTAATAAAGATATGAAGTTTCTGTACCAGTTAATGGAAAGGTTAAATAGCTTTAGATAACTACTTGGGAAGGTTTGAGATAGAAAGAAGAATGTGAACATGAAAGGAAGAAACATATATGTACATGGAAAAGTTTATAAAGTGATACTTGATGGGTTAGAATGTTTACCTGTTTATTGTTACCTGAGCTTGGATCAGTAACTTCTGAGTCAATTTCAGGTTCTAAACTAGCTCTATCTATATCGTCTGTACTCTAATGGTGAGAAGACAGGTGAAAATAAGTATGTGTGTATATATGATAGATATATATATATAAGACTTTTTATGCTAGAGTGTAAAGATTCACAATAAATAGATATGTGCAGTAAAAAATGGTGCAAACTATAATTACTTCACATGTGTACGTAAAATTAAAACAGAAAAGCAATTTTTCCCGATTATTTTCTTTGTTGATTATTTCCATCCCATTCAGATCCCCACATGATTCCACAATCCTACCCCACTGCCCTAGGCCACTGCCCAAGGCAACAAATCAAAATTATAATACATGTATTATACTTTCTTTCATGATTGGGTTGGTTCTGCCTGGTTTGACGGTATGCACTGCTTTGATGTCAGCTGTTCCCAAAATTCAAAATTTCCTGCTTAAAGTCTCCTTTTTCTAAATATGGTAAATATAATTTATGTGCCTAGTAACTGATCAAGTTAGAATAACCACTGCTGCATGCAAACATTTGTAGTAGCACTCAGAAAGGTATTTAATCCCTCAGTCAAACTCATTCCATGGACTTCAGCAAACATTTGTGGAAGCACTAAGAAAAGCATTTAAATTGTCAAACTCTTTCCATGTACTCCACAAAAGTATTTAAACCCTTGGGCTCAAACTCTTCCATGTACTCCAGCAAATATTCACAGGAGCACTCAGAAGAGTATTAAACCTTCAGACTCAAACTCGTTTCATGTACATGTACTCCAGCAAATATTTCTGGGAGCACTTGCAAAAATATTTAGGTGGCACTCTCCAGTTTCGTACTTTGCATAGGGTTAGATTTTTAAAGAAAAAGAATTACCCAGGTTTTCCTCACTGGCTGTCCTGGCTATTTAAAAAATACCTTGTATATCTTAGGTATTGTTAAAAGAACTTTGAATTCCCTTTATTTTGGTGTATGATTGATGGGTGAAATTTGGTTAAAGAGGATACAGCTTGGTCTTACATAAGATGTGCACCTCTCAAAAAACTGCTAGCTCTGCTTGGTCATTTTCACTTCCTGGACTTCAAAGGTAAATAATAAAAAAAAGAGCCGATAACTTTTTTTACTTTTTATATATTTTGTAATTCATTCATAGTACTTTAAGAGGCTGGTATTGTCTGCTCTGGCAAAATTTGTTTCCCTATTTTAATAACTGCTGAAAATAGTGCACTTTTGACTAATTCAGGCTGATTTTTCGAGTACTTTAGAGCACCCATTTTGTCTGCTGTGTGCTTAGATCATGTCCAGTTTCCACAAGTACAATATGTAAAGAAATTTCAGCCACAGTACATGAAAGTAACATAGAGGTATGCCAACATTCTCTCCATTGTGCATGTTGCAAATGCAAAATACTTCATCTTACACCTGTCACTCTCTCAGAAGCATGTATTATCTGTAAAGCGACCCCATAAAACCGTCTGGCTCAAACTCTTTCCATATATTCCAGCAAATATTGTATTATCCCTATAGTGAAACCTCCCATAATGGTCACCTCCCTTAAACAACAACCGCTCTGAACCAGCCATGGTCTGGCTTTCCCGACTCTTTATTTCATCTATATGTTTAACATGTCTTCAACAGACAACCGCCATACCCAGGGCTGAGCAAATTTTTTTTTAACCACTAGTCCAGGACAAGTGGTTTCAGAAAATTCACTAGTCCCACCTTACCCCTCACTAGTCCCACCTTACTTTTCACTGGTCCCAAAATGGTAATCACTTGCCGAGATTTGATGAGATGTATGTACTTAATCCATAGAAAAAACAAATGAAAAAATATACAACATAATTATTTCTTAAAAGAATTTAATTTTTCAAAAACATTGGTTGTTATACATTTGGCTTCTTCAGGTTCATGTATATATGTTTTAGCTGATGGATTTGAAAAAATGTCCAGGTATATGTCAGCCACCTGCACCAGCACTAAGCCAGCAGTTGATAGCTGTGTCTGGGTTGAAGTCCTCAAGCTCTGGTCCATTTGTGGAAATGTTCATTAGCATTTGTAAACTCTTTTGGTTTAAGGAATTCCTTAAAGAAGTCTTGATTAAGTTCATTGAACTAAATCCTCGTTCACACCCAGCAGTGGATGGGCTTATAACAAACATGATTTCTAATAGTTTGCATAATTGACTGAGACTAGGTGGAGTATTCACTAAGAGTGTTCCAAGAATTTCAACAGGTGGATACAGTGACTGCTTCCTTCCGAGTCAATACATTCAAGCCAGGTGTAACAATCAACCCAATGCGGCTGAAAATTTCTGTTTCTTAGTAGTGTCATATTTGACATTTTTTGCCATCACAGATTGTTGCTTATGTCTCTTTGGAGAAATAGCTACCGCACACTCAGTATCAGTCCTACGTTTTATCCCTCCACTTTCAAACAAATTTTCCTTCTCCGAATCGCCGTTATTACCTTCCTTGCGAAAATAATTTAGCAAACTCATTTTAACCACAGAGTAACTATCAGCTTGCTTGACAACTACTTCTAAAGTGATCATAACATACATTTTTTCTTTTAAATACGAACAGAGACAGCTCGTTAATTAGCGTAATTGTTTCGCTTCAAACGCAATATCGCACGTGGAAGTTAATCATCTGTATAATCAATTAAAAATTAAAGAATCATTACTGTCATTTAATCAGTTCATAAAAGAAACCAACACTGATGTCAGTAAAGTACCTTTCATTAATTTAATTACACTGACTCGCTGGATTAAAATCATAGTGAGCCGCTCGTGATAATCTGGCTCGAGTAAACTCAATGCAGCAAAGCCGCTTATAACACTACTAATTGATCATACTGGCTTTCTTTTGTTTGATGTGTTTTGATTTGCCGATAATTTGGTCGCTTAACCCAATATGCAGTCAAGCGGTAACAGGATGTAAATGTATACACGAAGAGGGGTAGAATCAAGTATTCAGTACGCCTGGAGGGCATGATTTACCAAATAAAGGTAGATATAGTGATTAAAGAACGAAAATAAGGACTAGTCCGACTTTTTTTTAAAAAGCACTTGTCCCGGACTAGCGACTTGGAAAATTTTTCTTGCCCGACTTCAAAAATGACTAGTCCGGGACGTCGGGCTACGGGATTTGCTCAGCCCTGGCCATACCCAAATATGATTAGCTAGTTTTCAATGTATTAGTTGCTACTCGGATTAAACCTGAACTTTTGGGCAAGATCATTCTGTTGAATTATGAAATACGTTTGTTATATCGTGTCGTAAAATAGCTCATACAGAGCTAGTGTTATATGTATTTTACCCAAACTACTGACGTTAAATATATTTTCTTGTATCTTGTAACGGATAAGTGACGAATTTCGATGTTATTTTGGGAGTTTTACCGCAATAATTTTATAATAGATGAAATGATTCTGTTGTTACAGAGGATATAGACATGGTTAAAACCGAATATATTACAGTTAACATAAGGTGATGTGTTTACCGACGTACATGGCGGAACACTTCGTAAATTGCAAAATCATCATCATGCTGCGTCTCTTAAACTAAAGCCAGTCTTATTAATATTACGTATCTAAAACGATGAAATTTACGTGTCCGTGCAAAACAAAATTGGCGGGCCAGTTTTGCAGTCAATACTGTATTTACGAATGTTTCTTAAAACATAGCGTAGATTAAACCAATATATATGTTTTGTGCAAATAATTTAACTTCAAAATGCATGATGATTTTGCGTATTTTTGTCACATAAGTTACCGTTTTACATGGACTTCGAAAAGTTCGTTTAGTGTCCGCCATGATTGTTTACAGCGACCAAATCAATCGGAATCTCCTCGGCTATTTCTGCGAGACACAATTATGCTGTTTCTTGCGAAGGCAACCAAATTTATATATGGTTTCTTTTCTGCACAACCACGTGGAGGGGGGGGGTATGGGTAGCGGAACTATTGGCAGGTGGAAGAAGTCGCCTCATTTTGAGGCTATTACAGTGTGAAGTATATACATATAAATAAGTGGCGTAGCCAGAAATTCTGGGCCCCCCAGCAAAACTAAGATCTGGGGCCCCCTTCCAATAAAATGTCCCTTGGTTGATTGGAAAAATGGGGCCCAATGGACCTCCCCCCCCCCCCACCGCAACTATGGGGGTTGCTTGGACGGTTGCTACGGCCCTGGTTTAAATTCTTTCAAATACATGGAATCGGCTTCAGTACAAAACCAGGAAAGCTGAAAACTGCAAAACAATTTTTAATTTAATCATCGATCGAACAGGCGCCTTGATATGGTCGCGCGATCGATATACAGTCTTGTTACTCTCTCTCTCTCTCTCTCTCTCTCTCTCTCTCTCTCTCTCTCTCTCTCTCTCGTGGAAATAGTAAAGATGGATCAGAAGGAAAAAATAATCTTCAGGGTAGATTATTGAAAGTGACACGCCGAGCCGCGATAACTCAGTTCGTATAGCGTAGGACACGTAATCCAAGGGTCGCGGGTTCAATACCCGACCAAGCCAGCTAGGGTACGCTGCCTCTGTATTTCTTTGGAAAAGGCACTTAGCTCCTATTTCCTCAGCATGATATAGCCAATAATGTGTTAAAAAATGCCGTTAAAAAAATCCATAAAGATTCACGGGGATACTCAAAGCCACTCCCGATACAAAAGTTAAGATACGTGTTACATACATCAAAAGAAATGGCATCTGGGTATCAGAGTGTCCCCAACGCAAACGAAAATTAACCACTTCTACTGCGAAACCTGGTCCCGATACAAAAGTGAGGATGAGTGTTCTGCATATCACGTGCAAGGGCATTAGGTATATAGGAGTGATGACAGCGCAAAACGAAAATAGGATAAGACGACAAGGAGATGCTGGAGGAGAAAGAGAAGAAAGAAGAAGCTACTCCATGTAGGAAATAAAACAAATACGCTAATGAGACATCGTCGGGTGGGAGAAAAAACAAATGGACGACGTGCTTCAATTCGCTGTCTTTTTTATTCGGCAGAATATACAAAAATTAGTCATGTTCGAACGATCTTAATCTCCTTGTTATTCCCTCCCTCTTAAATCATGCATATATGGATATTTTTGTACTAGATAATGGACGATTTTCTTTCAGAACTGCATTGTACAACACACATATTATTGTCTTGGGAACCTATGTCAAGAATCACCTTTCTGGAATACACTGTTGGCACTCAAAAGAGCCTTTGAAAATGGTAACATAAGGTGCAAGAATTCGTGGAGTTTCCATTGTTACGACTCTATGGTCTAAGAAAAATGTAACAGAAAGAAAGTGAAACCAACAAATCAACTAAAAATCAACAAGCAATTTATTACTAGATAATTAAAATGAAAAATCAAAAAGACACTTACAGTAATGTGTTTTGAAATCCTAATAATCCAATAAGAATGATTGTTCTAATCACAAGTCCTAAATATAGAATGTTCCGAATTCACGGCTGTGTCCTTGAATGTTATGATGTGTTAATGGTCTCCAAAGTCCTGATGTACTAGTAATCTTGATGTGCTGATGTCAAAATGAAGTATTCCAAAATCTTTGAATAAGTTCACTTAAATTTCAAAATCATCAATTAAAAATCCAAAATCCAAAAGTTTATGAGCACTGTTATAATCCAATGAATATTTAAAATAATTCCTCTCTTAGAATTTGGAATGAATTTTCACAACTGTAATAGCTCTTTACAAGACTGATGGTAATGTCAAAACTGAAAAAATGTCCACCAAACATGGCATATATAAAGATTGGTCACATGACAGAATGTTCTAGAACATGAGTCATCTTAATGGAATTTTAACTGTAAACAACATTCAACCTTGACCTTCAAATTGAGAAAACATATTGATCAAAACAACCTAATTCAAGGACACTAGTTAAACATGTTTTTCCTGATAACATTAAGATTTAAGCAAATATTAAAGTGAAGAAACATTTATAATTTCCAAAAATATTTATAATATTATATAAACATCATACATAACACCATCAAGAGCTATAACTGCCTTATCCATTTCTCCGATCGAGTCCAACTGCCGTTATTGTTGCTGTTGCCGATCGGTTTGATCTTTGCGAAGCAGGCCTCCCTTTCTTTGACTTTACCAAGATGATTCATATAAAAAGCTCTCAAGTCTTTAACTTAAGTCAACATTTGTTGTAATACACTCACGGTATCAGAGGATAGTCTTTCCCATGTATGATTCCGTTGGCCAGTGACAGTGAATTTTCATTTCTTGTCTCTTCTTCCTGCTGTTGTTGCTGTTGTACAAAAGTAAATCCCTCTGTCATTGTAAACGTCTCTGCAACTCCTCTTCTTGCATCTTTTTAAAATCATTTTTATTCAGACGAAGTTGCATTAGACGTCTGAAATTCCTGCGATGAGAACAAAATTGGAAAGAACTAAATAGAATAAATCCGGTTGGATTGACGATGACATTTGGCGAGTGATTGTGGTGGTGCCAGCCATAGTTTTCAGCCATGGTATGGTACTGTCCTAACCTGTACTGCGCTGTGCCGTTATAATTCGTAGAAATGCTATTTTCCACACTGACAGAGTCGTGTCAAACACAGTCCTGCGTTGTGATTGGTTGGCGCAAGACACTCCGATTAGATGAACAAGACGCGCTACGATTGGCTGCGCAGCAGAAAGAAGCGATACGATTGGTTCCGTGCCAAAACTAGTTTCAGTCCAGTTCCTCCCTCTCAAAGAAGCAACATGTGGCTCGGCGTATCGCGTTGCAAAACCATTACCAGCATGCATTTAAACACATCATACCCTGTCAACAATTCGGACCACCTCGGCTATTTCTCTGGAACAAAAATATGCATCTGATATGAGTCGGCGTAGTAATATGCTGAAAAATCATACATTTAGTTCGCCGAAAATGTCTTCGCAAAAACGAAACCACGCTCTCAACGTTTCGAATGCCTGTGAACGTCAGGACGAAGTGGGTCATCATAGAAAGAACAGAGACTGACATATTTGTCAGACGGATTTACATCGAGAGACAAAGGTGCTTGAACCGAATCTCAAAGTACAGACCTATGGTGAGAATAAGTGTGCGCCCAAAGACAATCAAGAGGTGTCGTCCTATTAACAAAATTTGCTAAAAAATTACGCGAACATAACGATCCATTTCATGTCCATTTCCATTTGATAACGATAAGAACAAGCTCATCATGATTGCCAGCTTCACGAGTGTTTGTACGTCCATACGTGTGTTGGGTTTGTAAGTAAGGACGAGTGTAGGTTATCATACCTTACCATGCGATACCCCTTCCCATTCACCCATATGTTTGTAAGGGTTGGTGTTTGTTTGTAAGGATGAACGTTTGTCTGTACGGACGAGTGTAGGTATTTAAGGATGAGTATTTGCCTGTAAGCATGGGTGTTTGTCTGTGAAGATATGTGTTGTTATGTCATGATGTTTGTCGGTCTGTAATTTTGAGTGTGTGTTCATTAGGTGTCTTCGTCCGTCTCTCAGTGTGTTTGTCTGTATCTTCGTATTTGTTGCCTTGCCCTCCACTAAGAGCAACTATAGGACCTCCAACCCACTTAACCGTCGATCGCCTACAACAATGGCCTTCGAATTTTTATTTTAAGAAACAAAAGCCTGGATCACGGGTCTACAAATAAGTCTTATGACAACAAAGACACCGCCCCAGGGCCACCCCACACACCAATATAGGATAAGAAGCCAGCGCATATTCCCTCAGTTACATTAGCCACATAATTAGCTGCATATTTAACTATGAAAAATTGTTTCAAAATGCCCACTTACTGCCTAAAGCCTCTACCCTGAGGATAAATATATAAAGAAACAACTTACCCCCATGGGGAAAGGCCGCATTTATTTGCAGATCTGTTTTCGTACTCTCTGCAATCGAAATTCTGTACTTTAGCTGTATGTGTTTTATTTTCATAAATTTATTTTTATTTGGATTTGGATTTTTTATTTCTGCGGCGGTATTTTTATCTGCGTTGTATGTGGCTAGCGTTAGGCAGTATGTTGATGCTGAATAATATATGCAAAATATTTCATGCGGAAACCTTTGGTTTGCATGTCTAACGCTTAGAGTGATTGGCAAAAATCCCTCAGTTATTAATACTATAATTCTAATCAGTAAGATATTTTGAAAGAATCAACGTTATATTATCAGAAGCTCTATTCATATCATCAGGTGGAACCATTTGATCTTGAGTCTCTCTTGAATTATATTGATATTCCTAAATTAGACGGTGTAAAGAAAAAATGTTGAAATGACCCTATAGTTTTAAATAAATCAACTGCAAGCCTAAAATCCATGCCAAATAATAAAAGCCCATGATCTAATTGATTTACAGTTGAGTTTTTCAAATTCTTTTGTATTGGCCCATATTAGGTAAGAGCAATTCATTTTTTATATAATTCTGGGGAACTATCATCAACTCAAAAGGAAGGTGTAATAACTTGTCTTCCAAAAGGGGATAAACCAAAACAGTGTTTGAAGAATTGGAGACCCGTCTCCTTACTTAAAGTAACTTACAAAATTGCCTCAGCATGTAATGCAAATAGACTAAAGCATGTTCTTCCAGCAATTATTAGTAATGATCAAACTGGTTTTATTAGGGGAAGATACATGGGGGAAAATATTCGTACGCTATACAATCTAATCTTTTCTACCAAAAATATACCATAACTGAACTTCTTCTGTTAATTGACTTTTAAAAAACTTTTGACTCTGTTGCATGGCCTTTCAATGATAAAGTATAAGACTTTTTAAATTTTGGAGGAGACTTCATAAATTGGATAAAACTGTTTTACAAAGATATTATATCTTGCATTATTGTAAATGGACAATGTTCATCGTGGTTTGATATTAGAAGGGGCTGCAGACAAGGTGATCCCCTCTCCCCATATAAGTTCCATCTGTGTGTAGAGATATTAGCCCACCTGATCAGAAAAAAAGATAAATATAAATAGAAAACAAATAAATCATATAGAATATCTTATCTCACATTATGCAGATGACACTGCACACACTCTTGATGATTCTGAAAAGTCCCTGAAATTAGCATTGAATCTCATGTATCAATATTCGACATTTTCAGGCCTTAGTATAAATACTTGAAAAAAGAAAGCAGTCTGGATTGGGAGTAGAACCGGTAGTAATATAAAATACTTGAAAAACGAAAGCAGTCTGGATTGGGAGTAGAACCGGTAGTAATATAAAATACTGCTCATAATACAATTTAGACTGGGAATCGTCTGAATTCATTTACCTAGGCATAACATTTTCCACATAGCTAAACAATAAGGTTAAATTAATCTATGATGACAAAATCAGGGAAATACAATTTTTTACTTCTGCAGTGGTCAAAAAGATCACTAGCCCCTTTTGGTAAAATTACAGTTATTAAACGTTTGGCATTATCAAAACTTACTCATCTACTAATGAGTTTACCAAATCCCCCTCATAGTGTACTCCAAGAACTAGATTCCTTTTTTTACAAGTTTGTTTGTAGTAGGGCAAGAGACAAAATTAAAAGAAAAGTACATGTAATTATTAAAGAGTATCACGAGGGTGACCTTAAATTGGTTCATATCACTATGCTTGTGGATTCTATTAAGACAACGTGGATCAGAAGAATTATTAATTTTGAACCCAGATGGAAAAACATCATACATGATCCCAAACACAGAAAAACAAATTCCTAATTGTAATAGATTTTCTTAAAAGAGCTTATAAATGCCTGACTAAGTTTTGGATAGATATATTTGAAGCATATATAAAATTGTATAATAAGTTTTGGATAGATATATTTGAAGCATATATAAAATTGTATAAGTTTACTGTTGGAAACAAAGAAAACTTCGTTAAAATACAAATATGGAGGAATCCTGATATTATTATTGGAAATTCTAGTGTAATGTACAAAGACTGGATTGAAAAAGGAATCTTCTATATAAACGACTTCGTAAATGAAGCTAGTTTGTGGATAAATCTTGATAAGTTTCGTAATAAATTTGGATTCCATGTATATTTCCTAGAATGTTATGGGCTGTTGAGTGCCATAAAAATCTGCAAAAGTAAATTTAATGTCAGTATCAATTCTAATATACAACACCCATGTATGCATCCATCTATTTTATGTTTAATAATGGATAAAAAGAATATACAAAACACTCATTTGCAATAATCAGGAGCCAGCCTCAATTGCAAAATGGAATGCAGAAGTTGACAATTTAAATGAGAATGAGTGGAATAAGCTTGTTTCCTTGTCTCACATGGTAACCAGATGTCTTAGACTTAAATGGTTTCAAAATTAGATCTTTCACGAAGTTTAGGCAACAAATAATTTTCTATAAAAAAATGGAACAATTTCAAATAATGTGTACTCTCTTTGCAAAAGCTCTGTAGAAGTTTTACCGTATATTTTATGGGAATGTCCAAAAACGGAATCAATTTTTATCAGGTTTATAGAATGGGTAAAGAGTGCGTGCAATCATATCTACAGCTTTTATCTATCAAAGAGAGAATTTCTGCTTGGTATAATAGATTAAAGAAAAGTCGATGATGTGATTAATTTATTTATAATACAGTTTAAATTATATATTTATAACTGTAGATATAATAATGAATTACCAAATATGTCGCATTTTAAAAAGAGTTGAAATCACACTTTCAGTCAGAAAAGTATTCCGCATATGCAATATGCACATGGGAAAATTTTTATACCAATTGGCAAACTTACAAAAAGCTGTTTTTAAACTGAATATTAATTTATTCCTATGTACCATTCCATCCGTAGTAAGATATGCGTTGATACGAGTGGACGCATTATTAGGTTAAGCAGTGGCGGCGGCAATGTTCTTTAGTGGCGCCCCTACTTTGCCACAGAGAACAGTTTTTATGTCAGTTGCCAACCTTCAACCCCCCCCCCCCCGCATCTATGCCCCTGTTACAGCTAAAATTAATAGGCTCCCGACGGTGCCCCCCTCGCCTGGCGCCCGGGGGCAATTGCCACCTCCCGACCCATCCCCCCCCCCCCCCGTCATGCCGCCACTGAGTTTAATTATAGATATCTATATTCAATGATGCTTCCCTAAGTCGGCCCACCTAGACTGTTCATATATAGATACAATCTTTGTCACTCATATTGTCCCAGCAATGCCCGGTTCAAGGAGGTTTCACTGTATTAATTAATATGTTTATATGTCTATACATACAAGTGTGTGTTCAGGTACACACATGTTTGTATATATGAGTGTGTATGTTTGTAGGTATTCGTGTATGGGCATTTTTTTATGTAGGTAATTGTATATATGTACGTGTACGTATGCATATATGTACTATATTTCTCTGTAAAAGGACGGGTGAATACAACCATGAAGTAGAAATGTAAGAATATGAAAATACTAGCATGTAATATATGTTCATGCAACTTTTCTCTCTCTCTCTCTCTCTCTCTCTCTCTCTCTCTCTCTCTCTCTCTCTCTCTCTCTCTCTCTCTCAAAACCTTTGGACACATTTATACTAGTTATGCTTTAAGCTGGTAATTTTGATCCACTACTTATCAATATCTCATATTTATATTCACTCATAACTTTTTAACGGTGAGTCCAAGGTCCCCAACCTTGGCACCGTAAATGTGTCAGAGGTAATTTTAAAAAAATTCTATACAAATACTATAATTTATAGCTTATACGCGGACTGAATAGACTTTCCGTCTGTTAGCTAGCTTATATAAATAACTTTTTTATCAATAATATTTACAGCGAAGCAGTCCCGTCCAATACTATAGTTTTATTTAATTTATTTTGCCAAGGTTCATAAATATCTCCAGGCAGTACACGTACGTATTATACATCCGATAAATAAAACCTACTTACGGCAGATGTCTTGTAAACAGCTGCTACAGAACGGTTTACCCCCACCCATTTCCAAACACCGAACCATTCTGCGACAACATAACGCTATTTAAACTATTTACAAGAAACGAATGTACAATAGATACAAATACAGTATTAGTTAATACACAACATTTTGGCGGAATAACATATAATACAGGGTTATTTTTCTGAATTTAGATTACAGATACACGGTGTTAACATTAAAAGAACAATATTGTATTAAGGTGAAAGACTGTTAAACAAGGAAGATGGTTACGAAAACTTAAGCAATAGTATTACAATATAGAACTTTCTAGAGTAATAGATAGATTGCCAAATATTGTAAGAGATATATCTACTTTTTGGACTTCGATATTACACAGGACTTTGCTGGGATATTTAAAGACAGAGAAACGGAGGATTATTTAATAATTAGGAAGCATTTTACTAATGAAAAAACGAGATAAAAGATTCCGTCAGCTGTATAATAGATAAAGCTAATAGTGTTGGAATAAACTGTATGTAAAGTATTTGGATTCTATTTTGTAAAGTGCCTATTCAAAAGTGGGAAGACACCGTAACAGCTACCTAATAGCCCCATAATTGTAACTTCCTTCCTCCTTTCCACTACTTGTCTTTCTTTTCTTCTAGACGGATTATTTTTTCGTTTCTCTACTTCAATTTTAAATTGCATATTTAAATCTGGTAGCTCTATTGTAATATCTAACTCCAGAAAATAATTAGACAAATAAAAACCTTGTTTCCCATCCAACATTAAAATATACCCGTCGATTCCTCTGTAATTTATTGTAGACATTCCTTTAACGGTTATTTCTTCTCCTTCTTGTAATCCTTCCAGTCTTTTGCATTGTGTTGTTTTTACGTAGTATGAATTATTACACATAAACACATTTCTCTGGATAGCTTTTCTATCCTTCACAATTTCTGGGAGATTTACAGATAATAAATCATCTTTTAATTATATATCCTGGCTTTTGTAAGTTTTAAAATATAGTAGCTGCTGGAATAAATCGTTTTCGCCCGTTCCTTTATTTATATCTTCTAGATCTTCTGTAGTATGCATTCGATGTAGGAAGTAAACTATGTATCCTTTACCATTTGTAACAGATTTTATCCCTGGATCATTTATCCCTGTAACCTTAAATAGATAACCTTTCATTTTAGCAAATGCGTAGTAAACATTATTATCCCGTGTTAATATTGGGATGAAATAATTTCCAGTTCTTATTTTAGCAATACAGAAATAATGTATGCCAAATCCCATGTTGTTTGGTAGTTTATTTCAGCATTGTATCTGGAAATTATATTGTTCTATCCATTCTTTAGCCATTGTACCAATAACTTATTATCATTATATTCTCGTGCTAACCTCTTATTAGTTTCCAAACTTGATAGTGTTCTTCAAAATCCTTATTCGCTTTCCTGTGACTACTCTAATTCATTTGCATTTTAGTTAAACATTTTGTAAATACTTTATTTAATGGTTCTATCTGTTCTGTATTGTATACTCGTGTAGAATTCTTATCATTTCTAATGTTAAATGTTGTTAGCTTAATAAAATCTGTATCTGCTACGTCATATTCTTGTGGAACTTCCTTACACATCGATATAAACAGCCATATTCTTGTGGAACTTCCTTACACATCGATATAAACAGCCATATTCTTGTGGAACTTCCTTACACATTTATATAAACAGCCATATTCTTGTGGAACTTCCTTACACATCGATATAAACAGCCATATTCTTGTGGAACTTCCTTACACATCGATATAAACAGCCATATTCTTGTGGAACTTCCTTACACATTTATATAAACAGCCATATTCTTGTGGAACTTCCTTACACATTTATATAAACAGCCATATTCTTGTGGAACTCCCTTACACATCGATATAAACAGCCATATTCTTGTGGAACTCCCTTACACATCGATATAAACAGCCATATTCTTGTGGAACTCCCTTACACATCGATATAAACAGCCATATTCTTGTGGAACTCCCTTACACATCGATATAAACAGCCATATTCTTGAGGAACTCCCTTACACATTTATATAAACAGCCATATTCTTGTGGAACTCCCTTACACATCGATATAAACAGCCATATTCTTGAGGAACTCCCTTACACATTTATATAAACAGCCATATTCTTGTGGAACTTCCTTACACATCGATATAAACAGCCATATTCTTGTGGAACTCCCCTACACATTTATATAAACAGCCATATTCTTGTGGAACTCCCCTACACATTTATATAAACAGCCATATTCTTGTGGAACTCCCTTACACATTTATATAAACAGCCATATTCTTGTGGAACTCCCCTACACATTTATATAAACAGCCATATTCTTGTGGAACTCCCTTACACATTTATATAAACAGCCATATTCTTGTGGAACTCCCTTACACATTTATATAAACAGCCATATTCTTGTGAAACTTCCTTACACATTTATATAAACAGCCATATTCTTGTGGAACTCCCCTACACATTTATATAAACAGCCATATTCTTGTGGAACTCCCTTACACATTTATATAAACAGCCATATTCTTGTGGAACTTCCTTACACATTTATATAAACAGCCATATTCTTGTGGAACTCCCTTACACATCGATATAAACAGCCATATTCTTGAGGAACTCCCTTAAACATTTATATAAAAAGCCATATTCTTGTGAAACTTCCTTACACATCGATATAAACAGCCATATTCTTGTGAAACTTCCTTACACATCGATATAAGCATCCATTTCTCGTAATATAAGTAATAACAGTTTTTTTTATAGTATTTTGTTTTCTTTTTTTTTTATAACTGCCATCTGCAATGTTTCCAAATTGGGGTGGGGGTGGGGGAGGGAGATGTATTGGTATTAATGTCCAGATCCAGAATACTTCTTCTATATCGAGGCAACATAATGATCAATTTATTTTGTTGAGAATAAGATTTAATGATTTAATATGTCAATAATTTAGTGAGATACAGCAGAGTGTGATTATGTTGCTTTCACGTTGTTTTAAGGTTTCAATGCTTCAGCAACACGAAACATGTTTGTATCTAAATTAAAATGGAAAGATTGAGTTGGAACGAATTATCTATAACTCACTAACCTGTTTGATTTTATGTGTGTCATTATATATACCCTTTTTTTTGGGGGGGGGGGATAGGCAAAAATGGTATCCATTTTGCATACCTAACTGGTCGATACACGTATTTTTTTGACACAAGCAATTACAGAGGGGAATAAATTTGATTAGGATACAGCTAAAAATTTACCACGACACCGTATTTGTGCGACTAGTGCCCGGATAATGTAGAGAGTTGCCCAGCAGCAGTAAATAATTCAGTTTGCATCAAATTATACGTGATATGCGCTCATAACAGACGCTTCTTTTTAGCAAGTAATATACTTATATTAATTAAGACACAAACTGTCTTCGTCTCACATAATTTAAAATAATTTAAATGACTAAACTAGTTCTTTTTTATGAGACAATAGCAACAGTGCTTAACGTGACGCTTTTATGACTGGGTCCATGATCAAGGAATCATCAGACAGGATCCGATGTAATTATTGAGGAATTCTGAACTTTTGAGCGATTTAATTTAGTTTTTATTAATATTCTTTAGGACAAAGAGAAACCTTTTTAAAACCAAACAAAATGTTTAGGACAACTTATTAAAATAGTTATACAGAAACCATGCGTGGGTGCGACTAGGCTGAAAAAAATAATTTTTTGGTGTCAAACTTCACCTTGCAGTAGCAACAAAGTGATGTTCTTGTTGCACTGTATCACCAGAATTTGGTCTTTGAGTGGTTTAAAATACGTACAAATACTGTGTCACCAGCTTTTGGTCTTTGAGTAGTTGAAAATACGTTCAAATCCAAATGCATACAAATGAAAATACGTACAAATCCAAATGCATACAAATGTGATTGTCCAAGTTTCATCTTACCTTTCACAGCCTGTGTTAAATATTTGGATAGTTGGGGTGGGAGGTCAGACCAGGTTGAATGCTGGCTCATTGGACCATGGCTGATTCTGACCAAATTATGGGCTGATTTGTACCAAATTATGGACTGATTCAGACCAAATGCAAGGCTTATTCGGACCATGTGAAATATAAGATTCATGAGACTATTTATGTTCCATTATGAGTGCAGTTAAAATTGTATATACCGGACCACACCAAACACTATCCCTCTGCTCTTGTCCTTCATTCATCCCTCTCATTTCATTGTATGTATGTACATCACCTGTCTTTACTTTTTCCAAAACTCGTGTCTGCTTGCTCATTAATTAATTATTTATGTTTATAATGGACAGGAACTTGTAAGTTGAAAACCTTGTTTCCAATCCTTTTGTCCTGTATCCACACTTGTGATCTTCTTGGCAATAAAATATGTTTAAACTAAACTATAAGAAAACAATGGAACACACATACCAGATTTATTTTAGTAGTTTAGTAGTTATTACTGCTTTTGAAAACATAGTAAGAAAATATAAAAGGTTGATTTTCAGTTCTTAAATTTCATTCTTCATAAATTTCTAGCTGAAATCAAAACAAAATAGATATGAGCTATCACATTTAGATTTTTTAACCCCCCCCCCCCCCCGAAAATCTTTTAAATGTTTATAGGTTCATATGGTCTGAATCAGACCGTACTGTTGTCTGAATCGGCCTGTCTTTTGGTCAAAATAAGCCTGGTCTGAATCAGCCATGGTCCAAATCAGCCTGTACCCACCAGGTTTCAGGCAGGTATGGTTTGGTATGAATGCTGGCTTATTTGGACCTTGGCTGATTCCGACCAAATTATGGGCTGACTCAGACTAAATGCCAGGCTGATTTGGACCATGTGAAATATCATAAGTAAAATAATGGAACACACATACCAGATTTATTGTAATAGTTATTACTGTAGGATTTTAAAACCGTGGATAATTTACCCTTGGTTGTCAAAACCCAAAGGGGAAATCTAGAAATTTGAGGATGAACCTTCAGCTCATAAGAGTGAAAAACTGTCATCTTGATATAAAGATAAATTTCCATATTTGCAATTAAGGTGCTGTACAGAGCTCAAAATATGTGGCTTATTTAATTAAGGTGCTATCTAGAGCTCAAAATAAGTGGCATATTTAATTAATGTGCTATACAGAGCTCAATGTATAAACAGCATATTTTACACGGATAAATAGATGTGAAACAAATAAAAAAATTTTGAATGCATTCAAATCATGCAAAACAATTTTGTTTTAAGGATTTTGTGCAAAGTCATCAGCGTATTGTTCCTGCCATAAGTACAATTCAAGTTGAGTTGTATGATAGAACTTGATCCTTTTGAGAACACTCATTCAGACAGAGTCATACAAAGGAATGCAAATACCCTGATTTAGTCTTGGTCACTAAGCCATGTGACACATTCAGAAGGGAATGATCAATGTTTTGATGATTAAAGACTCAGTCTTGTAGTATAAGTTTGTGTTTGCAGTTTTGTTAAAATACCCCATGGAATTAAAAAAATGCAATTAGTTCCAAACCAGGGAGTAAAATAACAAATTTGTTAAACTGTAATCTTGAGTTCTGGTATATGCCATATATACTCATGTATGAGTCAGATCCAACTTCATAGACCCAGATCTGCCAACTCATAATGCATCAGCAGATCTGGATCTATGCAGTTTGTTAGGAGTAAACAGTAGAATAAACAACAAGGACCCTGATCTGCCATGACATTATGTGACAGCCAGTCAGGGTCTGTGTTATTTGCAGTTGGACCAATTTATAAGCGAGTATATGCTTTATTTAAATATCTGAAAAATGCTTTACATATATATATATATATATATATATTGCCAAAATTAAAAGAAATTCCCATTAGTGTCTTCTTCACCAGCAAACCTATCTCAACTTATCCCAATAAATTGAACAAATTTGTATGTGTGATGCCATCTAAATGTAAAAAGAAGAAAAAGTTCATGAAAAATGCAGTTATTTATTTCAGTATTACATAACTTTTAGCTTGATTGAGTGAAAATATACTTAGTTTATTATTTTTAATCACTTACTTTCTCTTTCTCATCTTTTGCTCAGATATAATATTTAATGTGCTGACATCCATTTAGTGCAAAATGAATTTTAGTATTTTAGCTAAAACATTTTTCATAATTGAAAGATTGATTGATGGACTAATTTCTGTGGTATTTTCTTTACTAATGTCCAGGTCCATCAGGGAAAGAACTGCATACTGACTGCAGACTCATAGTTTTCTGACACCATGTAAAACAGACTTGCAGTTTACTGACATCGTGTAAAGCAGTCTCACAGGTTACTGACACCCATGTAAAGCAGACTCACAGGTTACTGACACCATGTAAAGCAGTCTCACAGTTTACTGACATCATGTAAAGCAGTCTAACAGGTTACTGACACCCATATAAAGAGACTCACAAGTTACTGACACCATGTAAAAGCAGAGTCACATATTACTGACACCATGTAAACCAGACTCACAGGTTACTGACACCATGTAAAGCAGACTCACAGGTTACTTTCTTTACCAATGTGAACATGAAGAGTGAGCTAATTTTCTGCACAGCTGGAAAGTGACACCACATTCAGAAATTTAGACAGGGGTCAAGTTGGCAGAGTTTAATTGAAACTGTGACTTCAGAATAGCACTTTTAACATTGTATTGTCTTTTTTTCCATGTTTACATGGTTTAAGGGACTGACCATTTTATTTGGCCCTCATATAGCCTAAAAAATATGCCTAAAAAATATTCTTGCTCTGATTTATAGAAAAAAGAACATAATATTAGTTGAGAAAATTAATTATCTTGAGGTAAAAGAATAAAAAATATCCCAGCTTGAGAGAAAATCCACCCCCACCCCTGAAAATTAAATGGTCGGTCCCTGTGTCTTATTTACTACTATTGTTGAGACTGTTTTTAAGCTTGTAGATTTCGTGCATGAATTTATCCATATTACATCATTTCTGTGTGAAATTTTGAATTTCATGCATGAATTTATCCATTTTACATAATTTCTCTGTGTGAAATTTTGAATTTCATGCATGAATTTATCCATTTTACATAATTTCTGTGTGAAATTTTGAATTTCATGCATGAATTTATCCATATTACATAATTTCTGTGTGAAATTTTGAATTTCATGCATGAATTTATCCATATTACATAATTTCTCTGTGTGAAATTTTGAATTTCATGCATGAATTTATCCATATTACATAATTTCTCTGTGTGAAATTTTGAATTTTATGCATGAATTTATCCATATTACATAATTTCTCTGTGTGAAATTTTGAATTTCATGCATGAATTTATCCATATTACATAATTTCTCTGTGTGAAATTTTGAATTTCATGCATGAATTTATCCATATTACATAATTTCTGTGTGAAATTTTGAATTTCATGCATGAATTTATCCATATTACATAATTTCTCTGTGTGAAATTTTGAATTTCATGCATGAATTTATCCATATTACATAATTTCTCTGTGTGAAATTTTGAATTTCATGCATGAATTTATCCATATTACATAATTTCTCTGAAATTTTGAATTTCATGCATGAATTTATCCATATTACATAATTTCTCTGTGTGAAATTTTGAATTTTATGCATGAATTTATCCATATTACATAATTTCTCTGTGTGAAATTTTGAATTTTATGCATGAATTTATCCATTTTACATAATTTCTGTGTGAAATTTTGAATTTTATGCATGAATTTATCCATTTTACATAATTTCTGTGTGAAATTTTGAATTTCATGCATGAATTTATCCATATTACATAATTTCTGTGTGAAATTTTGAATTTCATGCATGAATTTATCCATTTTACATAATTTCTGTGTGAAATTTTGAATTTCATGCATGAATTTATCCATTTTACATAATTTCTGTGTGAAATTTTGAATTTCATGCATGAATTTATCCATTTTACATAATTTCTGTGTGAAATTTTGAATTTCATGCATGAATTTATCCATATTACATAATTTCTGTGTGAAATTTTGAATTTCATGCATGAATTTATCCATTTTACATAATTTCTGTGTGAAATTTTGAATTTCATGCATGAATTTATCCATTTTACATAATTTCTCTGTGTGAAATTTTGAATTTCATGCATGAATTTATCCATTTTACATAATTTCTCTGTGTGAAATTTTGAATTTCATGCTTGAAATACCTGAGAATCCTGCTTGCTCTAAAATATTTGGGTTTTTCAAGATGATTCATCATTTAACTTGAGCTGTATCCTTGAAACAGACATCAAAACTTAGACCCAAATGTATTAATCAGAGTATTGCATTTGATGACGAATGCTCTCAGGTAATTCAAAAACACTTTGCTTCAAAAATTGTAACATAAATGTAGTGTTATGTAGTAAAATAACTTTGTTCTTTTTCTTACAAATGTGGTAGATATAAAGAAAAGACTGAGCCTTTTCATCATACCATATATGGTAGCAATCCAAAAAGGAAATCACAAACAGTAGTGCATTACATCATAAAGTACTGTCCTATCTGAAGGAAAAGAATGTCGGAAAATCATGGGAATAAATACTGGTGGTTGCTATTTGCAGGTGCTCACAATAAACAGGTGGTTGTTAGATCAGGTTTGTATGTGGTTTCAGTCAGACCTCTGTCGGTACAAACACTTTTATTTGAGGGTGCACCTCAAAGTTAGCATCAATCATAATGCTAATGTCATGGTTCTTTCCTTTTATTCAATTATTATTATTATTATTATTATTATTATTAATTTTAAATGAATAAATTAGTCTTTTTCATTAGCATAAAAAGGTTCAGATTACTCTACATGCTTAAAACACTTCCATTGGTTTTTGTGACATGATGCACAATAGAGTCCAGTGTAACTGTGTGGCTAATGTGACATGATGTACAATGGAGTCCAGCATAACTGTGTGGCTAATGTGACATGATGTACAATGGAGTCCAGCATAACTGTGTGACTAATGTGACATGATGTACAATGGAGTACAATGTAACTATGTGTCTAATGTGACATGATAAACAGTGGAGTCCAGTGTAACTGTGTGGCTAATGTGACATGTTGTACAATGGAGTAGAGTGTAACTGTGTGTCTAATGGAACATGATGTACAATGGAGTTCAGCATAACTGTGTGGCTAATGTGACATTATGTACAATGGAGTCCAGTGTAACTGTTTGGCTAATGTGACATGATAAACAGTGGAGTCCAGTGTAACTGTGTGGCTAATGTGACATGATGTACAATGGAGTCCAGTTAACTGTGTGGCTGATGTAACAACATTACAATATATCTATTGGCATCTTTGGTATTTCCTAGTAAACATTTTCTGCATGTATAATAGTAGAGTATTATGTTTTAGTTGTAGTTTTGAAGGTATGTATACCAAATATTTTTAAAGAAAACCTACCATGTGTACTCACCTGTAAGTCATGTCCAACTACAGTGTGGATCCTGATTTGCCATCACATAATGTGCCAGTAGATCAGGATCTATGTTGTTCTACTTATTATTTCTAACAAACTGCATAGACCCTGATCTGCTAGTGCATGATGCAGTGTCAGATCTGGACCTATGCAGTTTGCAGTTGGATCCTACCTGTACTTGAGTATATATGGTATATATTTGCAATGGTTGTAAACCAGTCCTGATCAGTTGCTTTTCTCTGGATTTTTTGGTGCATTTTCTCTAATTCAAAATGTACCTCACATGTTTTGTGTGTTACATTTATTGCATCATATATGGATGCAAGGAAAGAAGTTTTACTTTATGAATAATCTCATGTTGCTATCAATTTGCAGAACACAGGTCAGCTGTTACCAATATAGACAGCAATGGCATCCTCAGACCTAGTAGGGCACTGGACATTGTCACTACCTGACGGGAAACACAAAGTGGAGTTTGAACATGGAACAACCTCAGGGAAGAGGGTTATAAGAGTTGATAATGAGGTAATTACAGTAATCTCTTATTGTAACATGGATCAACCTCTGGGAAGGAGGGTTATAAATGTTGATGGTGAGATGAATACATTGGTCTCTTGTTGTAACATGGAACAACCTCAGGCAAGATAGTTATATGAGTTGATGGTGAGATATTACAGTCATCCCTTATTGTAATGCAGAACAACCTGTGGAAAGAGGTTTATAAGAGTTGATGGTGAGGTAAATACAGTGGTTCCTTATTGTAACATGGAATAACCTCTGGGAGGAGGGTTATCAGTGTTGATGGTGAGTTAGTTACAGTAATCTCTAATTGTAATACAGAGCAACCTGTAGGAAGAGGGTTATCAGAGTTGAAAGTGAGGCAATTACAATGGTCCCATGTTGTAACATGGAACAACTTCTGGGAAGAGGGTTATCACAGTTGATGGTGAGGTAATTACAGTGTTCCCTTATTGTAACATGGAACAAACTCTCGGAAGAGGGTTATCAGAGTTAATGGTGAGGTAATTACATCGGTTCTTTATTGTAACTAGGAACAACTTCTGGGAAGAGGGTTATAATGTTGATGGCGAGGTGACTTACAGTGGTCCCTTATTTTAACATGGTACACAGGTGCCATATAATTGTCTCTGTTACATACGAACAAACAACATTGACATTGATCTGCCAGCACATTATGCGATGGCAGATTTGGGTCTGTGTTGTTTGCAGTTGGACTTGACTTATAAGCGAGTATATACAATAGATAATTGACACTAGACTATTGTGAATCAAAAGATTTAAGAAGAATGTAAGTTTTGCAAATTTTTGAACACATTAATTTTAATGTATCACATCTTGTGGTTTTGCAGAAAGTAACATTTTGTTCTATACATAAATTTGTGGATTGGAAAGAGGTCCTGTTGTTTTCTCAGAAGAATCATTGTTGGGTCTTCATATACATAAAATGATTCTTTGCAGCAGCCAGAAAATGCATGAAAACTGGTATCTGATAATAAGTAATACAATGATTCATGGTATTCATTTAGTAATTCACAAAATAGCTTGATGTAATAAATATAATAAATTCTCTAAGTTTGCCAAAAAAGTGACTGTTTATGTGACGTTATAATTTACAATATAAAAAAAGGACAAAGTCAAAATTAGGACTAGTATGTGACATTTCATAGATATACATATGCATACAGAATTCATATTTTTAATGGCTATGCATACAGAATTCATATTTTTTAATAGTTATTCTTTAGGTTTTCAGCTTGTATAATTATATGTTACCTTGCTTTGTAGTGACTAATTGCTTCAGTATTTCAGGGTTTTGTAAATCCATGGTCTTGATGCTTTTTCATTTCCATCACAGGAAATTTACCGACAAGATTGGATGTTCAAATTGGTTGGAAAGGAGCATTTTACAGTTGGGAAGGCCAAATGTACCATAAGTATAGATGCTGTCAGTGGTTTTGCATATGAATATACATTGGAAGTCAATGGCAAGAGTCTCCAGAAATTCTCAGAAAACCAGAGCAAGGTTCAGAAAGCCTGGGTTCTTCACATAGCAGGGCATCCATTTAGAGTTGTTTTAGGTGAGCTGTAATCGAAGTTTAATTACAATTTAATCAAGGTCTAATTTTTTGAAAATTTTGTGCGCAAGAATCTCAACCTTAAGCACAAAGTTTGAAAATTTGGATATAATGTAAATTGAGTTAGAATCAAGTTAGAATCACAGAATGTTTGGGATCTTGTTAACTTCAGTTCCTATACTAGCATGATAAATTTCATTGAAGTAGAAATACCCAGAGCAACATGTATCTGATATATGGGTTTTAGACTTGGCCTTAAGTGTTTGTGCTCAGAAGTGAGAAGACAGGGCCTAGCTCCTCCATCATAAAACTGTACTCAACATTTCAAGTAATAAATGTTACTCCAATTGTATAAATCTTACTCTGAGAATTGACAAATGCAGCATTTTGATTGGTCAGAATATTTTAGAGTAAGAATTGGAGTCAAGTGAAGTTTTTTAGCCAGTTTAAATTGTAAACACTTAATGGGCACAGTCGATAATATTGTATGTTAAACATAATTATAGGGGAAAAAATGTCAGTAGAGATGGAATAACAATAGACTTGGGAGATTTAATAATACAGACAGCTTACACAATTTTTCATTTCTCCATGCTTCAAAATGGGGGTGGAGAGAACATGGAGAGGATTAAGAAAAAAACCTTCACCATATCTCCGTGCATCCTGACAGAGTTGCCATGGCTTCTTGTGGAGAATAGCTCTGCACACCATGCTTTCTCATGGAGTCAAATCCGACGACCATAGCAGAGTTGACATGGTCTCAATAAAATGGGCGTGGTTGACTGTTGATGACCACTGCAAGCATGCGCTAAAGAGGTTCATTGATAGAGAGAGAGGCACCGATTTATCTACATAGTTATCTCTTTTCGAGCAATTTACTTACATTTTTATATTGAAAAAATTTCATCATTTGGTTAATTATAAACATTTGCTAGTTCAAACGAAGATAATGTATGATACATAACACCAAAATAAATGTCCTTATTTCATTTGCAGTTCGCGCGATTGTTTTTTTTAAATGATCATATGAAAGTCAGTGATATTGTACTCCCTACTGTGAACAAAATGATAAACATTAAACAAGTTAATAAAAAAAATTGCATTCACATCTGACCGAAGTAAAACAAAATCGCACAAGTTCTGATAGTTTCCTTGTGCAAGGGCACTACATGAATGTATGTTAGTCTCAGGTATATGTGTGTGAGAGAGAGGGAAAGCATCATTGAGATTTTGTATCTTTACTTTGATTTAAACTGTACTATTTTGTTTATTAACAAAGTAGCTGTTTTTTAATTTTTAAACACAAATGGTTGCAAAAAGTCATCCTAGATACATGTAGGTTCACAAGTAAACTTTTTGAAGATAAACGCATATGCGAAAACAAATAACCTAGCACAGCAGCAACCATCAGTACAGTTGGTTTTCTTTGTTATTAATGTGTTTATTTTATGTGCAAACTGATAATCTAAAGGCACAACAGCAGCTCACTTGCAGGTTTTGTTTTTTTGGCCATTATGGTGAAAATAAACAGGGTACTCAGGGATATGTGAGCAGTGTTTATTTTATTGAATGAGCATACTGTATAACCACAGGCTATTCCATCATTTGATTCTCGTAAAAGAAAAATCAGCGATAGAAAGAAGAACTTGTAAACTAATCAATACAGCTAGTATAAAATGTTTGCATTTATCTGTTTATTGCCTTGCATTCCTTGTGTCAGTCAGATCACCTAAGTAAAGATTATTTGTTAATGAGGAGAGAGAGCTCAAAATAAGATTAGCTGTTTAAAATGGACAATGGTCTTGCTCCAGTCTCATGACTGTTGTTGACTGCATGTACTGCCATTACTGCTTAAGGACTAAGCACATGGTTTACATTTCAGTGTAATTTCAGTGTTTTCTGGGTTTTTTTCCTTAATTTTTAAACACAGTGGTTGTCATTTGGCATTGAACTGTCCATATCTCAGAGGATTACTTTTATTTTGTAACCATAGGATAAATTTATGCTGTTCAAGAGAAGCCAAAATGTATGCCTCTCGTTAAGTCAGTACATAAGTTTGTTCAGATTTCTTTGAATAAATTAAAAACGTAAAATTATTGCAACAAAAGTCAATCAACCTTTTCTAAACACACATGTATTGAATATACAAGTCTGTTTTGAAATGATTGTTTTACTGTCCAAATATGTAATCGACATAAAAGATGATTGATTCCAGGTGAGAAAAAGGGAGCCCATTAGTGTGTGTAAAATGATTGCTGAGGGTCCAGAGCTAGTTATTGAGGGTCTAGAGCTAGTTATTGAGGGTCTAGAGCTAGTTATTGAGGGTCTAGAGCTAGTTATTGAGGGTCTAGAGCTAGTTATGTTATGGTCCAAAAGGATGCTCAGACATACATGGAGATATTATACAAATATTATTCCTGATGAAAACAGTTTATCTTCAAATTTTGTGTTCAGTTGAAAATTTAGTTTGTTTTGGGTTTTCATTGTCTCAATATGCCAGATATCATGGTTGGGGTTTTCATTATCTTAATATGTCAGATATCATGGTTGGGGTTTTCATTGTCTCAATATGCCAGATATCATGGTTGGGGTTTTCATTATCTCAGGATGTCATATATCATTGCTGGGGTTTGCATTATCTCAATATTCCAGATATCATTGTTGGGGTTTTCATTATCTCAATATTCCAGATATCATTGTTGGGGTTTTAATTATTTCAGTATGCCAGATATCATGGTTGGGGTTTTCATTATCTTAATATGCCAGACATCATTGTTTATCTATACTTTGAATTTTGTTTTATGAATCAATATTTAGTACATTCCTTAAAATATTAATGTTCACTTACAAAATTAAAACTGATTTTTAAGCTTCCTTCCTAAATTAGTCTGTCCTGCTATTGAGAGACCCATCTGCTGAGTAGCCATCTCTTTTATAAGGCCACCTTGCCAGATACCAAATTTGTATATTTTAACCATTTTGTTCTCATCATGAGAGACTACCCTTTTCATAAGGCCACTTTTTACTGCCTTAGGGGTGGCCTTTTTTGACAGGTACAGCTGTATTGGTATCTACGGACTTTCGTACAAAAAGATATTTTCACATGTGACAGACTGTCATCAATACACCAGTCTCCAAAACAATAGTGACACTATTTTCTTAAAACCCATTCATTCATTTGTGTCGGAAAATCCTTCCTGATTGTGTAAAAACTGTCCAATTTTACAGACTTATTGCATTTAATAAAAATCAACAACTGCAGAATTGGAGCTAAGTCTAATACATACCTGTGGAGTTGTAAAAGTTCAATATTATTAAGTGTTCACTGTATTTCAGTCTACTTTATAGGAGCTTGTCAGTTTATGCCCCCAGATATTTATCTGTCTTATGTATGACATGTACTGTGCACTCAATCATGCCAGGCAAGAGCTGGTAGCCCAGCTGTTGGTCACAGTTAAAGAGATAAGTAGGTTGGTTGGTTTTTAATGGCACCTTCAACACATTATTAGCTATACCATGCTGAGGAAATCGGAGCTATGTGCCTTTCCCAAGGATACACTGAGGCAGTCAACCCAGACGCATTGGCAGGTATAAACTAATCCAACGCTTTACCAGCTGAGCTATCTTGGCTTCCAGATAAGGAGGAATTAAGTAAGGTTAATTGATATGGTGGAACTATGAATTTCACAGCTATTTGGTTTATGAAACGACTGTGAAACTCACCTAAACTGGCCCCTCTGTAACCTTCTCTCCTATGTATACTGGACACAGTATTTTGTTCCCAATAATACCTATCTAATTTTTATCAGACCTCTGTGTACTGGCCACTTCCATTAAAAGGCCAGATATTTTTGTCCTTGTGTCCATTTTGTGGACGTTTTTTACTTTAAATCCAATGTTATCAAGGGTCAATAAAGGATCATATTATACTCTGCACAGACCGTACATTGTATGCCATGTTCCAGAGACCCTGGTTATGACAGCTGTGTGAGTTCTAATTTTATTGGAGCATGTTTTGTTTTTATTTGTAGAGAAAGACACACTGAATGTTTGGGTGAATGGATCAGTAGTTCCTACTGCTGTGAGTATTTACTTTTGTAATATTAGGAATAAAAATGCTCACTTATGATAAATCAGGAAGTAATTGTTATAACATACTTTCATTCAGATGTCTTTTTAGATTAATATTAAATTTTAAAAAAATTGAACTGTGCATGTATATATTTATTGGAGTTTCTCAAGACTGAAAACCCTGGGGACCAAATCAAAATTTTGGTTTTCATCTAAGGAAAAAGACAATCAGTCAAAATAATGTTCCCTGACTCGGAAATCGCACAAAAGTTTTCATACAAATGAATGAAAACTATTCACATAGTGACCCAAGCTTTGGATCCTCATTGGGAAAAGAAAGTCTAAGACATGTGCTGCAAAGAAAAACTCGCCATACTCATTGAAAATCCTCCCTCTTTTGAAGTCAAAACTCCCAACCAAATTTTGCAAATCTCCCAATTTGTCCTAAGCTGACTTCTCTGTTCTGTCACATGTATAAGACAGGTATTTCAAATTTTCTCAGGGAGTAAATCTGGTTTGCAAAACAAACAAAAAATCATGCCATTAATGATCAGTATTAGTTCCCTTGTCAAGTTTTTTGAAGCTTGGGCCAAACTTGATTATATTCAGTGCAGTCAAAGTATCAGCATGTATATCCATTCCTAATTTCCACTAGATTCTGTTGGATTCAGTGTCATATATAATCCAGTATCTTGCACTGTTGAGCATGTGATACATGTACAGTCAAACCAGTGTCATATATAATCCAGTATCTTGCACTGTTGAGCATGTGATACATGTACAGTCAAACCAGTGTCATATATAATCCAGTATCTTGCACTGTTGAGCATGTGATACATGTACAGTCAAACCAGTGTCATATATAATCCAGTATCTTGCACTGTTGAGCATGTGATACATGTACAGTCAAACCAATGTCATATATAATCCAGTATCTTGCACTGTTGAGCATGTGATACATGTACAGTCAAACCAGTGTCATATATAATCCAGTATCTTGCACTGTTGAGCATGTGATACATGTACAGTCATACCAATGTCATATATAATCCAGTATCTTGCACTGTTGAGCATGTGATGCATGTACAGTCAAACCAGTGTCATATATAATCCAGTATCTTGCACTGTTGAGCATGTGATACATGTACAGTCAAACCAGTGTCATATATAATCCAGTATCTTGCACTGTTGAGCATGTGATGCATGTACAGTCAAACCAATGTCATATATAATCCAGTATCTTGCACTGTTGAGCATGTGATACATGTACAGTCAAACCAATGTCATATATAATCCAGTATCTTGCACTGTTGAGCATGTGATACATGTACAGTCAAACCAATGTCATATATAATCCAGTATCTTGCACTGTTGAGCATATGATACATGTACAGTCATACCAATGTCATATATAATCCAGTATCTTGCACTGTTGAGCATGTGATACATGTACAGTCAAACCAATGTAATATATAATCCTGTATCTTGCACTGTTGAGCATGTGATACATGTACAGTCAAACCTGTCAGTTGCACATGGGAAAAGGTTAAACTGGCTTTTTGTACAGTTGGCATCTGAATACAGGTTCACCTTTCAGACTTGGTTCTGGAACAATTACCATGCACCACATACCATATCATTATTATTATTATTATTAATTAATTTACATGTATTATTATTATTATTATTATATTATTATTATTATTTCAGACAGTTGGCATAATTTCCTGTTTAAAGAATTTACCGTATAAATGTATCATTCAGAAATTCTGATGGAAAAGGGTTTCATTCATAGATTTATTTAAGTTTTCCCTCTGTCTATTTATCATGTAGTACATTTTTGCTTATATATATGGTAAGGAGGTAGCTAGCTCAGCTGCATGTATATTGCAGCTAGAGTTGGCTTTCTTAGATGTAACAGACATAGGGCAGATATAGAAAGTGTCAACCCTGTGATTGACAGGTCACATTGGTTCAAAGACATATGATGCCTTTTAAGTTGAAACATTGTTCCCATCATATATTTACTATCAAATGTACACAAGTTTTAGTCGTCAGTTCTATGTACTTGTAGAATTTGGTACAACACTCCTTGCACATTTTGAAGCAAAGTAATAACTGTAGTGTTGGCCCATTATCTGTTCTTGGATTAAAAAGTGTAATCGAATGATTAAATACCCATTAACACTTTCATCTCAAACATGGATGGATATTTAAATGAAGATCTGGTATGTACATTGTGACTGTTTGTTGTTCTCAGACCACAATGAATTTTTTGCATACAGACATATGCAGACTTTTCCATTCTCTAGCATTTTTTTTTTTTTTTTTGTTTTTACTTAGAATAATTTCCTTCCACTTATCTGACAGAAATGAGCAGTGTTCAAAATGTGAATTTGAGCTTTGCATTATAAACCATACATAGAAAGCTTACCACAATCTTGGTCCCAAAACTATTTTTATGCAGTAAACAATGGTAGAAATTGTTGAATAGGTCAAATAATTAGTACGATCATCAGCATCCATATTAAGAAAACAGGAGGGAAAGACTATAATAATAAGTATTTTCCTAAGAGTATTTACCCCTACAATGAATTTCTAAGCAATATTATGGCATTATTCAGATTCTTAATATAGCGATTAGCTAATTTAAAGTTACACTGACAGATTGACTCAAGTCCAGTGAATATAAGAACATATGGCACATTTACACATAAGTTCACATAACAACTCTTTATCTAAACAGTGCCTTTCTTGGGAAAACAAACGTTTCATTTGTATGGTCAATTCATTTGAATGACCACTTTAAGCATTAAGAAACCACTTTTTGGTTAGGATAGACCTGGCTATTGACTGTGGAGACCACTTTTTGGTTAGGAAAGACCTGGCCATTGACCATGGAAACGACTTTTTGGTTAGTAAAGACCTGGCCATTGAATGTGGAAACGACTTTTTGGTTAGGAAAGACCTGGCCATTGACTGTGGAAACCACTTTTTGGTTAGGAAAAATCTGGCCATTGACTGTGGAAACCACTTTTTGGTTAGGAAAGACCTGGCCATTGATGAAAGAAGGTGGCTGTTTAATGCAAGACTTTTGTGGAGGAAATTTCGTGGAGGGAAATGGGAATGGCTGTTGAGACCAGTTTGACCGCTATATAAAGGTGACTGTTAGGGCAGGTTTGACTGTAAATATGCAACTGTACATGCCCAACTTTGTCCAGTGGTCAGTGCTATTGATGGGAGACAACTCATTGTCAGTATTAGTGATGTACTTTTATTTGGTTGTATAAGGTACAAAGCCATCAGCTGCAATCACTGCAGAGCTAGGTTACACCTTTTACTTTTACTGCCAAGTGAGGCTGAGATATATACAACAGTGTCAGCAGTCAGTGGATGACTGTGGTTAGCCTGAGATATATACAGTAGTGTAAGCCATCAGTGAATGACAAAGTGGCTGAGACTGAGATATATGCAACAGCACCAGCAGTCAGTGTATGACATTGTGGCTAGGCTGAGATATATGCAGCAGTGTCAGCAGTGTATGATAATGTGGCTAGGCTGAGATATATACAGTAGTGTTGACCATCAGTAAATGACTGTGGCTGAGGCTGAAATATATACAACAGTGTCAGCATTCAGTGTATGACAATGTGGCTAGGCTGAGATATATACACCAGTGTCAGTTATCAGTGTATGATAATGTAGCTAGGCTGAGATATATACAGCAGTGTTGGACATCAGTGAATGACAGTGTGGCTGAGGATGAAATATATACAACAGTGTCAGCAGTCAGTGTATGACAATGTGGATTGACTGAGAAATATACAGCAGTGTCAGCCATCAGTGTATGACAGTGTGGCTGAGGCTGAAATATATACAACAGTGTCAGCAGTCAGTGAATGACAATGTGGCTAGAGCTCCTAGATTCTGTAGACATGTTGGCAGATGTATTTTTGAGTGTAGGTGCCAGTTTATAGGCTTGCTGATCACTTCTATTGAAAGTACTCATCTATATTTATTAAGTACTGATATACATATTGAGTACTCGCATATACTTATTAAGTATTCACATATACTTATTGACTACTCACATATACTTATTAAATATTCACTTATACTTATTGACTACTCACATATATTTATTGAGTACTCACATATACTTATTGAGTACTCATATACTTATTAAGTACTCATGTATACTTATTAAGTACTCACATATACTTGTTGAGTAATTTAGTTATGAAAACAACTGACTTATATGAGAGAGATTATTTTACATGCCATCTTTTGAATCAGTCAGAAATAGTCACTGTTCATATTGATAAATGCATACTTGTCCAGATAAGCCTCTTCAGCAAAATTTTCACTGAGAATTTCACTTATCCTGGATATCAGGTGTTATATATATATATATATATACCCCAAGGGTTGTATCGCATGAGACCAGAGTTCATGATGTAAAATATTTAATAAAATAATAAAGGTGAGATAGAACATGCCTTTCAATATAGCATAGTGAGTTACATCAGCACAGTGTTTGTCACTACACTATCAACTTCTGATACTATGGAGCTCAAAATTGTTTGTCTAGAAGCCAAAAGTCAATGTTATAACACAAAATTTTATATTGAAATTAATTGTTATTCCTATGCACAATACCAGCTTAATTTATTGGATTGACTATAACACATTTTTACATAGTAGCATGATCTCTCAATGTAAAATATATTTTAATGCTTAGTGTACTTGAGCAGTGTGGTGGGAGATAGCAGCGGGATTATAAAGAATTATGGCATACTAGTGATAAGGCAGTCAAATTCAAGAGTTTGTCATGTAATAAATCTACTTAAAATTATTTGAGAATAATAATATGATTTATTTTTGGAATTTTCTATCATTAAACAAACTTTAATATTAGTTATATAATAATAAAGTATTGTTTCTGACTGGATTTTTGAATACAAGGCCGAAATTCTTTTCTACTTATATGTTCATTCTTTGCCGCTCTGACAGCTATCTGCCACTGCACTGTCTGTACCCGTATTTATAGACTCCTGTTCACATCACATGACCTCTGCTAGCCAATCGATGCAGTCCGCCATAGGGCTAGCTATGGCGGTAACCAAGTCAACTGTTTGAACTGCACAGAATAATGCCTTTGAACACAAAATTTAGGCAGAATTAAGTTGTCCTCTCAATGTCTGTGGTGTGTGTATTTACTCTTAATCTTGTTTATACAGTCATACCTGTGATCTGTAAAAATTAACAAAACAGACAAGTGAATTTCGATGTGAATCGAGCGAGAGTACAACCAACTGATGATGCAGTGAGTCGTAATGCAGTTCAAAGTAGTCCCTATCAATCTTATACTATTTTGATCCTTAAAAGAAACTAACAAGTTCTGCATAGTAAAGAACTTACAAAAGAGAACAGTAACATCAGTTCTAACTTATTGTTGAAACAAAAGTCCAACAAAAATGTGATTCTTTGGCTGGGCACATTGATTACATCACAATCCTGTATCACACTGCATCTGTAACAGCACTCCACCGGAGGGTTGAAATCACTAATTTATGAACTGTTATCATATTCCTGTCTTTGGTATACCATATTTCAAGCAGGTAAGATAATTCATTTCTTAAACTATTCATGAGAAATTACTGCATGACTCACATGTGGTCCAACTTAGAAACGAATAGGGTACGGTAACGTTCAACATGCAAACTTCTTTCTACTTGTTGTTGACCTGCTGGGCCTTGTAGAATTGATGCCATCGAATGAATTCCTCGATACTCATCACAACAGTAGGGAAATATAATGACTAGAACAAGTTTTTATAGTCATACTTAGTATAAAACATGGAATACACATCCATAGAAAATATAGATGGTGTTTAAGCAATGGTGGGTGGGGTGGGGGCATACATTCAGGAGAAATGGAGGAAAGCAATTCATTCATGGTAGGCATTATCAGTGATGAATAAAAGTGAGTAATCAATGCTACAGTCTCGTAGATGAAGCATTATTTTACATCCCAACATTTAACAGGAAATAATCTTGACACACTGAATGAATAATTGATTATATATGGAAATCTCCACTTGTAATACCATGAAGGTATTACAATATATATATATGTATATATTAAAAATTAAGACATGTTATATTCTTTACCATAATACTAATGACACTATGATTGTGAACATTTAATTAGCAACATTGTAACCAAGAAAATATTATAAACAGAAACATTGTAGCCAAGAAAATATTATAAACAGAAACATTGTAACCAAGAAAATATTATAAACAGAAACCATGTAACCAGGAAAATATTATAAACAGAAACATTGTAACCAAGAAAATATTATAAACAGAAACAGTAAAAGAAAAATTTAGCTCTTTGCTTTGCAACTTTGTTTTCATCATGCAAAAGGCCAAGTGAATGATTGACATTGCCCTGTGTCTGCTATCATTTGTATATTATTTATATTGTATGTCTGAGAGCAATTGTTTATTACACTACATAGGTATTTCTTGACAAGATTTTGAACACTTGTCATAAAGATTGAAATCTGGGCAGACTAATGATTGAAGGCTCATTCAGATTTTATGCTGCTTATCAAGTCATTTTTCAGCCGTTTATTTTTACTAATTGTACGTGTCAGGTTGTTCCATAATATTTAAACATGATAACATTTACATGCATTATTATCCATTACTAATTGATCAGTTACATCTAAAAAAATTTAATCATTCATTTTGTTTTTCTGTTTTATAAATATGTACAGCAGTACAAATAGCCTGTTATCTAGTATTTCTTGCACATTCTCAGTTTAAGAATGTTAAATCAAATCAAATAGCCAGCCTAGGAAATTGAAATCTGTAATTGTTACTGTTCTTTTTTCACAGGGTGAATTTACAGATGAAGGTACAGAAACTCATTTTGAAATTGGTGCTCACTCTGCATTCATCCGTGCATTGAGCAGTGGCAAAAGAAGGGACGGAATCGTTCATGAGCTTTACGTGGATGATCAGCTGATTCCTGAGTCCAAAGAGTAAACCAGAAGATTACATTCCAGAATTATTTAACTCATTTGACATATCATGACAAACCTTGGTTGAAAGGAAAACTCTAATTTGATTGACTTTGATGTATTCATACAATCAGGAACTTTGAAAAATTAGCCCTGACTGAAACCAAGGATTCGATTTTGGTCTGTGTAAAATATTGCCTGGTCAATAAAACAAGAGTAGTCAATAATGGAATCTAATAAAACATATAGACAGTGAGATTGGTGATGTTAAGACATGATTTTTCTCATGTTCCACTATAATTATAAACATCGAACACTTTGATATTGCAAATACAGAGATTTTATTATAATAATGTCTTGCTAAGAGCTAATGATTTACCTGGAGAATCTACAGAAAATAAAATTTAGAGAAACAATTACAGAAATCTTTAAGATATAAAACAGAGATAATAATTAGGTCTCGGACAGAACACAGAAGATAGGACTGAATATATTTTTTGTACACATTAATTCAAAGGCCTTATTTGTTTCGGAGACAAGTTCATGGTCAATTAGTACAAGTGACATTGATTAACAGAGTATATGCATGTGTTATCACATTAAAAATCAAGCATGCAAGGGTGAATATTAAAAGAGACAAGTTTCTCTAGAAACTCAATTTCAGCAGCCTTCCTGCTGAGCAGGGTTGAACTGTGATAGTGTCAAAAGACCAAAATGATAATCTGGCAGGAATTACTGGATTTCTTTGATAGTAACTCATGTTGCAAGGGTGACAGCTTGACAGAGAATCAAACTGGGCCAAATAAAGTGCTAAGTAGTTTTGAAAGATAGTATACTCTGACTATGAGAGAGTTACATACATTTAATATCTAGCATTCCAAGTTCTCTTTTCTCTAAGTGTGTTTGATAACCACCCCAAGTTGTGTAGGAATGTATTAACCTAGATATGTTGATATTTATTTGAAATTGTGTTTATGACTAGATATTTAACAGATATATATTTTCAGTGAGTCTACTCACTACCACATTGGTAAATCTGCTTTGTAAATCTGCTTTCCAACTGGACAAGTGTGGATTATCTTCGTTGCAATACCTAGCATTATGGTCTGACAGGACATGGCAGTAAACTTATTTTTGTTCATTTGTGATTAATATGTCATACTGTGATTAATATGTCATAGTGTCAAATCTGCATAGCAAGTACCTATACTAAAATTAAGCTTATAAAAAAGAGCTCTGTTCACTTCCTTTTTCCTGAAATCAAAGCTGAACTTAAATGGATGCATTCCTGCAATAATACTAGTTACATGTAGTAAAAAAAAAGATAACTTTGGATTGACATGATTATATCAGATTCCCAGAAAACTCTGATACTGTATTTATCAATGAAAAACATAATATTTCTATCAAACAGACACTATTTTTGGATATCTCCATCAAAAACAGACACTATTTATGGATATATCTATCAAGCACACTATTTATGGATATCTCTATCAAACAGACACTATTTATGGATATCTCTACCAAACACACTATTTATGGAATATCTCTATCAAACAGACACTATTTATGGAATATCTCTATCAAACAGACACTATTTATGGATATATCTATCAAGCACACTATTTATGGATATCTCTATCAAACAGACACTATTTATGGAATATCTCTGAAACAGACACTATTTATGGGTATCTCTATCAAACAGACACTACTTATGGATATCTCTATCAAACACTATTTATGGAATATCTCTATCAAACAGACACTATTTATGGAATATCTCTATTAAACAGACATTATTTAAGGAATATCTCTCAAACAGATACTATCTATGGGTATCTCTATCAAACAGACACTATTTATGGATATCTCTCTCAAACACTATTTATGGAATATCTCTATCAAACAGACACTATTTATGGAATATCTCTATCAAACAGACACTATTTATGGATATATCTATCAAGCACACTATTTATGGATATCTCTATCAAACAGACACTATTTATGGAATATCTCTGAAACAGACACTATTTATGGGTATCTCTATCAAACAGACACTATTTATGGAATATCTCTATCAAACATACACTATTTATGGATATATCTATCAAGCACACTATTTATGGATATCTCTATCAAACAGACACTATTTATGGAATATCTCTCAAACAGACACTATTTATGGGTATCTCTATCAAACAGACACTATTTATGGATATCTCTATCAAACACTATTTATGGAATATCTATCAAACAGACACTATTGATGGATATCTCTATCAAACAGACGCTATTTATGGATATCTCTATCAAACATACTATTTATGGAATATCTCTATCAAACACACTATTTATGGAATATCTATCAAACAGACACTATTGATGGATATCTCTATCAAACAGATGCTATTTATGGATATCTCTATCAAACATACTATTTATGGAATATCTCTATCAGACAGACACTATTTATGGGTATCTCTATCAAACAGACACTAATTATGGATATAACAGGTTTTGACCTGACTGAAATTGAGATCTCTGACATAATAGAGATCTGAAAATAAAAATTATAGTTTTTTGACTTCTTTTTAGTAGACTGTTAGAGAGAGAGTCATCATTAGTAACAATATGTTCCTTATGATATATTTCACTTTCACAAATATTACAGCTGTAGTTTGATTGGTGAATTAAAATGTCAACAGAACATCACCATGTATTAGTATCCATCCAACCTACTTGTTACATGTAGATTTCAAATTTAATGAAATTGGCCATTTTTTGGATATTATTTTGAAAAATGCTAAAATATCTGATTATAGATAAGTCTTTTGTTGTAATTTAGTCTTCAAACTGTGTTTTATGATCAAGAAGCTCATGTTTAATATTAGAGCATATTCCTTACCAATTGAAAATGTAAGCATATTCCTTACCCATTAAAAGTGTAAGCATATTCCTTACCCATTAAAAGTGTAAGCATATTCCTTACCCATTAAAAGTGTAAGCATATTCCTTACCCATTAAAAGTGTAAGCATATTCCTTTCCCATTAAAAGTGTAAGCATATTCCTTACCCATTAAAAGTGTAAGCATATTCCTTACCAATTTAAAGTGTAAGCATATTCCTTACCAATTTAAAGTGTAAGCATATTCCTTACCAATTTAAAGTGTAAGCATATTCCTTACCAATTTAAAGTGTAAGCATATTCCTTACCAATTTAAAGTGTAAGCATATTCCTTACCAATTTAAAGTGTAAGCATATTCCTTACCAATTTAAAGTGTAAGCATATTCCTTACCAATTTAAAGTGTAAGCATATTCCTTACCAATTTAAAGTGTAAGCATATTCCTTACCAATTTAAATATAAGCATATTCCTTACCAATTTAAAGTGTAAGCATATTCCTTACCAATTTAAATATAAGCATACTCCTTAACCAATTTAAAGTGTAAGCATATTCCTTACCAATTTAAATATAAGCATATTCCTTACCAATGTAAAGTGTAAGCATATTCCTTACCAATTTAAAGTGTAAGCATATTCCCTTATATTACATTATCTGTTGTGAAAGTGCTGCAAGATTGTTGAAATTGTTTTAGGTTTAAAAGTTTTTCTGTGCTAGTTCTAAAAAAATTAAGCAAAAAAAAATTGCAACTTGAATTAAATCCATACTCACAGTACGTTACCTCCCCTTGGTAGGATAATGCCACTGCCAGTGATGTAAATTTGGTGGTAAAATGCCACCTGGAGAAAACTGTATGCTTTGAAAACTTAATGACACTTCATTTAGATTGCACTTACTGTGACCTTTGCTGTTATATGTCTCTGGTGTAGAATGTGAAGATTTTATGCAACACGTTGGAGAAAATATTCCTGTGAATGCTTTCTTGATGGAAGACATTGCGGATGATGCGATAAGTTGGCACATGAGCTGACATCATAATATGCTGATGATGTCACATTGTAATGCATCTGAGCTGCCAAATTTAGTCTGCTTCCTTCACTCTCATTCTTGAGGTGATTTCAAGGTTCTCATGTACTAATACACAGGGATAATGGAAAAATGCATAGATGACCTATGGGTCAAAACATCAGCATGGCAGCGATATATTTATCTACTATCAATTAATCCTTCCATTACTGGCATACATCAATTGACAACTCTTGAGAAGTTATGTCACAGTGTCACAGGAACATGATGTCATAAGGGCTGTCTTCAGATCAGTCATCCATTATGGATGTTGTTTCTAAACAAAGATTGAAATGTCTGCTTATATACAGTGTGGCAGATTGTGTTTAAATTTAACAGGTAGCACCAGTGCATCAAGTTCTTTTAACTTTGAACATATTGGATGCCAATAAAGTATACAATATGTCTGCAGCAATTTCTTTACGGTGCAATAAAAACTGATTAGATTTAAAGATTTTTTTATTAGTCTTCAGCACAGTATTACTAAAGTGCATAATTATGATCCTAGGTCATTGATTATGATCCTAGCTCATTGATTATGATCCTAGCTAATTGATTATGATCCTAGCTAATTTGATTATGATCCTAGCTAATTTGATTATGATTCTAGCTAATTTATTATGATCCTAGCCAATTGATTATGATCCTGGCTAATTGATTATGATCCTAGCTAATTTATTATGATCCTGGTTAATTTATTATGATCCTAGCTAATTGATTATGATCCTAGCTAATTGATTATGATCCTGGCTAATTTATTATGATCCTAGCCAGTTATTGTTTTTACAAGCTAGCTGATTATGATCCTGGCTTGCTAATTAAGATTCTAGCATGCTGATTAGGATCCTAGCTAGCTGATTAGGATTCTGGCTTGTTTATTCTGATCCTAGCTGATTAGGATCCTAGCTAGTTAGCTATGATCCTAGCTGGTTTATTATGATCCTAGCTAGCTGATTAGGATCTGAGCTAGTCACAGTCATTGCAAATCACAGAATTTTTTGCAAACCTGAAACTTTGTAAATTTCGTGAGACAACTAACAGTTGTATTTACACATAGCAACATAATTACATTATATTCCTAATTCAGTCGAGCAAACCACAAAACTATTTTGCAGAATGCAGAATTTCTTGATTTTTTTTATATCTTAATGATGCAAAAATATTGTAATTTACAATATATTTACAAATATTTAGACAGTTGAATCCATTTGAGTGGTATCAGACCTTTTATGATCTCTTGTTTGTCATTTACCTTTGTTTAGTAGAAATCCATCCTGTAGAAGTACAAATGATAACTGTATGGTGTCTTTAGTAATTATTTTGTCACAATTTCAAAATCTTTTTTCTTTTTTGCTGTTTTTGAGATTTTTGATGTGCATTGTTTGTTCATTGTTAGATGTAACTTTGCGTTTTATCAGACATAACTTTGTGTTGAAGAAGCTGGTATTTTACAATGCTGCATTTAAATTTACTTTGAAACTTTTTATTGAAAATAAACTTTGAAAATCATTTTGGATACAGATATATATATATATATATATATATATATATATATGCATAAAATTTTACAGCAATCAGTACAGATCGAGCCCTCACAAAGATATGAAGATTGGCTGTATGTGTGTGTGTGGTGAAATATATATATTTCATGCTATCAAAACTTGGAAAATGAAATAGAACCAAGTATATCTTCTGATTTATTGCCTTTTCTTTTTTCAGTGTCATTTTTTCTGGGTTCTTCCTCCACCAAATATACTGGCCGCCATGTATAGCCTATCGTATGTTGAAAACTGGCTTTAAATCCAACAAAAACCAAACCAAGTCATATAGTGTGAATAGTTAGCCTAAGAAAGGTCTTTATGGATTTTAATCCCATACTCCTTTGAATTAGAGACAATTATTATCTAATTAGCTATTTACACTTCAAATGTTCAACTTAAAACAAGATTTGTACTTGGACTAAAATAACAAGAAATTATTATCTTCAGTTTTTATTTGAAAAGTATATTCATAATTTTGTGCTTGATCCCAATTCCAAAGTAATTGAACAGAACGGGTAAATATATTTTGGTCACTTAAAATAACAGTATAAATAAAAATAGAAATTTGGCGGGTTTCAAAACAAAGGAATAGAATATTTTTAATTTGTAAGTAATTTTTTATAGAATCTAAATTGCTCTCACTCTGTAATAAATTACATTTTTAAACAGTGTAGCTTTTATAATAATAAATTGTTCAATTCCTACAGTTTTTTGGTCGCTTGAAAAAATGCCTGTATTGAAAATTGGATGCCAAAAATAACTTGCATGTAAGGATAAGAATATTTTACACTTAATGCAGAAAAATTTAGTGATAAAATCATGTGATAATTTATAGTAATTTATAATTTATAATTATTTATTTATAATTAATTATAAAATTATTTACAAATTATAAAAATTATATATTATAACATATATATATATATATATATATATATATATATATATATATATATATATATATATAATAAATTATTAAAAATTAAAAAAATTATAAAATTATTATAAAATTAATTATTAAATAATTATAATTGATTTATAATTTATAATAAGAAGGGAAAAAATAGAGACAAAAGGTATGCAAGATATACAAAGAAAATATTTTGTGATAACATCATGTGATAATTACAATAAAAAATTCATGGATGCTAAATTTAAAGCTTTAAATTTTGAAAGTGTCAATAAAATTCTGCGCACTAATGGAGTTTATTAAAAGCTTTTAATCTCTATGAAATTTGTGCTTATATTTTTTTCTGTATAATACATTTTTTTATACACCTGCAATAAGGTGGAGCATTATATATAATTTGTTTATCCGATGCAAGTCAAGTTCTACAAGGGGAAATCTTTATATTTACCCCAAACAAGGGAAATAAATTGGTTATTATACTGAACCAACAAAGCAGGGAAATACTTTTGCATGAAGGAGACATGATCATGTGAGGGATACATAATGATTTGTTATCTGACAAGTAACATTCTGTCCACCAGTCATTAACACTGTTACTTTTACAAGGTATAATATTTTGTGTTGTCTGTCAGTCTGTTACCAGTTTTGTTTCTGCACAAAAACTCAAGTTCTACACCATCTGCAGTTATTAAACTCTGTGGATGTCTTGCACTTGGGGCAAGGAAGAACCATATAGATTTTGGGGTCAAAGGTCAAGGTCACTGACTAAAAGAAGAAAAATGGTTTCTGATCAGTAATATTGTTTAACATCCCTTTACTGGACCAAGCTTTGTGGATGGCATGCACATGGGGTAAGGAATAACCCTATCAATTTTGGGATGAAAAGGTCAAAACAAGTTCATAGTGACTGAAAGAATAAAAATGGTTTCGGCACAATACCATTACTAGTAGTGCTACATCACATACCTTGACCAGACTTTGTGGATGGGTTGCACATGTGGTAAGGAAGAAGCCTATCGATTTCAGGGTAAAAAGGTGAAGGTCACTGACTGAAAGAAAAATGGTTTCTGGACAATAACATTAGTTTTACATCACATACCTGGACCAGACTTTGTGGATGGCTTGCACCTAGGGTGAAGAAGAACCCTATCAATTTTGAATACAGCAAATGATGTTGAAAATATGCGACTTTCAACTGTTAATTTACGACAGGATTATAGTGTAGATTTAGAGGTCTAAATTTTACACACTGATTTGTGAGGAATTTATATCTTTTCTCCTTAAACATTATGATCAACGATGTTAAAGTTTTGTATGGGAGTTTATGAAAGTCACATACAGGAGTTATACTAACATGCATCCTGGTAAGATACTAGGATCCATGGAACACTTGTTTAAAGGGTTACAACAACAAGAAAAGAAAATTATTAGAAAAAATATAGACTTGGACTGCACCAATAGAGAAAAACATTAAAAGTTCTTTCCCCCTACCCAAGGTAATTTAAATGGAATAACTCCTAATAGACCATGCCTAAATTGTCAAAACTACCACTTAGCTACATTTAGTGCCGCTTTATGAAATGTCAGAACCACTTGTTCACTGCCTATAACACTGCTTGATATGTCAAAACCACCACCTCACTACCTGTAATGCTGTCTGATATGTCAAAACCACCACCTTGCTACCTGTAATGCTGCTTGGTGATATGTCAAAACCACCACCTCACTACCTGTAATGCTCCCTGATATGTCAAAACCACCACTTTGCTTAATTTTAATGTTGTTTGATGATATGTCAAAACCACCATTTTGCTTAATTTTAATGTTGTTTGATGATATGTCAGGAAGTGGTATAATATTCACAAAGGAACTATGCTGCCAAATTCGATTTCAGTAATAAAAATCACATATAAATTGACTGATCAGAATCCATTAGGGGCATGCTCAATACCTCAATATATAATATTAATTAACTGGTTAGAATCCATTAAGGACATGCTAAATACCTCAATATAGCATGTCAACTGACACATTCAAATCTATTAGGGACATGCTACATACCTCAATATAGCATGTCAACTGACACATTCGAATCTATTAGGGACATGCTACATACCTCAATATAGCATGTAAATTGACAGTTCAGAACCCATTAGGGACATGCTAAATACTTCAGTATATCAGTTTGATAGTGTGTATCATGAGATTGTGATAGTGTGTATCAGGAGATTGTAATAGTGTGTATCAGGAGATTGTAATAGTGTGCAATCATAGTATTTTCGTGACTTGACAATAATTCATAGATGAACAAAAACAAAGAGCTATCCTCATGCTGAATTTTTAAGACAAAGAACCCTCTTGTTCTCTGCCTGTCTTTGTCTCTCTCTCAATGTTGATCTGTCACACACACACAAGCATGTCTCTGTCTGTCTCTCTCAATGTTGATCTGTCACACACACACAAGCATGTCTTTGTCTCTCTCTCAATGTTGATCTGTCACACACACACAAGCATGTCTTTGTTTTCTACTTTGTATAATGAAGCCTATATATGGCCGAATTACAGGAAACAAAATGTTAGATTATAATTTTACAGGTTTTGTAATATTTTGTTTGTTAATCCTTATTTTGCATTTTACAATATTTATTGTTTTGATTTGGAAAAAAATGTTCTTTTAGTCACCTGCTATACTAAACATAGTTTTTACATTTCTGTAATATGTTCTGTAACTTTATGTTAATTCATTTTTACTGCTTAATCATTAAAATGTTTTAGAATGGAAATAATGTCATGAATTTGTGTATCGTTTCATTTCTTTTTTCAGAGATTTTTCATATTTTCTCTTTCAAGATAATTATGAAGGACACTATTCTGCATTTAAGAAATGCACTTTTATGTAATAGTTACTAATGACATTTAGTAGATTCTTTACAGTTTGTTTAATTAATGATTCTACATACCTGTTAATATCGATCTAACAGTTAACTATCATACTAGTGCACTCTGTTGCAGCCCTCTTTTTCCATTTCACCTTCAAAATTAAAACTTAAGGTGAAGCAAAATGGATGTCTCATTGTATTACTGGTAGTTAGACAGTATTCTTGAGTGGGATACCAGATGCATTGTAGGGTGGGGCAATGTAAAGGGTATTGGTATAGAAGTCAAGGGTATAAGTGTTTTGAATACCTGAGTTATCTCAAACAATATCGCATTAATCAGTATCACACTTGATAACTCCCATCATTGGAATAACAGTTTAACTTAGGGCATGGCCTAGCAATGGGTTACCAGATTTTAGAACACAGGAAAGATCAAACAGTAAAGCTGATATTATACAATAATTGTTGTAAGAGCTGTAGCAACATCAATTTATACTACCGTACCTTGCATTACTTTTATTTACAATGACTCTTGAAATATTGAAATGCTAAACATTGCTAGTTAATAATGTGCTTTTAAAAATGTTTAAAAATTGATATCAATTTGAGACTAACATCAAATTCCCATCTTTGTAGGGGAGGTGTAAACCTGAATGGAAATGAAGTCTATCTGTAGACTATTTGTGTTGGTAACAATGAAGTCTATCAATAGACTATTTGTGTTGGTAACAATGATGTCTATATAAAGACTTTGTGTTGGTAGCAATGAAGTCTATCTGTAGACTATTTGTGTTGGTAACAATTATGTCTATTTATAGACTATTTGTGTTGGTAACAATGAAGTCTATAGACTATTTGTGTTGGTAACAATGATGTCTATATAAAGACTTTGTGTTGGTAGCAATGAAGTCTATGTATAGATTATTTGTGTTGGTAACAATGAAGTCTATCTGTAGATTATTTGTGTTGGTAACAATGATGTCTATTTATAGACTATTTGTGTTGGTAACAATGAAGTCTATAGATTATTTGTGTTGGTAACAATGAATTATATCTATAGATTATTTGTGTTGGTAACAATGAAGTCTATCTATAGATTATTTGTGTTGGTAACAATGAAGTCTATCTATAGACTATTTGTGTTGGTAACAATGAAGTCTATCTCTAGACTATTTGTGTTGGTAACAATGAGCCCAATCATCTGTATAAACAGAGCGGCAATTGGAACAGAATTAACTTTTCAGTACAACTAATAATTGCTTGACACTTTACATCAATTTTACACAATAACTCGTCACTTTAGGCCACCTTCTAAAGGATTCTTGATTTATTAAAGGGCAAGAAGACCTAACATTTGCTTTTTGGTAAATTATATGACCCATTTCTATTACAGGTGTATTGGCCAATGTGAGCCAAAATGAGCAATTTTGGATTCACCTGGGTCTCTTGTTAGTTTTAATGAAGCTAGTCTTTTTTTCACACAAACATACTTGTAACTTTAATAACCCAAACTGAGTAAAAATCCTCAACAATGGAATGCTTTCATGTTACTGCAGAAACTAGTTAAATGTACTTTGCAGGACTTTCTCTTGCATTGATGTAACTAGTTACATGTACTTTGCAGGACTTTCTCTTGCATTGATGTAACTAGTTACATGTACTTTGCAGGACTTTCTCTTGCATTGATGTAACTAGTTACATGTACTTTGCAGGACTTTCTCTTGCATTGATGTAACTAGTTAAATGTACTTTGCAGAACTTCCTCTTGCATTGATGTAACTAGTTACATGTACTTTTCAGGACTTTCTCTTGTAATCTCATTATGAATATACTCATCAATAGGGTTTGAATGATGATAACTTCTGGATTATGGAGTTATTTTTTTTTATGAGGTGACCTGGACATAAGGCCAAGTTAGCTTATGGTGTGGTCATTAGTCCATCATGGATCTTATGTTAAGCATTATCTGTGAGCACCTATCTTCTCCAAAACTGCTCAACAGAATTCAACCAAATTTTGCAGGTGGCATCCTGGTGTGAGTCTCTCTCACATTTGTACAAATCATGCTGATGTACCATCACATGTCCACTTTTACGAAAAGTAGAAAAACCTTTAAACAACTTCTCAAAAACTACTGAACAAAATTTGATGATATTTGATTGCGTCCTGGCATGGAGGACTTTCAAATTTGTAAAATTGATACCAATCTGCCCTCAGATATGGCAGCCATTACTAAAATAAGAAAAACCTGTCAAAGACTTCTTCTCAGAACCACTCAAAAATATTTGACCAAATTTAACAAAAAACATCCTTGCTTGAAGGGCTTTCAAATTTATACAAATGATGCTGATCTGCTATCAAATATGGCCATCATTACTAAAAGTAGAAAACCATTTAAACAACCATCTAAAACTCTGCTTAACAGAATTTTACCAAATTTGACAGAAAGCACTCTGGCATGAAGGGCTTTCAGGTTTATACAGATTGATGCTGATCCACCATCATATATAGCCACCAATACTAAAAGTAGAAAAACATTTAAACGACCACCTAAAACACTGCTTAACAGAATTTTACCAAATTTGACAGAAAGCATGAAGAGCTTTCAGGTTTATACAAATTGATGCTGATCCACTATCAAATATTGAAACTGTTACTAAAAATAGAAAAACCTTAAAATTCCTTTATAAAATCTGCTAACATAATTTGCCTAAATTTGACAGAAACCATCCTGGCATAAATGGCTTTCAAATCTAGAAATCGTGCCTATCATCCATCAATTATTATCATCATTACTATAACCAGGAAAGGCATTTAAACAACTTTATCCATTAAAAAAACGAAAAAACAATGAAGAGAAAATTAGACCAACTTTGACATCCTGTCATGAAACCCGTTCAATATTGGACAGATAATTCTGATTTGCTTTCAAAAAATGGATGAAGATATTAAAAATAGAGAAACCTTGATATAACTGTTTTCATAAAATATGCACTCAGCAGCATCCTACTGACCCAGATATCTTTGCCTACTGTGCTTGCATTTTTAAGGCAGATGTCAGGCAAGTCATGTCAGGCCCACTTGGGCCTCTTGTTCAACTTGTTATCATATCATTGTGTGCCCTTATACACCATATTTAGTTGTTGTATTGAGAAAGATACTACTAACACGTAGCAAGAAAGTCTTAAATAAAAATATGAATTATATATGTCTTGCTCTTTTAATTACCACTATTTTAAAAGAAAAATTCATGCTAGGAAAATGAAGCTGTTCCTTATTGTAATACTTTTAAACTAATGTAAACCAGTCTGGTACAATTTCATAGTGTTCCTTCCAAATAAACTCTTAAAAATTGAACAAAACCTTTGACTTGTTAGTCCATGTAGAAACTGTCATATTTTTCCACATAAAAAGTATTGCCATCAAAAATATGTCTTGTACTTTATTAATTAGATCATCACATGTATTCTATTGAAAATGTGTATTGTACTTTATTAGATCATCATACGTATTCTATTGAATGTGTATTGTACTTTATTAGATCATCATATGCATTCTATTGAAAATGTGTATTGTACTTTATTAATTAGATCATCATATGCGTTCTATTGAAAAGTTATCCATTTAACTTTATTTTCCAGGCTGAAAATAATACTGATAAAAGCCTGACTTAGTAGACCCAGGACACACAGTCAGCTAAAACAAGTTTTAGTAAGTTTATTTTACTTTTTGTTCATTTTAAGCTGCAGGGGTCCATCTGGATAAAGCTATTTAATTAATATAAGGTGTCTTAAACCATAATCAAGCTACTTTTTAGAATTAGGTGATTATAACAATCAATTACATCCATCAGCATAGTCAGGCCACAGTTGTGAATAGAGATTGCTATCAGGCTATCCACCTCCCTCAACACACCCCCACCCCTTCCCCAGCCTGCTTCCCACCCCACCTCCCCAACCTATGTTTACATTGGTGACATCATTATGCAGTAGGGCTAGTACTGTCTAAGTGATAAGTAAGAAAATTGTACTTGTTCAAGGTGACGAAGGTAGAGATGATCAGTTTATGCAAGCATCACTTTTAAAGGAAGGCAGTTCCATATCCCGGAGGCTGTGTCTTTCCTTTTTATTGAGGTGAAGGCCAAAGCAGGATGGGTGACCGAAGCTAATAGCAGAGTACAAATAGTATGATGGTAATAGCAGAGTACAAATAGTATGATGGTAATAGCAGAGCACAAATAGTACAATGGTAATAGCAGAGTACAAATAGTATGATGGTAATAGCAGAGCACAAATAGTACAATGGTAATAGCAGAGTACAAATAGTATGATGGTAATAGCAGAGTACAAATAGTATGATGGTAATAGCAGAGTACAAATAGTATGATGGTAATGTTCATCATGAAAGTACTCCATAAATTCTTGACAAACAAGAACCAAGATTGGATAATTTCTATTTTGTATCACCCTCAATGATTTTATCAAGTTGAGCTTTCACTGAATTCATTCAACAGATCTTGAGTTATTTTGTCCACCCCACCCCCAGACACACACACACACACAGACACACAGAGGAATGAAAACAGAAACCTTTCCACTGTTGTGGTCAGGCTTATTATAACATGTTCATTTTCTACAGAAATCCTTCCACTGTTGTGGTCAGACTTAATATCACATACTCATTTTCTACAGAAATCCTTCCACTGTTGTGGTCAGGCTTAATATCACATACTCATTTTCTACAGAAACCCTTCCACTGTTGTGGTCAGACTTAATATCACATACTCATTTTCTACAGAAACCCTTCCACTGTTGTGGTCGGGCTTAATATCACATATTCATTTTCTTTTCAAATATACAAAGAGAATTATCAATAAAGTGTGATATCCATTCTTAGCTGAAAAAGGGAAAAATACCCTTTGTAATTTCACTTGTATAAAGAATATGGAAACAGCTCAAGAATGATTGTTCATTACTTAAGTATGTTCCACATTATTTTGAGAGGAAAACTCCATTGTCCTTTTTTTTTTTTAAGGGATTGGGGTGTGGGGTGGGCGGGCATGTAATTCGGTCCGCCCATGCGTACATATAAAACAAGCAACCTCTGTGCTGTTCAGTGGGTACAAATGACTTGAAACCTGTGTATATGATAAGAGTTGCAAACATTAATGATGTTCATAGTATTTTAATGTACCCAGATACAAGTGTATTTCCAAGGAAGTTCATGACATGGTGGCTTGGCAGTATCATCAATACGTGTATATTGACAAAGTCTTGACAGACCATGACAATGTGATCTATGCACCACAAAGTAATACGTGTATATGACAAAGTCTTGACAGACCACGACGATGTGACCTATGCACCACAAAATAATGTGTATATTGACAAAGTCTTGACAGATCATGACGATGTGACCTATGCACCACAAAGTAATACGTGTATTTTGACAAAGTCTTGACAGACCATGACGATGTGACCTATGCACCACAAAGTAATACGGGATACACGGTGGCCCAGTGGTTAGCATGTCAGACTTGATTAGTGTGTTTTGGGTTCGAATACTGCCAAGACCAGCCCTGTCAGCCCAACATGAGCTTATTTTATTTAGTATGCAGTATCATTAAAGGTGTGACAAATTACCGAATCAGACCAAATCAAAGCTTTGGAAACCTGATTTAGAGAAAGGTAATACAATCGGCAAAGTTGATTGACAGGGTATGCCAATTTGAAGCTTGAATAGACGTGGGAAATTTTTGTACAAAGCAATATCATAGATCAATAGTTTCCTCCAGTTCGAGTCTTTATTGAAACGGGTTGACATACATACATACATACATACATACATACATACATACATACATACATACATACATACGTACATACAGACATACACACATACATACATACATACATACATACATACATACATACATACATACATACATAAATACATACATGCATACATACATACATACATGCATACATACATACATACATGCATACATACATGCTTACATGCATATATACATGCATACAGACAGACATACATACATACATACATACATACATACATACATACATACATGCATACATACGTGCATACATGCATGCATGCATACAGACAGACAGACATACATACATGCATACGAGGTAGGAGAGAACTACATGAACATTCCAAAGGATGATAGAAAGAACGAGGGGGAGCTATTTTTTACTAGAAATATAAATACATAGTCTACACTTATTTCATCTTACAATTTCAATATATATATATATATATATATATATATATATATATATATATATATATATATATATATATATATATATATATATATATTGATTTTACTGTATGCAGCCGTTAATTATTTGTTTGAACTCGTCTTATAAAACAAATAGCTTTCAGGTTCTAATTCACTCATAACTCTTGAGAGATGATATATTCTAAATAAGAATTAATACTTGTAGTATACACTAAGAATTAATACCTGTAGTATGCACTAAGAATTAATACCTGTAGTATACAGCAAGAATTAATACCTGTAGTATACAGCAAGAATTAATGCCTGTAGTATACAGCAAGAATTAATACCTGTAGTATACAGCAAGAATTAATGCCTGTAGTATACACTAAGAATTAATACCTGCAGTATACACTAAGAATTAATGCCTGTAGTATACACTAAGAATTAATACTTGTAGTATACACTAAGAATTAATACCTGTAGTATACACTAAGAATTAATACTTGTAGTATACACTAAGAATTAATACCTGTAGTATACACTAAGAATTAATACCTGTAGTATACAGCAAGAATTAATACCTGTAGTATACAGCAAGAATTAATGCCTGTAGTATACACCAAGAATTAATACCTGTAGTATACACCAAGAATTAATACCTGTAGTATACACCAAGAATTAATACCTGTAGTATACAGCAAGAATTAATACCTGTAGTATACACCAATAATTAATACCTGTAGTATACACCAAGAATTAATACCTGTAGTATACACCAAGAATTAATACCTGTAGTATACACCAAGAATTAATACCTGTAGTATACACCAAGAATTAATACCTGTAGTATACACTAAGAATTAATACCTGTAGTATACACCAAGAATTAATACCTGTAGTATACACCAAGAATTAATACGTGTAGTATACACCAAGAATTAATGCCTGTAGTATACACCAAGAATTAATACCTGTGGTATACACCAAGAATTAATACCTGCAGTATACACTAAGAATTAATGCCTGTAGTATACACCAAGAATTAAAACATGTAGTATACACCAAGAATTAATATCTGTGGCATACACCAAGAATTAATACCTGTAGTATACACCACGAATTAATACCTGTAGTATATACTAAGAATTAATACCTGTAGTATACACTTAAAGAATTAATACATGTAGTATACACTAAGAATTAATACCTGTAGTATACACCACGAATTAATACCTGTAGTATATACTAAGAATTAATGTCAGTAGTATACACTAAGAATTAATACCTGCAGTATGCACCACGAATTAATACCTGTAGTATATACTAAGAATTAATACCTGTAGTATACACTTAAAGAATTAATACATGTAGTATACACTAAGAATTAATACCTGTAGTATACACAAAAAGAATTAATACATGTAGTATACACCAAGAATTAATACCTGTTGTTTACACTAAGAATTAATACCTGCAGTATACATAGAGGATATATTGCTTGAAACGAGTGAATAATGAATATATTTCATCGAGTGGGTGAAAAACTCAGTATTGATGTTTTCACACACGAGATGAAATATATCCGTTATTCTATCGGAGCAAGCAAATTTTCTTTTTATTTTATACTCAAACGTATTGTCTAGCAATTTGTATCCTCGACCTGCCACGGTTCATGCCCTCAAAGTTAATTTTAACGCTTATATTATAATATTGCGAGAAACTATTAAAATCGCCATAGAAAGTGTTCAACTATATCTACTTAATTTATTCATCGCTGAAAAATGTTTATAAACTCTCCAAATTCTTCGCGACATAACGGACTGAAAGTAGCAGATTTCTTACTGTATCCGGCGCGATAATGTCAGAGGTTTACCGTTTATATTCTGTTGTGTTTTGTGTATATTCGCACAGAAAATATCAGCAGTAACATAATGATCCTTCCCAATTTAAGGTAAAACAGCAGATAAAAGAAAATTAAGAGAAAAAAATATTTGCTCATTGCTGGTTTAGAACCTGGTTCGTCTGTATGCGAGTCGGTCATATTTACTCGAAAAATCCAGTAATTCACGACCTAGCATAAAATAATGTAAACAATTTCCATATTTATTATCTATCTCTAAATCAGGTTTCCATGATCCGATTCAGTAATTCCTCACACCACAATTTGAATGCAATGGCCAATTATTCCAAGTCTTAATATATTATCTGTAGATCGTTCAGAATTGTCAAGAAGTGAATCAAACGAGATTACATACTTTATCACGTTTATTGACCAATGCTTTTGGGCAGAAGGTAATATTTACGTCATAGATACTGACCAATGCTTGTGGGCAGAAGGTAATATTTACGTCATAGATATTGACCAATGCTTGTGGGCAGAAGGTAATATTTACGTCATAGATATTGACCAATGCTTGTGGGCAGAAGGTAATATCTGGGTCATAAATACTGATCACAATTACGAGAAATAATGTATTTGAGAGATATGCATTCTTGATATTTGCGACGACTGTACTAGAGCACTATATTTGCGTAGGCTGTACTATAGCATTTTATTTGCGTAGGCTGTATTATAACATTATATTTGCGTAGGCTGCACTATAGCTTTATGTTTGCGTAGGCTGTATTATAGCATTTCAAGCTCTTATTTTAGTTTGCAAATATTATTGACTGAAACTTTCAACTTTTAAACAATACTGTTGGCGGGAAAATGTAGTAAATCAAAGTACTGAACGTAATGTTGTGTAGACATTATTTTCATTGACTGTCATAACACAATTTACTATTGGTCGACAAGGATAAAAGGAGGTTCGTAAACAGTAAATATGTTTGTAAACAGACTATACCAATACCGTCAATTCCCGACTATTTTGTAAACAGACTATACCAATACCGTCAATTCCCGACTATTTTGTAAACAGATTATACCAATACCGTCAATTCCCGACTATTTTGTAAACAGGTTATACCAATACCGTCAATTCCCGACTATTTTTGTAAACAGACTATACCAGTACCGTCAATTCCCGACTATTTTTGTAAACAGACTATACCAATACCGTCAATTCCCGACTATTGATAGTTCAGAAGTTACACGTGTCGTTTCAGAGGTAACAGACACATCTAAAACACAGTATTATATATGTCTCTGGAGGTAAGCACTATGTCTCTGGAGGTAAGCACTGTCTCTGGATGTAAGCACTATGTCTCTGTAGAAAAGCAGTATGTCTCTGAAGGTAAGCACTATGTCTCTGGAGGTAAGCACCATGTCTCTGAAGGTAAGCACTATGCACACCTGTTGGTACACAGTGTACCTATTTATATTCCAAAATAGACTCGCCAGATATATTTATTACATTGTATTATCGATGTCGAACTATGTAAAAGTAATTATTTGCGTGCTTTATTATTGGCATGAATATAAATTGTGGCTAAGACAACAACGGGTTATTGATGTAGTGGTCTGCCAGAGTTATCGTTCCTTTAGCGCGTTAATAGTGATGCAAAATAAACGTGATTTTTTTTAAATAAAAAAAATAAATCACTCGTATGTATCCAGCAATCATTGGATTTTGGTGGATTCAGCTGCGTGAATGTTATCCAAAGTGGCAAAATAATGTAAAGTTTTCGTAAAAGGCACCGCCATATCAACTATTTGTCATATCTATTTGTCACCATATTGGGATGCTGGATATGGGTATTATCATTGCACATTGAATGAGTGTGTCCATGGCAACGTCGTCCGAAAGTATTTGTTGGACCTTTATTGTATTCTGTTTTACATCGCATGAAATTAGTTCCAAATACACATTGGGAACAGCGTATAGTCCGTTCAACACCATATTCAATTGTTTAGCATTAGTTTCCATGATTCTGCCTCTTCTGATGGTCATATTGATTGTATGTCAGTGTCTTTATGTATTATCATTTTGCTTAGGGGTTAACTCATAAATACATTAATGTAATAGCTTGGTCATATTGACTGTATGCCATTGTCTTCATGTATTATCATTTTGCTTAGGGGTTAACTCATAAATACATTAATGTAATAGCTTGGTCATATTGACTGTATGCCATTGTCTTCATGTATTATCATTTTGCTTAGGGGTTAACTCATAAATACATTAATGTAATAGCATGGTAATATTGACTGTATGCCAGTGTCTTCATGTATTATCATTTTGCTTAGGGGTTAACTCATAAATACATTAATGTAATAGCATGGTAATATTGACTGTATGCCATTGTCTTCATGTATTATCATTTTGCTTAGGGGTGAACTCATAAATACATGAATTATAAGAGCTTGGTCACATTGATTGTATGCCAGTGTCTTTATGTATTATACGTTTGCTTAAGGGTTAACTCATAAATACAATAATGTAAAAGTATAGCCACATTGACTATATGCCAGTGTCTTCGTGTATCATACTTTTGCTTAACGGTTAACTCATAAATACATTAAATGTAAGAGCATTTTTGCTCAATGGCAGCTGCAGTAAGTATAAAGTTTTAGAAATTGTAATAAAGACGGTGTGACGGACAGGATCATTTATAGCGATACCTTTCTTTGGAATTCGAAACAAAAGACGTATAAACATTTTACAAAAAAATATGTTTGGGGGGGGGGGAAGGAAGGAACTAGTGAACTGTTCTCTCTCCAATTTACTTTCACGGCGGTAAAAAAAAACGATGAGGTTGAATCGGATTATTGAAAGGAATGAATTTTAAGAATATTCATTGTCATAGGGTTTTGCAATTTCTTATGAAGGGGGGGGGGGAGTTTCGTTCACACAAAGGGTAGCAATTTCTTGTGATACAAGGAGGGGGAATATTACTTTTTCTTTTTTCTCGGCTGTTTCTTACAACATTTGAACTTCCAAATTTAGAGAATAGGGTTAAAAGATCAGCTATTGGAGCTATGTCTGTATCACCAGAAAACAAGAAAAAATCTGTCATATATCTATATCATGTTGGACACTCTGAATTTTACAACTTAGTGACTGACATTCCGCTTGTTTAAGTCCACTGTAAAGAGACTCTTGAAAGTCTCGGCTTGTCTTTAACTCTTCTGTTTCCCAGCAGAAGTTATCTTATCTGTAATAAATGTTGCCACCTCTATCATGTTCTCTTAAAATCCTATGGACTGGCTCCAAACCTGTGGTAATGGAAACTATTATGCAACCATTTTTACTTTCAATAACTTATTACTTTTGAATTATTAAAGTGTTTTGCCAAACTGAACTTGTTTTTCGTTCTAAGATTGTGATGTTATTTGGAAGACTCATTTTAAAGTGCATTTGCACTTGCTTAACCTCTGGTCTTATTAAGACCCTTCATGAACAAAATCCGAAATGGCATCCATACTCATTTGGTTAACCTCTAACCTTATTAGGACCCTTGGTGGACCAGATCCGAAATGGCAACCATACTCATTTGGTTAACCTCTAACCTTATTAGGACCCTTGGTGGACCAGATCCGAAATGGCATCCATTCTCAGATGGTCACTTTTTAGAGTGGTAATATTAATGGACCGGATTATGGTAACTTTTAGAGTGGTAATATTAATAGACCGGATTATGGTAACTTTTTAGTGGTAATATTAATGGACCGGATTATGGTAACTTTTTAGAGTGGTAATATTAAAGGACCGGATTATAATCACTTTTAGAGGGGTAATAGTAATGGACCGAATTATGGTAACTTTTAGACTGATAGTATTAGTAACCGGATTATGGTAACTTTTAGACTGGTAATATTAATGGTCCGGATTATGGTAACTTTGAGACTGGTAATATTAATGTACCGAAATATGGTAACTTTTAGACTGGTAGTATTATCTACTTGACTGATCTCAGCTCATGTGGGAAATATGATAAAGTTTCTACCGGCCGGTTTATAAACTTTTGCCCATTTACACTTCTCGTTGTATTCTCTTGTCACTATCAAACTCCGAGTAATCTTAATGTTTCCACACCTTTCATTGCCATGACCGATACAGACATTTCCACACCTTTCATTGGCATGACCGATACAGATACTTCCATACCTTTCATTCGCATGACCGATACAGACATTTCCACACCTTTCATTGGCATGACCGATACAAACATTTCCACACCTTACATTGGCATGACCGATACAAACATTTCCACACCTTTCATTGGCATGACTGATACAGACATTTCCACACCTTTCACTGGCATGACCGATACAGACATTTCCACACCTTTCATTAGCATGACTAATACAGACAGTTCACGTTTTTTGATAATATTTACGCAAAATGCACAAAAGAAGTTTAGCAACACTTGAGTGATTTATCAAATATAATTGGTTGAAAACAATTAGCACATGCTATGTACAAACTGGAAATACTTTAAATAGTGAATATTTATGCAGGAGGCCTGTTATAAGGTTAAAGAAGGCAAAATTTAAATTGTCTTGGTACATCTGATATTAAACATACAAATGAAGGGCTGAACTTATCATCGATCTCACTTCAATACAGAGAGTGTTTAGTAATTCACTCTATGTATGTATGTATGTATGTATGTATGTATGTATGTATGTATGTATGTATGTATGTATGTATGTATGTATGTATGTATTTTTATATAAAAGTATTATGGTTAGCTTTAAATAAAGCAGAAAAATTAAATAATTCGGAACGCATCTTCACAATCAAACAATGAAGTACGAAAATATCTACAGGTTCAAAATATAACCTTTATTTGTCTTAAAGTGTACCTTGCTAAATGTTCAGTTGTATTTATACATGGATCTGATAATATTAACGATATTTCTTTTCTTCCCATAATGAACTCGTTACTCCAATTACCACATCTCGTCAAACTTGCCGTACTATTACTGTCAAACTTGCCATACTATTACTATTTTCAGGAGTAAAGAGCTAGCTACCATACGTTTAATAATATTTTATATTAAACGACCTGAATTTTAGAAGGATCTCAAAATATTTGAACAATACTTTGGAGCGACTCTTACAGTGGGCATTTTGGACACTTGTTTTAAAGAAAATTTCATGACTTTTGATTTTCATTTTAATATGAATGTAACTCTCATAGGCATCTCCATTTGTCAGGTAAAAGACTATGCTTTGTTCTTTGATTCTTACTGGCTTAACAAATTTCAGACACATATGAAACACGACAATGTCACCTTTTTCGTGTTACATATTTCTGCTGAAAACTTTGTTATCTCCCACCCACCACCACCACCACCAACACCCCACGAGTTCAGCACAGCATCTCTATTAATATACATGTCTTTTCATCGTACTGCATTAATTTAATTAACGATCAGTTTTCGTTGTTCATTTTCGAGAAAGGTGTAAGGTTTGCAAATGTTGCATAACAAAGTTTGAAAAAATTATGTCTAACTTATATAAAATGTATGTGAACATTTTATGTCTGCCAGTATCCTTTGTCAAACCCACATAGCGTCATTTCTTATCGTTTCTACTTTTCTTAGACTCCAATTTCGACTAATTGGGGTCATGTTCCGCCATTATGTGGGCTAAAACATCGATCAGCTGGACTGCTTTTTTTTTCTTTTTTGTTTTTGTATATCTACTGCAAACTTATTTCCGACTTAACCAGCCTGATCTAGTAACTTTTGGATCTCCCTCTGTCGTGGTAATTTTCGTCGAGCCCGCATTGTTCCATGTAGTGCAGCTCTTCTAAGTTTGTTGTACAGATCCCTGCAATGTTTCAACATAAGCCTTATTACACAGCTATTCACCTGGAAAAAGAAGAAAAAGAAGGAAGAGGAGGAAGAGGAGGAGAATGTACTGGGGAAGAGGAGGTAGACATCTCTAAGTTTGTAAAACATATTTCGTCCACGAGAGTACTTTATGTTTCAAAGTGGAGCATCCATCAGATTAAAACATCTTTATTTATACGAGATCTAGATGCACGAACATTTTTAGTCGAAGATACTGAAGCTGTCAAGCTGCTTTTCTTTATTGTTTTTGATACATACATCTGTGCAAAATAATATTTTTAAAGCTTTAATTATTGTTTTGGTGATATATGTAGCATGCATGTGATATATGTATCATTGCAATTTTTTTCTTTAACAAGCAACAGAACTCCAATAACACTGGAAATAAAGACAAGATGCACATGCAACATAAATCCAAATAATACAGGGCATAAAGACAAAATATATAATTAACAGAGATACTAATAACACTGGGCATGAAGACAAAATATATAATTAACAGAGATACTAATAACACTGGGCATAAAGACAAAATATATAATTAACAGAGATACTAATAACACTGGGCATAAAGACAAAATATATAATTAACAGAAATCAAAATAACACTGGTCATAAAAACAAAATATATAATTAACAGAAATCCAAATAATATTGGGCATAAAGACAAAATATATAATTAACAGAAATCCAAATAACATTGGGCATAAAAACAAAATATATAATTAACAGAAATCCAAATAATATTGGGCATAAAATAGACAAGATACACATGCAACAGAAATCCAAATAACACTGGGCATAAAGACAAAATATATAATTAACAGAAATCCAAATAATATTGGGCATAAAATAGACAAGATACACATGCAACAGAAATCCAAATAATATTGGGCATAAAATAGACAAAATATATAATTAACAGAAATCCAAATAACATTGGGCATAAAGACAAAATATATAATTAACAGAAATCCAAATAATATTGGGCATAAAATAGACAAGATACACATGCAACAGAAATCCAAATAACACTGGGCATAAAGACAAAATATATAATTAACAGAAATCAAAATAACACTGGTTATAAAAACAAAATATATAATTAACAGAAATCCAAATAATATTGGGCATAAAATAGACAAAATACACATGCAACAGAAATTCAAATAACACTTGGTGTACAGACAGAATACACATGCAGCATAAATCCAAATGACACTGGACATAAAGACAGAATACACATGCAACATAAATCCAAATAACACTTGGCATAAAGACAGAATACACATGCATATGATCAACTTTGAACATGCTGACGAAGACCAAGAATAGAACAATCTTACCCTGATGTATAAAAGTTTCTTACTAAATAGTTTTCCCTTCTAAGAACTACTGTACTATTACATTTAATAGATGACTTGTAAACATGCGTAGACCATGCATTTATTGTCTACCTAAAAGTTGTTCACTCATTCAACAGAACAACATTACCAACAAGGATAAATTCAAGAAACACCAAAAACCATCCAAATTATGTGTTAATTTATATATATGTTCATGGATGTATATGTACATGGAAGTTGTCTTTTGATCATATATTTAGTACTACTTATTTACACTAGCTAATACAAACAAAGAAACAGACATTGGATGCATAATGAGTGAATGATGATGGTTATCAACCTTTGTTCCAATTTCTTCTTTCTCTCGAAAATCTCGTATCCAATGAAGATGAATAGCAATATTCCAAACACAACAAGAGCTAGGACTATCCCTGAAATATAATAATCTGAAATAATAGTACAGATACATACTAAATTCATATAATAAATATAGTAAGAATTATCAGCAATGAATATATATATATATATATATATATATATATATATATAAATCTTTAAAAATTTGACGCAACCTTTTATCTCAAGATATAATGAGAACCAACAAGATCATTTTCGTGAATAATTCGCATTGATATCATAGTTATTAATTCACGTAGATATCATAGTTATTAACTCACATAAATATCGTAGTTATTAACTCAGATAGATAACATAGTTATTAACTCACATACATTTCATAGTTCTTAACTCATAAAACATATAGTAGTTATTAACTCGCATAGCTATCATAGTTATTAACTGGCTAGATATGATAGTTATTAACTCGCATAGATATCATAATTACCTCATATAGATATCATAGTCATTAACACACATATATATTATAGTTATTAAATAACGTAAATATCATAGTTATTAACTCACACAAATATCATACTTATTAACTCCCACGTATATCATAATTAATAATTTAATTGTATAGGTCCTTAGCTACAAATACAACTTAAACATATTTCGAAATGTGTCGATGTGTTGTCAATTTAGTTATCCAGAAGCTCTGATATAATTTACATAGATAACATTCATTTATTTTATAATTCAAATAAAACGTTCGTAAATCTGTTCATACTATACAAAAGGCACCAATATAAAATATGGTGGATTATGGATGAAATTTGCTGTCTTGCATTGGGTGCTTCTGATACCGTTAGAATGACAAGCAAAGCTATATTTGGGTGTCATGGAACCTTTATTTGTATGACAAGCAAACACATATTTATTTGGGTGTCACAAAACCTTGATTTGTATGACAAGCAAACATATATTTGGGTGTCAGAGAACCTATATTTGTATGACAAGCAAACACGTATTTGGGTGTCACAGAACTTTTATTTGTATGACAAGCAAACACATATTTGGGTATCACAGAACCTTTATTTGTCTTCCACACCAATTCCAAAACACAATTGTTCTGAAAGGGTCATTTCTCTAAGGTGGTGAAGAAAATGCTAAATAGAGACGTTTTATCAGCCAATGGCCAAAATGGTGCTGAATTTCCCATTTAGCTCTCACCAAATACGTAAGAAGCGCCGACCCTCTTGTGTTTTTTTTTTCTATGCGCGTGTTAATCATTTTAATTAGAAGTGGCTGTGTTCCGTGGACCAATCGCTGCCTATGCGTTGCAGCGAGATGTCGGTCCAAACATGTTACACTTATGCGATGAAACACAGAGCTAACGTGGTATGCATGTTGAATGAGTATGAACAACACAGAGCCGACGTGGTACGCATCTTGGACGAGTATGAACAACACAGAGCCGACGTAGTACGCATCTTGGATGAATAGCTTCATCTCAAACTTAACATTTTATGTGGCAATGGGGTGCATTCTAAGCTTGATAGAAATTATGCGGCCATGGGTTGTATGGCAACCTTGATAGAAACGACTAATGAATGAAGCACGGATACAGATTGACGAATGGCAGATGTAACTTCAATAGCCACCAGCCAGGTAAGGTTATGTATATCAAGCAGACAGGAGTGTGAATGAACGATGTTTTCATTTTGAGCAGCTAGTGACAGTGAAACGAAATGTATGACTAATTTATTGGTTGTTAACAATCGAATAATTGACATAGACATTTTCTCTCATTGACAGGCACAATGGCCAGTGGATGACCGATGTGACTTGAATGTTGAACGTTGATATATAAATTTTCACGGTAAAATGAAGAGTTTGAAGTGAGAATCATAAATAAAACTATGGACTGCGAAATGGGTCGAAACAGTTCGAGGAGATCTGATCGAGCCATCTGCAGCTACTTCAGTGCTGGATTACCCAACAGGCGGAATAAGCACGTGCTTAGGGCACCAGCAAAGCAGGGGCACCAAAAAAGAGCTACTTTCATACAAAGTTTCGAGATTCTGTCAAGGTTTATACGAATGTTTAAGCGGTACCCGATTTTCAACCCAACCACATTATAGCTTGTGACGTATGAATTTATGTCCTTGATATTTCGATACGTTTGTCTGAAGCAATTTCTTCAGAGATTCATTGTAAAAGAGGATCATTCCAGCGGTAATTCGTTTTGTGGGACCCTGAAACTCGATGGTTAGTTTCTAATATTACCAAAATCGGAAAATACAGCTAATTATTTTAGAAAACAATTGAGCTTAATATAGCTTTTTTGCATTGTTCAGTTTTGTGGCAAAGTGATACTGTTCACTTACATTCCCACCGCGTCTCACAATTTCCACCTGAGCATCTGGAATGAATATAAACAATAACCATAAGAACAATCATTCCACATCAATTTGGAAAATGTAAAACTTATCAAAAGAATGTTTTTTAGATTTGTAAATATATAGAGATGGTCATTAAGCAGTTGTTAACAAGAGGCCCAAGTAGGACTGAGATTGCTCACCTGATTGACATCTGTCTAATAGCCAAATATAAGAGCTATTGAATACGAAATCTAAGTCAGTAGAATGCTTTATTTTGAAATTTCTTCCAATGTTGTTGATTGCATATGTTATGAGAACAATTGTTGCAAGGATTCTCTAGTTTTTGTCTCTTCACCCAAATTTGATGGCACATCAGCATAATTTTGTCCAGGTGTGTAAATGTTTTTATAGTTTTCATGCCAGGATGATTTCTATTAAGTTTGGTCAAATCTTGTTAAGCGACTTTTGAAAAGAAGTCGTTTAAATGTTTTTGTGTTTTTGGCCATAGCGCCCATATATGATGGTTGATGGCGGATCGGCATCATTTGTATTTTTAGTCATAGCGGCCCAATTTGATTGATGGCTGATGGCGAATCGGCGTCATTTGTATTTTTAGTCACCTCGAACATATTTGATGGCTGAGGGCGGATCGGCATCATTTGTAAAAATTTGACTAAATTATATTGAGCAGTTTTTAAAAAGGTCGTTTGAATGTTTTTCTGTTGTAAGTACTGGCGGAAAATATTTATGGCGAGTTGGTATCAACTGTACGAATATGAAAGGCTTTGTAACAGGATGCTTTCTGTCAACATTGGTAGATATTGATTTGGTGGTTTTTGAGAAGAAGTTGAAAATAGTTGATGGACGACGGACAGGTATTTTTTCAAAATACTTTTTGTAACGCTTTCTTAGTTGATAGGCAACATTTGTAAAAACTTGAAACCTCTTTATGCCAGAATGTTCACTATCAAATATGATAAAATTGTGTTCAGCAGTTTTGTCAAAAAATGTCGTTTAAAGGTTTTCCTATTTTTAGTAATGGCGGCCATATGTGATGTCGATCGGCAACATTTTTCCAAATCTGAAAGGCCTTTATGCCAGGATGCTCTTTGCTAAGATTATTTGACAATGGTCTGGTATTTTGTTTAGATGAAGTTGAAAATAGCAATTGTTGACGGATCCCGGACGGACGACGCACGGCGGAAAAAGGGCCATACCAAAAGTTCAGTTTGCATCACGGGCAAGATTACCAAGCCCACTCATTTTAATTTCTTTACACTAAGTAAGGAAACTGTTGTAAATGAATCTATTTTATCAAGTACACATCCTTGACTAGAGATATTTGCAAGGTAGAGTATTAGAAAAAAGGCAGTCTGTAACGATGCTAAGAATCTTGTTTTCTTAGCAGTATGAATTATATTGCGTATGATATACGTGACTTTATGGAAATACATTATTTGAATGTTACGATATTGATACATATAAGATGCGAGTAATTTCAAACTTTAAACAGCCCATGTGTAAAATATCGATCATTGCTTAAATTAGAGAAAATACTTACGCTTCGTTTTGAGTAGTGGTTTCTGGTGGCACTGGAAATATGATATAATCAAAACAGTTAAAACTTTGTGCTAACCCTTTGTAACAAGAATGTAGATTGGTTTAGATTTGCTAACCCTTTGTAACAAGAATTTAGATTGGTTAAAGTCACATCATGTGACGCAGAAAACTATAAGTTATTTGTTTTTTGTAAACCAGACAGGAACTACTTATGTATTCATCCGCCCTGCTTGTGTGGCGTGACAATATTTGTAAACGATGGTTAACATAAAGTTCTGTTATTTATTTCTTGAACTTCATTATTAGTTCAATAACTGTTTTTAATTTAAAGAATTGAATATTATATTTTACAGGATTCATGAAGTCATGAAATTTGAAAATCGAGTACACATTATGCATGAAAGGTGTTCGCTTCACAAAGGCCATTCAAGCAATGCATAACCGATTTTCAAGCGTAATGACGTCATGAATACAATATTAAGTTAATTTCTTAAATAAATCTCCAAATAAGGCTAACTCAATCACATTGGAAAAAAATATCCTTTAAAAATATATAGACAGTTTGTGGTGAAATTAAAGTAACAGTTTGGGTAATTTTACAGTTGTTGATCGAGTTTCGTAATTTGATGGGTAATTTTTAAAGCATAAATTAAAATTATGTTATCACATTTTCCGAAGTTTTGTTAGGTGGCACCACATTCCTAATTTAGATTCAAAACATTTTGTTTTTGAAACGTTTGTAACTGAGACTGGGCCTAATGGACGACCATTTACCATACAGACGACGCTATGATTTAGAGATGTATAAAATTTCCAGTTCTCTTTTGGATTCCAATTCAAATCTTTTTCTTTAAATTTGTACTAATAAGGGGGCTAGACTGGAATCTTTAGATTTTGTCTACCTCGACCCATTTCGGAAAGGACCTTGTTTCCTTCTTTCTCAAAGAAAATTTTGAGATGTGATTCTTATTCATATTCAATATTCAAAATATAAATTTCATTTCGATCATAATCAAATGGTAGTGTTCTCTGCATAATCATTTTATATTTAAATTAATTCTGTGACCTTGTTTGCCATTGAAGGCAGTCTGCTCGTTGAAACTGTCAGATCTGACCCTCACACAAATATACATAAATTTATGTATTGATAAGTTTCAAATTCTTAGAAGCTTTTCGTCAAGTTCTATCATGTCTTGACACTCATACGTTGCACGTGCAGCAGGTGAGCATCTGACCCGTTGCCAGAAAATTCTAAACCCGAAACTCGATCTCATGTTTATTAACTTAAAGTCAGATGTAACACTGGATGTACATGCAAGCTGTTTAAATTTGACGAGTGAGGGGAAAATAAAAGTCAATACAATCTTGAAGGGTTCCATGATTTTTAACTTCGTTATAGATAAAGCTACCGAATGAAGAAAATTATGGACTCTGAGGTCAATATCTAGCTCAAAAGATTTCTAGAATACGTGATTAGAGCCACTTCTAAATTCACAGGACATTTTTCACTGGATGTTGATCATACCTATACATATTCTTCCGGGTCGAACTGTTGTATTATGGGACACATCCATGTACTCCTTCCGACATGAGCACATGTAGGACGCCTTGGTATTAATGCACCATGCAAGTGGGGAGCAGTCGTTGTAGTCACCACTGCGTTCTTTACATTCGTCGAAATCTGGATAACAAAATCTGTATTGCTTGAAATCTAATGTCATCGTGCAAAAGAGTACTTATACGAAATACAAAAGAAATGTACAAATTATATGGGTCACCAAAATAATCCAAATAGAACGTGAAATAAATTGATAACTCTCCATCTTGTCGCAGAAAATGAGTCTAACATCTTAAAAGATAATATGAGGAGCTGTCGGCATTATAAATTTACACCTAGACAATCGAAACATTGACACTCTATCACATGTTATATATTAATAATACCAGTAAGATGCAAGTATTTCCATTTATGGACTTTAATATTGATACAGGTATCGATTGGTGAGCACCAGAAGGCGCCATATAACTTAGTCATAATATACCTCAAAGAAAAAACGTGCAGATAATGTTTTGTCTTACAAAGAACTTTCAAGACTGGAATTTGAAAATGATAAAATTAATTTGAAGTGACTTAAAAATAAAATAAGTATGTTTCACTGACCTAAAAGACGAAGACTGTTATTCAAAAGTGTATGCAGAGCTCGTAAGTGTCATAAACACTGATAAGTGTATGCAGAGCTCGTAAGTGTCATAAACACTGATAAGTGTATGCAGAGCCCGTAAGTGTCATAAACACTGATAAGTGTATGCAGAGCTCGTAAGTGTCATAAACACTGTTAAGTGTATGCAGAGCCCGTAAGTATCATAAACACTGATAAGTGTATGCAGAGCTCGTAAGTGTCATAAATACTGATAAGTGTATGCAGAGCCCGTACGTGTCATAAACACTGATAAGTCTATGCAAGTGTCATAAACACTGATAAATGTATGCAGAGCTCGTAAGTGTCATAAACACTGATAAGTGTATGCAGAGCCCGTAAGTGTCATAAACACTGATAAGTGTATGCAGAGCCCGTAAATGTCATAAACACTGATAAGTGTATGCAGAGCCCGTAAGTGTCATAAACACTGATAAATGTATGCAGAGCCCGTAAATGTCATAAACACTGATAAGTGTATGCAGAGCCCGTAAGTGTCATAAACACTGATAAGTGTATGCAGAGCCCGTAAGTGTCATAAACACTGATAAGTGTCAATTGGACAATAACTTTACGATGTTTATTCTCAGTGTACAAAAAGAAGTATCAATGAAGCATAATCAAACTTATTGATAGTAATAAAATTGATAGGATATTTTTTGTATAGTAAAGAAAGTAATTCATCCTCTATAGTCTGAAACGATAAATATGGGGGTAAGTGTTAAAGGACACGTATTACCTTTCACCTTTATTGCTTTCGGATCTTGTATTTTAAGTAGACTTTGTCCTAATTCACGGCTAGAGCTGTAAAGAAGAGCATTGGCAATCATTACATAAACATGTGGAATATTCTACAGCGCTATACTTCCGGATGAATTAAATTGTTCAATAGCATCAAACACCGAATTATAATATTATTTATAACACGGCAGATAGCAATGCATCATCACCAAAATTAGCTGGATTCAAACATAATATTACGGCGCACATTGTAAATTATGACTGCGATAATTGTAACCTTTTTTTTCTTCATTCCTATATTTTCTTCCTAAATATACAAAATTGACATTATAAGTGGTAAATTATGTACTGTGACGCGGATACCACCTTTTCGGACAGCAAGGACAGTGCACATACGCTATAGTCTATTTCTACAGCATGGATAGTGCATTATACGCTATAGTCTATTTCTACAACATGGACAGTGCATTATACGCTATACACACAAAACTGCATACGTGTTTTGTTCTGAATCGGCGGAAAGAACGAGTTTGACATGACGTAGGGATACGTCGAGGCCGTCAGGCCGTGACATGTTCATAGGCCATATCAAACAAGTTCTTTCCCCCGACTCAGTACAAAACACGAATGCGTTTTGTATTTATTGCATACCCCCTTTTTCACGCTTTCTAAATATTGTTAGCTTTACTGCATGAATGTAATTTAAAACGAACTGGTATTATAAAAGTTTGATTCACTGCGTCTAAAATATATCTACGCGCGGACGGCAAAGAAGGCACCTAAGTAGTTCGAATCTGTGTGTGGTGATACGGAAATACGGATTGAACAGCTGTATCGAACGCCAGATCAAGCATGTAAGAATAAATGGGTATGTAATAAAGTCTATTTCCACAGCAAGGATAATGCATCAGAAATTATAGTCTATTTCCACAGCAAGGATAATGCATCAGAAATTATAGTCTATTTCTACAGCAAGGATAATGCATCAGAAATTATAGTCTATTTCTACAGCAAGGACAGTGCATCATACGCTATAGTCTATTTCTACAGCAAGGACAGTGCATCATACGATAAAGTCTATTTCTACAGCACGGAGAGTGCATCATACGATATAGCCTATTTCTACAGCACGGACAGTGCATCATACGATATAGTCTATTTCTACAGCAAGAAAAGTGCATCAGAAAGTATAGTCTATTTCCACAGCAAGGATAATGCATCAGAAATTATAGTCTATTTCTACAGCAAGGACAGTGCATCATACGCTATAGTCCATTTCTACAGCAAGGACAATGCAACATACGATATAGCCTATTTCTACAGCACGGACAGTGCACCATACGCTATAGTCCATTTCTACAGCAAGGTCAGTGTATCATACGCTATAGTATATTTATAAAGCAAGGACAGTGTATCATACGCTATATTCTATTTCTACAACAAAGACAGTGTATCATACGATGTAGTCTATTTCTTCAGCACGGGCAGTGTATCATACGATATAGTCTATTTATACAACAAGAACAGTGTATCAAACGCTATAGTCTATTTATAAAGCAAGGACAGTGCATCATACGCTATATTCTATTTCTACAACAAAGACAGTGTATCATACGATGTAGTCTATTTCTACAGCACGGGCAGTGTATCATACGCTATAGTCTATTTCTACAACAAGGACAGTGTATCATACGCTATAGTCTATTTCTACAACAAGAACAGTGTATCATACGCTATAGTCTATTTTTGAAACTAGCTAAATCATCTAACATAGAAACGTGTCTCTTGTTATGTCAAGCCGTGCTTCTTGAAAATTCAACTGACTCTAAAAACAAGCTATACTCAACAACAACACAACCTATGATCCCTTTTAGCTGTGAATTTCTAGGTTGACAAAAGCACACACACACACACATATATATATATATATATATATATATATATATATATATATATATTCACTTTTTTATTGTACATCCAGAAATCTGCAGTAACATCAGGTGTTTGACGCCTTTTTACCAAGTTATTCCCACTTCCACCATCATCGCCCACCCCAACTCTTGCACACGCGCGATTTTTATCGAAAGTCAGAAAATGCTATCCACATTTGAATGTTATCTCCTGTCATATACCGAAGTTTGAAGTCTTTCATTGAAAGCTAAGGACCAGGTGCTTGACATTACCCACGTTAGCATGCACATTCAATGCACGTACCATTAAAATTGCACAAGCAATTATAAAAAATAAAAATTAAAAAAATTAAAAACAATATTTAAAAAAAATACATTTCAAGTCACTGGATCAATGAAGAAATTACTCACTTTGTAAAAAGTTCCACGATGAAACGTTGAAGATATCTTGGCTCAATGACCTGATAATAATAGGCCGTGATGTGCAGCAGTAAGCTCACATCCAGTCCATTCGTTGCATTGGTTATATTCAGACATTCACTGGATACAAATCGGTCACCTAAACTCGACTCTAGGAATAACTTGTCCACCTTTAGGAAAAAGAAGGCTTGCTTAAATGTGTGCGAAACTTGCGCTTCCATATAATTCATGAAAATTTAATCTTGGTTTTGTAATGTTTGTTTTATCTGAACATGCGTAATCCTTAAAAAAAAACACCTACTGTGTTTTGTAGTACACCATTTCGCGAAGACTCTAAACAAACACCTGCTGTGGTTTGTTGCCAACCGTTTCGCGAAGACGTTCTATTTTTCAATGATGCTGTGCATTTCAAGACCAGGCTCCAGTGGCACCATATTTCTAAACTTTTCTCCTCAAACTGAGATTTTAAAATGTTGCTTACGATACTTCTTGCAATATTGGAAATTATGTCACATATAGAGATTCGATGATAATAGCTATTTAGTTTTTAATACGCACACATGTGGATCTTTTTATTTTTGAAAAAAATAGAGTGGAGGAATTCTCCAAAATTGTGAAAAATATGAAATTTTCCATAGTGATAAAACAAAATTATTGTCATTTGAATTGCAGATTTTATGACTGCATTAAACTATTTGATGCCTGCTAAATATTCATAAAACAAAATAGTTTTGCCAACCAAGAAATTAGAAAGTTATTTAATAATTTCAAGTTTTGGATGAAAATTTGAGAAGTTTTGTGAAAAAGTTTATAAAAATATCCCCATGCCCAAACTCAAAATCAAGTCAAAATGCTGACGTCAGATTGGTCAGTGCTGGGACATTAGCATACAAGACATCAGAATTTTTGTTGAGTCCGAAGGCAGTTAAGGTGGCGAAACAACCGTTGGTCCTTGTTATTGAATCTGTGAAATGCCGGTTCCAAACTGTTAAGTGGCGTACCAGTTTGAAATAGACAAGGGTACCCAAAACGGCTCGAAATATCTTTCCTTAATTGTAAATTAACATAACATAGCACTGATAACCCTAACCCTAACCTAACCCTAAGCACTGATAAATACAGCGAGGAGATTTAACTGACTTAAGAACAGAAAAAGGTCTCAATGTCTTGCCTAAAGATCTCTTAGATACATAAACCATACCCACAACTTCTGTCCCAAAAGGGATGAAGGCGATGTAGCTCAGTTGGTAGAGCGTCGAACTCGTAATCCAAGGGTCGCGGGTTTGATACCCGCCTATGCTAGCCCGGGGCGGCTGCTCAATGTGCCCTTGGGAAAGGCACTTAGATCCCATTTCCTCGGCATGATATAACCAAAAATAAGTTAAACGTGCCTTTGAAACAAAAAAAAAAAAAATGTTTTCATCAATAAACTGATATTAAAGAACTCACTATTTGAGAACTTCCATAAATAGATGGAACAAATTTCATCCATGATGCAATATTTGCTACTCAGTTGATTCAAACTTGTTTTTGAGAATTGCTGTCAAAAAGCCACAACTTTCCATCATTATGCTGACATTTGCTAAAATATTAGCTTAAAATCTGTAAGAAAATAGAGCATTAAGTCTTGCGAAAGGGGTCTGTCAGCAATACAATTTACCCCTAATACAGTGATTCGTTCTCGGATTGTTCTGTAAGGCTTGGTGACTGGGTTTCCATACTGCTTTATGTATTTGAACGGCATGTAGAGGTAACAGCGAGGGTTTTCCCGTGTGGTCATGGAAAGATCGCAGCCGACTTCCTCTGTTATGATGAAGTTAATGTAGTAAGTTTGAACTTCTGTCGAGAAAAAAAAAGCATAATGGTTTGTTAGAAATCCGTTTTTCAGAATAAATACGTTACAATATGCTGTTTTTCAGAAAATATACTTTAAAATATGCCACAATATGCCGTTTTTTAGAATAAATACGTTACAATATTCTACTTGTCCTGATCTTGTGAGACAATCCAAAGAAGATTCACGCTCAATTGAGAGTCTGGAAAAATACAGTTTTGTTCCATTATTGGTGAAATCTCGCGCTTGAATTGAATGTGTCATAATTTTTGAATATTAATCAGCATACCATAATCTATATTAAAGATAAAATATTGTTGTCTATACATGGTTAGATAAAATATTGTTGTCTATAGATGGTTAGATAAAATATTGTTGTCTATAGATGGTTAGATAAAATATTGTTGTCTATACATGGTTAGATAAAATATTGTTGTCTGTACATGGTTAGATAAAATATTGTTGTCTATACATGGTTAGATAAAATATTGTTGTCTATACATGGTTCTCAGCGCTATTGGAACATGCTTTTAACACCATCATAGTAATCTCAAACAAAGAATTTAAAATATCAGTATTGTCAAATAGTAAGCTTAGACAACTTATTTCTTTAGTCGAAATGTGCGTCTTAATTACGATCCGTATTTTAGATTTCCGTCTTTTTTTCTTTCTTTCTTTTCTAACTTTCTCTTTGTTTTTCTTTACTGAAGAGAACTTCACAGAAAGGTTCAAGTGAAATTGTAATAGTTTTATATCTTTAGAGAAAACAAATTCGCTCAGTTTATAGAGTTTGATATTAAGCTTTTTTCTTTACGACTTATTTTAACCTTTCTTCTTCTTCTTCTGCTACTTCTTCTTTTTCTTCTTCTTCATCATCATCATCATCTTCTTCTTCTTCATTATAAGCAATGTTGATTTTAGTATGGAAATTCATATTTTCACTTGCTAATGCAAAATAGAGGACAGTGGTGTCGTAGAGTAGTTTTCTGCCGAGCCAATTTTCCTCCAGGAACAAAAATGGACATAATGATTTTTAACCAGGAAATTCAACTCTAGAGCCATTTTCTCTCTGGGAAAATTTACTCAAGAGTCTATTTTTCTCTGGGGACTAATAGCTCTAGGATTAATTCCCACCTAGAGGTGAACTGCTACCCTGGGGAAATTCTAATTTTGTGTCAATTACTATCCTCCCTCCGCAACCGCCCTAACGTTTTCCTTGAAATTTATCTACACGTTGTTATAAAAATATTATCCCAGAGCAGCCTTTACGCCCTCCCAGCCATGTTTCCTCCTTGGGGGAAAAAAAACTACCATAGAGTAATTTTCTCCTCTATGTTAAACCCAAGAACCGTTTTCTTCAGCGAAGAAACGCTAGACTAACGTATAGGGGGTAACATGGATCTATTCCAGTAGGATAATTTTTCTCCTAGAGAAATATGATCTTGATATGGAGGAAAGGGTGCTCCGTGGCCTTTTTTCTTGGGGGGTGGGGGGAGAAGGAGGAGGATATCCATCCCGGGAAACAAATGCCTCTTTGGCATACCTAAGCAGGTAGACTCGTTATATCTGCTTGCAAATCCTGGCACGCACTGACACCTGGTGTTTACTCGTCCAGCAATCTCGCGACATCTCGTCAGTGAGTCGAGGCATTTTCTTGGATATGTGCTATTTATGTCACAAAGCTGACCAATATCTTGTATGGGAGTTTCTGGTATTCCGATCAATGGTCCTGGAACAAGTTTAAAATAACTATATTCACTCTTTTGTGATAGGTCACCAAATCGTGCGTACCCGTTTGTTCGAACCTGTTTTCCGAAACAATAAAAAGTCCAAACTGGCTTCACAAGATACTTCACCATTTTTTTAATTATTTTTTAAACTTTTGAAATGAGTTTGGACAATGAAGAATATACCCCGCAGGTTCTAGTAGTGATACAATGCTGAAAATGATATAGCAAAGAGATGTTACTGTGAATTTTGAAATAGACAGCCCTATATTTCTGGTATAAATGAGCATGACACTGTCCCGACGGGAACATATGTTTAACTGTAAATGTATTAAACTCCCGTATTTATGTGAACTTCAATGAAAATAAAATCTTGAATATGATCAATTATCATCGATGTAATAGCATTACCTGTAAATCCTACAAACTTGCATCAATAAACATTGTGATAAAAAAATCGTCTATAAATGCAATAATTCCAGCAACCCTAACACCCATCATTACAGATAGCTGCTGGTCAAAATGGAAAACAGTTTACTTGTCTCATGTACTGGAAGGTAGGGTAGCACTAAATAGTATCGGACAAGTTCCATGTGTCTGTATACACCATGTCGGATGAAATTTCGGACAAGTTCCATGTGTCTGCATACACCATGTCGGATGAAATCCACACACTGTTATACATTAGCATGCAATTATCAACAGGTATATATCTGTAAGCTCCCTTGGAAAACTGTGTAAATAAGATATTTGCATGACAAACATCTTTTCAGGTTATTTCACCCAATTGTTTTCACACCCAACCACCCTCAAATAGTGAATGAATAACAGAAAAAAAGCTAATCATTTTCAACCCATGTACAAATGAATAGCGAAACAAATCATGGTAATTACATTTGTAATACCTTATCAACAGAGACCCAAATACGTAAAAAAATTTAAATAGAAACGTGGACCATGAACGACCGTTTTTCCGCAAACTTATTCACTTTGAGAATTAACAAGCAGGTGCCCACACAGAGTTAGTTCTCTCTGAACAGCCGCTAATAACACTTGTGACCTTGAGCTTAAATTCAAACGCGACTGGCACAAAGTATTTCTGCGCAAAACCGATGTTCCACAAGGTCTGCCATACGCAGACATACATTCATGACACTTTTGCTAATAATGATATAGATATTGTGGGATTATTTATCCATATCACTAATCATTCGAACCATCTCGGCTATTTCTGCGAAACAAAAAAAAAAAAATGCATCGGATAAATGTCGGCGCGGTAATTTACAGAAAAATCATACATTTTGTTCGCCGGAAAATTCTTCGCAGAAAAGAAACCGGAATCTATTCTGACCACGTCAACTATTTGTACGATTACATGGACCGAGAAGTTGCAAAGGAAAAAAATAGTTCGACACGTTCCCAATTTCTCTGTCAATCTTTGTTTCGTACATAACCGAGGGGTTCTGAATGGCAGGCAATGACAGCTATCGACATACATTCGAGGTGTGATCTGTAGGATTGACCTCGAAGTTGCGAATGACCTCTAATATTAAAAATTATTCCATGTCCAAAAATACGAAACTGTTTCGTGATAACTAGGGCAGCTGAAATTCCATCATATTGCACATAAGTCCTGTTTACAGATAATATTCACCTATAATGGCAAGGTGTAACTAAGTTGTTAGAGTGTAACAATTCAGCCACTGTATTAAACACCGAAAACAATTCTCTGTACACAAAACACCAAGAAATAACATACCTAAACATCGTATGTTGAAAGAGTCAAATAAGCTTTAAAGAAAAGCATAAAATATATTTTAAAAATCCTGTGTACTTTGGTCTGATTAATATTCGGAAGTCACGTTATCAATGTAAGCAAAGAAACTTTAAGGATTAGAATAACATGCCAACGTTCTGAAAATCACAGTGTTAGATTTATGCCCACAAACGTTGACAAATTGGAATTCTAATCACAATGTTAGATTTATGCCCACAAACGTTGACAAATTTGAATTCTAATCACAATATTAGAATTATGCCCACAAACGTTGACAAATTTGAATCCTATCAAATCACAATGTTAGATTTATGCCCACAAACGTTGGCAAATTGGAATTCTATCACATCACAATGTTAGATTTATGCCCACAAACGTTGACAAATATGAATTCTATCAAAATCTTCAGTTTGTTCTGACAAAAATGTCAAAGGACCCAAACTAGCATGGAAGACATTCTTGGATGGTAAACGTAAGTCGATTCAAAACGATGTTACTGTTGTAGTATGGCGGTATAGTGTTTTAAGACATATTTTCCCTTGAGTTGGTTCCAAGTCTCGGGCGTAAAAAAAATATAAATGTAGATCTGAACATTTGATATTACCTGCCTTATTGGCTGTTAAGAAGAAATGTCGTAAACATTTGGTTGGCGACGAAGGTATCTGTAGAGTAGTAGTAGTGATACCAATAGTAGTCATATGCATATATTGTAGATGAGTAGTAGTGATACCAATAATAGTCATATGCATATCTTGTAAATTGTGCTTGTTGTACGGTTTATCTGTGTGCGTGTGTTGTTTTAACTCAAGAAAATATAAATTTTGAACCTGGCTTCTAGCGGTAGCCATGTGGTTGCTAAAGAAACTGCCTTGGACAAAAACTCAGCATATCGTGTTATGTAAATACGTTTCTACCAAGACTGATTAAAATTTTCTCAGCCGTTTTGAAAAGTCAGATATGGTTGCTATGAAAGTCACCTCAAAAACAATTATAATGCCGCACAGATAGAGATAGTCATACATGTGCAAAGATAGAAATAGTTATTAATAAGTATTAGTTTTCTCTCTCTCTCTCTCTCATATATATTGTTACGGAATTATATATCTTTTTCTTTTAATAATGGTATAGTTTATTAGTTTATGATCTCTGTTCTTAGTCTAACAGCTGTCGTCTTACCGTGAGTACACATACGGTATTTTGGATCACTATTTCACCTATTTGCTTGTAGCTTTAGTCATGTGACATATTTTCCGCGCGCGAGAAATGAACTTTTGACCTAGTTCTCGTACTTTTTAGGAGTAAACATTTTATTGACTAGGAATTATAGTTTAAGGTCATTAACGAAGAATGAATCGTGTTTATTAGAAGGAAATTATTTCGAAATACCCAGTTTATTTATCGAAGACGTAGAATGGGTTTTTATTTCGATCTTGCGCATTTAGGCTATATATATATATATATATATATATATATATATATATATATATATATATATATATATATATATATATATATATATACAGAAATTATAGCAGGTATTATGCATTCTTCATAGTTGCACAGAGATTGAGAGGTCATAACGAATTTGATTCATTTTGAGTGTGGGATATTATTCTTTGGATATTTATTAATTAATATAGTACTTTTAGGATTCAGTACTGTGTCTTCAACCTGAATTATTATACGTTGTCAAATCTTCATTTTCGGAAGTGCGTGGTGTTAGGCAAGATCTTCAGTTTTGGAGGTAATTAAATTGTGCATGTAGTCTGTAATCACATAATGCTTAAAGGGAAGTGATCGGTTTTGAAAAACACCGGAATTTATAAAGTCTAAGGTTCTTCTTATCTAGGTCAAAACATAAACTATATAACTTCGTTGAAGAAAAAAAAATGGAAGAATAGCACGTGCTTACTTTGTAAGCAGGTCGAGTTATCCACAGAGGCAAAATGTTGATAGTCACACTGACAAGTATTGTTCTCCGCACAAACTGAGTGATTCATCTTCCAGCAATGTCTGTCCTTCAAACAAAAAGCTCCAATCTTGTTGGGAACTCAATGAAATAAATCAAAAAAGAAATGTAGATGAAAACATGGTACAGTTTTATTTTGTTTCTATTGCAAGGAAAATCGTAAATACACTCATGACATTTTATTTCAATGTGGTAAGGCGTGTAACATAATAGCATTGTCATAAAACTAGCTCTCTGTTTGTATCTTCTTTTAGAAAAAGGATTCTAAAGACAAATGTAATTCAACTATTAAATTAGTAAACATGCTAAAAACAAGTACTTTACATATTTTATTTAGACTAGTAATTTCTCGTCTGATTTTAAATGACATTTGAAAAAAACTTACTTTCTATGCATCCATTTTCTGTTTCGTTTGCGATGAAGCCATCCATACAAGTACACGTATTATTGCTATCGCAGACCACGTGTCCGCCAATCATTCGCTCACACCAGCCGGAGTATCTGCAATAGTCTCCAAACTTCCGCGGAACTAGACGTAAAAATAAATGACAAAATTTGTGTTTCGATCGGTTGACAAAGGGGAAGACTACGCCCAAAAGATAACATTATTTAGACGAAACAATGACATGGCATAGCCATCTCATCTTGTCATGCTTCGTTAAATATATAAATGCTATCACGCACTAAGCATGTCAGATACTCGAAGTAGTATCTATTGAAATAAATATCCCCCTTTAGTTACACCACACCCACGTTTCAGTTTGTAATGTACGAATGTAATCTATGCTTTTCCGTGCGAGCAGTGTGCTTTCTTGCTTCATATAGATGTAGCAAAGTTCCATAAAGAAAAACAAAGCACCCGGGGTCGGGGTTGGGATGGGGGCTCTAACAGACAAAGTTATCGGGCCACGCTGAGCCTTCTTTTACCATTCCCCACTTCCAAGACAGCCCAAAACACAGACATACAGTTTTAAAACGGTTCGCCTTGTTCCCAACGGAAAAACAAAAACTAGGTATGTTTGAAAAAGATGCTCATCGCTTGTGCAGACGCTCTAGATACATAAGGGTCGGTCCACCCTCACCCCACCCAGCCTGCCAGTGTCTCTAGAGCGTCTCTACTTTTATTTTGTCGTCGCAGCTTCCAAAGAAAAAACAAATTTTAGATATGTTTTCAAAAGTCCTTTTCATATGGAGAGCATTTCGAACATGTTGACATTTTCCATTTAGAGATACGCTAATAAACTATTGTTACGACTCTATGGTCTAAGAAAAATGTAACAGAAAGAAAGTGAAACCAACAAATCAAGTAAAAATCAACAAGCAATTTATTACTAGATAATTAAAATGAAAAATCAAAAAGTCACTTACAGTAATGTGTTTTGAAATCCTAATAATCCAATAAGAATGATTGTTCTAATCACAAGTCCTAAATATAGAATATGTCCTTGAATGTTATTATGTGCCAATGGTCTCCAAAGTCCTGATGTACTAGAAATCTTGATGTGCTGAAGTCAAAATGAAGTATTCCAAAATCTCTGAATAAGTTCACATAAATTCCAAAATTGTCAATTAAAAATCCAAAATCCAAAAGTTTATGAGCACTGTTATAATCCAATGAATATTTAAAATAATTCCTCTCTTAGAATTTGGAATGAATTTTCACAACTGTAATAGCTCTTTACAAGACTGATGGTAATGTCAAAACTGAATAAATGTCCACCAAACATGGCATATATAAAGATTGGTCACATGACAGAATGTTCTAGAACATGAGTCATCTTAATGGAATTCTAACTGTAAACAAAATTCAACCTTGACCTTCAAATTGAGAAAACATATTGATCAAAACAACCTAATTCAAGGACACTAGTTAAACATGTTTTTCCTGATAACATTAAGATTTAAGCAAATATTAAAGTGAAGAAACATTTATAATTTCCTAAAATATTTATAATATTACATTAACATCATACATAACACCTCCCCTCATAAAGAAAAAGAAAGATTTATATAATAAAGCTTTCTTTTGAATATACATCTAATACTACAATAACCAAAATTACATAAGAACATGTTTTATGATACTGGACTTAATTACATCAAGCAATATTACATTTCTAGGCACGTGAGAGTGCATCTGCAATCACATTGTCTTTTCCCCTGATGTGTTTGATGTCAATGTTATATTCCTGCAATATCAAACTCCATCTCAACAATCTCCGATTTTTATCTTTCATTTTGTTGATGAAAGTAAGGGGATTGTGATCACTGTACACAATAATTGGAGAAAGAGCTGAGGTAACATACACTTCAAAATGCTGTAAAGCCAATATCAAAGCCAAACATTCCTTCTCAATTGTGGAATAATTTTTCTGGTGCTTGTTTAGTTTTTTAGAAAAATAACACACAGGGTGCTCCACACCACTTTTGTCTTCCTGAATCAATACTCCACCAACCCATACATCACTTGCATCAACAGATAATTTAAATGATTGGCTAAAATGTGGTGCAGAAAGAACTGGTGCATTCTTAAGCATGGCCTTTAACTTGTCAAAAGATTCCTGACACTTGTCAGACCAATGAAATTTGGTTTTCTTACTCAATAAACTTGTCAAAGGTTCAGCAATTTTGGAAAAATTGGAACAAAATTTCCGATAATATCCAACCATACCTAGAAATCGCATCAGTTGCTTTTTACAAATTGGAACTTGAAATTCAGAGATAGCTTTGACCTTAGCGTCTATAGGTTTAACTTGACCTTGTCCCACAATATGTCCTAAAAATGTGACACAAGCATGGCAAAACTCACTTTTGCTCAAATTAATTGTCAGATTCGCATCACTGAGTCGATCGAAGAATTTTCGAATGGTTTCCAAATGATCTTCCCAGGTGTTGTTGTAGATAATGACGTCATCGATATAAGCGTCACAATTATCAAGACCAAATGTTATCATGTTCATCAGACGTTGAAACGTTGCAGGCGAATTTTTCATTCCAAACGGCATGACTTTATATTGATAAAGTCCATCTGGAGTTGCAAATGCTGAAATTTCTTTTGCCCTTTCCGTCAGTGGAATTTGCCAGAATCCTTTTAAAAGGTCAAACTTGGTGACATATTCCGCATTTCCAATTTTATCAATGCAATCGTCCATTCTTGGGATTGGAAATGAATCAGGTTTGGTGACACTGTTGACTTTTCTATAGTCAGTACACATACGGAATGTATTATCTGGCTTGGGAACAAGAATACATGGTGAACTCCAGTTACTTTTACTTGGTTCTATGAAATCATTCTCCAGTAGATACTGAATTTCTTTCTTCAGATAGTTCTGTTTGAGAGGATTCATCCTATAAGGATGCTGTTTCACAGGCGCAGAATCTACAATGTCAACGTCATGATAAATTTTACTTGTTCGTGTTGGAACATCAGGAAACAATTGCTCATAGTCATGTAATAGCTGTTTTAGTTCATTTCTTTCCTGTTGTTGTAGATGTGAAAGTTTCTGGTCTAGGTTGTTCAATATTTCTATATACCAGAGTCACTATAGTCTGATTGTATTCCATCGTTGATATCTTCACTGTGTGGGACAGGTACAACTAAATTAACTGAATAATTAGCTGGGCTATCTCTGTCAAAATATTCCTTTAACATATTTATATGACAAAATTGTTTTTGTTTCCGTCTCCCAGGAGTGTTAATGATATAATTTAAGTCATTTACTTTCTTTGCAAGGGTATAAGGACCATAAAATTTAGCCTGAAGAGGATTCTGAGGTATGGGAAAGAGAGCCAGAACTTTGTCACCAGGTTTAAAACTGTTTTCCTGTGTATTTCTGTCATACCTTAATTTCATTTTTGACTGGGTAGTGTGAAGATTAGTTCTTGCTACTTCACAGGCCTTTGACAACTTGTATTTGAAATCAGAGACATAATCAAGAAGATTAATCTTCGAATCTTCATTTGAAAGAAGTTTCTCTTTCAATAATTTCAATGGTCCACGGACAGTATGACCAAAAACTAGTTCAAAGGGACTAAAACCCAACGACTCTTGAACTGATTCCCTAACAGCAAACAACAACAAATGAACACCCTCATCCCAATCCTTTTCTGTATCAAAGCAATATGATCGAATCATATTCTTCAAAGTTTGATGAAATCTTTCCAAAGCACCTTGACTTTCAGGGTGATAGGCAGAAGATTTAAACTGTTGGATGCCTAATTCATGCATAACTTGTTGGAAAATTCCAGACATAAAATTTGACCCTTGATCTGACTGGACAGATTTGGAAAGGCCAACAAGTGTAAAAAACTTCACCAAAGCTTTCACAATAGTTTTAGTTTTTATATTTCTCAGAGGAATTGCTTCTGGAAATCTTGTAGATGCACACATGATGGTCAACAAGTATTGGTTGCCTAACTTGGTTTTAGGTAAAGGACCAACACAGTCTACCATTATTCTACTAAATGGTTCATCAAATGCAGGAATAGGTTGTAAATGAGCCTTAGGTATCTTCTGATTGGGTTTTCCTACCATTTGACAAGTGTGACAAGATCTGCAGTATTTAGAAACATCACTTTTGAGTTTCGGCCAATAAAAATGATTCAAGATCTTGTGATAAGTCTTACAGACTCCTAAATGACCAGCCAAAGGAGTTTCATGGGCTAAATTAAGAATTTCCTGTCGATATGACTTAGGAACAACAATTTGATAGCTCACTGACCACTCGTCACCAGCGGGTACCTCAGGTGGTCTCCATTTCCTCATAAGGACCCCATTTTTCACAAAGTAACACACTGGAACTTGTGTGGCTTCAGTTTCACTAATAGCCCTCTGAAACAAACAAGATATCTCGGGATCTTGCTCCTGTTCAACGACAAGGGATTGTCGTTTGTCATCCTGATTAGAACAAAGAGAATGAGTTGCCAAAAGAGGATCACTGTGATCAATACCATTTGATTGATCAATACCTGAGGAAAAAGTGACCTCATCAAAAAACTGACCAATACATGTGTCAGCTAAAGGAATAATATCCTGATCAACATCAATCTCAAGAGCTCTTTTTGCCATAGCTCTAGTAACTGCACAAACAGGGTACAAATCAGGGATTTCAGTTTCGACAGGATCAACTTTCTGATCCAAACAAGGCTTGTCAGTTACAAGTGGATTAACCACAACCTTATCTCCAGCTAGGTCATTGCCTAGTAATAAATGAACACCCTCTATGGGTAAAGAAGTCACTGCCCCAACAGTCACAGGTCCAGAAACTAAGTCTGATGCCAAATTTACACAATGAAGAGGAACATTTACAAAGCCGCACTCAACTCCCTGAACAAGAACACTTTCACTTGAAGAAGACTCCTCAGACAAAGGCAAAGTACCTGATAATAAAAGACTCTGAGAAGCTCCAGTGTCCCTTAATATTTTAATTGGGATAGGTTTGGCAGAATCACCAATAAGTGATATAGAACCTTCTGACATGAATGGTTCATAAGCCTCCAAAATAGAATCAGACTGGGGTTTGTTTGACCCAACAAATGTATTGCTTTCAATACAAGACCGTGACCTTGATCTCGTAGAAATAGGAGCATTTGGAAAAGCTCTGTCTTTACTCTGTTGCTTATTTTTCAACTTGAAGCAATCAGAAATAACGTGCCCTTTCTTTTTACAATAAGTGCACGTAGGAAGAGATAAGGATTTCTGATCAATCTTATCAGATGTTTGATTCCTAACAGTTGTGCTGTTGTGAAATTTGGAAGTACTCGAATGAGATTGAAATGGTTTTTTACCAGAAAACTGCTGAGAGGACGACTTATTGGCAAATGAAATTTTGTGAGTCAAGGAATAATCATCAGCCATACGAGCAGCATTTTCCAAAGTTTCCACATTCTGCTCGTCAAGATAGGTTTTAACATCACTATGGATACACCTTTTGAACTCTTCAATTAATACGAGCTGTCTGAGGTTATCATAAGCTTGATCAACTTTCTTGGCTGAGCACCACCTATCAAATAGTTGTTCTTTATCCCTTGCAAATTCGACATGAGTTTGTCAAGTTTCTTTTCTACAATTCCTAAACCTTTGTCGATATGCCTCTGGTACCAACTCATAAGCTTTCAAGATGTACTCCTTAACCACATCATAATCAGTGCTTTGTTGTACTGACAGTGAAATGTAGACTTCACGAGCTTTGCCAATAAGTACACTTTGTAATAACAAAGTCCAATGCTCTCTGGGCCATTTCAAGTTTTCAGCTATTTTCTCGAAATGAAGAAAGTATTTATCTACTTCTTTTTCCTGAAAAGGGGGTACTAACCTAATATATCTAGTAACATCAAAACCTGAACTTGTTTTTGAAGGAGTGGAGTGTGCTCTGTTTGCCAGTTCTAATTCTCTTAATTTAAATTGCATTTCCCTTTCTTCTCTTTCTCTCTCTCTCTGCATCTCCCGCTCCAACTGCCTCTCTTCTTTTTCTCTCTCCATCTGCCTCTCTTCTTTCTGCATTTGGATCTGCCTCTCTTCTTTCTGCATTTGGATCTGCCTCTCTTCTTTCTCTCTCTCTCTCTGAATCTGAAGCTTTGCCAATTCTAAATCCATCTGGTTCTTTAACTCTAATTCCCTTAATTTCCTGTCAGAACCAGATACAGGCTTTCTCTTCAAACTTAAAGCACTATTTTCAAAAATTCCCTTTCCTACTAAATACTGAATCAAAATAATCTTTATCTCCTGTTTTGTCAATGATACTTTTGCCTCAGATAGACTGTATTTTCTGGCAAGCTCGAGCAACTCATCCTTTCTCATGCACTCTAACCCCTCCTGGGTAGGTTTTGAAATGAAATTCTGAACATTAGATGCATTTTGTAAATGCTTGTTGGTTTCACACAAAAAAAAAATTCTCTATTAAAAATCTTTACCTAAGACAAAAAAAATTCAGAGACAAAATCAATATGAATTTCAAAGATAAATTTAATATCTCTAATATGCTTTAATGAAATTCAGATCCCAGAAGATGAGCCCCCAATTTCTGTTACGACTCTATGGTCTAAGAACAATGTCAAAACTGAATAAATGTCCACCAAACATGGCATATATAAAGATTGGTCACATGACAGAATGTTCTAGAACATGACACTAGTTAAACATGTTTTTCCTGATAACATTAAGATTTAAGCAAATATTAAAGTGAAGAAACATTTATAATTTCCTAAAATATTTATAATATTATATTAACATCATACATAACACTATGTATACATATTAACATGCAAAACTACTTGCGCATAGAGTACATTAGTAGATACTGAGAGGTATGGTAAAAACTGTATAAATGATACTGTAAAGTACATGCACAGCGACTCATGAGGAGTGGTGGAACTTATCCTTGCATGGGGTGTAGTATTCGTGTTAAGACACGCTACATACTTTGCAGGGCTTGTGGCTTGGAGACGTTACATGTACGCCAAAGGAATGAAAGGATAAGAAAAACGCTCAGCTGCTCGGGCAATTTATGCGGCTTGCTGTCATCAATATTTTTTAAAAATTAAACAAAGTTTATCCACTAAGATATACCGATTCATAATGGCACATGCACAGCAAGCACGTGTCTTGCGGGACCAGTTTGAAGCACTGACGGAGGTTCAACCTCCTTAACCCAGAAGCCACGCAGCACGGCAGCAGCTCCGGAGAATCTCGACCGCCAATAGTCCGACCTTGCAAATTTTGCTCTGCTTTCGACAGTAGAATGCGCAGAGCAAGTCGAGCAACAGGAAGTTGGCCGTTTGGGCGCTATTGAAACCGAGGAACCAGAGGTACCCTTTGACCATGACAAGGTAACCCCCGCACCTGCGTATATTCCCAAAAACATAGACCTTGATAGGTATCATTGTCTTCGTGACTCCGAGAAGGAGTTGGAAGTCGACAGAGTTGCGCACATCCTTAGCACGTTTCACATTGAAGAGGACAACCCACTCATACTTGGCGCCCATTACATTATGCCGGGGTACCGCTGTTCTTGCGGCCCTCTCCGTCGTTCCGAGATGAGAAAAGTTTTTCATTCGCACTAAGTTTCTCTAATATGAGGAGAAGGATGAGTGGACGGTTGTAGACAATCATGACCCTGTGAAGAGAGAACATCGGAAGGAGGTAAAGGTGATTGCGATTTTGTGTGATACGGAGCCTGGACGTCTTACTAGTATTGATAAATATTACTATGAAAATGGTTACCCGGTAGAGGCAGTAGTGTACGGCCTCTATCCCATTCAAGAACCAGACCCCGACAATCTGGCTTTGAGGGACGGACAGGTGCAACCATCAACGACGTAGATTATCTGGAACTTTGTTAAGTGTTCAATTATCTTGAAGGACATTGCTGGGGGTGACATCTATTTGTGGAAACTACCACTCAAGGGGGCATGTAATTGAGCTCATCGTTTATAACTGCCACGCCTGGCCGAGAAACCTCTACTTTGCGGAGCTGCGCAGTTTTGATTACTACGCGGACTATATATGGGACGCCATTCTGAGGATTACGAAAGGCGAGTCACAGGCAGTTTTGGGGTTCTTGGCCCTGGAGACGGCAAAAAAAAACAAAAAAAAAAACACAAAAAAAAAAAAAAACGGGACCCCAAGCTTTTGGAGCAGTTTGTGCCTGCATACAGTCAGTGCTTTAGAATTCGAGAGAAGCAACCGCAGATTATTGTGGCCTGCAGCAAGTACACAGACAACCCCAACGAGTTGGGTGCCAAAATCTTTAGCGAGGCCTGTGCCGCTGCTAATGTTACTCGAGAGCAAAACGGCTGGAAGCTACCCCTCGCGACTATATTGGAGGACATCCAGCTGGTGGGCGTAGAGTTTGGACACGGTGGTCTCTGGAACAACCCCGATGGATAAATGTGTCTGAGATTGTGAGTCTTTACATGGACCGCCTGCTACCCAGGTAGCTTCTTGGACATGGAATAGTATGCCGCATACTTTGAACGGACTGGCCACCCGTGCAGCAGGATGACCCGGGTGGCTATTGACAGACCACTGATTCACGAAAGGGATTTGCACAGCTGCGCTCTTGTGCCTTTGCTCCCGACTGTCACCCAGTTATCCCTGCTTGGTTTAATCGTCACTTTAGCAAGCTTATAGAGAACGTGGCTGCTCACAACCACCTCGGCTGGACTGCGGTTTATGGTCGAGAAGGGCGTGCTAGCACATCTTGAAGTGAACGAGGCCATTATTTCGTACAAGAAACAGATCAAAGTCTGGCTGCCTAAGGACAAAGAAATGGGCTGCATTATCATCGACAAATTTACAGCCGGTAGTGCAAACGACTGCAAGCTCTCTGGGCACTGGTATGGTGGGGGTTGGTCTGTGGTCAATAATCGTTGCTGCCCCGCTAGTTATACCCTTGGAAATATCAGCAATGATCTGCGGCTTGCTTTCCATAGCCGGGCTTTTTGTTAGTCGGCAACTATACATCAAAATTAAAAAGGACAATGAAATCTACGTCTTGGCCGGACTAAAACACAGCGCAATCACAGACCACATATCTAAAGCGCTACGCGATAACGCCATTTCAGAAAAAGATATAAAGCTAATCCTAAATGAACTCGACAAATACACAACCATGAAAAATGAAATATGTGCTGCATAGCACAGGGCATACACTTTTTTTTTTTTTTTTTTTTTTATTGAACACAAGGTATCAGGATTTTACATATTCCCCTACATCACCACCTGACCTGGTGTATGGGGCATTATCTTAAATTATTTTGCGTCCTGATCTTTACATGTGTTCCCTACACAACACACACACACATGCACACACAGACACTTACATTCACAATTATTGTACACAAAGTCATACTCTCATACAGGCATACACTTATTGTACACAAAGTCATACTCTCATACAGGCATACAATTATTGTACACAAAGTCATACTCTCATACAGGCATACAATTATTGTACACAAAGTCATACTCTCATACAGGCATACAATTATTGTACACAAAGTCATACTCTCATACAGGCATACAATTATTGTACACAAAGTCATACTCTCATACAGGCATACAATTATTGTACACAAAGTCATACTCTCATACAGGCATACACTTCTGTTGTACAGAACTAACTAATAGGCCGCGGAAGAAGTTCGAAAGGAGATCATGAAAAATCTCGCTGGAAAATTATCATAAGCTGTGTGTTGTCTGTCACAACGACAGAAACAACGAAACCGTCGGAACGACAGCTTTCTGACTCAATGGGTATTCCCAGCTCACCAACAGCATACGATGCGTTTTTTCAATAACAAGACCGCGCCGCCAGGCTCAGCCGGCCTAACAACCTATATTTTCCCTAGCGTTCCATTTAAATATTGATTTTTTGAAAAAAAAGAAAATGCAGTGGAGCTGTAGATATTGATAAATAATTAAGACGAGTATTCCAAAAAAACAACAACAAAAAAAATCTGTGTAGGTCTGAATCAGCATGGCTTACAGTTGAACCAAGACCAAACAAAGAACTATTCGTAAAACAAATATGCCCGTAATCAAGGCAATTCAGTACTAAATCGCATGCAAAAACGTAAGTATCGGTTTGCAAACAGATGTCTGTCGGAACTACAGAACACTGACACGCTCTTTGACAAAAATTAAACTTGATGACCTTTATATTCAGAACCTTGTTAGTCTTCATAATGCATTACCTGACAGCACCATCTCCGAAAGAAAGTTCGCATATGCTTTAAATGAACACGAAAAGATTGACAAGTTGCTGTCGGAACAAAAAGTCAATGTTCAGCTCTCTGAGCAAGCCAACTAATTATCTAGTGTCTCCTCAGTCTGCACTGGACTCGATGGGGCTCAGCCGTACTCTCACATTACTACTACTCCGTTTCATCTTGAACTAATAAATGGGTCTTTACTGCGTAGGCGAATAAACATTATTTTCACACATAGGTAAGTAAACATCGGTCTGATGCAATCAATAGATTAGAACATTTTGCATGTGTATATAGTAATGTATAATCTGAAAAAGTGACCAAAAGGGCGAAAGGCTAATCACCACGAGGTAAGTGCCCCGCACAATCTGTCCTTTCATTCATTAACCAAACTTAGGTATTTTGTATTATTTAGCAGCAATCATTTTCACCGGCCTATTAATATGAGGCAGTTCATCAGTTTTTCCTGACTTTAAGGTGAGTGAGTGACATGATTGCATTTTAAAATTATAGTTTTAGCCGGCCTCGTAAAGAGGGCAATTTAAAAATACAAAACAAAACGAAACAAAACAACAACAAAAAAAACCCCCAAAACAACAACAACCGTAAACAATGAAATGTCTCAACATTCCTGGACCGGCGGAGGGGGGGGGGGGCTAATATGTATCGGGAGAGGTTACCCAAAGGCCAAAGGATAAGCATATTTTTTTTTTCAACATTCCTGTTTTTTGTGTTGCCGTTGTTAGCAAGGAGGACAGTTTAACAAAACTGAGGCTTGCGTATTTTGAGCGGTCTTGGAAGTGTGAAATGGTAAAGGAAGGCTTGGCGTGACCGGATGGCTTGGTCTGTTCGCCCACCCTGCTGCCAACAATTCTAAAATAAACTCTTTTCTTCTCCATTTACAACGTATGGAAAAAAGTTAAGCAAGTCTTCTTCGGGGACACATGCGTCACACTTCCGGTGCTCGTGACACCACATATAACTATCATCCTCCAACTTAATGTTACTGGATCTACGTACTTTTTCCTCCATGATGCACCAGGCTAATGTGAAACCAAGCAATCACTTCAGTTGGGGGGGGGGGGGGGGAGTCAGTTTCTAAACTATCAGTTATGGAAATTACGTCACTGTTGTGCGAACTATGTCACTGACTAACCAATCGGTCGACACAGCATTTACTAGTTACCGGCCTCTGATATTGGCTAACCAGTTTAGGCCGGGTCCCAGTGGAGTCATTGTCTTTGCAATGGGTTACCTCCCCTTGATAAGATAATGCCACTGCCACAATGCTTTAAATTTGGCGGTAGAATGCCAACAGGAGCAAACCAGACTTTAATAACTTTATGACACTTAATTTAGATTGTACATAGTGTGGCTTTATCCCTTATCTGTTTGGTGCAGAATCTAAAGATTGTGCATAACCTACTGCAGAAAATACTCCTAGGATGTTTAACTTTTAGTGACAGAACAGAAGGTCGATGATGTTATAAGGTAGCGCGTAAGCAGATATCATAACATACCAATGACGTTACAATGTAACGCGTTTGAGCCGCCTCATTTAGTCTGCTTCTTTTACCTCTTTTTTGATGGGATTTCAATGCATGTATAGGGAAAATGTAGGAACCCCTCCAGCTTCTCGTGTACTAATCCGCGGGGGCTTAGATGACCTTGGGGTCAAAACGGCAGCGATATATTCTGCAAAAGTATGAGCTGTGAGGAGCAGGAAAAAGATATATTTTTGCACAATGGATACCTTTATGGAGATGTGTGTCACCAATAGTAACGCTCGTTATGACGTAACATTGCGGCGTCATCGCAGGAGTGGGCATCCAATAGCGGAACTAGACGTCGCGTGCTGTAGCACTCAGTTAACTTAACAGGGTGCAATCGGTGTGCAAAGGCCAAATTTAGTTTATTCTTCATGCTTGTGTTGAAAGAAATTACTTTAGGAATGGTATATATTTCAACAGATAAACCACCTGTTATAATTTTACTGTTGGCGCGATGAGTGACTATTTAAAACAGATATTTATCTGGTATTTATAGGTACTGGTATTAAAACTGATGTGTCATTTCAAGTCATTATTTATAAATAACAGATAGATACGCTTGAGCTGTTCTATCTCAAACTTAACCTATCCACAAGTTGTTTTCGAAACCATAAAGTTAGAGAGCTTGCATTCTGCACGCAGAACAAGGAAATCAGCAAGGAAAACGAAATTTGTCAACTTCGCGGTAAAAGAAAGCTGTTATAAAAACTTATATCTATCTGAAATGCCTTCTTTTTTTTTTACGTCCCCTTGTTGTTTGTTCAGATATCGGTCTGGGGAAAAAAAGGGCAAAAATATGTCCCATTGTGGTAAGTATGTCCCATTTTGGTAAGTTTACATCCAGTGGATACGTTTTGGTCTGATATCTTTAGAAATTTTGAGAAGATTGAGAAGTCACAAGGTACTTCAAAAAAAAAAAAAACGCTAGCCTTGTATGCAAATAAATTATTCTTACAACATTCTTCCTGACTGATATATACTTTTTGTGACCTTAAAGGTGTGAATTGGCATGCTTTGTTTTCAATGTTAATTGTATTTATGATAGTCAAAACTCGCAGCGCCTCGTTTTCACATTACTTCATTTTTTTCCACTCTGTGCTCCATCTCCGGAAGTAAAGAATTCGTTACTTGTTCCTCCTACGTAAAAAACGGTATGTATATCAATTAAACTTGGCTGTTGGGGGGAGGGGGGGGGGTCTTTAAAACTGGAAATGTTTTGTCCAAAACAAATCCCAATCACATCTCCCCCATCCCCTTGAAAATGAAATGATTTCTCCCTTAAGCTTCCACGTGTAATAGCTGTTGAAAATGAATTGAATTTGAGATGGTATCATGTGCTGTTTTGTTTACAATATCACATAAAATCTCCACACACACACGCCTGACTCATATTAGGCTCATTGCATAGACAGAAAACCATCAGTAGAGTCAAAGCCTACATGTACAGAGCTGACTTATATTGTGTGACGGCATATGCATACAGTCAACGGACTGACACCAAGCGACGTCAAGGAGATTTGTTGGAATACGGCACGTGCGCGTTCTTTGGAACTATCAGTTGACAAGAATTTTTGTTTCTTTTTCTCTCTATACGTGACTTCTCTAGGCTAAACAGGTTCTATTATAGGTTGTAAAAATTAAGTCTTTCTGCGAATCGAAATATTAATATTTGGGAAATGTTCGTTAATGTCCGTTTCGTTTTGAGGAAGAGCGACAATTGAACCTCTCTTTTCTCGATCATATTGTTTCGAATCGATGTTGAAATCATACATTCATATTCCGATCATTTTTTAAATTAACCTCGCTTTGATAGGTCATTTTAAACGCGTTGGTTTGTATAAATGTGGTTTTATACGACACTTACATTCACGACAATCTAACGACTTGTGTCATCGGAAACTGTTCTGTTAGCACATCGCAGCGGCGACCGGCTCTAAGCTGGCCATCACTGGCCGATTTTGCTATACAAACAAAATAATCAAAACTAGATTTTTCTTCAAATATATATGTATTTTAAATTAATTCACATTAATTTTGTCTAAAGTAATTTAAATAAATCTACTATTTAACAAAGACGGTATATAAAAAACAAATCATTATATTTGTACTGTTCTATATTGTGGTACATGGGGGTCGTAAGCTCATTCTGCTATAATAATAATAATAATAATAATAATAATAATAATAATAATATGCTTTATTTATCCAGGGTGACATAATTAGCTTATACCTACTTTACATATGGTCCCGCAATTAAAACAAATATACGAGTAATTAGTAAACTTGTACAATGTTAACATCTACTGCATAAAAGAAAACAATTATAACAGAATACAAATTATGCAACGTTAATATACTGTTATCGCAAAGATGTATCACAGTTTTAATTTACAAATGTTATGCGGTCATAAAATCGGGATTGCTTATTATAGTTTCTTAAAAGCTGAAACATTAGGCGCCTGTTTAATATCAGGCTGCAAACTATTCCATAAAACTGTACCATAAAACTGTACCAGAAAACTGTACCATAAAACTATTCCATAAAACTGTACCATAAAACTGTACCAGAAAACTATTCCATAAAACTATTCCATAAAACTGTACCATAAAACTATTCCATAAAACTGTACCATAAAACTATTCCATAAAACTGTACCATAAAACTGTACCATAAAACTATTCCATAAAACTGTACCATAAAACTATTCCATAAAACTGTACCATAAAACTGTACCATAAAACTATTCCATAAAACTGTACCATAAAACTGTACCATAAAACTATTCCATAAAACTGTACCATCGTAAGCAAAAGATTTCTTAAAATACTCTGTCCAAACTGTTGGTATATATAAATCATTGTTTTCACTCAACCATGTACTCCTTTAATGCTCCTTACAAACTTAAAAATAGTAAGACACTCTGGCGATAAATTATTTAAGACCTTGGAACTAAGAACAGCATTTCTAAAAATAATATGATCATTAATTGGCATCCATCTAAAAGTGTTGATGTAGGTGTTAAAATATCCTTGACATTTAAAATCACTCTGGCTGGTCTTTTCTGTAAGCTGCCGGTCTCTGCGTGTAAGAGGAGTTTCGGTGTTCTCCACCCACACTACACAGCAGTAGATAAAATGTGGAAAAACAGCTGTATTGTACACTTTTCGGGTCAAATGATCCGACACATAAGTCATTTAACCCTTTTTAAAATGACTGTTTTCTCACATACTTTTTATAAGAGTGTTTCAAAGTGGTTGGACCAGGATATAGTATTATTCATTAGAATACCTAAAAGTTTGGCAAATGTAACAGTTTCAATTTTTGTACCATTTACTTCTCGCCCACAATATCCAACAGTACAAAACACCATAATCCATACAAATTGGATCATCTAAAAAAACGCATTTACGTAGGAAGTGACTAGAGGGATATACAATAAGAAAAACGTACCCCATACTTCATCAGCATCCTGTACAGAAAGCATATTGTCTAGACATTGTGTAAAGTCTATGTCAAAGTTATAATTGCTTAGTACCGTTCGTACTCGCATATAATTCGAGTCCAAAAGCAAACAAAATAGACCCTGATCTGCCGTGGCATAATGCGCTGGCAGATTAGGGTCTATGTTGTTTGTTCTACTGATTAGTCCTTACAAACTGCATAAACCCAGATCTGCCGGCGCATTGTGCGACGGCAGATATGGGTCTATGTAGCTTGCAGTTGGTATCAGGTTATACGCGAGTATATACGGTACATTGATTCGCTGACAAAAAATATATTAATAAAGCCTCCATCGTTTACATTGTATTTACCATAGCATGTTGCTGTATCACGTCGTCGGTAGTATGGGTCTGCGCATGTGCAGATATTAGATCCACCATAACCTTTGCTGCAGATGCTGTTAGGGTCCACGTTCTTACACTGGCTGTCATACACACAGGAGTCCAAAAGACGCCTTGGACCTACAATATGCCAAGACAAGAACCTTCTTTTATACTTACTGTTATTATATATTTCAGATCCAAAGCAATTTGCGGAAACGGGCTGCCTGCATGTTTTTAAATGAATGATATTTAACTGTCTTGATGCGATGCGTATTTTGGATGCACCTAACTGAAGATTGTTTGACCTGTTCATGCTCGAGATTGTCATTTGAGTTGGTGAAAAAGAAATGAATACATGCGACTAAAACAAATGATTAATAACATGACTGCCATTTGGCAACAGCAAAATCTTGTTCCCTTCGACTTCGTTAGTCAGTAAACATAATTGTAAAACATTTTAGATTTGTGAACAATTATTGGAATGATGTTTTTGGAATTAATCGGTTTTAACTGCGCTTACTAGGAAGCATTTACCATACAATTAATTATTTTATATCTAGTTAAAATATCATTTCCAAGTAACAATATGCAGTAAAAATATATTACAAGTAAATATTTAAAAGTGGTAAAAGCTCTCAGAGACTGGTCACAAATCAGTGAGAAATAAAGAAACTACTTACGCTTCAGACACCTTGTGCCATTATCAAAAGAATCATATCCTTCCGAACAGGTACACGTGGCGTTAGTACAATTACTATATGGCAATGTTGAACAGTCAACTCCGACTTTACATGTATCCCCAATAATTCCTGCAATGATACTTAAAGTGTTTTATTTTTATATACACTGTATGTTATACGTAACACCCAGTTATACTGTATGCAATACCTACCACCGTATTACACTCTATGTTATAGCCACCACCGTAGTACACTGTGTGCAATACCTACCACCGTATTACACTCTATGTTATAGCCACCACCGTAGTACACTGTGTATGTTATAGCCACCACCATATTATACAGTATGCTCTACCTATCACCGTATTACACTGTATATTATATATGGCATCGAATTACACTGTATGTTATAGCCACCACCGTATTATACTGCATGTTATATATACCGTATTACACAGAATATTATATATGCCATCGTATTACACTGTATGTTGCACCTACGACAGTATTTCACTGTATGTTGTACCTAACCCGATATTACACTGTATCTTATATCTACCACCGTATTACACTGTATGTTACATATACCACATTATTACACTGTATGTTATACCTACCACCGTATTACACTGCATGTTATATCTGCCACGGAATTACACTGCATGTTATATCTACCACCATATTACACTGTGTTACGGAATTATGTATCATTTCTTTTCAATAATGGTATAGTTTTATTAGTTTATGACCTCTGTCTAATAGTCTAATAGGTGTCGCTTTGCAGAGTGCACATATACTGTAATTTCAATGTGGCCCAGTACATTGGTCCTGGGAAAAAAATCTATATTGTTGTTTGAAGCATTTGTCATGTCACGTGATTCAGCGCGAAAGTTTTGAACTTGACCTGACCTGGTTTTCGCAGTCCAAAAATGATTCATTTTGTTGACCAGAAGTTAGAATAAGATTGCAATAGTAAGATGTTGATTTAAGACGGAATAAGAAATGGGTATTATTTGTTTTAAAAGACGCAGTATATAAACTATATAAAAGGATTCTCATAAGTACGTTCAGCCTGAGAGGTCATAAACGAGATTGGTTCATTTTGTGTGTGGTATTATGCTTCAGAGATATATTATTATACAGTACATTCTGGATTTAGTACTGCTACTTAAACTTTAAGAATTATTCAGGTCCGTTGGAATTATCGGAAATATTTCTAGAACTTGTGTGATATTCCATATTCACAAGGAGTATTTGTAATTAATAATATTTGGATATAACTGATTCTTGTTGGCACTCCAGCACATTGGAGGTTTCATTCGGAACACTCTTCATTCGGAATAATTTGGATTAATTTCCGGATCAGTGAACTTTAGAACAATTTAGGACTTTTAAGGATATTCTATACTGTAAGTTATTTTTAATTCTTTCGCTTTGATTGTTTGTTGAAATATTATTATATTTTAGGAAATTAAATATTTGTATTTTAAATCTTGAAAGCTTGTTTGAGTCTTTCTTTTGTTACATTACCCCTAGTCGTAACAACTGTATGTTATACCTACCATCGTATTACACTGTATATTATATCTACCATCGTATTACACTGTATGTTATATCTACCATCGTATTACACTGTATGTTATACCTACCACTGTATTACACTGTATGTTATATCTACCATCGTATTACATTGTATGTTATATCTACCATCGTATTACACTGTATGTTATATCTACCATCGTATTACACTGTATGTTATATCTACCATCGTATTACACTGTATGTTATATCTACCATCGTATTTCACTGTATGTTATATCTACCATCGTATTACACTGTATGCTATATCTACCATCGTATTACACTGCATGTTATATCTACCATCGTATTACACCGTATGTTATATCTACCATCGTATTCCACTGTATGTTATATCTACCATCGTATTACACTGTATGTTATATCTACCATCGTATTACACTGTATGTTATATCTACCATCGTATTACACTGTATGTTATATCTACCACTGTATTCCACTGTATGGTATATCTACCACCGTATTACACAGTATGTTTTATCTACCACCCTAGTAAACCTTATGTTATATCTACCACCGTATTATACTGTATGTTATATATACCACCGCATTACACTGTATATTATATCTACCACCGTATTACACAGTATGTTCCATCTACCACCCTAGCATACTGTATTTTATATCTACCACGTATTACACTATATGTTATACCTGCCACCGTATTACACTGTATGTTATATCTATCACCGTATTGCACCGAATGTTATATCTGCCACCGCACTCGCCAAACTCTTGAGCACAAATCTCAGACTTAAGCCCAAAATCCCAACATTTTGACCCCATTCTGTTTTTGTTTTGATCAGAATATTATTAGAACCATAAAACTGTTTGTACATTAGTAGTCTTATTTCCCTACAAGCATATCAAATTCCACTGATGTTTATATTAAATGGAAGAATCATAACAAGTTTAACTAATTTTTATATTTAATCCAAGTATCCTAACAAATTGCACTCATTGTTATATTTAATCCAAATATTATAACAAGTTTCACTCATTTTTTATATTTAATCCAAGTATCATAACAAATTGCACTCATTTTTTTATATTTAATCCAAGTATCATAACAAATTGCACTCATTGTTATATTAATCCAAACATTATAACAAGTTGCACTCATTTTTTATATTTAATCAAAGTATCATAATAAATTTCACTCATTTTTTATATTTAGTCCAAGTATCATAACAAATTTCACTCATTTCAATATTTAACCCAGATATCACAACAAGTAACACTCATTTTTTATATTTAACCCAAATATCATAATAAATTTCACTCATTTCTATATTTAACCCATGTATCATAACAAATTTAACTCATTTCTATATTTAACCCGAATATCATAACAAATTTTTACTCATTTCTATATTTAACCCAGATATCATAACAAATTTCACTCATTTCTATATTTAACCCGAATATCATAACAAATTTCACTCATTTCTATATTTAACCCGAATATCATAACAATTTCACTCATTTCTATATTTAACCCAAATATCATAACAAATTTCACTCATTTTCGTATTTCCCCTACTATCATAACAAACTCTACTCATTTCCTAATTTTTCCAAGTATCATAACAATTTTCACCTATTTCCATATTTAGCCCGAGTATCATAAAAAATGTTACCCATTTCCATATTTAGCCCAATGCAAACCTCACCCATTTCAATATGTAGCCCAGGTATAACAAATTTCACCCATTTCAATATTTGGCCCATGTATCATAACAAATTTCACCCATTTCAATATTTTGCCCATGTATCATAACAAATTTCACCCATTTCAATATTTGGCCCATGTATCATAACAAATTTCACCCATTTCAATATTTGGCCCATGTATCATAACAAATTTCACCCATTTCAATATTTGGCCCATGTATCATAACACATTTCACCCATTTCAATATTTGGCCCATGTATCATAACACATTTCACCCATTTCAATATTTGGCCCATGTATCATAACACATTTCACCCATTTCAATATTTGGCCCATGTATCATAACACATTTCACCCATTTCAATATTTGGCCCATGTATCATAACAAATTTCACCCATTTCAATATTTGGCCCATGTATCATAGCAAATTTCACACATTTCAATATTTGGCCCATGTATCATAACAAATTTCACCCATTTCAATATTTGGCCCATGTATCATAACAAATTTCACCCGTTTCAATATTTGGCCCATGTATCATAACACATTTCACCCATTTCAATATTTGGCCCATGTATCATAACACATTTCACCCATTTCAATATTTGGCCCATGTATCATAATACATTTCACCCATTTCAATATTTGGCCCATGTATCATAACAAATTTCACCCATTTCAATATTTGACCCATGTATCATAACAAATTTCACCCATTTCAATATTTGGCCCATGTATCATAACACATTTCACCCATTTCAATATTTGGCCCATGTATCATAACACATTTCACCCATTTCAATATTTGGCCCATGTATCATAACACATTTCACCCATTTCAATATTTGACCCATGTATCATAACACATTTCACCCATTTCAATATTTGGCCCATGTATCATAACACATTTCACCCATTTCAATATTTGGCCCATGTATCATAACAAATTTCACCCATTTCAATATTTGGCCCATGTATCATAACACATTTCACCCATTTCAATATTTGGCCCATGTATCATAACACATTTCACCCATTTCAATATTTGGCCCATGTATCATAACAAATTTCACCCATTTCAATATTTGGCCCATGTATCATAACTTTCACCCATTTCAATATTTGGCCCATGTATCATAACAAATTTCACCCATTTCAATATTTGGCCCATGTATCATAACACATTTCACCCATTTCAATATTTGGCCCATGTATCATAACACATTTCACACATTTCAATATTTGGCCCATGTATCATAACACATTTCACCCATTTCAATATTTGGCCCATGTATCATAACACATTTCACCCATTTCAATATTTGGCCAATGTATCATAACACATTTCACCCATTTCAATATTTGGCCCATGTATCATAACACATTTCACCCATTTCAATATTTGGCCCATGTATCATAACACATTTCACCCATTTCAATATTTGGCCCATGTATCATAACACATTTCACCCATTTCAATATTTGGCCCATGTATCATAACACATTTCACCCATTTCAATATTTGGCCCATGTATCATAACACATTTCACCCATTTCAATATTTGGCCCATGTATCATAACAAATTTCACCCATTTCAATATTTGGCCCATGTATCATAACTTTCACCCATTTCAATATTTGGCCCATGTATCATAACAAATTTCACCCATTTCAATATTTGGCCCATGTATCATAACACATTTCACCCATTTCAATATTTGGCCCATGTATCATAACACATTTCACCCATTTCAATATTTGGCCCATGTATCATAACAAATTTTACCCATTTCAATATTTGGCCCATGTATCATAACAAATTTCACCCATTTCAATATTTGGCCCATGTATCATAACAAATATCACACATTTCAATATTTGGCCCATGTATCATAACACATTTCACCCATTTCAATATTTGGCCCATGTATCATAACACATTTCACCCATTTCAATATTTGGCCCATGTATCATAACAAATATCACACATTTCAATATTTGGCCCATGTATCATAACAAATTAGGAGTATCAAGCTTGAGTTTCATGCTGTATTAAAATACCAAATTTGTCAAAATTCCGACTGGTATAAAAAGACTTCTAAACATTTTTAAAAAATAAAAAAAAAATCATTGGACCTTTCAAGATGCAGCTCAGTCTAAAGTTTGACGTCATGCTGCTTCTATAACTAAATAAAAACGAATGAGGCTTTGAAAATATAACACTGATTTGTATCGTTAGGAAATATAACACGGAATCTGTATCGTTAGGAAATATAACACGGATTCTGTATCGTTAGGAAATATAACACAGATTTGTATCATATGGAAATATTACACGCATTTGTATCGTTTGGAAATATAACACTGACCTGTATCGTTAGGTAATATAACACGGATTTGTATCGTGTGAAAATATAACACGGATTTTGTATCGTTAGGAAATATAAAACAGCTTTGTATCGTTAGGAAATATAATACCGATTTGTATTGTATGGAAATATTCTTTATATTTTTTAATTCAATAATAAAAGTAAACTCACTTTACTACTTTGTTAGAGTTTAGACAACACGAAAACAATTCTGGTTGCGGGTCCTGCACGTTAACCCATGAACCATCATGGCGCTCTCCGTTCATCTGAATACATTCAGCTTGAATAACATATTTGAATTAGAATCGATGTCATATGCTTATCAAAACCATATCAATGGCTTTCAGTTAATGTATGCCAAATTTGTAAAATGGAATAAATACACAAAAGCTAAAGTAGACTAGAAATGTTCATGTAACACGAATGCCCAGCCACAATGACTCACTTTTAGTAAGTTGGTATTGTACTTATCAAGGTGCATCCGCACACAAAGATGCATGACTCTGCAGCCGACATACCAAGAACTTGACTAAATTAAAAACCTAAACGAAGTCACCGTTGTGAAATATATGCGACAGTGACGTAATATTGGTAAGATGGTCTTATACGTTTCAAGACGTATACACATACAAAGTTTAGTTAATATGCGGCCAACACTGCCTGAGAAACTGAACCTAACCGCAAAACTTATCCAATGTGTAACGGACGGACGGAAGAATAAAAGTAATGGAGGGACATAAAGGCCTTTCCATCACCAAGCTGCGTCATAATCGTCCTAAAATTGATATTTATGAATTGCAAGCCAATAGAGTGAATTTTGTTCCAAGCCTACTCTCACGATATATATATAAGATGTTTAGTGATGAACTCTGTTTTTTGTGATAGAGCTGTAAATAGCTTGGCTGACATAGAAAGAAACCAAGACACATGCTTATGACTTAAATGGCACTAAAGAGAACAACAGCAAGAGGAAAATGGGTCAGTGACCTTGATCTTGAAAAATGACATTGATTGTGGCATGTAACATGTCATCAAATGGAGTAACATAAGTTACTAAGGTTCAATCCGGTACCTCAGACATCTTTTCGGCATTAAAGTAGAAACCAAAAACTTAAAATATTGATTCTGAAGATAAGACCCTAAATGTGGCATGTAACACATTGGATAGTAACGATATGTAAGTATATCAAGTTTCAACTGTTTATAAAGCTCGAAAGTTATAAGTAGAAGGAAAAGGTGATAGAACACTTAAAATGTTGATCAGTAACCTTGACCTTGACGATAGGACCCCAAATATGTGCCCGACACACATTCTAGCAATGGCATATAAGTATGGTAAATATTAGTCATTAATCTCAAACGGCACTAAAGTTGTAGAGCGGAAACAAATATTTGACATATGTGGTCTTGAAGATAGGACCCTCAATGTGGTACCTTTTGGTAATGATATATAAACATAATACTTTTCTTCCATTTATCTAAAGAAATTATAAAGTTATGGAAAGGCAGCACATGTGTAAAGGACGGACGGAAATACAAATATTATTTAACCCGCTTTCGCAAAAAGGCGGGGTACAATAAATATGGTCTGAAATCGGAAGGGGTTTTGTGATCTAAAAGGATTTACGAAAATATGGAACGAAATGATTACTTACGTCGTCTACATGCTGTATTATTCATATGCGATATGAAACCTACGTTACAATGACACGTCTTATTGTTACACCGGCTATTTGTAACTGCACTGGTGCAATCGGTGTCTGCGTTACAAAGGTCCAATATCTGCCTCTTAATGCACGCAGTACCATTTTCTGCGGACCTGTAACCCGAAATACACGTGCACTTTCCATTTACACATCGACCATCTGCTACTGCGGCAGAGCAGTCAATATCAGCTGTGCAATTGTCAAATATTATTCTTTTGAAGCACATTGTTCCGTTCGAAATTTTTCGATACCCATCGACGCATCCACACTGACCCTGAAAACAGCGACTGTGATATACCGACATTAAACACTCATTATTTGACACACACGGGTCACCCAGAAATTTCAATACACAAGAAGCATTTGTAGGTCCCGCCTTGAAACCTTCTTCACAATCGCAGGTTTGATTTTTACAATAACTATTATTCATTGAATCTGAACAGTCGGTGCCCAAGGAACAGTTTTCTTGTAATTTCCGTGGAGAACATTTCGTAAAATTTTCAATTTTAAATCCGGACATGCATTGGCAGACGCCTTGAAGACAGTGGCTGTTAAGTATAACTGAGTCACAGTCCAGGTGGTGAGTGCAGATATCATCAAGGTTACGCTGAATACACTCTGTTCCATTTTGATTTGAAAAATAACCTAAATCACATTCACAGGCGAGATTGTAACAAACACTGCTGGGAACGGCTGATGAACAGTGCAGTGTCGTGTTACAAGGGTCTCCGAGTTTTCCTGCAAATAGACGTATAAAATATACACATTAGGTTACGAAAAGAAATTTTCCCCCTCATGTTTCGAATGGAAAGGAAATGTTTTCAAACAGAAACATGAATACAGGGCCGGATTAAGGTTAGGATGATCTAAGGCTAAGAGTAGGGAAGGCCCTAAGTGTGTATTGCATATTGCAAAAAAAAACAAAAAAAAAAACAACAAAAAAAATTATGAAGTCATCAAACATATTTATTTATTTACCTATGTAAAATTAACACATTTATTCGGCTCAAGACAAAAAAATTCCCATCGCCGCGCTACCGTCGCTCAGTCATGTTCAATGGAGGGCCTAAAGGAGGGGCTACAATATATTAGGGTCTAAGGCTATAACCTTATTAGCTTATGGGTTAATCCGGCTCTGCAGGTGGAAGGAAGCGACCTACTAGGAAACAAAGAGAAAACTAATCATTATCAAACATGCGTAAATGTACAGATACACATGATATTAATATAAGGAACTCGGCCAATCTAGACCGAAAATGTACAGATGCACGTGATAATAATGTAAGAAACTCAGCCAATCAAGATCGTTCGCATAAAACGTTCAAACTCTTGTGTTATTGACTTGATGAAATATAATAAGTACGATCGGATTATTTAAAATCTGAAAAATGTTAAAATGACAGTAAGAGCAAAAAGAAATAAAGGATAAACATGAGGAACAAGAACAAAACAGATGAGAATATGTAGAAACAGACCAAAACAGATGAGAATATGTAGAAAAAGAATAAAACAGATGAGAACACGTAGAAAAAGAACAAAACAGATGAGAACATGTAGAAAAAGAACAAAACAGATGAGAATATGTAGAAAAAGAACAAAACAGATGAGAACATGTAGAAAAAGAACAAAACAGATGAGAACATGTAGAAAAAGAATAAAACAGATGAGAACACGTAGAAAAAAAGCAAAACAGATGAGAACATGTATAAAAAGAACAAAACAAATGAAAACATGTAGAAAAAGAATAAAACGGATGAAAATATGTAGAAAAAGAATAAAACAGATGAAAACATGTAGAAAAAGAACAAAACAGATGAGAACACGTAGAAGAAAAACAAAACAGATGAGAACATGTATAAAAAGAACAAAACAGATGAAAACATGTAGAAAAAGAACAAAACAGATGAGAACACGTAGAAAGAAACAAAAACAGATGAGAACATGTAGAAAAAGAACAAAAGAAATGAAAACATGTAGAAAAATAATAAAACGGATGAAAACATGTAGAAAATGAATAAAACTGATGAAGACATTTAGAAAAAGAAGTAAACAGATGAGAACATGTAGAAGAAGAACAACACAGATGAAAACATGTAGAAGAAGAACCAAAGAGATGAAAACATGTAGAAAAACAAAACAGATGAGAACATGTAGAAAAAGAACAAAACAAATGAAAACATGTATAAAAAGAATAAAACAGAAGAAAACATGTAGAAAAAGAAGAAAACATATGAAAACATGTAGAAAAAGAAGAAAACAGATGAGAACATGTAGAAGAAGAACAACACAGATGAAAACATGTAGAAGAACCAAACAGGTGAGAACATGTAGAAAAAGAACAAAACAGATGAGAACACGTAGAAGAAGATCAAAACAGATGAGAACATGTAGAAGAAAAACAAAACAAATGAGAACATGTAGAAGAACAAAACAAATAAGAAACTGTATAAAAAGAACAAAACAGATGCGAACATGTTTTAAAAGAACAAAACAGATGAGAACATGTAGAAAAAGAACAAAACAGATGCAAACATGTAGAAAAAGAAGAAATCAGATGAAACCGTAGAAAAAAAGATGAGAACATGTAGAAAAAGAACAAAATGGATGAAAACAAGTAGACGAAGAACACATCAGAGGAAAACATGTAGAAAAAAGAAGAAAGCAGATGAAAATATGTAGAAGCAGAACAAAACAGATGAAAACATGTAGAAAAAGAATAAAACAGATGAAAGCATGTAGAAGAAGAGCAAAACATGAAAACATGTAGAAGAATAAAACAGATGAAAACATGTAGAAAAAGAAGAAAACAGATGCAAAACACGTAGAAGAAGAACAAAACAGATAAAACGTGTAGAAAAAGAAGAAAACAGATGAAAACATGTATAAGAAGAACAAAAGAAACAGGAGCAAGAGCAATGTTAACAGGAAAACGAGGAAGAGAAGTGAGAAGAGGATGTGGAAAAGAAGGTGGAGGAGAAGGAAGAGAAAATGGTAAGAAATATTACCTACAACGACAAATGATCATGACAGTCCCAATGTAGATGACTATGTTAGTAACAAATGCAACAAAGAAAAATAAGCCGATGATAATGATTATTGCGATCAAGAAGATGACAATGATTGGTATGATAATTATTACTTACTCATTATGCATTTTGTCCCATTTTCTATAGCCATCATGTCGACCTTACACTCGCAAAAGCCATTACTACAAATACTGTTCGTAATGGCGTCGCTGCAATCCAGTTCAGTAACACAATCCCCGACTCCAATCCGTCTTCGTGTGCACGTCACATTCTCCTTACTATAACCCGACGGGCAGTCACATGTAGAATTTATGCACTTTGAGTTATTAACGTGTGTAACACACTGTAGATCTTCTTCACACGGGTCACCTAGAGACCGTTGACGACACGTGGTGTTTCCATCAACAGTAATGAAGCCTTCTTGACAAAGACATTGTCCAGAAATGCTGCAGTCGCTAAACTCAATTACTGACGTGCAATCTATATTCTTTGTACAGCTATCGAAAACTTTTCTCCTCATACAATATGATAAATTCCAACTCTCATAATATCCAATGTCACATACGCAAGTATTGTTCAGGCACACACTGTACTGTACAGCGTCAGAACAGTCTCCGTCTTGCTCGCAAGATTCTCCAATTTTCCTCAAGAAGCACTGAGTATTGTTAGATTTAGAGTAGTGACCAGCTTTACATTGACAAGTGCTATTTAAACAATCGCTGCCTTCAACGGCGTCAGAGCAGTCTTTGATGTCATCACACTCGTCGCCAAGTTTTCCTGCAAAGTCGGAAAATTTAAGGTCATGGAGGTTTTTGGTTAAGAAATACAGCCATAATTTTACATGAACAGTTTCAGTAATTCTAACGATGAAATAGTTTTGTTTGCATCCGTTATATTTTTCATACATCGAATCCACTAGCTTAGTTTGGAGTTACTGCCAATGTAATTGCAACACATGATTTATACTTGTGACTATGTTTCATGATTAGGGAACGAAATTAAAAGAATAATTCTTCAAAGAAACGATATACATTTTTAAGCAGAAATCCTTTTTCCGTTCTCCTTTTGAAATATATTAATTGATAAGAAGGTCAATAAAGACAGGTAATGACTGAAAAACTAGGTTGTAAAACATCAATATTTTCCTTGGATATGTTTGTGTCTCATCGCAATCACAACTGTAAGAGTTTTACTTTGATGACCATCTCGAAACTCGGATATTCGAGAGAAAAATATGGATGTCTCTTTGATTTATATTTTATTAATTTTCCTCGTTCAGTATATTGTTATGACTGTCGAGTTGGAAAAGAAAATAGTTTTTCTTTCTTCCTTTCTTTCTCTAAATTCCAAAGATGAGATGCACGGAATCAAGCAAAGGATCATCGATCGTTATAATTAATCTCTGATCCTAGTTCAATACAAATAGCTGATATTATAAGCAATAGTGCTCCCCCCCCCCCATTACTACACATATCTGTTCTTATCTAAAATGAATAGTTACGTTATATTCTACCACAAAACGATGGCGAGTTTAAAGGTGAAAAAGAGTCTCTAAGTATATTGAGAATTTACCGTGTTTCGGAATACAGAATTATTTACTTATCCAATGCAGGAAATATACGCTAGCCACGTTAAATAGTTCGATTTGTGATCATGGGTTACTTAAATTGCTTATTCTGTGTACACCTTAGTCTGGCTTTAATTAAATAACTCAAGTCTGAGTCAAAACTCAGCTCAGACTTTGTGTGCTGATAATTTGTAAACTACGATAGAATCATTGCAGTAAACACAAGTTTTGAAACAAGCTAACTATATCGGGGCTTCAAATCTAGATACTGACCTTAAATTAGATTTTATTTTAAAAAAAGAAATTATAGCGGGATTCATTTTTTAGTTGAGTACTTATTCACGTTGAGAAGTTTTATACAAGCGGGGCCTGAAGTCACAGGATAAATTCCATTTGTATCCTTTATACCTTACCATAGAGTCGTGATTGGATGTAACTATATAATGTTTTAACAGCATATTACTTATGTAACTCACGTTTTTCACAAATGGTGTTGAAATCCATGGGCATGTACCCTGATTGGCAAGAACAGAAACCACTCTGGCAGATGCTATTATTAACAGCCAATGAACAGTCAATTTTCTGGTCACATGGGTCTGAGATCCGGCCTACATGCAAATCAATAGGGTAAAGAAGGGGTCAACAAGCATCGAAAACAATTGAAGGGTAAAAATTCACACTTTGTTATTTCGCACAAGATTATAAACAAACTGGTTACACACTGTCAACAACTTTTCATTTATTGGGGTCGTTATTTTTCCTACTATACGACTAGACATATTCTTTGACTCCAGTCTTTGCGATTTGTCAATCATTTATACATTTGTCTGAATGCTGACGATCCTGCAAGTCACAGTGATATCGTGATAAAAAAATTCTTAGTCTAGGAATTAATTTCTCTGCAAAATGCTCTTCATAACATGTGTAGGGGAAATTTCATGTTAGATGATGTTAGTGATTTATTTTCAAACTAGATATTGACATTCAATTAAAATCGCCGTTTGAATGCCTTGTTTTGGTGTTTGCTTTGGCTAATTGTTGCAGTCTCCAACCATCATGTCTTGTATATATGGGATTGGAGGAACTTAAAATAGCATGCTCGCATGCACAAAGGATCCAAGATGCGAAATATCTTCATTCTGTCATTTTAATTTACTCAGAAATAAGTAAGAATAGTAGAATTATTAGCCAATTGGTTCGTATCTTTTTACGATAAAATTGAAAGAAATATTTGTATTCCAAATAATGTATCAAAATGCCGGTTTTGTGCTTAAGTTCAAAATTTCAGAGCCTCGAAATTAATCTGGAAGGCAATCTATCCCAGAGTTAATTTGTGCTCCGCTCCATTTATTTCTTTATGATGTTCCACTAAACGCTTGTAAAAAGATAACTGAAAACATGTATTTGTATTTATATTTACAGTTCTTGCTAGTTTATCTTATTCTTTCCAATTACTTTCTGCATCGTAAATATAATTCGAAATATTTGCAGTATAGTTCTGCCCCAAAATGTAATAAACTATTTGGCGGTATTTAGGTTTACGTCAATTTATTTAACTTATAATAGTATTTAAGTGATGATGAGCCCAGGTCACGGATCGAACATTAGATGGTCTTTGAGACGTTGACAGAGGTGATTGGAGCTATAATGTATTACTTTTCTAAGATTAATAAAATCTTTACAACTTTTCAAAGTACTTCATTGAATCCTGTTCTAATTGAATTCAGTCTTTAAAAGGCTGTCTAACGTTGCCGTAGGTATTCTGGGAATTTGAGTCCAACCCTAACTCTGTTAAATAAAGACAAAATGTTGTTAGGAAAGAAAAGGAAAAATAGTTAACAAGAGAAAATAGAAAAGTAGTTAATAATTATTAACATTTGTTGGTTAAAATTGAAGTTACGTGAAGTTAAAATTCTTTGTTAGGGATGAGTTTATTCTTTCGTGTTAGAATATATACATGAGGCTGATGATGAAAAACATGTGAGGAAGTGTGATACAATACTTGTCTCTGATTTTCAATATCTTGAAAATAATTGAATACAAAACAAAAGAGCAAACTTACAATATTTTCAAGAGACTCCCTATTTGCCGAGTCCGCCTTTTATTTAGCTCGAAAGTAACAAACTTTAACATTGAGCTTAATCTAAATAAAAAAAAGCTTTAAAGTTACCTTAATATATAGTGTGAACGGGCAGACACACGGACATCAAAAAATGATCGCTATTTCGAGCTTCCAAAAATGAAGGAAACATGTACGAGTCGGTCTTCTTATATGTATGCATCTTATTAATATATAAGGTAGATAGATAGATAAACTTTAATTGTAGTTTTTATATTGGACTCTTAGTCTTAGTTCTAGTTTTTTTATGAATTAATTTATTTATTTAATAGAATAAGACGTGGCAAAAACAGAATTGCGTCACATATGCAAACATTAGAGAAACTGGATTATTAAATCGCGAGAACAATTCATGGAATTGAAAATTATAAGTATTACATGCCAAAAGTCGGTAATGGAAATGGTCTGACGATGATAACAAAATAACGGAACGTTTATGTATTAACATATATCAATATTCCAGCATTATCATTGGTTGAAAATCGAGTTGACTTGAATCTACATAATTAAGGCTGGTGGGGCACCTCAATGGGCAATCTCAACCGCTTAGCTCTTCGCAAGCAGAAAAAAAAAATGTTATACGGTTGATAAGTATATTCAGAAGCTATACGTTCGCCATAAGTCTGGCCATTCACTCCCGTAACCATAATCGTAACATCTCGAGCCTTTGGCGTCTTACTTACACCATAGCAGTCTTTAGTAATCATGCGATTTTAGTACTTTATATTTTGAGTTTATTGTATTACTTTTGTAGGCGGACAGGTTCGTGATATTGCGAGTGCACTGCTAGAAATCACTACACTAATTCAATTCCTTATATATTTCCTTAATTTTTAATTTTCCAATTTTTTTTTTTTTTTTTATTTTTTATTTTTTTTTAAATAAAGATCAGTGCATTAGTTATAAGCTAAAATACACGAAGACTATCTTGCTTATGTTAGGCACTAACTTGGACACCATCTTAAAAAACATAGCATCTTTTGGAAACAGTCGCTTATGAATAAAATGACTGGAATATTTAGTGCAATTGACCTTTCCGGAACTGACCGAATCACGCATGTTCGCTCTGTCATCTTACGCAAAAGCCATCAGGATGAATTCCATCAACATTAGAGTTAGTGTTTAGGCTTTAACTGTACATTCTGTTGAACACAAGTAACATTTTTCACTGTCAGTAGATGCCCAGGAAAAATCAGAGAAAATTATTAATGATTTTCTAAGGGACTACAGTAGGATACAATATTAGATGATTGGCCCAGTTAGTGTAGTGATACCATTTAAAATGATAGTACAGTGAGCTCGGGTAACGGAATAATTTCAGATTTAGTCTAAAGTTTGAGTGAGATTTGAGGGTTCTTTATCTAAGCAACACATTACCGTCATATTATTAAAGATTCTACTTGTAATGATTTTGGTTGCATGAAAAATGATAAAACTGAACAAGAAATGAAATTAGAAGGTTCTAAGGTGTAAGCTTACGCTTGGCACAATAGTCCTTCGATCTGTAGGCAAAGAAACCAGGTTTACAGAGACATGTTCCAGACGTAGAGCAGTAGCTATCTCTCACCGCTTCATTGCAGTCTTCACTGGTCTTACATGGATCCCACAACATGGCTAAGGTATAAACAAGAAATTGCAATAGTCAAATGGAGTAACAACCTACGAATTAGTCAAATGGAGTAACAACCTACCAATTAGCCAAACAATCATCCAAGAAGGAAAGAAAGTCTGAAAAGAAGAAGCAATCGTAACCGAAAATCATTCATTCATATGAGAAATAAAGAAACAATTAAAATATAAAACAAGCAGCAAACAACCATAAAATACTAGTCACGTGTGAAAGAAAGAAAGAATGAGAAGGGAAGAACAGAGATGTTTAGAAAAGAGAAAAGAAGAAAGAAAGAAAGAGAATGTGAGAGAAGCATGGATACATCTAAATTAATACTGCTATGGAATTTTAAGATGGATCATTTTTTTAATTTAGATTATAGACGTGAATAAGGTATTTCTCTTTCTGACATATTTTCCAAAATTTACTGGTAAAGCAACAGACAAATGTAATGTTTGAAACAAAAATACACTGCATAATGCATCAATCTGTAGAACGAAGCTTGGTTGATAGATGGAGATTGGATAATATTAAATGGTCAGGGCAAATGAAGAAACATAATTGTAATAAACTTCTAGGTAAATATTGATATAGTGGATGTATAGACAAATTATGCGAAATCGGATGAGCATCCAAAGAAAATATGAAATCTCCAGTTATTGCGCAACATGACACTGGTTTAGAAACGCTGAGCGTCGATCGGGTAAATTCGGCATTTACTGTAAAGCACTGAAAACAATGTATTTTCACCTAATGTTTATTATAACCTTTCCCAAATTGACATTTTGTAATAACTAAATATTCGGGGTTTTAATTAACGCATATTTCTAAGGCTTTAATGAGACTTACTTATTTTGCAAACGGACTGTTTCTCGTCGTAGAAGTAACCTGGGCTACAAGCGCAGTTTCCTAAGTAACACTGACTTTTGCTGATTCCCGCTCGACATTCGGAATCCATCTGACAGGGGTCGCCTATTCTTCCTGGAATTGTATATATATATATATATATATATATATATATATATATATATATATATATATATATATATATATATATGTGTGTGTGTGTGTGTGTGTGTGTGTGTGTACGTAGTTTGTGTGAATATAGATGCAGCTCTGTATGCTTTTATTTAAACAAAAAGGGACAACGTACAAAAAGTGAACGTTAGCCAAGAATAAAAGGCACGGTAAAAGATCTTACATTGTCATAACCAGTGGCGGTGCGAAGGTTTAAGGCGCCCGGGGGAATGTTCTTTAATGGCGCTACTACTGAGGCGCTCGGGGGCAATTTTCTTTAGTGGCGCCCCTACTTTGCCACAGAGAACAGTGTTTTGTTGTCAATTGCAACCTCCTACTGCCCCCCTCTTCTAATCCCTGAAACCGGGGGCTTAGATGGAGGGTCGGGGGCAACAAACAAAAATGTTCAGACGGCCCCCCCCCTCTCGCCCGGCACCATGGGGCTATTGCCCCCACCCTACTTCGCTCCGACACTGGTCATAAATGTAAATGTTCTGCGTCTTAGCTCTTGTTTATGACGGACAAAAAGGACAAACTACTCTGTTCAAAGATAAATTTGGAAATGGCTGAAATAATAAGGTGCAAGGTAAAAAAAGCAGCTCATAATTGATATTAGAGTTTCTACTAATAATTGTTTTTTCTAATAGGGGAGGGGGTAGAGAAAGGGGGTAGAATTTCATATTACGTTAACTTATATTCATCCTTTCGTGCTATAGTATGTATACATGCTGAAGCTGGGGGATACAATTTAGACTTGGACTCATTATTCGAGAATTTTATAACCAAAAAAAAAAGAAACTTAACTCAAATATTAAAAACAAAAGAATACTAATTATAGTGCCTAATCATTAAGGTAAAAAGTTTGTATTTTAGAAATTATGATACAAAAGCATTTTAGCTCTGTTATGTATGAAACCTTACTTAATCTACATCCATTATTCTCTTTACGTGGAATGTAAGGGACATCACAACTGCAGATGCTGCCCTTACAACTTGTATTCTGCATTATGGCGCTACACGTCTCGTTCTTTGTACATTTGTCGCCAAGCTTAACTGGAAAATAATATAAACAATTTACCAATACAGTTTTTCGAATTGCAGAAATTGTTGTTTTCGTTTCTGTGTTGTATTTAATCGATCAATATCTTCTCCATATATTTCTATTAGTAAAGCAATTAGCTACATTATACAGAGACACATTGATAAAGATAATGGATCAACAAATAATAACAAAATCTGTTACACAGTCACTATTATCATTTTTTTGGTTTCATAGCAATGAAAAGAGTAATAACTATCAAGAACTGTAACTAATTTATTGAATGAAAACGACGGTTATAGTCAAAGCCTGTTTTCAGCTCTATATTCCTTTGTCGTTGTTCTCTGCAAATCGTTGTTCGTTCTATCGCTGTTCGTATTACCTGGGTTTAGCTGTATTTCACATAAGACGATATTAGGTACTACCAGTGAATAATTACAATGAACACAGACGTTGCCAATAACTGCCTTGAACACAGAGGTTGCCAATAATTACCTTGAACACAGAGGTTGCCAATAGTTACCTTGAACACTGAGGTTACCAATAATTGCATTGAACACAGAGGTTAGTAATAATTACCTTGAACACAGACGTTGCCAATTTTATTTGGTCTGTAACCCAAGAGACACTGGCATGTTTCATTGACACACTCAGTGTTTGGGACAAATACATCACAGCTACAGTTACCATCACAGGTTCTGTTTACCCCACAAATATCTCCGATAAGTTTTGCTGAAATACAAGATAGATAACAACATTTCCTAGAAAGACTATTTTCTAAACAAAGCAAACCTTTGTTACAAAGATTACTGGTTCATAGGGACTTTGATGCTAATGTTGACTGGTGCATAGGGACTTTGATGCTAATGTTGACTGGTTCATATGAAAGTTGATGCTAATGTTGACTGGTTCATAGTGAATTTGATGCCAAAGTTGACTGGTTCATAGGGAATTTGATGCTAATGTTGACTACTTCATAGTGAATTTTATGCTAATGTTTAGAAAGAAAAAAAAAACAAAAAAAAAAAAAACGCCTGTACAGATGTGATTAGTTTCATCAAGAAGACAGAGAAAGAAGAAATAGCAGACAGTAAAACAGATACAACTGAGCTATACGCTTCCAACTTATGGAAAATGAATTGAAGTTAATTGATACGAGAGAAAGAGGTGTGTCTCAAAACAATTAACTGCAAACGCTGGATTATTAATGATCTAGTTGATAGCATGATTTCCAATCGATGCTTGCAGCAAATTCAATTCACAATAATAGATATAGTTTTACATAAATGTGTTATAGAGGAATGGATATGCATTCGATATAATGGATAAAGCTATCGTTACTGGAAATTAAAGTGGACAGTGAAAGCGTACATATATACTCATCCTTTTGACCTTTAATTGAGTGCACAGCTGCAGTGCATGCTATTTACATAACCAGAAACTGTTTCTAATGTCATTAATATTGTTCAATTCAGAAAACTGTTACTGTTAAACTCCAGTTCAGTTGCTTTACTCAACATTTCTTCATTGCGCATTACATGTACTGCATATGCATTCAGCAAGGCATCATACTTCATGAATTTGTTTTAGTTTATATTCCTTATTCATTTTTGTCAGGTATCACATCACACAAAGGACCTTTAAAATCACCGTTTATCGGAACTATTCAAGCGAACATAGCAGAGGTCGGCAGTGACTCTCATATATTTGAATCCAAAACCCTTTTATCCATTTAGACTCACATTACATTGTTATGGTCAGGGGTCAGGGCCTTCGCAAAGGTATTTTACGCTCTAAGCGAGCCTTCAGCCTTGCGCCTCTCCCCCCAATTAACTTTTGAAAATGAATATTGTGCATTAGAATGAATAAAAATTCTGCATCTGTTTTTCTCTTTCTATTTTTTAGACGCTTATTATCTTCTATTTTACGTCATTTCTCTTTCATTTTTTTTATTAATTCAGTTTTTGCCGCCCCCCAAATCGTGACGCCCTAGGCGACCGCCTAGATTTCCTAGTGGTTAAACCGGTGCTGGTTATGGTGAAGGATTCTATGTATATTTTACCTTGATCAGATCTGTACTTTACTTACAACGCATCCAATGAATGGGTTTAGTTTCTGTTCACAAAATACATTTAAATTTGTGCTTTGAAAGAGAAAAATGATGGTTTGTATGAATATTTGCATGTAAAAGGTGCTGTTATCCAGTATCATAATATAGATAATAATTTCAGTAAAAGATATGCTGACGGTACTCCAAATTTAAGGTATGTTAGAAGTAAAAATTACTTTATACCAAAGCCAAAGAAGGCATTGTTTAAAAAGAGCTTTCAATATACTGGTCCACTGGTATGGAACATTATTCCCAGTGACATAAGGCAGGCTCCTAGCATTTCCTCTTTTCATAATCAATGTCTTAAATGGATGAAATCGTAAGACAATCGAACAGATCCAAGTAATATAAATACCTCCTGCTTTTTCTGCTTATACATTTTTTTCACAGGTGAATTTTTTAATACAATATGATATTTTATTTATTTTTATGTGCTCACTGATGCTTGTGTATTACGAACTTGAAACTTTGTTTGATTTTCAGAATAACTCAATTCTTTACTATATACAGACTTAAAGGGCATGAGGAGACCATGGGTCATGCCCCTTAGGTTGTGGACTTGCCCCTGGGTCATAGCTTGGAAGCAGTTGAGATGCCCAGCCTATAAATATATATATATATATATATATATATATATATATATATATATATATATATATATATATATATATATATATATATATATATATATATAAAGGACACGAGGAGACAAAATTAGACATACAGTATATCCAGCACAGACCTTGGGTTGTGCCTTTGTGATTGGGAACTTGACCATGGCTCAAAACTTGGAAACTGTCAAGATCCCCATCCTAGAACTATATATACACTTAATGGGCACAAGGGAATATATGCACTTGTACATCCAACACATATCCTGTGTCATGCCACTGGAATACGGGACTTGGCCATGGGTCATAACTTGGAAACTGTCAAGATTCCCACCATGTAACCATATATACACTGACTGGATATGAAAAAAGAAATATACATTTACAGTATTGAAAAATTTGCCCCTGGATGATGCCATACCCCTAGCCATAGAGATTGGAAGCGTGGTGATATGCTATGCCATTTCATTTACCTAATTCTAGGTATTTTCCTTTATCTCACTTTGGATTACACTGAATATGGTGGTTACACGAGCAATCATCCAGTGTGAAAACTGTACAAGTGACACTGCCCACATGCTTCTTGAAGAAAATGTGGAATCAGTGTGTATGGATACTTGTGTAGTTTTGTACAAAATCTTCCAGTATTCTGCGTGGAAAGTTTATTGAAACTAGCCTATTGGCTGGATGATGTTTTGTAAATTTGATCAGAACTAGAGAGTGTGTTGTTATTCTTTCTTGAAAGTCAAGGTCACATATTAAGGTTACGTTTACTTTAAGTGTGTTTTTTTAGCAACTATTAATCTGATAAAAGTAGTTGTATAAAATTGGTACACTTTTGCACATATGCAAGACAAGGGTGTCAAATTTGCCGCTTTCATATTTCTCATTTGAAGGTCTAAGGTGGACATTACTATATTTGTTTGGAGCTATAACTTGCAAACTTTTAAATGCAGTAATAGACATAAAACTTGTTATAGCAGTGTTACGACTCTATGGTCTAAGAAAAATGTTACAGAAAGAAAGTGAAACCAACAAATCAAATAAATATCAACAAGCAATTTATTTCTAGACAATTAAAGTAAAAATTAAAAAGACACAGTAACGTGAATTAAAATCCAAATAATTCAATAATCCTAAGTGTCCTAATCACAAGTCCTAAATATAGAATGTTCTGAATGAATGACTGTACCATTGAATGTGTTGATGTGTCAATAGTCTTTAATGTCCTGATGTGCCAAAATAAAGTACTCCAGAATATCTTTGAATAAGTTCACATAAATCCAAAAATCATCAGTTCAAAATCCAAAATCCAAACGTCTATGAGTACTTTTATAATCCAATGAATATTTGAAATAATTCCTCTCTCAGAATTTAGAATGATTTGGCTCTTTACAGACTGATGTTAAGGTCGAAACTGAAAAACTGTCCACTAAGCATAGTATATATAAAGATAGGTCACATGACAGAATGTTCTAGAATATTATGGTGTATGTGACTCTTAACACACAACTCTAAGGGAAATTCTAGTTTTATCTGTAAACAAAATCAACCTTAACCTCAAACTGAATCAATAACTTGTTTACCAAAACCATCCTTGAACTCAAATACTAAGTAAACAACCTAATTCAAGGACAATAGCTAAACATGTCAACATTATACTTAACATGAAGGTTTAAGCAAATATTAAAGTCAAGAAACATTTATAATTTCCTAAAATATTTATAATATTATATAAACATCATAAATAACAAGCAGTACATCATGACTTTATGTTGTCACTTGTCACTTTCATGGACCTATCTGTAAGGCCATGTCTCGGGTCTCGGGTCAGTATTATTTGTGAGTCCAAACTGTCAACCAGAAGCTGTTGTTAAAAATCATGGAAATGTTTCCTCTGTAAAATCATAGGTTGAGGGTGTATCATGTACTTATCATGTGTATCAACATCATGGTCCTATCAGCAAGATCAAAGTCACATTTTATTTTTCTTGGTACTTTCATCAATATTTTGATCATAGATTAACATTATCTATTTATTTTTTTTCAAGGCTCTAGCTCTTAAATTCTCAAGGATAGTGAGATGAAACTTTGCATATTCATGCAGCATGACTTAAGATCATGTCACATAACACACTTTTATGATCCAATTGTAAAGGTTAATGTCATTTTTCATGGTTGGGCTGTAGTTCAGAAGCTGTTTAAGTAATAAAAATAAAATATTTTGGATGGAGTGTCTTGTACTACTATCAAGATCTTATCTGCAAAGTTAAGGACAGAGTCATCGCAAAGTTACTTACTTGAGATGTCATGGCTGTAACTTTAAGCCATTAAAAGTAGTATTATCAAATATTGTACAATTTTACATCTTGACTTTTGTGACTTTCCATAATCTTAGTCATATGCCAATATGCATATATTTCTTGCCAAGTCTTGAACAAAACACATATATTTAGAGAGATGAAGCTGAATATGCTTATATCCATGATAATCTGACAGTGTTTCATACAGCACTTTCATGGTTCTATCTTAAATGTTATGGTATTCAATTTTTTTATCCAGTCTGTAGCTCTGAAGCTGTTTAAGAGATAGGAAGAATGTATGTATACTGATACAGAGAGTGTGTTACATACCATGTTCTGTGTCATTTCTCAAGGTCAAGGCGAGAACACTTCTGGTGTCATGTTAAGTTATGATATTACTATTGATGATTTTTACACCCATCTTAAATCGGGAAAAATTATGTTAATGCTATATCCATCTATCCTTATTGTAACATGTGCTTGTCCACTCCGTAACTTTGTGACAGGTGGAGTGATTTGATTAAACTCGGCCCATGTGTATATCATGACTAGACAGTGTGTCATATGCCATATACAAGCCCCCCTGCCACTAGGCTAAGTTCACAGCAAGGCAAGGGAAAATAAAATTTGTGATTTTGTACATTTTCTGGAGGATATCTTGAAACTATTGAACTATAGGCACAAATTTATCGGCGTTGGTGTTGTTTCTTTATTTCAAATATTAACTATAAATATGAAATATAAAACTATAGGCACAAATTTATTGGCGTTTGTGTTGTTTCTTTATTTCAAATTTAAACTATTGAAGATATTTTAATGAAACTTGAACCGGTTATATATCATAATTAGATATACCATAGTTATGACTTCAGTCTCAAGATTAAGGTCACAGCCAGGTAAAATATAAATCAATGAAGGTATTTACAAGCAACTTTAGCCTGCCATATATCTGGACTTGATTGTGTCTCATGTATTCAGAGTCATACCCTCTGCCCCCAAGCGTAAGGTCAAAAACAAGGGAAGTCACTGGCCTGTTTACTTATCTAGGCTGTCAATTTTTAACCACTTAATATATTTTGATTACATTGTATCTAGCTGCACATCTTATCATGCAGCTGGCAGGTTTGTAGCTCTAAGATCAAGGTCGATGGTAGGGAAAAGGGCACATGATGGGCATATAATGTTCTTTGTGGTATTCTTGTTCCTTAAAGCCTGGAGGTTGCAACACATATCACTGTTGTGGTGTCATCTTCAAATCAAAATTGTAGACTTTGAGAGGGTTATTATGCATCCTTTTACCATCAAGCCATGTAACACTGATGTGAAATTTTGTGCGCTTTGAGTATGTGCATATTAGCCACCTTTGTAGTGGAATTTCCATAACTTTTCTGTGTATGCAGCTATAGCGGTATGGGGTTAATAACGTTTAAAAGGGAAGAGCATCCAGACATACTGCTTTTCTGCAGATTTCTTTTTGAAAATAACTATCGATAAGTTCAATATGACACAAATTTTGGTTCCAAAGAACTCTTCACATGAATATAATTTTGTGAAAGAGGCTTAGAATTTGAGGAGTGTTACAACGGCTAGGAGCTTAGAACGTGAGACATGACACATACAATATCATACATTATTTGTTATTTTTGTGGGTTCAGCGCCATTTTTCAGCACATGATACATGATGGCCAGTATATTTGGTGGTGGAAGAACCCGGGAAAACCTCGGGATGAACCACCGATCCACGGGAAACTACTGGCATGCTTTCTCACATACCCACATTGGCCGAGCTGAGACTCGAACCCACACGAACAGAGGTGAGATGTCTGTGATCTGTAAAGGCGAGCGTCTTAGATCACTCGGTCACCCAGAGCCCCTTAGTTTAACTTCAAGGCGTTTGGGTACTGTGGCATAGATATCAAACTCTTCTTAAAAAGTTGTATTTATTTATTTGTTTATTTAAATTATACAATCTGGTCATGTAGTGCCTTGAAAAAGTCGGAAATATAAATATCACTAAAAGTACACATGATATATTTGGATCGCGTATCTCATCATGATCACCTAAACGGTAAATGCCATACTGTTTTTAAAGTGGCAGTTTGATGGACGCAGCATTAGTGTCTACTGAGGTAATGGTCTAATACCTCTGTACCAGGCTAGGATGCGCGAAGCAAGGACGCCAGATGTTGAAGAGTTTGCGGTGGTTGGGTGGTGATATTAAGGCAGTTTTGGTAACGCGAACGTGCAAATTGATAATTAGTGCTGAAATTGATTTTAGTCCAACACTGACCTTCGTCTGAAGCATCTTCACAATCGACCATTCCGTCCTGGACCTTGACTTTTGGAATGCACTCGCCGCTCAAACATGAGAATAGGTGGGGCTCACAAGGGGAAGGAACTGTGCAAGAAAACAGGAAGAATATGCGATCAAACTGGGTACGCAACATGTTACAACAAATGTTCCAGTATTTTTCGTGGATTTTTTTAAAAAAAATCTTCTCATCAAGAAGTATTGTCATGTTATGTATACTAAAGTGGACTTGGCGATGGTACAACTTCCTTTTCGGTCTTACTAATAACAATAGTAAAGTGGACTTCGGTCCTACTGACAACAATGCTAACGTGGACTTTGCGATGGTATAGTCTCTTTTTCGGTCTTACTGACAGCAATACTAAAGTGGACTTGGTGATGGTACAGTCTCCTTTTCCGCTCCTGTGGCATGTGTTTTGTTAAATTACTAAGATGTCATTGTTAATCAAAGCGTACAATAAACATTCAGTTCGATGCTTGAACAAAAGTTTGCAATTAGTTTTGGGTAAATTGCGGTGAATCAATTGACGTGAATGGAGATCATTCAAAATAACTCTACATATATTTTAGACGTGCGAAAAAATTATGATTTTATGTTTAATAATGAAGATACCTTATCAACTTAAAACATCAGATCTTCTTCAACGTGCAAACATCGAAAGGCAATCTCTTAAGGTACCAACCATTTAATTTTCTGGGGGTGGTTAGGGCTAGATGCCTTAGATATTTTTGAAACAAAATATATTCCCACCTACGAATAGCTTGAAACAAAATATATTCCCACCTACGAATAGCTTGAAACAAAATATATTCCCACCTACGAATAGCTTGAAACAAAATATATTCCCACCTACGAATAGCTTGAAACAAAATATATTCCCACCTACGAATAGCTTGAAACAAAATATTCTTGCTCTAATTTATAGAAAAAAAAAACAACTTATTATATCCTTTATATTAGTTGACAAAAAATTATCTTGAATTATCTTGAGGTAAAAGAAAGAATATATATATATATATATATATATATATATATATATATATATATATATATATGTATGTATATATATATATATATATATATATATATATATATATATATATATATATATATATAGTCTCACTAAAGTACCCATGATAGATAGATAGATAGATAGATAGATAGATAGATAGATAGATAGATAGATAGATAGATAGATAGATAGATAGATAGATAGATAGATAGATAGATAGATAGATAGATAGATAGATAGATATCCTGGTTAGAAAGAAAATCCCAGTTCCCCCCCCCCCCCCCAAAAAAAAAAAAAAAAAAAAAAAAATTACAATTAAATGGTCGGTAACTTTATATACGTACATGCATTTTTTAACAGTTGGTTCATAAAGCCATATATACTAGTATTATGCGACGATTCATTTATATCCACTTAATCTCGATATATCCACTTAATCTCGATAAGACGTTTTAATTTGTTGTTGGCGAGATCTCACTACGAATTGAATTTACCAAAATTTGTTTTGTAAACTTCATACAAAATGAAATGTCGTCCACGATCGTCTTACCCATCGCTTTGCTTGAGTATTATTTTACAATTAGACCGTTGATATTATTCCCATTAATTTCATTTTACAATTAGACCGTTGATATTATTCCGATTAATTTCATTTTACAATTAGACCGTTGATATTATTCCGATAAATATCATTTTACAATTAGACCGTTGATATTATTCCCATTAATTTCATTTTACAATTAGACCGTTGATATTATTCCCATTAATTTCATTTTACAATTAGACCGTTGATATTATTCCCATTAATTTCATTTTACAATTAGACCGTTGATATTATTCCGATTAATTTCATTTTACAATTAGACCGTTGATATTATTCCGATTAATTTCATTCTACAATTAGACCGTTGATATTATTCCGATTAATATCATTTTACAATTAGACCGTTGATATTATTCCGAAAAATATCATTTTACAATTAGACCGTTGATATTATTCTGATTAATATCATTTTACAATTAGACCTTTGATATTATTCCGATTAATTTCATTTTAAATTCATATTCATCAAATATCTTTTAGTTAGATTCAATCAATTTATTTCAGTTCATCTTGTTTAGTTTAATTCAATACGAGTTCAATACATTCTTCCAATTAGAGCTATTTTATTACATGCCAGTAAAAATCTAATCAAGAAATTATTCAATGACATCCGATTTATATCAGTTCGATTTGAATAGATTTGATTCATTTTAATTCAATTCACTTCTGTACAAATGAGTCGCTTAAGTACCAATCTATTCGATACTAATCGATTTAATTGTTGGATTTTGAAAAGAAAATTCGGTTCAATTAATGTATTTAAATGAGATTTATCGAAATCAAGTCACCACCTATTCAATAGCAAAATAATTTTTTCATTTTGCATTTATTTCATGTCGCTTCAAATGATTTAATATAATCAAATCAGATCAGATTCCATTTATTTCAATTCATTCCCATTCTATTTCATGTCCGTATACTACATTCAACTAAATTCAATTCAATTTCATTTAATTCATTTTGAGTTAGATCAGTTAAATTACATTCATTTCAATTAATTTACATTGATGGCTTTACATTACCGGTATAACATCACATTGCATTATATTATTTGCAGCCTTTGCTGAGCATAAATTTACCTATATGAAGTACTAGCTGGCAGCTGGTCCTAAACGAGTTAACAAAAAGTTGCAATTTTCACCAAATCGTACAGATAAAAAAATCATCTTCAGATTGCTAATATAGACACAGACTTAAAGCCTATTGTCAGTTCTTTTGTAAGTGTTGATGTTGTATGTTATTTGATTGAGATTCAGAATTTATTTTAAACATACCTTCTATATCATTAATAGTAAAATCTATGATTTGGAATCCAATATGGCAGCCAATGACGTCATACTGAAAAGGATTTATTCGTCTTGATTCATTTGCTTACACCTTTTGCCTTACCTTCATCAGAATTGTCCCCACAATCGTTCTTGCCATTCTTAAACTTTTCCCGAGGTAAACATGTTCCATTAGCGCAATGAAGTTCCAATGTCCAACACAGGGGGCCAGCTAAAGTCATGAAAAAAGGGAAGAAAGAAGAATTAAAGAAATACTTCATAACTTCCGGTGGGTGGATTTTTCTTTTACTAGAGCCATCAATGGTGTAAAAAAATGTTATGGAAGGAACATTCTATGCACAATATATTTAATTTGAGAAATATTGCTTGAGTTCCAGTCCTTCGTCCTTTTACTGATGACCACTAGCTTTCTAATATGAGTAATTTCTTCGTAAAAGTTCCTAACAGGTACTTATGCCTCACATATCACTAGGCTGACATGTTCCTGGTATTTAGGCCTCACACAGCACTAGTCTGACATGTTCCTGGCATTCACGCCACACACAGCACTAGTCTGACATGTTACTGGTATTCATGCCTCACACAGCACTAGTCTGACGTTACTGGTATTCATGCCTCACACATCACTGGATTGACATGTTCCTGGTAGTCATGCCTCACACAGCACTATTCTAACATGTTCCTGGTATTTACGCCTCACACAGCACTAGATTGACGTGTTCCTGGTATTCACGCCTCACACCAAACTAAGTTGACATGTTCCTGGTATTCACGCCTCACGCACCACTAGATTGACTAGATTGACATGTTCCTGGTATTCATGCCACACACAGCACTAGATTGACATGTTCCTGGTATTCATGCCTCATATAACACTAGGTTGACATGTTCCTGGTATTCGTGCCTCACACAGCACTAGACTGATATGTTCCTGGTATTTATGCCTCACACAGCACTAGGTTGATATGTTCCTGGTATTCATGCCTCACGGCACTAGACTGGCATGTTCCTGGTATTCATGCCTCACACAGCACTAGGTTGATATGTTCCTGGTATTCATGCCTCACGGCACTAGACTGGCATGTTCCTGGTATTCATGCCTCACACAGCACTAGGTTGATACGTTCCTGGTATTCATGCCTCACGGCACTAGACTGGCATGTTCCTGATAGTCATGCCTCACACAGCACTAGGTTGATATGTTCCTGGTATTCATGTCTCACGGCACTAGACTGGCATGTTCCTGGTAGTCATGCCTCACACAGCACTAGGTTGACATGTTCTTGGTATTCACGCCTCTCACAGCACTAGGTTGACATGTTCTTGGTATTCACGCCTCTCACAGCACTAGGTTGACATGTTCACGTCTCACACATCACTAGATTGACATGTTCTTGGTATTCATGCTTCACTCAACACTATATTGACATGTTCCTGGTATTCATGCCTCGCACAGCATTAGATTGACATGTTCTTGGTGTTTATGCCTCACGCAGAACGAGATTGACTAATTCAAAAAGTGTAACAGTCTTTCTGAGTTTCCGTACGTTGACTACCTCCCCATCACCAGTAGATTCTCCATGAGAATCCATGGTTCATGAGAATACACTGATGATCCTAAACGTATGGAAACTCAGAGGAACATTGTTATTTAAATCTCAGTACAGACTCTCTGTGTGTGTGCGTGCTTGCGTGCGTGTATATATATATATATATATATATATATATATATATATATAGAGAGAGAGAGAGAGAGAGAGAGAGAGAGAGAGAGAGAGAGAGAGAGAGAGAGAGAGAATTGACTGACGGACTGTGTTTTGAGTATCTCCTAAGAAAGATTTAACTTTAAAAAATCTCAAAATGCCCTTTAAGTCTTGATATCGTCCTTCTGGCCTCTGTCGCCCATGAATATCGGTCTTGTGTTTGTACATGACTGCCGTTGCCTTTCTCCTAAAATATGAATACTACATACTGATCATTTGGTTGCCGATCGTTTGTGATATTTTGTTTTCTTTGGTGACATATGTAATGTGCACAGATTTTTTCTTGTCCAAATCTGGATGTCATATTTGGGGACGCAATCCAAATCTGGATGTCATATTTGGGAACGCAGTCCAAATCTGGATGTCATATTTGGGAACTCAGTCCCAATCTGAATCTGTCATATTTGGGGTCGCAATCCAAATCTGGATCTGTCATATTTGGGGACGCAGTCCGAATCTGGATGTCATATTTGTGGACGCAGTCCAAATCTTTTTGGGAACTAAGTAATTTTAAATTATGAATCAGTATAATTTGTACAGCTTAAAAAAATATTTATTAAATAATTATTAAAGCCGATTTTTTTAGAGAAAAGACTGGTTGTGACATTTTTAAGTAATTCATATTACTATATTCATCTGAGGCGGCCATTTTGAATTTCAGATCGGCATCATTTTTGAAGTGAAGAAAACACTTTTTGCAAACTTGGTAAAGCAAACTTGATAAAGCCAATTAAAAGATAATAATTAATTGTCTGATAGAACAACTCTTGTGTTATTAATTTAGATACTGAGATGGATATGTAATTCAGTATTTTGTGAAATACTTACTTTCGTCAAATTTTCCGTCCTTGCAGTCTTTCGTGCCATCCATAATCTTGGAGTTAGGGACACACTTTCCGTCTATACATCTGATCTCGCCATCACTGCAGAATCCGAGGGCACCTTTATAAATAAAGATCATGTATTTATTTATTTGATCAAGAAGTACTGAAAGTAAGTAGACAGAAAAGGTACTACAAAAAGAAAGCTATGGGTGATACAGTAACTTAATTGAACTATTCCTGAAAGATACTGTGTAATTATACTTGGATTTAATCTCTTTGATATAGGGTTCGATCCCAGAGTCGGCACGTGGAAAGGCAAAGGACAGCCAATCCAAGGTCAGTTTTTCCTCCAGGTTTTCCGATTTCTTCTTTCTATCCCGTAAGTATTTTGGATAACATGCTAGAACTTATTTTGTGCCTTCAACGTGAAAAATATTGTATTTTACTGGCAAAAAAAAATTGCTATTGAATGTTTTCACAAACGTGTCACCATGTAGATAGGTTCTGCTTCGTGCAATAATTAATATGTAATATTGGATTTTAAAGTAATTAGACAATTTTTAAACAGAAAATTAATAAAGGGACCACTTACTCAATCGATCATTCAATTAATTAAATGAATACATGGCAAATGAATTTTTTTCGGTACTGATCAAGCAAATTTTATTTGTCATAATTGGATTGCAACAATGCGGCACTCTAAAAATCACTGAGGGATGCGCGCGCTTGTGTGTGGGGGTGGGGTGGGGTGGAACCATACTATTACACGCCAGGGCAATATGCAACAGTGAAACATTGTGTGGCACTTCAATATCTAAGTAAACAATTTTCCTCTTTATACAAAACTCTTTATCTGGCATTTATATGAATTCGCGTTACAGAGTACGAGTGGACATTGTTGTAAAACAATTAATTAAGCCTGCCTACCGATGTATAAGATTTCCATTACACGTAATCAACGGCAGTTATGCACATGTGTGTATATATATATATATATATATATATATATATATATATATATATATATATATATATATATATATATTGTTGTAAAACAATTAATTAAGCCTGCCTACCGATGTATAAGATTTCAGTTACACGTAATCAACGGCAGGTATGCACATGTATATATATATATATATATATATATATATATATATATATATATATATATATATATTATTTTTGTAAAACAATTAATTAAGCCTGCCTACCGATGTATAAGATTTCAGTTACACGTAATCAACGGCAGTTATATACATGTGTATACATATTGTTGGTAGCAATTGGAGATGAAAAATGATGCATTCACGTAGAAGAATTACGGTAAAATCTATTCCGTAATCACAGGATGTTGTAATATATAATTGTTCATCACGGACATGTGTGTAATTTCCTTACTATAAATAGCTGGATTTATTTTGTCTAAGTACAAAGAATTTATTTGGTGTGTATATACTTTAGAATTTATTTCCATTCTTCGTCAGGGTTTTACTGACTTTTTTTTATATTGTCTTCAGTATTGCTTTACATGATATTAAAGACAAATACAAAAGTAAATACTTCTCTACACCAGTATCTGAGAAATAATAATTTATGTATATCATGGAATGCTATAAAGAGCAGTAAAATTGGTTTAAGTAGACACTCTGTACCCATATTATTATTATTATTATTATTATTATTATTATTATTATTATTTAGTAGCAGCAATAGTAGTAGTAGTAGTAGTCGATTAAGGCGTTTAAAGCATGCATATATTTGTTTGTTTCTTTATTGTTTTTTTTAATATTCGTTCGATAGAAAAGCAAAAACATGATCAAATGCGATTTATTTATAGATCAGTAAGGGAACTCTCTGAACTTTGTTTTTTCGTACGGTGCAATTATTAAATATACGATATTTCCGTACGGTGCAATTATTAAATATACGATATTTCCGTACGGTGCAATTATTAAATATACGATATGTAGCTATATATAGTACAAGTCATACAGGTCATGTATGCGTTCAGTACCGACTAATTAAGTAACGGGTGTCATTTTTTAGAATCTGATTACACACACCTTTAAATGGCGAGTATTCACTTTATTTTGAATCCTCATACATCCACATTCCATCGGAAGGTCATTATTTACACGCCTCGAGAAATACATATAGCAACAATAAATGTTGAAGTACGTGGACATTTTTGGACGAGGTCAGCCTGAAGGTGTCCAGTACGAATCGGATTGACTGTCGCGTGTTATGATGTCACAATCAAAGCTGCGCGTGTTGAAACAATTCGTACTACCCAGTTATTTGTTATGATAGACCCGACTCTTTTCTTTACCCAGTTTAGTACCTGGCCACCATTGTAAAAGTCCATAGCGATAAACAGTTTTCGTCTTGAATCTTTTTAATGACATTTAAGGTTCAAAACATTCGACAATCAGGACTGAATAGCCTTTGGTTAACTGTATTAGTATTACATTTTAGAAAAACAATGAATATTTAATTTTTATTTGAGTAAATGCGCCAACATAACCACGTTGACATACACTTTTACACGAATTACAATTTATACATAAAATCATTACATTTTTCCTGAAAAGAAATTCCAATTTTCATTGAATGGCATAGTCACGGATTATTTATAGTAATTTAGTCACAGATTATTTATAGTAATTTAGTCACAGATTAATTATAGTAATTTAGTCACAGATTATTTATAGTAATTTAGTCACAGATTTTTTATAGTAATTTAGTCACAGATTATTTATAGTAAGTATATTGGCTAGAAAACTTCAACCCAAGCAAAAACTAATCTACTGCTCTTTTCTCCCCAATCTTATGTTTGACAACGAATCCTTTTGTTTTACACATTGTCATAAATACTTGGTCTAACATTACAACAACAACGCATGTATTAAGTATTTCACCCACCCATAATACATATAAAACAACATAATATAACGCTGGATCAGAGCGCACACAACAACCGGTAACATAATTACATATATGTATTAGATGATGGTACACATCACACATTTTCTTTTATTGTGAAGGCATAGTAAAGAAAGGCAACTAGACTTGCCAAGGTACTAGTATTAACATCGAAGATATGATTAACAAGATTTATGAATGATCTATTACAAAGTAATATTTTACGTCAGTACTTTTTTCTGAGATCTTCGTATGCATTACAAACTAAAAGAAAATGTACTCATCTTCTAAAATTCTTTAACCATTTTTTCACAGTATGGGTAGATTCTATTAGATATATCCAAGCCATGATGTCGGCCTGTCTCTGTCGCTAAATTATCACTTAAACGTCGAAATCTGAGAACTGCATTTCTAAATTTTAATGGAAGACCTATAGTAACAAATTTTCAGGATTTAACAAAGATTTAAAACGTCTGTAATTTCATTGCGTTGAACCCATAACTGAACTATGCCATTTTTGTTTCATATAATCTTTAACTCTTTGTTGATATATCTTCATGAACAGATTAATATTTCCAACACTTTGCTGAATCCATACGAAACCAAACCCATATGAATATAGTAATTTCTTCAAGTGTGTTGTCCATGTAATACGATTCTTTTCATCAAGACTCTTTAACACCAGATAATAATTATAGGAATATCTGTTTTGATCCATGTTAATGAAACGTAGTCAAAACTTAACACATCGTGTATAATAGGTAACATATAATGGGTATCTGCCACATTTTCCAGCTGCATACGCATTATTCTTTGATGGTGGGAGATTAAGGTACGGTTTACAAAACTTGTGTTGTACCTTTTCTATTACTTTTGAATACCGGTAGCTCCAGACTTCTGAACCATAGCATACAATTGCTTAAACCATTCTATCAAAAAGTTTAAAAATATGTTTAAAAAACTACTGAAGCAGTCAATAGATTTCTGAACCTGGGTTGTCATTGTATGTTTGGCTGTACTCCACATCAGTTCAGGGGTAAAAACTAACCCATATGTTTATACAAAAAGACACATTCAACTGTCACTCGAAAATATCACTTTTTATTCTCTCTCGACATTCCACCATTTAAAAAAAGAAGTTATTTTTAATTGTATCTAGATTGATGTTCATACCTGAATTTTGACAAAATTCATGTAGAATGTCTGTTTGTTTCTGCAATAAAATCACTGTGTCAGCCAGTGGAGTAGCGAGGGGGGCGCAGGGGGCGGTACTTTCTAGGGGCGGCAATTTAGTAAGAGTACCGTATATATCATAAATAATACGAATGGAGTGGGGGCGTAATTTTGGTAGTTGGCCCTGGGCGGCACTTTGCCTCGCTACGCCACTGGTGTCAGCGCAATTCGCAACATCATCGGGAAACAAAATAACAAATACATCCTCTGTTTTCATTTATAAAGATACCATGATGACATTTTACATGTATCGCTTCAATAAGATCATTATTGAATAGGGAGAATGAAATTGGACCAGGAACACAACCCTGTCTCGTACCTACTTGACAGGAAAAATAACATGGTAATGAATTTACCATGAATGCCTTTTCTTTAAAACGAGACCCAAAGTTTTATATGAGATAATGTATCAAAGCGTTAGAGAAAGCGACAAATAAACAAAATAATCTACAACCAATTTCCAAGCCGTCAGGTCCGCTAGATTTCCCTGAAGCAATGATTTGAATACTATGTACAATTTATTCTATAGTAATTAGTTCATTCAAAATTTCACAATTAATATGATTAATTTCAAGTTTGCTTTCTGTCTCACCGCTTACGGTAGCTTCGACATCTCTGGTAAGTAAATTTCTAAAATAATCAATTCAATGAGATCCAGTAAAATGAAAAGTGTTTCTTGTTACGTTATTACATGTTTTAACATTTTTCCAAAGCATAGCAGGATTATTTAGAGACTGGATATTCTTTCTCTCTGCTTTTGAAATTATCTTTCTTCCGCCTAACTATGGTTTTAAACATGCTTTTACATTCTTTACACATATTAGGATCCTCTGCACGATTACTTGCTCAAGAAAGTTCTCAACCATGTAAATATATATGTTTAACCAGTCAAACTCGTCATGCCACCAATGGGGTTGCTTCCCCTTATCTGCCAATCTATATAAACACAAAGCTGTCATCATTATCCCCGCCACAATTATTATTGTCATCATCATTTAGGGAGAACACGTTTGCTATTTCGGCATCATTTCTATATTTAAATTTGCAGCATAAAGGAAAATGTACGAGTCATCTCGATTACCTACACCAAAATTCCATGCAAACTAAAAAATATCAGAGGAACCAATTACGTAATCTACTACACTAACATCTTCATTTGCAATAAAGGTAATGTTAACAGCTTTGTCATGAAACAACCTACTATTAAATAAATGCCTATCAACACTAGTCCAAATTTATTATGTTCTGTATCTTCACTTTTTTCGAGGTATGTTAAAATTATCACTTTCGAACGGTATATAGCTTTCCCAAATCCATGGTATCACCGGGTATGCAATCCGAACGATCAACACTTGGGTAGTGATGTCAAATGGTCATCACACATACATGACCTATTTATCTCCGTTTCAAAAATATTTGTTCTTTCAAAGCATTACAGTTTATATTAAGTAGGAAGTCTTGAGAGAAAAAAAAAAAAAAAAAAAAAAAAAAAGAACTATACTTCCTGCAACCACGTTTAATGTCAGTTAATGTTGTTTGGAGTAGTTCGTCAGAAGAAATTTTAGATAGGTTTGAAAAACAACAATTAGAAGCTGGACGAAATGTCACTGGGTAAACTAAAAATATCAATATAGACAATTTGTATAAGGAAACTTGTTGGTCAAAAGCATAAAAAGGCGACATTTTCACTTATTATGTACCTTTTACAAAATTATTAATGGTCAATGCCCTGTGTGTCCATGTCATTTATTGCCAACCATTAATCTCCAATTAAACAAATTATAACATAAGAAACAAGCCTAACTTCGAAGTTCCCAAATTTATATTAGAAATAAAAGAGATAATATATATATATATATATATATATATATATATATATATATATATATATATATATATATATATATATATATATATATATATAACATGGTATGCTAGACTCAATAAATAATAAGAAAGTATTTTATTCGTTCGTGTATAATTCTTTGGAAAAACCTTCCAGAAACAAACGGCTCGTCACCAGATTCAGTGCATTAAAAGACTAATAGATGTTAAAATAGATGCACCGTCTCAATATTACAATTATGGTGTGGCAATTGTTTTTTAATTTTTTTTTTATCCAGTTTACAAGAATCAGGAACAATTCTAGTGCGCTAAATAATGACGTATTTGTCCATTCTGTAATTAAATAACCATTATGTAGTTGTGGAGAGGCACTTGAAAGTGCATTTCATTAATGACGGCCGACTGGCTATTCAATCAATAACAGATATACATCTCGATAATATTAATCTTAACCAGTCGAGTTCAAACGGCGCGAGACGTCTTCATGCATGAGTAATACAAAATGTCACATTCAAAACAGTCAAGTTCAAACAGCGCGAGACGCTAAATAATGACGTATTTGTCCATTCTGTAATTAAATAACCATTATGTAGTTGTGGAGAGGCACTTGAAAGTGCATTTCATTAATGACGGCCGACTGGCTATTCAATCAATAACAGATATACATCTCGATAATATTAATCTTAACCAGTCGAGTTCAAACGGCGCGAGACGGCTTCATGCATGAGTAATACAAAATGTCACATTCAAAACAGTCAAGTTCAAACAGCGCGAGACGTCTACCTGAATGAGTAATACAAAATGTCACATTCAGGCCGTGCTTTCCAAATTTGTCACCTAGATATCGCCCGATGATCGTACAAGATGACCCGTCGCTTTGACGTTCAATTAAAATATGTAATGTCCAGTCCATTTTTAGATATAGGTAGAGTACTCTGACCAACTAGTCTTAATTAAAAAAGAGGCATGTCGAAGAAATATTTTTTATGATAAAGAATTACAAGGATATTTAAGATAAATTACACAGATAACCACAACGTTTGATTTCGTCATGACTTTAGACGTTCGAAGATATTTAACCTATGTACATTCAGACTGCTACACCTGTTCTTCAAAGTGGACCGGCCCCTGATAAATATTTTAATGACGGGTCGAAGTGGCAAGTCGGTGGAGATGAAACCGTGCTCAGTTCTAAGGACAATCGCACTATTCGCTTTGAAACTGTAAAACATCCCACAGATACTTTAAAATGATGTATGGATTAGTCATGGCGGACATGAAGAAACTTTTAATTTTCAATATAGGTAAGTCGGATAATCATTTAAATCTGCTATCTTGTGCAATAATAATAATAATAATAATAATAATAATAATAATAATAATAATAATAATAATAATAACAATAGCAATTATAATAATAATAATACTAATAACAGTTATATACAGTTCTGTATATATATATATATATATATATATATATATATATATATATATATATATATATATATATATATTGTTACGGAATCATACCTCTTTTTCCTTTTTATAATGATTTAATTTATTAGTTTATGATCTCTGTTCTTAGTCAAAACTGCGGTTACCAAATGAGTATACATACGACAACCTTTCGATCGATAAATGGTCACACGCTGGTAGTGTCACGTGATCATCTCGCGCTCATAACCTAGATTATCTGTACTTTTACTTCATTAAAAACAACAACATGTTGATTGTTAGTTTTGATCTAATATAGCATTCTTGAGAAAGAAATTGTGTTTACTGGAAGTAAATACATTCTATATACTTCCAAAGGCCTCGAATGCTGACAGGAACTACGTAGTGGGTTTATTTGATTCTGCGCACTTAGTAAAGTATATATAGGAAATAATCCTGAGATAAATCATTCTGTTACAGTTACATAGAGAAGAGAGGTCATAATTGAATTTGCAGTTCAGTATGGAATATATCTATATTTATTTGGAGATTCATCTACTATCTATACAGTACATTTAGGAATAAGTACTGTCTTCGTCTGAATTATCATACAGTTCCGTGGAATTATCTGGAACATTTCTAATACTTGTGAAATTCCAGACTTACAAGGATTATTTGGATTTATTTAGAACTTATCAACGTCAACACGTTAAAGGATATTTCATTCGAAATACTACATCCGGATTATTTGGATTAACTTCCGGAAGTAAACTTTAAAACATTTTAGGACTTTTTAGGATGTTCTATACTGTAAGTTATTTTAATTCTTTCACTTTGATTGTTTGTTGAATTATTTTAATACTTTTAATACTTTAGGAAATTAAAGAATTGCATTTTAATCTTGAAAGTTTGTTTATGTCTTCTGTCTTGTTACATTACCTCTAGGGTCGTAACAGGATAAATTGGGGGCTCGTCCGGGATTAGAAATTTGAATAATTTTGGGATCCGAATTTGAATATTTTGGAATTTAGATTTACTTAAATATTTTCGAAGTTTTAATATTTCAGAAATTTTGATATTTCGGAAAGTTTTCTTTTGGGATTTGAATTTCATTGTTTGAAATTTTAGTGGTCTTTTGATTTCCAGATTAAGAAATAAAGAGAAACGAACAGGCTTTCATAATGACATCCAGAGTAGAGAGTTTCTTAGCTGATCCTACCCAGGAGAAATTTGAGTCCTTAAAGAAGGACGAATTACTTGAAATTGTTCAACGTTATAGTCTGACTGAAGCGAAGGCTTCCATGTTAAAACAAGATATTAGAAGTAGCTTGATACAATATTTGGTACAAACAGGTATTTTTGAAGAGGGCGTTTCAAGTGTTAAGAAAAAAATCTTCGTCTAGTTTGGGAAAGAAATTACAGATAGCTAAGGACATAGAGATTGAAAAGATCACATTACAATGGGAACAGATGCAGATGCAGAAAAGAAGGGAGGATAAAGAAAGGGAAAGACAAGAAAGAAGGGAGGATAAAGAAAGGGGAATAGAGAAGGAATTAAGAGAGTTGGAAATACAGAAGGAATTAAGAGAGAGAGAGAAATACAGAAGGAATTAAGAGAGAGAGAAATACAGAAGGAATTAAGAGAGAGAGAAATACAGAAGGAATTAAGAGATAGGGAGGATAAAGTAAGGGATAATGAGATACAAAGAGGAATAGAGAAGGAATTAAGAGATAGGGAGGATAAATTAAGAGAGAGAGATAAAGATAGGGAATTTCAGGAGAAAAATTCTGATAGGGAATTTAGATTAATGGAATTAGAATTGACCAGCAAAGGGCACTCTCATGATAATCAGGGTTCATACTTTGATTTAGCCAAACATATGAGACAGGTTCCCCCTTTTAGAGAAAAGGAGATAGACAAATATTTTCTCTGTTTTGAGAAAATTGCCGAGAATCTGGCATGGCCAAAAGAGAAGTGGACCTCATTATTGCAGAGTGTGTTAACTGGCAAAGCAAGTGATATATATATACTGCGCTCTCATCTGAACAATCTGCTGATTATGAAGTGGTCAAAGAATATATCTTAAGAGCATATGAGTTGGTACCTGAAACTCATCGTCAAAACTTTAGAGAATGTAAAAAGGAAACTAATCAAACTCATGTAGAATTTGCTTTGGAAAAGAACCGTTTGTTTACAAGATGGTGTACGTCTAAGAAGGTTGAAGGCAATTATGATAATCTTGAACAACTGGTATTAATTGAAGATTTCAAGAATTGTGACAGTGATGGTATTAAGGTATATCTTAATGAGAAAGGAGTTGAGACTTTAGAAAAGGCAACCATCACAGCTGATGAATATTCTTCAATACACAAGGTTCCATTTGTAACTAAAACTTTTTTTCTCAACAAGCTTATGTTAAGAAGTCATTTCAAACTCGTTCGAGTAATTTCAGATCTCAGGGTGATGTAACTGTGAAGAATCAAAATTATGATAGGGAATATCAGAAAACCTTATCTCTACCCACGTGTTCATATTGTAAGATGAAGGGACACGTTATTTCTGATTGCTTAAAGTTGCAATATAGGCATCAGAATTATAATAGAGCAGTTCCAAATGCTCTAGTTATTGAGAAGTCAAGGTCAGGGTAAATTATCAAGGATGATATTTATTTGGAGGCTAGCTTACCTCAGTCTGATTTTATAATGAAGGATTACGAACCATTCATGTCGAAGGGTTCGGTGTCACTTGTTGGTGACTTGGATACGACTACTCCTATTAAGATATTAAGAGACACAGGAGCATCCCAGAGTCTATTATTAGATAGTACTTTGCTGTTTCTGAGACGACTGCTACTAGTGAAAGTGTATTAATACAGGGGGTAGAATGTGGATATGTTAATGTCTCTCTTCATTGTGTTAATTTGTCATCAGACTTAGTTTCGGGACCTGTGACCATAGGAGCAGTGGCTTCTTTGCCTATTAAGGGCATCCATTTATTACTAGGTAATGACCTAGCGAAAGATAAGGTCGTAGTTAATCCACTTGTAACTAACAAGTTTAGTATGGATCAAAGAGTTGATCATATTGAAGTAGAAATCCCTGGTTTAAATCCAGCTTGTGAAGTTACTAGAGCTATGGCAGAGTATGCTCTTGAGAATAATGTTGTTGAACAGGATGAATTTCCTTTAGCGGACACCTTTTTTAGATCAGGCTTTTAATGAGGTCACTTCTGCTCCTCAATCCAGTATTGATCATAGTGATACTCTTTCAACTACTAAGTCTCATAAAAATAATCAGGGTGTACTAAGACAAACATTAGTTGTCTTACAACAGGAGATTCGGATATCTCCTGTTTGTTTCAGGGGGCTATGACTGAAACTGAAGCCACGCAAGAAGGTACATGTTACTTCTTGACGAGTGAAGTCCTTGAACGGAAACAGAGATTGCTAGGAGTAATTGCTGGTGACGAATGGTCAGTTGGTAAAATAGTAGTTCCTAGATACTATCATCAGGAATTATTTAGTATAGTCCATGAAACGTCGTTGTTTGATCGTTTAGGAATAAATGAGACGAAGTTAGGCAACCAATACTTGTCGACGAAGTGTGCGTCTACAAGGTTTTCTAAAGCTATTCCTTTGCGGAATATTAAAACTGAGACCATAGTGAAAGCTTTGGTCGGGCTCTTCACACTGTTTGGTCTTCTGAAGTTGATACTACATCAGGCTTTACAACGAATAATTATAGCATATTGTTATCAGATAATATATAATTGGGTATTGTTGTGGAACAGAAAGGGAGTAGGTTGAAGGTCTCCAATTATTGTTGTTTGCCGCGGGGGGGTTAGTGTAGGAGTTTTTTTCAGTCAGGTAATAGAGTATTAGCTTTGCTACCTATACCCCAAAAATCCCCTTTAGGTTAAGTATTTTGGTCCTTATACTACTGACAAAAGGTTAGGGAATTTAAATTATTATTAATACTTCTGGGAGGAGAAAGCAGAAACAACGTTGTCATGTCAAATTGTTGGAACAATATGTAGATAGAAATAGCCATATAAATTATCGATTACTTTAGTAGTACTTGTCTCACACATTGAAGATTTGAATGAAGAGGAGAAATCTGATCTGATAGGATGATTTGAAGTCACTACTCTTCGCATATACTACCGCTTGAGATGAACGTGAACGAACTGAAGCAGTTGATTCAAAGAAAATGGACATTTTACAAACATTCCACACGAAAAAATTTCCATGATGTCACCTCTCTAACCAGACTATCTAAAGAAAGATATTCAGAATTTACGTGAAAATGACTTGAACCAAATAAAAGTGACTGGAGTTTATCACGTTTCAGTGCCGAAACAAAATAACACTTTCCGTGTGTGTGCAAATTACAGAAATGTAAATAGAGTCACCGGGACAGATTCATTTCCAATTTCTAGACAGGATTGGAAATACCTAATACGTCACAAAAATTGACCTATTGAAGGGATTCTACCAAATTCCACTTACGGAGAGAGAGAACGAAATTTTTGCATTCACGACTCCAGAACTTTACCAATACAAAGTCGTACCATTTGGGATGAAGGTTCACCAAGTTTCAACGTCTGATGAAAATGATAACATCTGAATAGAAATTGCGATGCATACATCGATGATGTCATCATCTGCAACGACATGTGGCAAGATCATAGAGAACCATTCTTCAAAAGATTCAGCGAAGCGAACTTGACCATCAATTTGGATAAAAGTGGCTTTTATCGTGCCAGTGTTACCTTTTCAAGGCATAATTGTGGGACATGGACAAATAAAATCAATAGAAGCTAAGGTTACGGCTATTTCTTAGTAAAATTTAATTGATGATGTATTTTTATATGTAAAATACCACCGTTACACTGTTTTGTGTACATGACTGTATCATGTAATCATTTTTTTTGCAATTAATTACTTATATGTTGGAAGTACATATTTAAAAAAAGATTTTATTGCATAAATCCTTTCTTTTCGTTGAAGGGGGGAATGTTACGGAATCATACCTCTTTTTCCTTTTTATAATGATTTAATTTATTAGTTTATGATCTCTGTTCTTAGTCTAAACTGCGGTTACCATATGAGTATACATACGACAACCTTTCGATCGATAAATGGTCACACGCTGGTAGTGTCACGTGATCATCTCACGCTCATAACCTAGATTATCTGTACTTTTACTTCATTAAAAACAACAACATGTTGATTGTTAGTTTTGATCTAATATAGCATTCTTGAGAAAGAAATTGTGTTTACTGGAAGTAAATACATTCTATAGGCTTCCAAAGGCCTCGAATGCTGACAGGAACTACGTAGTGGGTTTATTTGATTCTGCGCACTTAGTGAAGTATATATAGGAAATAATCCTGTGATAAATCATTCTGTTACAGTTACATAGAGAAGAGAGGTCATAATTGAATTTGCAGTTCAGTGTGGAATATATCTATATTTATTTGGAGATTCATCTATTATCTATACAGTACATTTAGGAATAAGTACTGTCTTCGTCTGAATTATCATACAGTTCCGTGGAATTATCTGGAACATTTCTAATACTTGTGAAATTCCAGACTTACAAGGATTATTTGGATTTATTTAGAACTTATCAACGTCAACACGTTAAAGGATATTTCATTCGAAATACTACATCCGGATTATTTGGATTAACTTCCGGAAGTAAACTTTAAAACAGTTTAGGACTTTTTAGGATGTTCTATACTGTAAGTTATTTTAATTCTTTCACTTTGATTGTTTGTTGAATTATTTTAATACTTTTAATACTTTAGGAAATTAAAGATTTGCATTTTAATCTTGAAAGCTTGTTTGTGTCTTTTATCTTGTTACATTACGCCTAGGGTCGTAACAGGATATATATATATATATATATATATATATATATATATATATATATATATATATATAAAAGTGTGTGTGTATGTGTGTACTAATGGTCACAAATTGCATTTTTCATTCAAATCTGGTACATACACATTCTGACATTATGTTATAATTTACACATTGTTTCCCACTTTTGAATAAATTCGTCAGGAGTAGATACAAATTATGCAAGATATTATAATTATTACAGGAAATTTGCATAAAGTTATAAAAAATTTAATAATTAGCATCATTGTAAATGTTTGAAAGAATATAAAGTATTCTCAGGTTGTTGTATATTTGACATTTAACAACTTCAATACATGTACAAAAATGACACAGTCGTTGTATATATAAAATGTTTTCATATCTACCTAAATTAGCCATGATAGGCAAGTTTCCACTTCAGAACATGTATAGTATACAAAGACTATACGAAATATTCAAACTATTTGTGTAATATTGACTATACGAAATATTCAAACTATCTGTGTAATATTGACTGTACGAAATATTTAAACTATTTGTGTAATATTGACTATACGAAATATTCAAACTATTTGTGTGATATTGACTATACGAAATATTCAAACTATTTGTGTAATATTGACTATACGAAATATTCAAACTATCTCTGTAATATTGACTATACCAAATATCAAACTATCTCTGTAATATTGACTATACAAAATATTCAAACTATCTCTGTAATATTGACCATACCAAATATCAAACTATCTCTGTAATATTGACTATACAAAATATTCAAACTATCTCTGGAATATTGACCATACCAAATATCAAACTATCTCTGCAATATTGACTATACAAAATATTCAAACTATCTCTGTAATATTGACTATAAAAAATATTCAAACTATCTGTGTAATATTGACTATACAAAATATTGAAACTATCTGTGTAATATTGACTATACAAAATATTCAAACTATCTGTGTAATATTGACTATACAAAATATTCAAACTATCTCTGTAATATTGACTATACAAAATATTCAAAGTATCTGTGTAATATTGACTGTACGAAATATTCAAACTATCTGTGTAGTATTGACTATACAAAATATTCAAAGTATCTGTGTAATATTGACCATACAAAATATTCAAACTATCTCTGTAATATTGACTATACAAAATATTCAAACTATCTGTGTAATATTGACTATACAAAATATTCAAACTATCTGTGTAATATTGACTATACAAAATATTCAAACTATCTGTGTAATATTGACTATACAAAATATTCAAACTATCTGTGTAATATTGACTATACAAAATATTAAAACTATCTCTGTAATATTGACTATACAAAATATTCAAAGTATCTGTGTAATATTGACTATACAAAATATTCAAACTATCTGTGTAATATTGACTATACAAAATATTCAAACTATCTGTGTAATATTGACTATACAAAATAT